>BMAF01002688.1:0-643383 GCA_014132575.2 Gasterosteus nipponicus | reverse complement strand
TGGAGAAATTGCTCCAGGAATAGCAACAAAAACAAAGAGCACCGTGGCAGCCATCATCGGCGCTATCTTGGCTCGTCAACCAGTCTGTAGAAGACTGATTCGTCATCCAGTGAGGGCATTGGGGGGACCTAAGAAGTCTGCAGTGGCTAACATGTACCCGAACAGAAAATAACTGGCGGAGCAATACAGAGCGATAGCAATCTCTTATGTGGACATTATTCAGTGCTTTCCAGAAGGAGTTGATACAACGAAAGTTATTAATAACCACTACTATCGTGTTTTTAAATACACACAAGACGTGAGAACAAACTGCTCTTAATTGTAGTTTTTCACATTTGGGTAACCCAGCTATACAGTTATTCCCCCAGGTTGTTCCTTCCATCTTAATCCCCCATGGGTCCTGAGTCCCTTCACATACTGTTTCTTATAATAATCAATAAGCATTATAAACACAATGTACCAACGTACACTTATAACAGTACCATGACTACTGAACAGAGACTGTTTATGCTGCCATCTGATAAACTATTGGTTTATAAAACCCAGATTTATAAATGTTAATTAGCTGTTGCGCCATTTATAATCTAACTTGTTTTGCTAGATAAAACATGTCCACACAGTGGCAAATAACTTTAGTTTAATATTTCCATCCATCCATCTGCAAACTGCTTATCCTGCAGACAGGGTCGCGGGGGGGCTGGAGTCCATCCCAGCCAATTTCAGGCGATAGACAGGGTTCATCCTGGACTGGTCGCCAGCCAATCACAGGGCTACACAGAGACAAACAACCATTCACACTCACATTCACACACCTACGGGCAACTTAGAGTCCCCAATTAACCTGATCCCCAGAGTCTCTGGACTGTGGGAGGAAGCCGGGGAACCGGAGAGAACCCACGCAGACACGGGGAGAACATGCAGACTCCACACAGAAAGGCCACTGGGCGGAGTCGAACCCACGACCTTCTTGCTGTGCGAGATGTGCTATGCTAAGCTCGCTGCTAGGCTAAGCTAGTTGCTAAGCTACTTTCATCTCAACATAACTTCACCCTGCGCGGCACACAGTCTGCAGAGGACCACCTAGTGTGTCCCTAAAAGACCGTGGTTTGAAAATGTCCTGACTAAATGTGGGGAGCACTTCAAACACAGCCGTTAAATTATGGAAAGTTGAGAGCACGAGGAAAGCAGGAAGAGTCGATAGTTCTCTGCCTCCAAGATGATCACATGTGTGTAGTTTTGTGTTTAAAATAAGATTAACAAGTGTCTAAAATACACACTTTCTAAATTAATTTCATGCGATTAACTCATTACGTTTAAAAAAATAAATCTATGGACAGTCCTTATCTACATGACGTCGCACCCAGTGGATGGGGGGGTTCTGGCTACAGACTGAGCCTTCCCTTGTGGAAATAACTATTGCCGTGATTTATTTATACATGCAATCACATTCCTACGGTGGCCCTGCAGTGCAAAACACAACGACATTAACGGAAAGGGTAGGGCCTTATAGCAGGAAGCAGAGGACAGACCCTCCTCATTGGACAGACAGACTGTCTGTCTTTTACCCAGCTTAATCCAAAGCCTTTCGCCGGCGACGGAAAGTGACATGTAGGATTCAAATTACCGTGAATCCTTAACTATTTGCACAATCGGTTCTGAAAAGCTGAGAAATGCCGCTTTCTAGATGTTAAAATCAATAAATCAGTGGCGGGACTGAGAGCCTGATGAGGGGGGAAGTGAGTGCAGCAGGTCACGGAGAGATGGCGATGTTTCACCAGTGTCCTACTAGTGTTTCACCATCATTTTACCGGTGTTTTGTTGTTCAATTATATTTAGGTGTTGTAAATAAAGGAGGGTTTGCGGGGGGTACCGCGGAGGCTACGGCCGGTGGACGCCGCGGACGTTAAGGCAGACACGGCTCGGGGACCGGAGTCCGATTCCTTGGCGTGAGGAATTGGATGTGTGGCGGGAGTGCGTGACTGTGACGCTCAATGCGTGACACTTGAGAGCCCTGCATCACTTCCTGTTAAAAGACAGAGAGTCCGTCTGTCCAATCAGATGGGTCCGTCCTCTTTCCGTAAGAAGTTAATTTTGTTGTGCGTTCCTATTTGCTGTTGTGTTTTGCACTTCAGGGCCACTGTACATTCCTGAAAGGTGTGCTAGGATTTAGTTAGATAGCAGAAGTTTCTTCTGCACCATCCTTATTCTCTTGAACTGATTATAGGTTTTCCTCTTCACTTGATTCTAGCCAAGGTATCAAAATGGTTTGGTCAATAGATTGAAAGGAGAAGGACGACAAGGAGGCGATCTGTTGCTGCCAATACATTCAGCGTCATTTGAGAAAAATGACCAAAAGAAATGCACCAAAATAAAAGTTCAGTAAAGCCTGTTTGTCAACATACTAATATATATATATATATATATATATATATATATATATATATATATATATATATATATATATATATATATATATATAAAATATTTATATTTGGGGGCCTGGACTCCAAAGTCGATTCTGCCAAGTGCACAAGTCCGTGTACTTGATATTCTGGACCGCCCACTGGGACAGGAAGGAGGTGACATCGTCAAGGTGACGTAACAACCGTATTAAGAAATATAACCAGGAACAGCTGCTCCTGTAGTGCGCATACAGCAGACAACTCGCATGAAGTGCAAGATACACCTGGAGCACAAAGTCTGGAAGCTTCCCAGGACCAGAGCAGGGCCATGAGGGTCCGACTGAGACCCGCTACCCGCGGGCAGTGAGGGGGGTCTTCTCGGTTCTCCTGCGGTCCTGTGTGAGAGGCGCCATGGGAATGGCGAGTGCTGGTCTGCGCGTCACCCTGCAGATACTACCTGGCTTCTTCTCAAACTGCCTGTTCCTCGCCCTGTACGACTCCGTGGTGCTGCTGAAGGCCGTCGTGTCGCTGCTCAGCTGCTCCCGGGCCGCCGGCCGCGGGGCGCGGCGCCGCATGCTCACCTCCGCGGGGCTGCGCTCCGTCTGGAGGAGCTTCCTCCTGGACGCCTACAAACAGGTAATGGAGACCACACATCGATCTTCCTACCTGTCGGATACGGGCCTCAGTAAGAGGAAGACACGTAGCAATGCGCCGCATTGTCTTATAATGCGATAATAACAACCGTTATTACATTCTAGTTAGAACGAGTTTGCACAGAGAGCAGAGGGCGCCAGACCTTCCAGCTCTGTGATTCCCTAATAATGTGTTATTAATGTGTAACGATATATATAAATAGAGCTACGACTACCAACGTTTACGTATGTATCTTCTAGACCTGTTTCAATAGGAAATGAGAGAACTTAAGATAACTCAAGTTATGAAACTGAAATCAATTGGTACCTGATCTGCTGAGGGGCGCAGACATCTGTTAACACCTGCTGTTTATATAAAAGATCGACTCATTTGAACATTTAGCACCATCAATATTTTACTAGACTGAATAAAAGCAGCATTTCGTGACATTGGCGCAGGAGAGGAAACCTCAAGGTTGGCAGTCCGAACCCTGTCTGCCCGGCTATCCCATGTCCAAGTGTCCCTGAGACTCCTAACCCCTAATTGCTTCCTGGAAAAATACAATGCAATGTAAATTGCTTTGGATAAAAGCGTCAGGTAAATGACATGTAATGTAATGTAATTTCCTCCGGGGTCTCAAATTTGCAAGCTTGATTAATCTCTCAATTATTTATTCTAAAATCAAAGTCAAAAGTATTCTGAAAAGCACATCAAATTAAGTAAGTGCTATTTTATTATTACAGTTTAAGTCCGGTTATATATGACATATGCATGGATCTCTTTGGTTGGATCTAAATGCATTTAAGATAAATCTATGTTAAACTGTCAGTAATCAGAGGAGAACTACAGGAGGAGATTAACACTTCAGGGTGAGAGTTAGTTAGAAGATGAAGTCAAAGCCGACTTTAGATCTCCTTGATATGTGCAGTGTGTGAGTAAGATTTAATCCCTATTTATTTTCGCTTTAGGTGAAAGTTGGCCTTGAGGCACCCAACTCCAAAGTGGTGAAGGTGCCTGGCAGCCCTCAAAGGAGCAGCAATCTCAGTAATCTGATTAGTTTGCCACCTGGTGCCATGATAGCAAATGAAGTTGAGTGCCACCTTCTGGATTTTGAGTCATCTGACCGCCCTCTGGTGGTCAATTTTGGCTCAGCTACTTGACCCCCCTTCATCAGCCATCTGCCCGCTTTCCGGCAGTTGGTGGAGGACTTCAGTGACGTAGCCAACTTCTTGTTAGTGTACATAGATGAGGCTCATCCGTCCGATGGATGGGTGGCACCGGCTATGGGCTCTTGCTCCTTCGATGTCCCAAAACACCAGAACCTGGAAGAGAGGTTGGGAGCGGCACGCAAACTCATTGAGCACTTTTCCCTCCCACCACAGTGTCAGCTGGTAGCAGACTGCATGGACAACAATGCTAATGTGGCCTATGGTGTGTCCAATGAACGAGTGTGTATAGTAAAACAGAGAAAGATCGCCTACCTGGGCGGCAAGGGGCCTTTTTTTTACAATCTGAAGGATGTGCAACATTGGTTGGAACAGAACTTCGGTAAACGTTTTTCAAGGACAAGTGCGGAAAAGGACATGTCCCATATTTAAAAAAAAAAGAAGTTGATATCTTCTAAAAAGCTGTAATTAAGTTCCTGAATTGAGGAGCAACTTTTTTACCTTTTGAAATCCGGCCAATTTTCATACATTTGGAATTCTCATATGTAAAAACCCATATTAATTCATTAATTGCATGGGTCTAACAAACTAATGACTTTCAACCACAAGACAGTCATTTAATATCACATGATCCAAAGTGTTGTTTTGGGTGGTTTGGTTGCCTTATCTTAGTGACTATTTCAGGAATTGCTATGAGCATGGGTTGTAACATGCAGCATATTGATTGGAGGCGTCACTGTATGAGCTTCATCTGTATTTCTGCCACTTGTGCTGCTAGATCATGCCAAGAACTTTTTCTGTTCATACTTCATTACATGTTATGTTTAATAAACCCTCATTTTTCCTTACACACTACATAGTAACCATCGTCTCCAGTTGACAGCTCTGTTATTATTATACATATTTTCCCCCTTAGTTTCTTTAGCCTTTGGTAGTTACACAATTGATGATTGATTAAGATATTATGTGGCTTTTAACACAGAATTGTCAAATGTAAAAATGAAGTGATGTCTGTATTGCAGCACTACCAAGACAAATACAATGCATAGAAACAAACCCTTTAGCATGATGCTAGCACCACCATGCTTCATAGTGGCCACGGCATTTTTTTAACGACAGGCAGCATTTGGCCTACAGACAAGGTGTTTTGTCTAAGAGAGAAAGCTCTGTTTTGGTCTCATCAGATCATATAACCTGATCTATAGTCCAGATGTACAGCAGCTGTCTCTTTACCGCTCTCGTATAAAGCCAGATGGAGCGTTATGGTCTAGTCAGGATACCTTGAAGCCTTCAAAAAAGCCCCAATAAAGCTACTCTGATATACTTTTGCCGTGGGCTTACCCTAATTTGCTGTTTTTGGGAAGCTTGTAAGGAAAACCTGTAGACACTACTAAAGGGTTTCAAAAACCCATTCCAAGGGCAGGGATGATGGTTTGCACAAAGGACACAGCAATAGTGCTTATATCACTGTAAGCAATATCATCAGCATCACATATTTAGGTTCCACCTAGTTGGATGATTAGCATGATTGTCACTGCCAGATAGCACTACTGTTATATGCATTTAGAATGAATACATGCATTCATTACGGTGACTCATTACTCTCACCACGAGAGTTTGTAGAGGAATCTTAGGATTTAGAAGAAAGCATTTAGCTGTCCTGAGAGTCACATAATTATACCTGATTCAAAAGTGAGACAGGCCTTTTGTGTGATGAAATCAAAAGTTCAAATGACATGAATGAAACCATTAAACATGAAAATTTGAACCTGTCAAATGTTGAGAGAAGGTCTGTATGGCTGAGATGACGGTCGTGATGAAAAGAGCATCAAAGCCCCATCGGAAACACCAATGTTTTTTTCTTGTTGCAGTGACAAAGGTGTTTTAATGAAAGCCTTTGACGAAAGGGTCCCCGACTCAGTCTCTGGTTGGATGGTGAACTGCACCTTGTCAAAATGAAATAGAACTATTCTGATTTAGTTGCCAAGCTGTTTCAAATGTCATTTTATGCACTTTTTCATTATTGTTAAGAGCAATGTATATTTTCATGTTAAAGACAAATAAAGTAAAATGTTTGCTGATGAAACTGCTTCATATATTGTCTGCATGTCTCAAAGTATTCTTGTATGTCAGAAAGAAGAGGACTAAAAAATCAACTCACTAATTTTAACGTCACACGGTTTCCATAGCGCCCTCTGCCGGTTAGAACCAAATGTATAACAGGGAGACTTCAAAAAAGATCTCTTGGGACCATCCTCTAAAATGAACAGGAAGTCTGTCATTTGGCTTTTGTGTGAACTCGGGGCGGCGTTGCGCAGGGTAGAGCGGGTGCGCCGGGACCTGGATGGCGGTTCGAGATTCATTGTGTGTGACCAGCTCCCGTTCTCTGCCTTGATTCTATAGAATTGATTTTTAAATAGTGGCAGCAGGGTCTGTAGTTGAGTGGATGGGCATCCGTCCTGGAACAAAACACTGGTTTAGAACCAGCCCACTTCGATGTGCAGCAGGAGGTTCTTTGTGAACCATCAGGGTCCTTTCCTGTGAACCCAGAGGCCTGTCTTTTCGAAGGTACGATGGTCCCACCACAAAATATGACAAGCAGTAGGCCTATTTTTTTAGCTATACTATTAACATGAGATACATCTTACTGTACGAAATGGCTGACTATCTTTTTAGCAGGCAAAACAAATGTCACACAGGCCAAATCCTATGACCCAGCACACAAACCCAAGAGTCTCACAAATTAACACTTAGGGTGCCAGTTCTGGAAAATGAAAATGAAGATCCTTGGCTCTACTACGATGGTATGACTGATGAGGAAATCAGTCATACCATGAAGAAGCAGCAGAAGTGGGAAAAGAGCCGACAGGTGATGTAACAGCCTTTCAACAAAACAGACAGGGTGTACCTATAGAACCCAATGATTGTGCAGCCAAGGGACACAGCTAACGATCACATGTCTTAATTGATGAATGAAATCAGTGAACTGCGCCGTTCCAACACAGCCTTAAAAGAGATAGTGACAGATCTATGTAAGAAACAAGAGGAGGGTAGACAAACACAGGACACAAACAATACATGCTAGCTCAGAAGGCATCCAGTACGGCTATCGTGATGATTTTATCCAAGGAAATCTATTAGGGATGGTGTCTATACGGTGTCTATGATCGATACATTACATTACATTACATTACATGTCATTTAGCGGACGCTTTTATCCAAAGCGCCGTACAATAAGTGCATTCAACCATAAGGATACAAACTCAGAAGAACAAGAAACAAAAAAGTGCAATTTCCTCAAATAAGCCAATTTACAATTTGCTATAGATGAGTGACCTTACAAGTACAATTTAAGTGCTACAGTTTGTTAGGTCTTTAGTCGGTAGAGTCTGAAGAGGTGTGTCTTTAGTTTGCGGCGGAAGATGTGAAGGCTCTCTGCGGTCCTGATGTCTTCAGAGAGCTCGTTCCACCATTTCGGCGCAAGGACAGCGAAGAGTCGTGATCTAGTCGAGTGTTTTGTTCTCAGTGAGGGAGGGACAAGTAGTTTTGCAGATGCAGAGCGGAGAGTGCGGGTTGGGATGTAGGGGGTGACCATGTCCTGGATGTAAGCTGAACCCGATCCATTCACAGCATGGTACGTGACCACCAATGTTTTGAACTGGATGCGGGCGGCCACCGCTAGCCAGTGAAGAGAGCGGAGGAGTGGAGTAGTGTGGGAGAATTTCGGAAGGTTGCAGACCAGTCGAGCTGCTGCATTCTGAATGAGCTGCAGAGGTCGAATGGCGGTGGCAGGGAGACCTGCCAGGAGGAGTTACAGTAGTCCAGGCGGGAGATGACAAGAGCCTGAATCAGTACCTGCGCTGCCTTCTGAGTGAGAAGGGGACGTATTCTCCTGATGTTGTAGAGCGTGTATCTACAGGATTGCGTTGTCGCGGTGATGTTGGTGATGTTGGGATGTTGGGAGTAAAGCTCTTTTTGTAAGACAAACAAATGATAAATTCCCCTCTGAGTTTTGATATTCTCACGATATTCCTTGTTAAATTTAAAACACACCGTCTTGAGGGTTCGTACAGATGGATAAAGACCGTTCTTTGACCAGTGGATTGAGTGAAGTCCTCCCCTTCAATCCTAACTGCGCAACTCTCCAGTTGTCGTCCCACTACTATTCTCATTGTCCTTCAATGCCCCTCTACCTGGTTGTTGATGCTAAACTAGCTGGCTCAGTCTGGTCAGCTGACCCTGTCTTGCTCTGTCTCCTCGCATCTATACACACACACACACACACACACACACACACACACACACACACACACACACACACAAGACCGTTGTCCCACAGCTGGTGTCTCTACATTATCTTTCCCTAAACCTTTTGCCATCCCCAGTGTCACAATGACTCCTGTCTTATTTTGTATGGAATGCAGTTTTAGTCAAAATTAAATAAATTAATAAATAAATGAAATATGCATTTGAAATACATCATGAAATAAATAAACAATAAATATTAAATACATTTAATTATTTCATGGTACTTTTATTTCATAATGCCACTTTTCATTTCATGGTACTTTTATTTCATAATGCCACTTTTCATTTCATGGTACTTTTATTTCATAATGCCACTTTTCATTTCATGGTACTTTTATTTCATAATGCCACTTTTCATTTCATGGTACTTTTATTTCATAATGCCACTTTTCATTTCCAGAGTCTTTTATTTCATAATGCCGTTTTACATTTCACGGTCTTATATGCAAATCAGGGGGCGTGGCTAAATCTAACATTCAGAACAGACAACAGAGCCGTGTGCAAAAGAAGGCTGGCTAAGGGACGTGAGTGTTAATGGAAGATATCGGTGGGCTCCGAGGTAGCATGCTAGCATTAGCAGATCAAATCGATCAACATGGGTTTTCTGCAGTTACGATTTTCTTGGATATTGGATTTCTCGGGTTGATAGACCGGACAACACAAAGTTAGCCAGCTTGTCGCCAGGAATATACAGAGGCGGGCGTCCAGCACCTGTGCTTGTAGTACCAGCGCTAATGTTGACTTCTTCAACTTGGACCTCTTCCACACGCACACGGTGCTCAATCAGTCTTAAACAATTTAAAACTTCGTCATCTATGTATACATCTTGAAGAGCACTTATCCGCCCTAGCAGTGCTGTAGTGGAGGGTAAACTGATTTAAATGTATTTAATATTTATGTATTTATTGCCTCATTTATTTATTTCATGATGCATTTCAAATGCATATTTCATGTATTTACGTATTTATTCATTTATTTAATTTTGACTAAAACAGCATTCCATAATCTTGTCTTATCCTCCATATTTTTGCAATCTTGCCTAGTTGGCGTCTCACTATATCTGTCTATGGGCTACTGTTTGCTTATCCCTTCCCTCTGTTGAATTTTAACTCAACTACAGTGAATAACACAACATACGTTACTAAGCGTCCCTCTGTCAATACCCCGGTACCTGTCGTCCCAGACTCCCACTGTCGAAACTGGGGCACCCTGGAAACAATCTAAACTTCAAGGTAGGGACAAGACACTAAAAAGAAATAAGGAAAGTCAGCAGGGTGTGGTCAGTGTACACCACTATTAGGGTACCACTTCTACCAACACAAACAAAAACAAAAAATAGCCATGATTTGCGCCAGCGCTTCTTTTTCAAGGAGCGTGTCACGAGGACATCCCGAGTTCTTCACAACCACAAATGGAGGACGTTATAGGCCAATGATGTTTATTGAAGTTCTCCCAAGCCGTAAAGTGCCAGGTGCTCACAGGTGCCAAAGCATGGACAAATAAACAATAAAACACCTTCGATGTACAAAATAATGATCTTGCATACAAGCTCAGACTTCCGTCAGCGTACTCAGCACATATTGCCTGCACTGCCAACAGGCGTAGCCCACCACTCTAGATCGCTCCATTAGGTGAGACTTATATACACCTGGGTCCCACCAATTCAAAGCACATAATCCCATGGGGATACTAACGACGATGAACATGTGATAATTATTCAGACAAGGTATTACCAGATCCCATACTCCATTTTCCTCTGTTAACAGATTTTAAAGTAACACAGTACACGTCCACAAGTAACTTTAACAATAATTAGGAAGCAAACATCAATAACTCCACACAATTCACCCCCCTCCTTTCCCACCATACTTGGTTTCTCCCACTACCCACAATGCAACAGCACAGGTATAAAACACTGAGAAACGTCCATTCCCATCTTTTACTCGAAGTCAAGATGGCCGCAACAATGTCTGGTGACGTCAGGTGAGAAGGGGTAACCAGGGGCCACAGAGAACAGAGGGTAGCTCTGTGACACTTCCTCTTCCTTCCGCAGACGACCACCGTCGTCCCAAGTGTCAACGCTCCACCCCTTCAAGAGGTGGGGTCAACAGACCCATTTTAGCCTTTTTGTCCTCTGGCATACAAGACAAAAAGTCAGCCACCATGTTCCTGGCTCCCGGGCAGTATTTCACAGTGAACTGGTAGGGCTGGAGAGAGAGACCATCTTGTTATCCGGGCATTAGAATCTTTCATGCGGTCCGACCATTGCAGAGCCCGATGGTCGGTTTCTAACACAAAGGGTCTCCCCAACAGGTAGTACCGTAGTGAAACCGTGGCCCATTTACTGGCCAAGTACTACTGTTCCACTGTCGAATAACTGTTTTCCCGAGGGAAGAGTTTACGACTCAAGAATGCCACCGGTCTACTATCTCCGTCCACTTCCTGTAGTAACACCGCCCCCAGTCCGACTCCAGAGGCATCCGTCTGCAGGATGAATGGCTTCTAGAAATCTGGGCTAAGCAGAACAGTCTCCACATACTGCCTCTCGTAAGTCCTGGAAGGCTCGCTCACCCTGCTCCGTCCAGACCACCTTGTTGGGCGCGGTGGCTTTTGTGAGATCTGTAAGCACAGAGGCCCTGCCAGAAAAATTAGGTATAAACCCACGATACCATCCCAACAAGCCCAGAAAAGATCACCTGTTTCTTAGTTGTGGGAGGTTGGTAACTTCGAATGGCCTCTATCTTCTCCTGCTGCGGCCGAATGACTTCTCATCCAATCACAAATCCCAAGTAGCTGATCTCTCTCTTGGCTAGCATACCCTTCTTTGGGTTGATGGTAAGACCAGCTGCCTTAATTCTCCCCAAGACTTGCCGCAGATGTTGACAGTGTTCTTCCCAGGTCTCACTGAAGATGACCACATCGTCCAGATATGCTGCAGCAAACTCCCTGGTGCTCTGCAGGATCTGGTCCATTAAACGTTGGAAAGTCGCTGGTGCCCCCTGCACTCCAAATGGCATAACCCTGAAATGAAATAGCCCAAATGGGGTTCGCTGTCAGTTTCATGGCTCTGGCAGTTAAAGGGACCTGCCAGTACCCCTTGCATAAGTCTATGGTGGATAGATATTTGGCTCTTTCCACTAATTCATCTATTCTTGGCATTGGATAAGGGTCTACCTTAGACAGGATGTTAAGATGTCTGAAGTCAATGCAAAATCTAAGGGTTCCATCCTTTTTGGGGACTAGAACAATGGGGCTACACCACTCACTAAGGGATGGTTCGATCCCCTCCATGGAGAGCATAATATCCAGTTCATCCTTAAGCACTGGCACCAGGTGTTCAGGGATCCGATAACTCTTCTGGCGGGCGGGAGTTACCTCCCTAAGGATGACATTAGGTAGCAGCAGCAGCCGTTTTTGGCCAGGCTCCAACGATCTCTCCTTTGCCCTTTTATCGTACCAAACCTTTTGCGTTTGCTGGGCTTTGTGGAGGTGTTCCTGGGCCAGTGATGTCATCCCTTCCAGACGCGCCCTCATTTGGACCACGTATTGGACCACACTGAACTTGCCATCCTTGGTTGCCTCCCACAGCTCTTTAAGCAAGTCCAAAGGTCCTCTCACCTGCCGGCCATATAATAGTTCAAATGGGGAGAAACCCGTGGAAGTTTGCGGCACCTCTCGATAAGCAAACAACAGATACGGTAACCATTGGTCCCAGTCGGACCCTGACTTGGAAACTAACTTGCGTAGCATGCTTTTGAGAGTTTGGTTGAAGCGTTCAACCAAACAGTCAGTCTGGGGGTGGTAAGGGGTGGTCCTAATTGCCCTTATTCTCAACAGCTGGTACACCTGTTTTAACAGCACCGCCATAAAATTCGTACCCTGATCTGTTAAGATTTCACGAGGAATTCCCACTCGGGACAACAGCTGTACAAGTCAGTTAGCTACTTGTCTAGCTTTGATGTTTCTAAGGGGAAAGGCTTCTGGGTATTTGGTGGCATAATCACAGATTACTAAAATATACCGATTCCCATTCTTACTTCTTTCCAGGGGCCCTACTATATCCATTCCCAGGCGACTAAAGGGTGTGTCAATGACCGGCAAGGGTAACAAATGTGCAGGTGCAACTCTCCTTACAGATGTCATCTGACACTCTGTACAAGTATGAACAAACTCTGTTATATTCGTATATATTTTGGGCCAACTGAACGGACTTCCAACCCTTGCTAACGTCTTGGACTTGCCCAAGTGTCCTGCCAAAGGCCCAAAGTGGCCCAAAGTCATCACGGTATGGCGCATTGCCTCCGGAACTGCCAATGCTTCAACCTCCCCTTTCACCTGATAGAGTATACCTTTTTCCAAAATGTACTTTTCCCCCATCAAAGCCGATCCACCCTCTTCCCTAACACCATCTACTACAGACACCTTCTGGAACCAGTCCTGCAAAGTCGGATCATTCCTCGCAGCTCCTCAACCCTCGCTTTCATACTACCCTCAAACTTACACTTCCGCCTTTCTTTTTTTGATTTGCGTCTTTTCTCAACGGGCACATCAAAGTCAACATCCGCAAAAGGCATCTCCTTAAGGTCAGCTATAGCACTCTGGGCTCGGGTTACCGCATAACAAGGCTGAACTTTGGGAACCAAATCACAAATAGTGGGAAGATATTGCCCTAGGACTACCTCATGTGGTAACTGGGACGCAACAGCCACCTCCAACAAAAAAAGTCTGCCCCTGCACTGTTAAGTAAATCTCTACAGTCGGATACTCCCTCACTTCTCCATGCACACAGCAAACTTTAATGGAATTCTGGGTAATATATTTATCTTCAGGAACCAAGCTGTCATGTACTAACGTCTGAGTGCTACCCGTATCCACTAAGGCTTTAGCCGACTGACCATTCACCAGTACTGGTGTCAATATGTCTGTGGTGCGTGTCTGCCTAGCCTCAGGTGATGAAGTATGTGGCCCATAAGGGCGAGGGAACCTGACAGAAAGCAGAGTGCTTAAGTTTCCTGGATGGACAACTGGGCTTTGTATGTCCTATCTCCCCACAATAGTAACATCTAACTTTCTGCTTATTAGTTCTATCCCCTTGCTTACCAAAAACACTCACTATACCTTGGGCAAGACCACCCTCCCCCGAGACTTACTTGGCAACCTTTGACTTCGACCTCCAAAGCTGTGCTGGGTCTCCCGGCGGGCAGCCAGGTATGTATCTGCGAGCTTGGCTGCTTCTTCTGCGGTGGCTGGCACATGCTCCTTAATCCACACTGCCATGTTAGAGTTTATCATTCGCATGAATTGCCCCAAGATAATAATTTCGGACATCTGCTGAATAGTACACGTCTCTGGCTTCACCCATTTGGAGAAGAGATCTTTCAATCGCACATAAAGCTCCCGGGGGTTCTCGTCTGGCCGAATCTCTACTGAGCGGAACCTTTGCTGATAAATCTCTGCATTAATCTCATATTTTATAAGTATGGCCTCCTTAACTTTATCATAGTCCTCAGCATCATTCCCATCCATGGCTACATAGGCCCCACGTGCCTTTCCCGTTAACAGGGGAACCAGTCTTATCGGCCAATTAGCTTGGATCCACCTGCATGCCGTAGCCATTCTTCTAAAGGTTGTTAAGAACTGCTCAATGTTGTCATCTCTTGTCAAGGGGTGTAATCTTGGCTCGATAGTTCCAGATGGCGTACCTTCTTCTGTTGGCACTGGGCTTGCAGCGGTAGACACGACCTGACTTGCCCTTTGGTCCCCTCCGGCCTGGATTTCTACCACTTGGTGCTGTATTTGCTGGAATTGACACAGGAAAATTAGAAAGAGGCAACACTTATCCACCTGAGACACCGGTTCTGAAGCCATCATAGGACGTGCCACCGCGCCTGGTTTCGATCTCAGGGGCCCCAGTGATCCCACTGGTGGAGGTGCACCTGCCCAACCACGTGCACCGACCAAGTCATTACCCAAAACGACAGAAACCCCCTGGATTGGAAAAGCTGGGCGCACGGCTAGCTCAACAAAGGACAGTCGACTTTCCAATGTCCTCGTATGCGACAATTACAGATCTGCTCCGTACTGTGCAGACGACCAATGGCTCCATCCGGAACACTTCCACCCTGCCTGCCCAATGACCCCTTACCCGCAGCAGCACCCATGATACCGCTACCACCCACCTTGGGTTCACCAAACCCACCTCTGTGAGTCAGCACGTAATCATCAGCGAGTGCCGCGGCTGCAGCAGCGGTTGTCACCTTCTGCTCAGTAATGTACACAGCAACCCACAACGGAACTGAATTTTTTAACTGCTCCAGGACCATAAGATCGGCCAACTGCTTAAACTCATCCACACCCAAGGCAGCGCACCATCGAGTGAAAGGGATAGTGAGATCACGTGCAAATTACAGATGACTGACCTCCCCAACACCGCTGCTTTCTCAGACAAATACTCCAGGCTAGCCACATGTCAATGAAGATTATGCCTCCTGGGCCCTACTAGTCAGCGTGCGCGCTGAATCTGGCCACTTACGGGCATCAACCACACGATCAAATAACGAAAAAAATAAGTCTCTCCACAGACAATTCTTTCTACAATTGTGCCTGTATCTTAAATGTATCATGGTGAAGTTGCAACATAAGTAATTCCCTCCGTTCTGCAAAGGTTAACGCCAGCTGCCACCAGGGACAGAGCCTACGAAGGATCTTGGACAACAGCTGATGCCTCTTCCGCGAAAACCTTTTTCTCAAACAAACTTGGCCTCAAAGTCGCCCTCACTTGCTCTTTCAGAGGTTCATCTCCAACATCAATTTTATAATGTTCAGCTACTTTCAGCAGTTGCTTCTTTGTGCAGGGATTTAAACCCTTCTCTGATGGAGAGGTGCACAGTGAATAGACTATTTGACTATTGCGTAACCAGCAGAACAGTGCGCCTCTCTACCTGACTGCCTCACCATAAACTACATATATAAGCTCAACTCTGGTCTTCATGCAGTTAATGGCGGTGGGAGTTAATTAACCTCACCTTGATTTGCAGTTTTCCCACCAAGACCAGACTAACAACCCAAGCATTGCAGTAAAACCCTAAACTATATTCCAAAACATAATCAGGAATCAGGAAACATTTGTTGCATGTCTGACATACAAGGAATTTGACTTGGCGGTTGGTGCATAACAGCCGACTACGACAATGGACGACAAGACTGTGAAAGAGGAATATAATAAAATATAATGCTGTGGGTTAGTAATGGCTATGGGTTAGTTTAAAAATAAAGGAAGGTGAGAGGTGTCGGCTACGATCTTTTTAGCTCGCTTCACGGTCCTAGAAGCGAACAAGTCCTGCTGGGACGGCAGATTGCAGTCGATCACCCTCTCTGCAGAGCGGATGACACGCTGCAGCCTGTCCTTGTCCTTGGCTGTGAACAACGTTGACCTTTACCTCCTTGAACAAAGCATTTTTTTGTAGAAAGTCACATAATTGATTTGCGACAGATTTCTCAAGGATGTTGGCGAGGAAGGGAAGATTAGAGATAGGTTTGTAGTTAGCCAACACCTCTGGAGCGAGAGTAGGTTTCTTAAGAAGAGGTTTAATTACAGCTACCTTGAAGGACTGTGGTACATATCCTGTCAACAAAGATTCATAATATCTAATAAAGACGTGCTAACTAAAGGAATAAATTCCTTAAGCAACTTAGTCGGAATCAGATCCAAGAGACAAGTAGAAGATTTAAACTTCAAAATTATAGAAGTCAGCATGGTGATATGATTTTAGTTCATTTACTAAAACAGTTTTAGATGAGCGGGATCTAATATTCAAAAGTTCGCCTTTAATTCCCTTAGTTATTTACTAAGACTCCTCGGTTGTTTACCTTTAGGCTGTGTCCGTGGGACAGTCACAGCCTCTGTAGCGTGCATCTCTACTACAAGGCCATTAGACATCCAGGCGACCTGAAATCGGACAAAGTATCTTTTCTTTAAACCAAGCTAGTCTGCTAAATTTGTTTTTGATTCTAGTGTTTTAAGTTAATTTCATTGCTGATTTGCTTTAGCTCTTGCCATTTTTACTGCCAGTTCTCTCTGTTTGAAGTTAGCTTGGTTGCTAGTTTTGCTTAAGCTCCTTCTGTTTTTTCACTGCCAGTTGTTGTTATAGACTCTACTATTAAGTTAACTGCTAGCGTGCCCTTCTAACTTTGCTAGGTTTGACCTGATCTAAGTCTGTTTCGCCTTCTCTTCTGAAGCAGAATAGACTTGAAACCTTATACTCTCAGTTTGTCAAAACGCCACATGGTGATTGTTCACTGATTAGATCCTTATTTGCTCCCTTCAGGAACTTGGTGTCTCTGGCTCTGCTCTCTCCCTTCTCTCGTCCTACCTCGACGGCCGCACCTACCGGGTAACCTGGCGAGGATCTGTGTCGGAACCTTGTCCTCTTACTACTGGAGTTCCTCAGGGTTCCGTCCTAGGTCCCCTCCTCTTCTTTGCTTTCTTGCTTTTTATTTTTAAAATTGTCCGGGTCAAACCAGGTGAAAAAACCTTGAAATACAAACACAAATAGAAGGTCAAAGAAATATAACCCAAGAAACCAGAATCAATTCTTGAATGAATCCTTCTGGTTGAATGCACTTATTGTCGCTTTGGATAAAAGCGTCAGCTAAATGACATGTAATGTATTGTCATTATGGTTTGGGTGAGTGACTGCTCGGATGGAAGCGCAGAGAAGTGTGTAAGACTGCGACTCTGCTTCCTATTCTGAACTCTGGGTCATGGATTAAGTCCAGAAACTGGGTCAGATTCTTAGAACGTAATCGGGAGTCATTACCGCCAATGTGAATTACAATCTTACTGTATTTATGTTTATCCTTAGCCAGCAGTGAAAGATAAGACTCAATGTCGCTTGCCCTGGTTTCGCTAACTTCACGTTCCTCAGAATGGAGCTACCTATCACCAGAGTTGGCTTCTCAACAGGTGTGTTGCTGAGGGGAGAAGCGGTTTGAAACGTGAAGTTGTTGGTGGTTAACCGTGTGCTTCCATTTAGACTTATGCTCAAGTCACCCAGCCTCCCGGCTGCTCGGGGGTTGCCGGGAGACGACTAGCAGGAGCGAACGCTACGTCTATGTGGCCCGCAGCGGCTACGGGGGTGGGCTGGGTAACTACAGCGGCTAACGACTGAGCTTCCATGATGCGGAGCCGTGATTCTAGCTCACTAAGCCTCGCCTCCAATTTATCAAATACACTACACTTCTTACATGTACCATTATCCGTAAGGGAGGCAGAGGAATAGCTAAACATGTGACACACCAAGCAAGAAAGAGCAGGAGAGAATGTAACGTTAGCTAATGCTAATAGACGTGACGGTAACGCTAAACAATGTCTAAGCAACTATTCGATTGAACGGAAAATTGCTAGACGGTCAACGCCTCACTTAGATAACAGATAATTTGCCGCTTGTACTGAAAAATATCACGACACAATCAACTCAGTAGCCTATAGCTAGAGCTGTGAAAAGTTTGATGACATCAGACACGCTGGCAACAGGAAGTGACGCAACCCGCTTACCGTGACCGATAAGGAATGTTTAGCTTTGTATTGTTTATCTTTTTGTAGTAACTATATTTTTTGTCCCTTTATTGTCCTTATTTAGTTAATTATTTTGATAACACTGTTTAGCTAGTGGGAACTTTAAATGTAACAAACAAGTTTTGATTAGGTTGCCTGTACAACTTTATACTGCCCTGGATATTGTTCTTCCTTCGAGACCTTGGCTAACGTCCAACTGCTACAATAATATGGTGATGTACATACCTATTGTAAAAGAGTCCCTGTCCGGTAAGCTTCGTGAGGCAGGCCCCTCTCTGGAGGTCAGTCGTCAAAATCAAGCCGAATAAATGGTTTAATTACAATTAAAAGATGTTTATTCTACTACAAAACCTCTTTATGGAATTCGTTGGTGAGGCAGGCCCCTTTCTGGTCAGTCGTCACAATAATGGTTCATTTAAAATCAACACAGAATTTTAAACAAAACCCAGTGCAGTATGAATCACAAACAAACATATTTAACTGAATAAAGCCTAAACGTGATTGAACCTGGCAGTCTGGTGTTACCTAGTTCAGCTGCCCGACCAATTCCCAGAGAGACTCCCAATATTTGTTTGTATAAATTGTTTCAGAGTAATTCCGGCATTTGGTTCAGTCGTCATCCGAACCATTCAGCCCCAGGATTGTCTGAGAACTTTCAAACGTCATCAGCTCAGGGATTAGCTGAGAGTGCAGCCAACATCTCCACACCTTTAGCAAACCATACCCCCTATAAGATTTCCTGTTTCCTGGCTTTCACTTTTCACTACTGTACTATTGTGCCCCACATGCAATGGCCCGCTATTTTTAGTGAGTATTCTAAAACCCTGGGTAACAAGGGGTTCCAGTTTGGTCGCATGGGTTTAGATCGCCGGAGCTGCCTGAGCCTTTATTTCCTTACAGGCCCTTATTAAGGTGTCTGCTGCTGTTATTTGAAGTATTTTTAAGTCCAGCCACCATAAACCAGCAGTAGGGCAACATATCTTTCCAAGTCAGGCACTAAAAGGTGTCTTCCTGTAGAGTCTCCCAAGATAAACTTAAAAACAGAGCTGCCATGTCACCATGGAATGTGAGGCTCAAATCAGACTAAACTACACTGGAATCAGGTAGTACAAGTCTGCACTACACTGATTTGGAACTGCAGAGTTTGCAAATTGGTGGGGGTGGACAGCGCGACAAATACCAACCAACTTAGTAGACCAGATAGACGGAAGACCTCCAAAGGGTCACAGTAAATGGTAAATGGACTGTACTTGTATTGCGCTTTTCTAGTCTTCTGACCACTCAAAGCGCTTTAACACTACATGATATCATTCACCCATTCACACCCATTCATACACTGATGACAGGAGAACCACACACAGTGACACCTGCCCATCAGTCACTAACATTCACACACTGTAGTCGCAGCTACAGGAGCAATGTTTTTTAAGTGTCTTGTCTTTGGTTAAGGCCTGGCCTGGGATCGAACCGACAACCCTCTGATTGGAGGACGACCTGCTCCCCACTCACCCACAGTCACGAGTCTGATCACTGAAGCAGTCATAAAAGCCATTACTCCAGGGCTAAAACTACAAAATATCAGGTAAATAAAAAGCGAAGGACTAAGATAGTTTGCATCAAAAGAAAAGTAGGAAAGTCAGAGGAGCAGTGTGTCCTAATTTTATAGGTAAGAAATTCCTGAAGTCCATGGGCAGTTTTGGATAAAGCCTTTCCTGGATGACCTGGATGACCATTGAAGTCTTTAGGCAGAGAGACTTAACAAACTCAAGAAGTCCACTGACAAGTTACTCTGCGTTAAATACATATATATGTAATTCAGGTGAGGCAGCAAGCAGCCAGCATACCTCTATTCCAGACAACCATGCACAAGCTGAGAGGAACATCCAAGATCTGGAAAAAAAAGCATCTGACAACCAGCCACACATCAGACACTGAGATCCAGAGAAATACCAGAAATAGAAGAATGTTGGAATGAAATAGAGGAATCTTGGCCTCCATGAGAAAATACATAAAACCATACAGGAGACAGACAATGGTAGAGAGAGGGGCTCGGAAAAGAGGCTGCAGGACCTACCAGGACAATGGTGAAGGAGAAAGCTGCCAGGGATCAGGGGACCCACAGTAACCCAACAACAGAAGATTACCAATGAAGTAAAAACACATAGTTGTGCAATCATTGTATAACTCCTTTTCATTATAGTCTGGAGGTGATTGCGATAATGTTGTATTATTGCTGCTGTTCCTCTTCTTCTTCTCCTTTTACAAATTATTATTATTGTCTCTTTTTGAAGGTTATTCTTTTGTTTCAGTTTAGTTTATTTAATTTGATTTAATTATTTAATTTATATATATTGTATATAATGTGTATCCTTTTATGCTATTATTCCCTGTACATGCTGCTGTGATAACAAAATTTCCCTCTTGAGGGATCAATAAAGTATCTATCTATCTATCTATGACTAAGACAACAGAAATTCTGTGCTCCTTCACACAGAGGCACATCGTGTTCTCGGTCAAATGATTTCAAGTTTGTGCAATGATGTTTACAATCTAGTGGTGGCAATGCCCATCCACGGTTGATTAACAGCACATTTTTTTCCCCAGAGCCCGCCCCCCGCCCCTGTTTTAGCAAGTTCATCTTGCTTCTTTATATTCACGCCCCTCCTGCCTTAACACATACCACTGTGGTATGTTGTCAATTCTGTCTATTTGCAAACATTATTTAATAAATGTCTTGTTTAAAAGGGACAAATTAGTCTAAACATTGAACAATATTATGTAGAAATGATTTGTAGATGAATATATGTTGGAATACACAAAAACTCACAGATTGTGATCCTGAACCACAATTGGCTTTCAGCATTGGCTTCCAGAAGTGAGCTTTTTGAAAATCCATCTGTGAAAAAATTGTCCACAGTAAAATGCATGAAAATAAAATCTATGGAGCTTTTATTCTGTTCAAAAGCAGCAATATAACATAAATAAATATGAGTTTCGAACAGTAGGGTTTGACCTCCATTTCACACAATTTGGTATCTTTTGATGTCAGTGAGTGAAGAATTGCGACTGATTAGGCAGTAATGGATACATTATTAACTATGAATACAGTACTTTAAAATGCACATTCTTTCTGCTCTTGGTAATGCAAATTTGCAAAAGTTGTGAATAGATTTGCTCAGGCAGAAGTTGGACTTCCGGGAGCCTATTGGATGAGAACTGCCCCAGGCACAGGATATTGGCCACAAAATGGTTGATGATGGCCACAACCCCCGATCTGACACCAGTATGTGGTATACATTCCCTTTACTGCACTTCTACAGTACAAACAACTTAATCCAATAAGTCAATGACATCGACTGAATTGCAAGCAATTGTGAGCAAGAACCACATCCACACAGTTCTGAAGCAGCAGATAGCTTAACCTTTCTTGTGGCTCACTTGTTTTTAAGGTTATAAAGAAAGTTTTCCGGTGCATCAAAGCCACCCGATGTTCTTTTTCCTGATGAATCTGGTAAAAAATATTGAAATGGTAGATCATTGATCAGAGGTTGCTTTACTGTATTCATCCAAGGACTGCAGTATAATTTCAGAGAAAAAATAATGTTTTATTTGTTATCAAACTGATGGAAAAAGATTATGGAAAGTAACAATTATAACACAAAAGGTGGATTTCTGGAAAGTAAAAGATCGCACCTTTACATCATAAGTGACAATGACAGATAATGGAAACACAAATGGACAGTATAATATTGTTGACTAATGATAAAAAGGTGACACGACAATGATTTAAGGTGACCAGTCCCACTTAGGCCCAAACCAACCCCAACACGCATACAGACACCACCACCATTTTAGCTCTTTTGAAACGTGAAAACCCATCTATTACGGCCTCTTTGTCTTTCTGTATTTGTCATAACTCTCACTTTATTCTCTTTCAAAAGGAAATATCACTAGTGTACCCCAGAACATGTAAACCATGATACAGAGGGAAGGGCACCTTTGTTGGACAACTGCAAGTAGTTCAATATTCATGCAACTTTAGAAACATCTCTGGTTAGAACTAGGCTAACAATACATTTTATTCTTCATGAATTATCAATATTATTCTCCACATTCCAGGTTTTTCGCCATTTAAATCAACAGTTAATAGATCTGTCATAAAATACGTCAATAAATCATGTCTCTGTACAATAGAAGTACTAAAAATTACAACTGTCATGATATATGTACAGTTTTCTACCTACAAAGTACAACAGCTAGCATGTAATAAAATATGTAAACAAATTTTATGTTTTTGACACAGTTTACTGTGACAGCAGATATAATTGACACTTTCAACATTTGAGTCTGTATAAACATTTGTTAACAGTGTTGTAGTACTGCATGTATCTTTCTCCTCACCCCTCCATAGAAAATAAGAACAACAGGCAACAAACCAACATACAGTTTTGCAAAAAGATAAAACCACCATTGGCTGTGCATCAATAATACATTTTAAGAGATTTTTCCATCTTCAATATTTCTGACAGTTTGAAAAACAGGTTAGGGTCTCAGTTCTGATCAGATAATGAATAATTGTTTGGCATTAAATAAGAGAACATGGTCCAAGCTGAACACTGTTTACTGGACTTTTACTGTACTGTACTTTACTGTAGAATTAGGTTGGCATGCATTTAACAATCAGTTGCTTTCTACCTAGACAAACACCACTTCTTTCTGCAAGGTCTGTCAAGCAATACGGATCAAATGCCAGAGCAAACAGATTTCAGATCTGTGGCAATTTTTCTCACTTGGTATCATTCATACACAGAAATAGTCTTTTCCCGCAGTTCTCTTGTATTTTTTTTCCTTTTGCTTTCAGCAAAATATGTTAGACAACACACTTGTATAATGTATAAACCATAAAAATGTGTCCTACTCCGATGTATCGAGTCCTTTTTTATAATTACAGTTGGCCTGACCCCTCTTGTTAAGCACTACATGCTGAAAATATATAAGCTTATGAGCCTTTTGTAATGAATAATCTTCCACAAAAAAGTTGTTTAATGCCAAGGATCACCAAGCTCAAAAAGTCACTTCGGAGAATGATGTAGCTGTAAAATTGTTCTATACTGATAACGTTTCAGACCAGATAGAAGAGTAAGGTCTCTAAAGTTGCTATTTAGCCTTGTCGTTATGCTTACAATAGTAAGTGTGCTTTATATTACAGTACATATAATCATTTCAACTACTCAGCACAGTATATTATTCAAGTTCCATGTTTTACCATCATTTGTCATAGCTCCTCGCGAGGAAACTGATACGTAAATGTTCTGTCAGTGCTTTCTTTCTTCACTCTTTCATGCTCACAAAAGTCTCACAGTCACACATAGTACTCCTTATCCTTATTTTTCTGGTTCTTGTTGCTGCCTTTCAAGCTCTGCTGTTTGTCCTTAATGACAGCGCCATTGCTCTGCACAGCGGAGTTGGTTATGTAGTTCCTGCTCTCGTCCACTTGGTAGGAGCCTTCATCCCTGTTTCTGTACTTATACATGGCATACAGAAGGATGAGGATGCACAGGGCAGCGGCCGCCACTATTCCGATGACCATCCCGGTGGTGCTGCTAGATTCACGGACCACTTCCGAGGGCCCTGGAACTCGCCTTACGCCCGGCTCTGTGGGGAGTGCTGTGGGTATATTACGGAACATTGGGGAGGTTATTAATGGGCCCCTCAGCTTGGTGCTGTCTACCTCAAAGGATGTGGGCAATGGAAGCAACACTAAGTCGGGCTGGGGTTTTAGCTCGCGGTAATTCATTTTGCCAGCTGGCTGTTTGGCTGGAACATTGTTGAGGTGTGCGGTGGAGGCAGAGGTGGCGGTGGTGCGGCTCTGGTCGGCGGTTAGTAGTATGGCGGTAGTGGTAGTCCTAACGCCTCTGGAGATTGGGATTGAAGGTTTGTTAGGTCTAAAAGTCCTGGATGTATAAGCTTTGTAGCCACCTTGAAAGCCTGACGTGGATGAGGTCTTATCTGTTACCGAGGAGAATCTTCATCATCAGTAGGGGGCAGGTTAGACTTGAACGCTTCCCCAGAGCCATACCCCGATATCACCAAGCCATCATCATCACAATCAGCGCTGCCGCGGTACCCCCGCCTCAGTGTTCTTGGACTGGGACTCTTTGGTGGTCTCAACAATGGTGAGGAGTGAGTGGTGTGTGGAGGGAGTGGGAAGGATGGGAGCACGGGGAGCTACAGAGGAATGCACTAATGGATCCTGAAGTACTGGGTTGACTAACTCAGCTCCTGAGGTTGGAGAAAGACAGGCAGTCATGTTAGAGGCCAGCATAAGCGTTTTCATAGTACATACTATTATAAACACATCTGGACAAAACAACAAACAGGCAACAATTAAACTCGAAACAATGAATTAAAGTTGTCATATAAATTTCTAAATAAAAAGGAAAAGTGGCATATGTAATGTATTTAAATAGGCTTAAGATGTTTGAGCCCGAAAAATTAAGTTAAATTTGCTTTAAATTCAACATGCTTGCTCTAATTATGTATAAGGGTTTTGTACTCAATATCTTGAGTATCAAACTGAAAAGAAAGTACAATCCGTTACTTTAAAGTGATACACTACATTTGCTGAATTATGCAGAGGACTTATGGTCAAAATACAAAGAAAAGCATACATAGTACCTCTTATTCGATCTAGGTTAATTAAACTATCCAATTGCGATCATAATGGAAATAGCAATGGCTCTCCAATCATCTTAAACCTATTGTTTTATTTACAGAAAATTTAAGTTATAGTTGTACACACATTTCTCGGTTGCAGAGCTGTTCTGGAGGTCAAAGTTCCGTCAATCTTACATTTTATTGTCCATAACAATATACAAACAATCAGTTTGTTTTTGCCACCTTGAACAGTGAAGATAGAGCTGTTAATAATAAGATACGTTTGAGATAAATGAATTGGATGCACAATTAGTTATTTTTTCATACTAAAGACAACAGTCTAATCAAAACTGATTGGATGCATTTTCCATTTGTGATCGTATATGACAAATAATTCAACTTCTGTAATTACCATATGGGAAACCCTTTGTGAAACTAAATCAGAAAGTTCGTATATCGTAATCTGGAGTTCACAACCTAGAAATGCAAAACTTTCCGGTAGCTAATTTTTACAGTGTCAGGAGGATCAGATGTGTGTAAATTACATGGAAGGTATCCCAGAGAGTGGAACATTAACAGAAAACTGTAGACAAATCAGGGGGACTAATTATTCAACACGTAACAATGATTTTTGTTGAAAGAGCAGCTCTGTGACCAAGAAAATGCCATCCAACTATAACGGCTTTAAGTTTATACTTAGAGCAAAGTCACCTGAATGCTCACACTGTGAAATCTGCCTGAGTGAAAGATGTCATGACATGAACCTTCTTAACCTTGGCCAAGCAGAACAACCGGAGACCTAGTCCCTGAATAATAATTTGATACATACACCCTCCTACTTTATACTAAAATAAAATAATAGTCAAAATCTTCTTAAGCACTGGTAAATGAAATATAAAAGCAGAATCACAATGACTAAACTGTAATATATATACACATTGTATGAATCTGACACATTTGACAGAGACTTGTTTTAGAGGGACTTATATTTGTTGTACTGTTCACTATATAATTTTCTGTTAGTCTTGCTAAATACTGTATAAGCCTTTTTAGGTTTGTCTTAATGTGGAATGAAAGTTGAATACTGCTGCTTGTTAAACAAAGAATTCTCTTCTGTATTTGTTAAAAATAGATAGTAGTTCTCACACTCATAACATGGCCTCCCTATTTTGTAGGCAACGTTACATTTCTGATTATGGAAATATGATCTCAAGCAGGTATTATTGGAGTGAACATTCAAAGTGCCATTGACAATGGAAAAAATATCCACTGCCATCAAGCATGTGCATACCCAATCTTTGGTGCACAATACATATATGTTTAAAGAAAATCACAAACACCAACATATGCATTCACAAGCACAACACTGTTGATCAAGGCCATTTGATTGTATGGGTTCAAAGATTTATTCAGTTGTCAACGTTCACAAGTCAATTGGAGATGCAGTTTGTAAGCTTTTAGGAACCGCCTCTTTAATAGATGCGGTTACAGGTAGGTCAAGGTGAATCTAGCGTTTTTTACTGGCATTAACAAGGTGTAATATACATATTACAAGTATTTGTTCATGTTTGCATCCTGTTGTTTTTCATTTGATATATAAGGAATATATATTTAAATTGACGAGGATCAGTAGCTTGTGGCTGAATAGGAGGAAATTGTTCAGAATGGTTTCAGAAACCTGGTGCGATGGAGTAATCCATATTATGAGACACCAGTTTCTAACGGTTAGCGCCTACCTACTTCCAAATGATTGGTGGTTCCTTGAGCTTTTAATAATTCAGTGATGTGTAATAGTAAAGAACATAACACAATTTGAGTCACTATGCTTTTAGTGTGAGGTACACAAGAATAACAACGCTCCACTATTCATGTTTTACAAACTGCATCTTGAAAAAAACATTTTAAAAGAATGTAACGATACATACTGTATATTGTCAACTTACATCAACAAATTGCCGACATGATTTAGGCATGAAGAGAATTTACAAAGGAAAAGTTGTGTAAGAATGTCGGAAAGCCACTTTGTACCGTTAAAGATCATTTTTAACCATTGTAGATTGTGTTCTATCTTAACACGACGGTACAGTAGGCAACAACACATACATCCACAACACATAACATAAAAAATAAACACCATAATTCTGTTTTTTATGTTTTGTTTTTTCCTGGTAAATTTTTTTTTTTTTTACAAAAAATGTGTATATACATTTTTTTTACTGCAATAGACTTCAATAGTATCTAAAATCTATTCATGTTAAAGTTTGTTCTAATTGTAATTCAATCTTTCATGTAGAATGGATGGATGACATTACACTTTAATATCTCTAAAGACAAGGGAGAAGGTGAAGAGAGGGTGGGACCTATGAACATACTACGTAGGATATGGGGGTGATGAGGGTGACAGTGTAAGTCAGTTGCCATGTCCATGTAAAGGCAGTACGAAGCGGTCGGGCGGCATTAGAGCTTTGGGCTGTAAGGAAGGGATGGGGATATACAAACAATGAGCAATATACATGCCCATCTACATACAGAAAAGAACAGAAGAACTCTAACACTGACATGTCTGACAAACCCTAAACTGCAACTTTTTAACCATGCAATTCATTTGTTCTTTTTATTTCTTGTCATATTATTCAACAAAGACGTATTTGTTTAGTTAGAATAGTTTATCAAACATCTGAAAAATGGAAGATGCCAAAAAAGGATCAGGAACTTCTTCACCTACTAATTTGTGAGCTTTTGTTTATGTTTAAAAATGACTGAAGTTGAGTTGATTGAGCAACTGTTTGATTGGAATTTTTAATCCCATAGTTTAGTATTTGACTGGAAAGTGTACTGTAGAAAATAAAAACACACAAGGTAGTCACTGAAGTAGTTCCAAATAAAAAAAACAACAACAAAGTAATTATATTTCACATTGTTATTTCAATAATATCTAATTGAAAGTAAAGCAAAGCAAACATACATAATAAGCCAAAAAACAATCAGAACCAAAATGCCAGTGATCAATTGGAGTAACACAAAAAATATGATCACTTAAAAATGTCAACTGAAAAATGATAAGATGAATGAACATCGCCAATATTTTGAATACACTACAACCAGATGCACAATAAAAACAGACATTGTTAAGAGAAGCACAGGACGGGCTCTTATGTGTTTTTTGATGACAAATGTATCCGTAATGTCAGTCAACCGGCCGTGGAGTCTGGATGTACATATAGTACAGGCTAATAATAGCATATTATTATTCTTTGGTGTTGTTTTAGTTGTACTGCAGGATGTTGATGCATGCTTAAAGGAAGTTGCATTTAGGGAAAGTAGAAAAGAAAGAACACCAAACCAGGAGAATGTGAGACTGACCTATGTTAGAAAAACAGGAGACGGACACCAAGGGCCTCATGTACTAACGCTTTTGCGCCCACGTCAGGCGTATTTGTTTCACTACCAACATGGAAAAGCATGGCCAGGTAAGTACAAACAAGCCGCACTGAGGTGACGCGGAGACTGAAAAAAGTAAATTGCCCTTTCTGTGTCATGCATATGTGCGCCTAATTATATATTCCGCGGTATTTGCAAGCACCTCCGTTTTGCGGTGAGAATTCTCTGCCTCTTAAAAGCAGGTGTAAACCAGAATGCGGTTTCCTCACATTTGCTTCCTGGTGAAATGACAGCAGTAATCAGAGCCAGACGGCGACATAGGCCAAGGAGACGAGCTGAAAGGATTTCTGCCACAAGGGTCACACTTTTTCAGTTAAGTGAACTGAAATCATTACGCTACAGATTAAGCAGACACGCAATATTACAGTTACTGGAAGAAATCAAAGATGACATCTCTGACTCAGCGTTCACATTCCAGTCCAGCAGGTGTTTTGGCCGTGGTGCTGATAACGCTACGTTTGCAAATGTACGTACATGAGGCCCTGAGTCCATATCCCCTACTGTTAATGAATAGCGACTAGTTCATTTTATACTGTTTATACTGGCATTAACGAGGTGTAATACTGCATGTGTCCAAACAGACATCAGTCAAA
Organism: Gasterosteus nipponicus; assembly: GCA_014132575.2. Taxonomy (NCBI): domain Eukaryota; kingdom Metazoa; phylum Chordata; class Actinopteri; order Perciformes; family Gasterosteidae; genus Gasterosteus; species Gasterosteus nipponicus. Next base: position 614,606 of record BMAF01002688.1, on the reverse strand, counting down.
CTGCAACTTTGTAAAGCTAAAGCCAATTCTTCTCTATTAAAAGTAAATGGCTACCATGGTGTAGTAGTATGCAATTGGGACACAGCTCAAGTTTAACTAACAGCATTGGGGAAGAGGGGCAACATAAAACTACTAACACTTAAACAATACTTTGCAATCCACTGTGAAAGACATGCAATGTATTCAGGATTCAAGAATGAGAAAAAGTCAAAAGAAAGAGCTTAAAGCTAATGTCCACAATATTTTGCGTGTCATATAGCTTTATCCATCTAATAAAATTAGCTACCCTACATGTTGTACGTGTTGATCTCCTCCCACCTAATGGGATTGTTTACCATGGGTCCTAATTTATACTATGAAGCACTACCGAGGTAGACCCTGTCTCTGGTACAGAACATATGGTTTTCCATGTCAGTAAAACATAGGATTGGAGAGGAATTCCATAAGATGGCATTCGTCTATGCTCAAGGGAAAATAAAGAGAGACCAAACGGTCTGTTCATCAACTGTTATTGGAACACCAGTCACGTGACCCAAAGCATGCATGCTGTATAAACATCACTGCTGTAATGGAACTCTTTACACTTTGGAATATTATTTAATATTTTAAGTTTAACCGTTTACATTTACCATACTTCTTCATATCTTTTTTTCTGCCTGACTGTATGCGATACACATCACATCAAATTAATATTAATTTTTATGCTATGTCTTGTTGACTATATTGTGATGCACAAACCCTTCAGCTACACTAGAACAGACACCTGTTCATGTGTGACTTTGCTTCTGGTTTTCTTTAGTTCTAACGTCCGTGGCGCCACACAAGAGGGTACTGCAGCCTTTGCAATTGTGTGTTGTCACCGTTCTGTTAAATTAGATAGACAAAAGAAGGACTATGTTTGACATCTGACCAGAGGATGCACCTACCTTGGACACTATTTGAAAGTTTGTGTACTTTTTGGCAGCTTGGCATTAGCTAATAGTTTTCACTTTCAATTAATCAATCAAGAGTAGATCCCCTTTTACCATCTAGCCTGCTTTTTAGCCTCTGCTCCAAAAGTGGCATATCCATGATAACAAGTGTAATTACCTCTGTAGCTACTTTGTCTATTTAAGAAAATAATTCTGTCAGAACAAATCGGTAACCTCTCAAACAGGTAACCTCTGTGAGTGTAAAAAAGAGTTTATATCTTACTGATGAAGAAATAAATCAAATAGAAAACCTTCAAATTCTGAGAATTGTCAATAAATAAATCACCAACCAGAATCAAGTGTCACACCTGTATGTCTAGTTGCATCTTTGTCCTGTCTCCACGTTTGTTTTTGATTAAGAGAGATTAAATCTCCTCTCGTTACAGGTTCCCTTCCTGATGTGTCACCAGTCTGATTGTCCTCCCCTGATTCCTGATTGTGTCCACCTGGTCCCTCTTCCCCCCCCCATGTGTTCTTATAGTCTGCATCTTCCTTTGTCTTGTGCCAGTGTGTCGTCCTACGTCCTCGTACCAACCAGTGACAAGACCCAAGACCCATGGCCCTAGTTAGTTTAGTCTCATGATCATAGTTTCCACCTCGTTCGAGAGATTTTTCGTTGTAGCTCTTTTGTCCAGCGTCAAGTCTCAGTGAGGTTAACTTAAGTAGCTTTGTTCCCTCCCTTGGAGTGACTTTATGTCTTGGACCTATTTGTTCTCTGTGCGAATAAAACGGTCATCTTATTCACCTCCTCTGCGTCTGAGTCCTGCCTCCCACCCGGTTCTGACATCAAGCTCCATAACGCATGGAGACACATGGACCTGTTAGCCCAGTGTGTGGACAGTAATCATGGGAAGTTTCACATTGAGAGAATACTGATAACTACTCTAGGAGAGGCTTTTGTGCAGGCCACACGGCATGGAAGCGGCATGAGTGAATTAATGAATCTGGACTTTACACCACATTTTTCACAACATTACATCTGATGGTGGTTATATCTGAGGGTAGATGTTCCTACCCTTAATATTTGAATAATTTGTCATATGAAAAACGTATGTTACATCTTCCACGTGGTTCATTCTGTACACTTTCTTCTCCATGAGTTTTTCTGTAGAATATTCTCAGCCTTTCAACGTTTAGGCATTAGTTCATCGCAAAAGTCTTTACACGCAAAATGGTTGAACAATTTGTACGGGGTCAACAGCCAGAGAGAAAAGGATGAGGAAGAGGATGGTAAATGGTAAATGGACTGTACTTGTATGTACTTTCTAGTCTTCTGACCACTCAAAGCGCTTTAACACTACATGACATCATTCACCCATTCACACACTGATGACAGGAGAACCACACACAGTGACACCTGCCCATCAGTAACTAACATTCACACACTGTAGTCACAGCTACAGGAGCCATGTGGGGTTAAGTGTCTTGCCCAAGGACACATCGACATGCGGGTTAGCAGAGCCTGGGATCGAACCGACAACGCTGTGATTGGAGGACGACCGTGTCCCCACTCACCCACAGTCGAGGAGTGGGGCTGCGTGGAGTTGCAGAGGAGTTGGTAGGCAAAACAGAGGAAGAGGCTGAAGAGGCTGAGGCTATATGTGTGTTCCTGATGAGATAAGAGCCACACTTGCGTAATGCATAATATAATACTTGCCAATAAAAATGGCTTCTTCTTCTGGCTCTTCTTCTCTTAACCATGACGGCCTGACTTATATATATATATATATGAATGCAGTCCAAACACAGTGACAAAAGCTGCCACTTCCTATGGTAGTTTCGACAAGGGCACTTGCCAGTAACCCTTACGAGTACCCTAACGAGTAATCTATCGCGTTACTATTTCCAAACCAGTAATCAGATTAAAGTTACTTGTCCAAGTCTCTGTGCATTACTATTTTGTCATGAATAGTAAAATATTTGATTTCCTGCGTCTCTGGGAGTGAAGTCATGTAGCCTATGCGACAATTAAGCATGAGGGTCACGCCACGTGTACATACATAGACCAAGGTCAAATTTGAAGAAACATTTGGAGTTACAGCACTGAACAGTGAAACTCACAGAGCAAATCCCACAAGGTGGTACGACGCAGAGAGAAGGAGGTCCCCCGCCACCCAAACAACAAAAGATGGACTTCGGTGCAAAACCAGTAAGTGGGGGAGAAGTCGGTCGGGCAGTATGTTGTAGAGGAAATGCTGCCCTTTAACATGGTTGACTCGACTCGTTTCGTGCCATAATAAACAAAATCCCTACTACTGTCAGTGGCGAGCTGCATCAGAACAGCTTTTTCTTCTTAAATCGAGAAGGAGTACGCAGCGATGAAAGCACGGCCTTCAGAGAAATCTGAAGGCCGTGCTATATGAGATCGACTTTGTGTCAACTACGGCGGATATTTGGACTGCTAACAATAGACGTTATATGGGAGTAACGCTCCACTGGATCAGTAGATCCACATTAGAGCGCCAGAAGGCTGCATTAGCATGTAGGAGAATTCGCGGTACACACACGTATGATGTTATTAGTGCAGAAATCGAAAACATTCACTCTTCATATGGACTACTCAACAATGTAGTTGCAACAGTGACTGATAATGGATCCAACTTGTCATGGTGTTTAAAATCAGCCTGTCACAGAGTCCGATGATGAGGAGGGAGAGTCTTCCCCCACAGATAATGATGATGATTTAGATTTAGATTTAGATTTAGATGTGTCAGAAATCCTCTCAGCTCAGGATGAAAGTGATGGCCAGCTGTCTCTTCACACACCTGTGGATCAAGCTGGGAGTTAAGTGCTTCAAAGACAAAGAGTACCAGTTGCTGCATGAGTTCTGCACCGCCATGAAGCCTCTGACTGCAGCACTGGACATTTTGCAAGGCGACTGTCCTTATGGGCCTTTACCACCCACACTTGAAGTTCTAATGCAGAAGACCCTGGCTGTGAAAGATGCCCTCTCCAGGGTGACTGCAGGCCTTCCAGATGCAATAGTGCAGGTATACTCCATCTTTTAAGCTAGTTAACATTTCTTGCATCACACTATTTATGAACATGGAACATAATATTCATTATCGCAAAAGAAGAATAAAACAATTATTAAAAATGTCTCAGTAAGTAACCAAAAAAACAAAATTAAAGTAATTGCAAGTAATTCAATGACATAATACATTTTGGTATCGTCACCTTATCGTGGTGGAGAGGTTTGTGTGTCCCTATGACCCTGAGGGCTGTGTTGTCCTGAGCCTTGTGCTCCTGGTAGGGTTACCCTTGGCAAAGTGGTCTCAGGCGAGGGGCCAGACTAAGAATGGTTCAAAAGACCCTATGAAAAAACGGAAGACGGAAGGAGTTACCCGGCCCGGAGGAAGCCCGGGGCCCCCATTTGGAGCCAGGCCCAGATAGAGGGCCCGACAGCGAGCGTCTGGTGGCCGGGCTTGCCGCGGAGCCCGGCCTGGCACAGCCCGAAGGAGTGACGCGGCAGCCCAAGACTCTACTCCCCATGGGCTCACCACCTGTGGGGGAAACCGATGGGGTCGGGAGCGCTGCTACAAGTGTGGCAGTGGCAGTGGGGGGTCTAGACGGAACAGACCTGGGCGGCAGGATGGGTCATGACGAAAGAACTAGGTCACAGGTACAAGGGGCCGAAATGGGTTTCCTCAGGAGAGTGGCTGGCGTCTCCCTTAGGGATAGGGTGAGAAGCTCAGCCATTCGTGAGGGGCTCGGGAGTAGAGCCGCTGCTCCTTTGCGTCGAAAGGAGCCAGTTGAGGTGGTTTGGGCATCTGGTGAGGATGCCCCCATGGCGCCTCCCTAGGGAGGTTTTCCAGGCACGGCCAGCTCGAGGCCCCGGGGAAAACCCAGGACTAGGTGGAGAGATTATATCTCTCCGCCTTGGCCCGGGAAAGGGAAGTTTGGGGTCCCCTGCTGGAGCTGTTGCCCCCGCGACCCGACCCCGGATAAGCGGCTGAAGATGGATGGATGGAATAACTTTGTAGGCCTTGTAGGCATAAACATGTGAATTATATTTTTCAGGCTATCCAGACACGTTTTGCCGGTATGCTGGACGACAAAGATGCTCTTCTTGCAGCTGCCAAAATTCAAACTGCGATGGCTGAGAGATGCAGGTAAGAGGGAACGAGTAAAAAGAGCTTCTGACAGCGCACAACTGTCCTGCAGCACAGAGCCCTGCCAGTGTGCCCACCACATGTGACAGCCAAGGTGAGATGGACTTTTTCACTTTTAAAGCAGAGCCAGAGGAGACCTGCTCCTAAAGTCATGGACTACTTGAGCTCAGCCTTTGACCTTCAGATTCTGCATCAGTTTTCAAACATAAGAAAATATTCTTGAAGTATAACACTCCAACCCCATCAAGTGCTCCTGTGGAGCGGCTTTTCAGTCTGGGAGGTTTTGTGTTCACTCCTACAAGAAATAGACTTTCTGACAAGAGGTTTTAGAAGCTTCTGTTAATGAGGTACAACCGCTGGTTTACTCACCCCGCTCCACTGTTTCACTCAAAACATGCAATTACAACATAAGATTATGCCAAAGTTACAAATGTAGACATTATATCAGCCTACATGTGGTCTTATACTCTTGTTTTGTTTTGCAAAACCACTCGTTGCTTCTCTAAGTAAACAACAGGTACAATGTTCATAAAAGATGTTGAAAAGAATTTAATAGTTACATTTATAAACAATGTAGATCCTAAATATTAAGTTTTGCCATTACAGTTAAATATGTCAGGTCAAGAAAGACTGTCTTTATTTGATTTTTATAAAATCAGGAAATGTCTGGACATATATTGTACATTGTTGTTATGTACATTACTGTTAAAAATAGACTAAAGTGATTGTTGGCAAAACCGGTTGTCTTTTTATATTGAGGCGGCGGGGGTGTTGATTGGAGTGAAAGGAGCAGATTGGCCTAACACAGGCGGAGTTAGGCAATTCTGACTGCTGTTGTATGTCAGTCGTAAGGCCTGCACCAAAGCCTCTCCTAGAGTAGTAATCCTCACTCTATCAACATAAAACCTTCCACCCACAGTCCACACACATCACTTAGATGTGAATTTAGCACAGTATCTCAATGTTTTATATGACATATAGGGTTGTTAGTTATTTTATTTCAGGCAAATGTCAAGGTTTCTTTGTGTGACCAATTTCTTCAACAATAACAGGTATTTATGGAAGCCCATTTCCGCCACAAAAAGAAGAAGGGTTAGAAAGAAATTATGACTTGGTTGGTGACAACGGTCTACGGTCATACAGAGGTGTCGTTTGTGTTTAACAACCTCTCGCTGACCATATATAAAACCTGGAAGTCCGAATCTTATTAATATCTTGCCAACTTTAGCAAACTGTAAACGTTCTACGGACACTTGCACCCACTCACTCCACTCTCATACTAAACAGGGAGGACAGGGACGTCTGACTTTTAGCGGAGACTAAATTATCTTCGGTATTTGCGAGTCCGAAATGAATCAAACTTCTAGGGAAAATACAATAAAATACGTTCCGGGTGGTATTTATTCTGTAGTTATCGTGATTATTAACAATTGAAATGTCCTGAAGAGAGTTATCTCTTTATTGAACCAGTGTTGCTAATATCTCAATGAGGAAAGACGCTGCAGAATCAGCGGCAGGTGCATGCGCGCGTTGATTTGAGTCTGGACGTGGCGTATGTCTCCTCTGACTACAGCTGGACTGCTGCGAGCCGCCAGGTTGCTGCTTTCAGTGACGTCACGTCACGTCAGACACCACAAAAGTGTCCAATAAAACCAGACAAGGTTGCTGGTCGCTTTTGACAAGAAGTCGCCGAGAGGGTTTATAAAGTCAATGTACCAAACAATGAAGGAGCCTGCGCATATCTTACATCCTAATTTCGATTTTTTATCTCAAAATTTCAACTTTTTAAGTCATAATTTCAACTTTTTAAGTCATATTTTCGACTTTCTAACCCTTCTTTTTTTTGTGGCGGAAATGGGCTTCCATAGTTATTGGGAGTTTGCCCCAGTTTGTGCTTGTAAACGGTGAATCCTCGAACACCACCAATGTTGGTCACGGAGTCCCACAAGGTTCTGTGTTTGGACCGATTTTATTTACACTGTATGTGCTTCTTTTGGGCGACGTTATCAGAAAACACTGCATGAACTTCCATTGTTATACAAACTGTATCGGTCGATCAAGCCAGAAGAGACCGACCAGCTTGTTAGACTTCAAGAATGTCTTGGAGACATCAAAACTTGGATGACCAGCAACTTTCTGATGCTAAACTCAGAAAAAAAAACGAAGTTATGCTGATAGGCCCAGAGCGCCTTCGAAGCCAGCTGTCACGTGATACAGTTTTTATGGATGGAATTGCTCTGGTACCCAGCAGCACCGTCAGGAATCTGGGAGTTCTCTTCGACCAGGATATGACCTTCAACTCGCATATAAAGAAGACTTCAAGGACTGCCTATTTTCATCTACGTAACATATCAAAAATCAGGAACTTCCTGTCTCAAAGTGATGCAGAAAAATTAGTTCATGCGTTTGTCACTTCTAGACTGGATTACTGTAATTCTTCGGGCTGCTCTTGTAAATCTCTTAAGCCTCTTCAGTTGATTCAGAATGCTGCAGCACGTGTATTAACAAGAACTAAGAAAAGGGATCATATTACTCTTGTATTAACTTCTCTGCACTGTCTCCCTGTTAAATCAAGAATAGAATTTAAAGGGTCGGGTTTTAAAAAGTAGACTGGGGGACAGCGCCTTCAGTTATCAAGCTCCTCTTTTGTGGAACCAGCTTCCACTTTCAGTCCGGGGGGCAGATATCGGTCAGCTCTTCAAATAAACTCTTTTAAAGTAAAACTTAAAACGTTCCTCTTTGATTGTGCCTATAGTTAGGGCTGGCTCCGGTTAGTCCGGACCAGCCCTTAGTTAAGCTGATATAGGCTTAGAATGCCGGGGGAATTCTTAGGACACACCGAGCTCCTCTCTCACGCTCTCGTTCTACCATAATCCACGTTTTATTAATGCACATGACTAATTTAGCTTCTTTCCGGGAGTTTTTTGTGTTTTCTCGCCTCACAGGCAGATGTACACAGATCGTAGTTCCTTCTGGATCCTGGTCCTGACACCTCCCGTGGCCATCATCATCATTATTATTATTATGAAATATTATATTACTGTAATCATAAACCAACATTACCCTCTCCTAAAGTCTTTGTGCTCTCCCTCCCCACAGGCTTCTGTGGATGGTGGTTCTATGTGATGGCGGTTCTGTTGGTGGCGGTTCTATCTGATGGTGGTTCCATCTGATGGCGGTTCTGTTGGTGGCGGTTCTATGTGATGGTGGTTCTATGTGATAGTGGTTATATCTGATGGTGGTTCTATGTGATGGTGGTTCTATCTGATGGTGGTTGCCCCTGCAGTGGTCCTGCTGTGCGCCTGTCTTACTACTCACAATGGCAATGACTACTCTACTTGAATCATTTCTGTCATAGGAATTGAATGTATTATACATTGTTCATTCTGTACACATGGCATCCATTGTAGTCTGTCCATCCCGGGAGTGGGATCCTCCTCTGACCTTCTCCCTAAGGTTTCTTCCCTTTTTTCCCCATGGAAGGGTTTTCTTTTTTGGGGGAGTTTTTCCTGTGCCGATGGTGGGTTTCAGGACAGAGGATGACGTATGTGTACCGACTGTAAAGCCCTCTGAGGCAAATTTGTCATTTGCGATAATATGAATTCAAATGAATTACCATAAAAACTAATTTCTACACAACAGAAAGATCACAGAGGTTCCTCTGTATCCCCACTGAAAAACAATATCCAGATAGGGAAAGTAGTCACAGCTATTGAACTTGTTATCATGGGTAAGCCATTTTTGGAGCCGAGACGAAAAGAAAACACCTCAAGTGGAATAGGTTTAATATGAACACATATATATATATATATATATATATATATATATATATATATATATATATATATATATATATATATATCTTTCACTAATCATTGAATGTTTTCAATGTTTGGAATGAATTGAAAGGAAAGGACAAAACAAAGTTAAAAACTTGGACAAATGAAGACCAAATTAGTCTAAATATTGGGGAATGGAGTCAAGGATCAAAGAAAACCATGCAAATAAATCAAAGTTCACACATACAAGTATTATTAAAGAGGAAACTAGTGGAACAAAAAAAAACTTTTTAAGCCATCTACACTTAAATAGCTTCAAATGCAGTATAGCACTAGATGTGAGTTTGCCAGGGAAGGTAACTGGAAGAATTAAAAGGTTACAACAGCATCCAAAAAACAATTGCTGTCATCATTTGTTTGATTATTTATTTACTATGAAACTGAAATTGGGATATTGTCATTAAAAGCCACAAGGAAACCCAAAATATATATGTGAAAAAACTATCACCCACCAAAACATCATGCCGCACATGAGAGACTAAAATAAAATTGGGATTTTGGATGATAGTTGAATAGATGAGAATGATTTCTTGAAAAACAACAGGAACAGAACAGGAAAGAGAATTTACTCCTAAAATGATACAACAAACTACATTTGAAAAAAAACATGCAGTCAACGTCAAAGTGATGTTAGGTTTAGAATGGTGTGAATTTCTGTGTAAACGATTGGATGATTGGGGCCCCGTCTTAGTCTTTCAACACAAATCCAAATGAATCTCAGGCTACATAGAAGACCACAACCTTTCACATACTCTTTGAAACAAATTAGGAATGAGCATTAAACGGGAGAAGGGGTCATCAGAAGAGCACTGAAACCCTTAAAGTTTTTGAATGTTACCTTGAGTACAAATTCATTCTAAACTCTGGTGTTTACGCTTCACTGCATTATTTTCTTTTCAAATGTCATATTGAAAAACTCCTCCAGCGTTTTCATTTTCAAAAAAGGTATTTGTCGGATAGGAGATTGGCGGTTTTCTTGATGATAATATTAATAATAATGTTTAGTATAGTGTCCAGGGAAGTCCTTCATTGTTTTGATTTCTCTATTTCCTACTTTTTTTTTATCTGAAAAAACCTGAAGAGTGGAGTATGTGGAAGTACTGCAGCAGGAATGTCTTTACAGGACTGGGACAGCTTGTCTTTATCCCCAACATCAACTAAATATTAAAGCTGTCATGCCATGTAAACCAAACAGCAGCACTTTGCTGTCTGGTGGCTATTATGATTTGAATTATTGATGAGGTAAATCAAATAAGCAATGTAGTTGAAAGGTTCTGTTGTATTGTTTTAGGTGGACTATAACTAAAAATCATGTTATGAACATGCTCCAACTAAAAACCCTCAGAAAGAAAAGTTTGATTATTCAGTATGGAAGTGTCGACATGACTGTTAGCTGTATCCTACAAATTCTATGTCACTTAAATATGGAGATTCCCAAATTCTTTCATGCTGATTTTCCAAGCTATCACAAGGCTTAGACATTTCATCATTTCTAATGTTTTGATACAAAAAAGACAGAATAACGAGTACACCTAAAAGCAAAAGTATGACCCAAAAAAAGGAGAAAATCAATGATAAAACTAAAATATAAATCATCAATGGAGCCTATACAACAATTTGCTTTTTAGCTAAAAATGAAAATGAAGGACTGTTAATATGTACTGTTTTAAAATGAAATCAGACGAGCAGAGAATGATGGGAGCATTGGACTAATACGTGATGGCATACATTTTGCAGCATCAGTGCAGATAACATGACTCACCCTCATACAAATTGTGCAAATTTGTATTGTCGTGAACCTTATTATTCCTCTGAGCATCCAGAATTAGTATGCATATTGGTGACCATGTTAACAGCTTTAGAAGACCCCATGTGCAAGTGTAGCTCATGCTATGAATGCTTTCTGGGTTAGTGAATGACATTAAACAAACATTTTCTGTCACTAATTCATCAGTCAATTTTTCTTTGGAGTTTGAATTTCATAACTCGGATTCTTAACTTATATTAAGTAATGTGTAAAGCGTATGTGTACTAGTACTAAATTGTCTGTTTTATGAAGTTACACTTTTTTTAACCATGGGGGTGTGATGCTTTAAGGATACTGTGATGCTCTGTTGCAGATGAGGGAAAGCACATAAAAAGCAAGCAAATGCAAACTGACCTGTCCCACCTGCTTTGCTAGTTCCACACTCCTCCTGATCTTCATCATCACTCGCACACTCTGCAGATGACACCATTTCATCTGTATGCTTCTTGGGTAGAATGCGTTCATCAGAGATCAAGGCCCCAGCAGATATACCCAGAACAAAAGAAAGAAGAAAACAAGACATGAAAATACAAAAGAGAAGTCAGAAAGTGTTCAAGAAAATTAATTAGACCTTGTTTGACAAAAATATCTGAACTCATCTATGTCTTAGAGGGTTAGAAAATATACAGAGGAACAAATCCTGTACATATTGTGCTAACTGAAACATCAAATCTCTATCAATTTTTTGAGGAAATAATAATATTTTGGCTGGACAACAGTCACTGTCTAACTGTCTTAAGATGGCTGTGTGACTTTATTATGCTTTTGCCTGATTCTGTCAGTGTATTATTGTTTCTATCCAAATTTCCAGTCTCATGTCTTGCTAGGAAATGACATGACGGGTGACTTGTGCCTGAAAGACACAAAACAAAAGTAACAGTTGGAGAAAGGAGTGCCAGTAAGAGTTTAAGTAAGACTTAATGTTATCTAAAATATGTTCAATGTCAGAATTGAATATTTAGCTGATTTTTCAAGAAAATAATTACTTACTGGAATACCATCAATCAATCATGTTTGACCTCTTCTTTCAGATATTTCACTCATATAGTATATAAGGAGACATCATGGTGATGTCAGCACTAGTCTGTCCTAATGGGTAACTGAAGTCGAGGTATTGGTCTGTCTGAGCTACACTGTACTTTTTATGCTCCTGTCAGTCACACAATCACAGTTGTCTGCACAAGACTGAGAATAGAATCCAAATAATATGACCATATATATAATGATATAACCAAAATTGCTTTTCCACGCCTGTGTATATAGATGACCCAAACCCAAATTTCAATTTTTACTGAATTCAGCACTTTCGGAAGGAAGACCCCATATTAAATAAGATGATGGGTTTCCTAATTGAGGTACTGTATAGTCCACGGGGAGGAATGAGAATCGGCCATGATACTGTCATGCTGTTGACCATTTACAAAACAAAATAAATCTGTTAGGCCGCATGCATGGTTTATACAGCCACTGATTAGTAGATTCGTTCAAGTCTCCAATTCCAATTCAAGCAGGAGAGTTTAAAATGGCCACTGCCCTATTTGATTGCATATTAGATTACATCAGAAATATTTATTAATACCAAATAGAGAAACTCATTTGCAACAAAAAACACCATTAAAGGCCAAAGAGGTACATGAATAGAAAGTTGCTCAAACTAAAACCAACATCCATAGCTGTTCATTTAAAATGTTGGTTTGCTGCGGATCAAAGTGCCTTCTGAGTGGTTCATTAGAGCAGTGTTTTTCAACCAGTGTGCAAACTGGTGTGCCGCGGCAAACTGGTGTGCCGCGAGAGGCTGTCAGGTGTGCCGTGAAAAAAAATCATTTTTTGCATACTGTCACTTCATTGGTGAAAAAAAAGAGCTAACTTGTGTGTTTGTGTGTGTGTGTCGTCGCGCTGTTGGTGGTATGAAGGCTCAATACTCCCCTCTTCCTGTGGGTGGCGGTAATAATGGCGCTATCGGGCTATGAAAGCGGAAATGTGAGACTCCGTAAAAGGACGTAGTTAGCGAACCAATCGCAGCCTGGTGCGCTGCGGGAGGCTTGCGTTGCTGACGCAAGCCTAGAAAAATGTCTCGACACACGCAAGGAGGTGTGAGAAGCGACGCAAGGGACACGCCAGGGGGGCTTGTGTCTGCGTCGCTCTGAAAACGCAGAAGCATAAACTAGGCTTAAGAGATACCTGGGCATAAAGCCTGCGCCATCTTGGCATTAGGATGATGTTACGTTTAATAAAACACAACAAATAGAACACGTGTTTCCCTGATTTCTTAATATTATGCTCATGCTGAAACTATGTTTGGGATTGATTTTTATATCATTTCCGATTGTTGGTGTGCCGTGAGATTTTTTCTGTGTCTCAAGTGTGCCTTGACGCAAAAAAGGTTGAAAAATACTGCATTAGAACACTGAGGCTTCCTGCACCATTCACAGAATGAGCTTCTGAGTCCATTAAAAACAGCGCAGTGGATGCTTCTTAACTTGTCTCTTGTTCTATTTTCTTTCGTGACCTCATGTTAGTCTGGGGTAATGAGGTCAATCACTTAGTCAATCTTTCTGATCATTATACTGATCTGGTATTTATCATCCGCGGTAATGCAGCCTGCCAGCAGAGGACACTTGCTAAGGTCCCTTGACAAAAAAAGTGAAGAAGTTTTCTGCTGAAATCAGGAGGTCTAAGCTTCCTGAAGAAAGAAAATTGGACTTAGCCTTTTCACCAACCGAATCACTTTCCAAGCTATTTATATGAATGACCGATGTTAATTGGCTGACTTTATTGTCAGCGTGGAGACAGTTAACTTACTCTTTGGTCTTTCCCATGTTTAGTTTAGGAAGGTTTTTATCACACCAGCAGACAAAAGATTCAACCTCCCGTTTCCAGGTTGTTGCCTTGTGTAACAATACATCCGTAACGCCTATGTCATCTGTTCCTCATATGTGTAGTTATAATAGACGTCCATCCTTACCTGCACAGTGGAGGAGGATCTGTGTTTCCGCGTGGTAGTAGTAGACATCATGGTAGTGGTCTCAATAAAGGTAGTTGACATCTCCGGTGAAATTGCTGTGGTCCTGGCTGAGCCTGCTACACTGGGTACATCCCCTACCAACCTTACACTTCCATTAATCTTGATGTTGGGGTTTCCCCCAGCAGCCATGTTCAACACTTTGAGGCCATTGTAATAAAGGCCAGACAGTTGACCCTGAAAGGGCCGCCCATGATCACTACCACCAATTGCGACTGCTGCTTGAGTGTTGAAAATTGTTAGCTGCCGTCCTAGAAGAGACATCGAGATGTAAGATATTTTTAACAAAGAAAGGCAACTTCTAATATTGCAGCAGCACTATTCGTTTACAAAAAGATTGAGAGCAATTTGGTATAAACAAGATCAAACTCAATACTGAAAATGAAAATGAAGGATTATTGACATGTTAACAGATACTTATAATTAAACATACCACCCAGTAAACGCATTTAAATCTGCATCAAATGACATTGAATGTGGTTAAATCAGTCTACATGAATACATAAACATATTTTGGTTTGTATAAAGCTGCTTAAACATCGGCAGCAGTCTGGAGGTAGGAGGAGGCATGTGGATTATTCAGAATCTTCCAAATTGAGAAGTGACACACTGTGCAGTGGCGTTACACATGGCCCACCAACTAGGACCCAGGTATGAGATTTAGGTAGATCCATTGTTATAATGGGAATATACTATTCTAACTATGTTTTCATCTGTGAAATATTCACCTAAAGCCAGGAAACTTGGCCCCCACATTTTTACGTTACCTAAAGGCCATTGGTTCTTTTCACCCTCGTAGAGGGCGGTCTAAGCAGGACTGTATTTTATAGCAATCTCCAACCTCACTGTTTGATGCCATTACATTCCACACAAGAGGGATTTGAAACGCTCACAGACGATGCACCCGTTGTTTCACTTGCACAATGACAGCAGGAGCCTCAGGACGTACACAAAACATATAATTGGAAATATTTATAAATAGTGAGAGATTTTCTTAAACTAATTACTCTATTTCATTCATTTGTTTCATAAAGTATGTTGAATTATTTTGCCAGTTATTGATTTTACAATGATTTAGTTCCTTAGAATGTTATGTATTTATCATTTTTAGCGCTGTGGTTTAATTAGGAATGGACTTGGTATAATAGGAAGAAAATCTATTCTGCTGTTTAATAAGCCTGAAATTCAGTAAATTAACATTAATGCTCCTCGTTATAGTGCAGATTAGGTTTTTCACATCATACCAGCATAGTGAACACAGATAAGCATAGAAACACTTTGTTTGAAATTACCTTTCTCTTGCAGCCATTCTTCTACTGGTCTGGCGTATTTGAAAGGAATTTTCTTATTGGCCATTTGATAGCGTTCAATGTCACTGTTCCCTTTAAAGTTTAAAAGACATTTATAAAGACTTTTATTGATCATCACCATCATGTCACCATGAGCAAATATCACGTTCCCTCATCATTTACAATACTTTAAAATTATTTTAGCTGACGATTACATTTTCAATTAAACTTTGATTAGTTACAGCATAATTCATGTCTCCAAATGTGTTGACAAAAATGGATCCAAAATATAACATTAACAATAGTGTTATTAAATACATGAAGCATACATAATATGTGTATATTTCACCCTTTCAACCATAACAACAAATAGTTTAGCATCCTGTCGTAGGTTCAACCTCCTCATACATTTCTTTGAGACACTTGCAACAAATAGGCTGTTGAACTTGAAAACAATTTGACCTTTCAACTTTCTCTGCAACCCAAAACTATACTTTATTTAGGATTTACCATTGTGTGTGTGTGTGTGTGTTCCGTTTCATGCTATAAATATTGGCATTCACTAATATGGTGTATTACCTTTTTCAGTTTAAATGTGCTCTTTAGTAGTTGCAAATGTAATTTATCCTTTATATTTTTAATGGAAAAGAAAATATTTATATCCGGGGACCTCTCTCCAAAAATATATGGTAGTGGTTATGGTTATGGTTTATGGTAGGACATGAACAACTCAGATGGTCAACTGTGGTTCAGTGATACAATGAGAGTTTGTTGCCGCATTGCAGCCTTAGTGTGTCAGGAAAACTTTTTTTAAAGTGTATCCACAAAGTGGTGCACTGACTGGCAAAGCATCACGTAGTCTGGCATCAGGGTCATTCTATTCAGCGGGGTTTCTCCTTTAATTCTCTCTCACAGACATACGATACGCTGCTGGATATGGCAGCGTATCGTATGTCTGAAGCGATTTATTCGCTTTGCTCCTTTTGCTTTTTCGCGTCATTCGCGCTGCCCGTTTAAAATCCGCCGCATTCGCGACCAGACGCGTCTGTGCATTGACTTTACATGGAATCTACTTGCGCAAATAATGGTATGTTCAATAATAATGTGAACGTACCATTAGTCCCTCACTGTTCAAACTCCTCAAACCCTCAATCTCCACCTCTGTCATCACCAGCAAATTATATTAATTTCCAGCCATCCATTTAAAAATACAGAACCAGCTGTTCTTCTTTCTTCTGTGGAATTACTGGACATTCTAGTCAAAAGTGTGCTCGCCTTTACTCACGCAGTGAAGCGAAGGAGAGCGAAACGGGCCGACGCGCTTGTGTGTCTCCGCAAACGTTGACTCCGTACAACGCTGTCGGGCATATTTCTCTCCAACATGCGCGGACTGTGCAACAAACCTGTCCAAGTCAAGCTGCTGGTGAGGACTCTAAGCTCCAGCTGGCGGGCGACACGGAGCTCTCCGGCAGGCCGAAGGGTGGTGGAATCTGTTTCTACTCCAACATCAGCTGGTGCAACAACGAATCAGTGATTCTATGACACTGTTCTCTGGATTTGGAATCCTTTATTATCAACTGCAAACCCCTTTTTTCCCCCCGTGAGTTTGCTGGAGTTCGCCAAACAGATGCAGTGTGTGGAGCGGACCAACCCGGACTCTCTAGTTGTTGGATTATGAACGCCTTAAATACATCACAAATACCATAGATCACTGATAGACCACATTAAGCGGGGCCTATGACGTTGTCTCTCGTGCTGCACTGGGACACTCTGACCACGTCATGGTCCATCTGATTCCTGCATACAGGCAGAAACTGAAGCTCTGCAAACCTGTGGTGATGGAATTCAAGAAGTGGACCAGTGAGGCGCTGGAGGATCTTCGGGCTTTGACTGCACAGACTGGGATGTTTTCAGCTACTGACAGTCTGGATGAGTTCACAGAGGCTGTAACTTCCTACATCGGCTTCTGTGAGGACAGCTGTGTACCATCATGCACCAGGGTGAGTTACAACAACGACAAACCCTGGTTCACAGCGGAACTCAGAACACTACGCCTGCAGAAGGATCACCTCCCCTCACACCCTGAAGCATTGTGCTGACCTACGCCAGGATCCTGTTTGTGGACTTCAGCTCTGCTTTCAACACCATCATCCCGTCTCTGCTGCAGGACAAACTCTCCCAGCTGCACGTGCCTGACTCCACCTGCAAGTGGACCACAGACTTCCTGCTGCAGCAGCAGCCAAGGACAAGCCGGTCCCCCACTGACTGACTCTGTTATTCAACCGGTCACTTTCTTCACACTGCATATCCACAAACACTTGTCACTTTCTGTTCGCTGGTGCACTTTATTTTTAATTTATTTAACTTTTTGTTTTGAGCTTTTATTTTTAATTTAAATTCCTCTTGCACTACACAGGGCAGGCCTTCATATTCCTCATTGTCAGCCTGCAGTGCATCCAAAAGGGAGGAGTTAGAACCAGGATGAGAATCCGCTATTGAAGGAACTGTGCCAGCAGACTTGTGTCCGTCACAACAGTCCTCATCTGGGATGTCTGGCAAGACGTAGGTGAATATTACCAGTTTGACCTTTTATAACGTATCCTTATGGTCTGCTCTTCAAAATGAAGTTCAGTGAAGGCCCCTGCTCCTGACTACAGCTACTCTGTAGGCAAACAAGTGCAGATCCAGCAAGTGGCCTGCCTGGTAAGCGCCAGTCTAACATGGACAACATGCACCTGAAATGAAGGTATGGCGGGTGGATAAAAAAAAAAGTCAAACCCTGTAGAGGAACATTGGCCTTTTAGATAGTTTATTTGTGGGGTTTTGTGTCAGGGTGTGGTTTACTTCCTGTCTTATTTTGTAGTTTTCTGCCACTCATGTCCCCGGGTAACTTCACTTCCTGCCTTGTCCTGTCATCCCCTGTGATTGTCTGATTGTTTCCACCTGTGTCCAATCACCTGCACCTCCCTAGTGTATTTAAGCAGTGTGTGTCGCTTGTCACTTGTCACGTCATTGTCGAATGTCCTGGATGTTCCTAGCTCCTGCCTGCCTTATTGGCCTGCTCCCTGTGTGTGTTTTTACCCCTTGGCCTTTTTGCGTTTTGCTTTTTGACTATTAAAGTATTTTTGGGTTTAAAGTCTGCGTTTGAGTCCTGCCTTCCCCGCATCCCTGACATTTTGTCGTATTTTACTGCACAAAAGATATATGTACGTTTGTGTGCCATTTAAGACACAGTTAAAAAGCCAGTGATGCATTAGTTACATTAAAAGTGAGAAGATAATTAGTTGAACAAAGAAAGTAATAATGTTGTTCTTCACTTTGAAGCAGATGCACCCTAAACCTTATCAACTGTTGCATGACCTGATCCCATTGTCGTATTATGTATACTATTAAAGATAATTCTGATATTTATTGCTATACGTTTTCATTGTTAACTAAAGGATAGAAAACATGTTGCAGGGTGAAGATGCAAAACAAGATGATTGAATGATTAGTTTTGTACCTGTTGGGAAGTGCTCATTGATTGACCAGTTATCCACTTGCAGTGTAGCATTGCCACCATTCCTGGTAAAGCGAACAACATGATACTTCCCATCGTTTACGGGGGTACTGCTCTCCCGAACACTGATATCCACTGTGCCAATGTTGAATGTCACTCCAATTTTGCCTTGTTGCTGAAATGAGAAAACATGATTATTCGTCTATATTCCTCAAGCTGATGCTGCACCGTGTTGTGGGGGCTAGTACTGTTGCCTGACAGCAGGAGGTCCCGATTTTTGATTGCCAGGTTGAATGTGTCACCTTGGGTTGTCCCCGAGGCTACATCACACCAATAATCGTTTTCTAAATGATCTCCCAGTCCACTTTAGCATGTCTGAAAACTAATAGTAAGCGACCATTAACGACGAATATTTTTAAGGTTGTAATACCAATGGAGATATGTAATACATTTTCATGGAAAGTTTTAGAAGTTTAGTTTTTCAGACCAGTTCCAAAGCAGCAAATTTCTCGCTGTCTCTCTCAACATTTAATTTATCTTAAAATAAACACTTTCACTCGACTATGGGTCAATAGAGTTTGTAGTTTTCACTCATAGCTTGGCTGGTAGCTGAGAGTAATAACAGCTGTTATGTCTTTACACTTCAAATGTGGACGTCAAAATAACTCTTTTAGGCTTAGGCTTTTAGTTCTTATTATTTGGTAATTAAAATTTTGAGAAATTGTTCATGGTACTTTTTGAAAATCAGACCCACCTGTTATTAAAGATCTATTATTTTGAACTAGATGGTCAGGAAATAATACAATCAAAATCTTGATACAGTTGTATACTGCACCAAATAAACAACACTGTATTGTTTATTTGGTGCAGTATACAACTGTGGTGTTAAAATACTACTATCATGCTCATCAAGAGATTTAAAAAAAAGGGGTCTGCAAGTTTAGAAAGGGTCTCATGTCTCAACAATGTCCAAATCAAGAAAACCAAAACTGAAAATAGGTTATTTGTTTTGGGGTGGACCATATTACTTATATTATTACTTACTTTCCTAAAGTATCTCTGCTACTTGAGCAGAGATACTTTAGGAAAACCTTTAAGGAACTACAAATGGGTAAGCCTATGATAGAGCAAAGTGAACCAATACAAGTATGACAACCGTTTATCAACGATTTCTTGGGGCACTTAATAAAGGTAAAAACATTTTAACATTTAAAACATTTAAAAGCTGCTGTGGGATAAGAGAAGTTGATCAATAAAAGATTCCCAAAGAAAATTCCCATCCTTAGTACTGTATGGTTTTCAAATGCTTACTATCACTTGCACTGTTTGTAGTCTCTATAAGGATTCATTGTCAGAAATGAAATGATATCAATAAATATTATTTATTTTGTGTATAATAACCTGAAAAAAAAACGTATTGTTTTGTTTAAATTAGCTGAGAATTAGCCATTTCCTCCTCACTAAGCCCCCTCCAATTTTCTACAATTGCCCAGAATGGACCAACCAAACTCTTTATAGGACCATCCACGTTGGCTTGTTTTCGTAATGTCCATCAAATTTCTGCAACATGCTTGGCAGAAGATTGAAAACTTTAGTTCAGGGGTCTTCAACTAAAATGCCATGAAGTCCAGTGAGAGAGAACATTTCTTGAAGCAAAGGTCCGGAAGATCATAATGTGACTGCTTAGTGTTATTAAATAGAGGAATTGAGTTGTATCAACATTTGCATTTAATCACTATACACGACTAACAAATCAATTCAGTATGATTCTAAAACTCTTTTGACAATATTTATTGTCACGTAACAAAGAACTGAACATCTATGTGTGACTGCAAATATAAATAATGTTATAAATAAATAAAACTAGGGCCCCATTTAAAAAACAATAAAATGTGTAAAACAAAGTGCTTCAATTCAGAAAAAAGAAAATAACAGGAAGAACCTGGTTTGGTGCTGCAGTGGGAAGTATGAACAGAAACCAGTCCGCCCATTGAGGATAAAATGCTCTACTTTCGCTGTCCATTTGTTCCTCATTTTTCTCACCCGTCCCTTTCTCTCGCTTTCTGCGTCTCACTCGTCTTTTTCTCAAATGTCGCTATCGTTCTTTTCTTCCTACCGTCTTTTTGTTTGTCATTTTCCGCTACCTCTCGTCTGTCCGAAGTATTGAGACGATATCATCGTCCTGCCTGGAATGCAAAGACTCGATTGGTCGAGCGATATCACATGGGATTGTTTAGCTTGAATGCTATTGGTCTGTGCTTTAAGTCACTACCGTAAAGACGACCAAAGCTGCGCCAGTAGAAAAGTGCGCTGTCACGTTTAAATCACAACCATCTTTTTTTAGCTTTTGTTCCAGATGGGACGGCTTCTGGGTCCGGATCCGGACCGCGGTCCGTCAGGTAGTGACCTCTGCTTTAGTTGGTTACAAATCTTACACTCTGCTCCTTCAGCCAGTTCTCTCTTTGCACTATTTGCCTTCCTTGATTAGGAATTAGTAGTTCAGAAACAACAACTAAGAAAACAGAGACACTACCAAACATTAAATGAGACAAGTACAAGTAGAGTATGTGTGAGAACTTACAATGTGCAGCATCAGATAGTCCCCCAGACCAGGGGCACTTTCAATCCTGACTAGGATGCCATCTTTCAGGGAGGTGCTAAAGCCAACGGTCAGCCTGTCCGTCCTGGTGCTCGGTCTCTCATTAGCTGGCCACTTGAATGTAATGAGGCCTCCTCCTTTACCAAAGATGTACGTTGTGCCAGCTAAAAAGAGCAGGTGAAGATTTTTTAAGCAACTCAACTCCAAACTATAAGATAAAGTTAGTACTTAAGTTAATAGAAAATAACGTATCATAAAAGTAAAGACATCTGGAATATTATTATAATAACAAGCATGTAGTAAATAGTAAGTGTCAGTCCAATCTTCCTGAAGCATTTTGGACCTGGAAGCTAAAGGAAAAGAATCTCCGACCCACGACCTGACGATCAACTTTGGCAACTCCGTGCTAACGGCCACTTTAACCGCTAGGAACCTCGGCGTCACAATCGACAGCCAACTCTCCCTGACTCCCAACATTACTGCGACAACACCATCCTGTAGATACACGCTCTACAACATCAGGAGAATACGTCCCCTTCTCACTCAGAAGGCAGCCCAGGTACTGATTCAGGCTCTTGTCGTCTCCCTCCTGGACTACTGTAACTCTCTCCTGCAGGTCTCCCCGCCACCACCATTCGACCTCTGCCGGTGGCCGCCCGCAACCAGTTCTAAACATTGGTGCTCACGTACCATGCTGTGAATGGATGGGGTCCAGCTTACATCCAGGACATGGTCAAACCCGACATCCCGACCCGCACTCTCCGCTCTGCATGTGATAAACTGATTGTTCCTCCTCACTGAGAGCAAAACACTCCACTAGATCTCCACTCTTCGCTGTCCTGCTCCTAAATGGTGGAACGAGCTCTCTGATGACATCAGGACCACAGAGATCCTTCACATCTTCCGCCGCAAACTAAAGACACACCTCTTCAGACTCTACCTCCACTAAAGACTAACAAATTGTAGCACTTAAATTGTACTTATAACGCCACTCATCTATAGCAAATTGTAAATTGGCTTATTTGAGGAAATTGCACTTTTTGGTTTCTTGTTCTAGAGTTTGTACTCTATGGTTGAATGCACTTATTGTAAGTCGCTTTGGATAAAAGCGTCAGCTAAATGACATGTAATGTAATGTTTGCAATAACTAAGTCAACCTAGGATGCAAATCCACATTTTTGATTAATTATCCATAGCACAATGACAGGTGCTGACAAACGTCCATAAATTCCTGCACGTCTTCCTTCAACTAGAAGCCTTCATCCCTGTCACGCAAATTGCCTCAACCTCAGCACAAGGTCTGCAAACACTGACTTCTGCATGACAGATATTGAAAATAATTGAATAAACAATAAGATAAAAATAAAATGAAATGAAATAACAAAATTCAAAACATAGGTCCTTTAATTTCCTTCGAAACCCATTGTTTCCCCATCAAAGCAATGTCACTATAAGTATCTACCTACTGAAATCCATTGGATCTAATTTCTCACTTACAGACTCAAACTCAAAAACATCAGAGATTCCGAAACGACAGCCCCCACTTACGAGCCTCCACTTCCCCAGTTCCTTCCAGCCACCAGACGTCAGCAGTCCAATGTGTTTTTTTTCCATCCATCAGTCCAGGACTCTCTTTACCCTCCTTATTACTTTACCTTACACCCAATCCAACAACCGTCGATACCTTCTTCCATCAACCACCCTTTTTCCGGAAAGTCTATACCTTTCTTGAATATATATAAACCAATTAAATCCCTCGTCATTACTAGAGAGGTCTTTGTTACCGATATAGCGTGATATAAATCTTCACAGGTACTGCAGATGTTGGTGAAATTTGTTCATTCCATATTGTACACGTGTGATATTTAATAGTGAGATCAGTACTCACGGTCATTGCACTGTGTGCCAGTGTAGGAGGTCATGGAGCAGTCACATGTGTAGTTCTCCCACTGCTGGATACAAATACCCATGTTGGCACAAGAGTCCTCCTGACAGGTGGTGCTGGGACCTGTAGAAATCCAGCCATCCCAAGGACCAAACAGACACACAGCCAGACACAAACACGCACATACACAAAAAAAGAGAGGGAGAGAACTTATGTAATTTATAACCCTAACCAGCACGTGCTGAAATAAACCCTAACCCTAGTTTAAAGGGACAACACTTTGGTTTAGAGCTCTGATGAGACAGCCCCTCTTGACTGAGACGCAATGTTCAGAGATACATCCCGCTCATTTCTACTGGTGTCTAATCATACAATATAGCTTTTGGATTCATAAGACATCCACCTGTCATACCACTACAGTGATTTAATTTGGATCGGACAAGAGAATTGCATCGAAGGGGCAGCATTCAGAGGTTTATATAGGTCTTTACACAAAATGTGATTTGGTAAGTGTGGGATAGCAAATCACATCAAAGTGATTGTCCTGAATCGTGTTCTTTACAATCATGTAGAGAGAGAATACTGTTGGACCGAAGCACCCTGACTACACTTAAAAAGCATTAAAAAAGAAAGCATAATGGACTATCGATCAACTGGGCTATAAGCTGTTTTTCAGTACATTGTTCAGCTGATATTCTGCAATCTAGTTCTTATATGGTGGAAACCCGGTTGAACTATTCTAAAGTTTTGTTCTTTGTGGACAAAACAAGCCCTTCCTACAAAATCAATTAAAAAAAAAACATTCTTTAAACTAAAGGCGTGAAATTTCCTCTCAGACATCTGAAGGCAAGAAATCTAACTTTAAAAATAAGCAATCCACAACTGCAATTAAAGTGTACATGTGACTGGCTAAGTGAAACTATTTTTTTAAATGCTCCATGTCTATGCTGTTTAAATGTTTTAGGTATTTAATGATGACTCTTTTTAGCCAAAACAAGTTTAATTGCTAGAGACTTTTTCCTTCTCCACACACCACTATACTAATTTACTAATACTATATTTGCTAAATATTGTTCAATGAATTGGCTAAACATGCCAACGATCAGTCTTCATTAACTTATTTAACTAAGGTTAATGTGTTGAGTTTTGACTTACCTGGTAAACTGATGCAAGCTGCTCTGCCAAAGAGGCTGTTCAGATCCAAGTTAATTGCTGATAAATTAGATAGTAGAATTCAAAAGGGTCAACACAGGAAAATCCTGCAGCTGATCTACATATAGGGTACTAGATTTAATGTATGATAAACCACAGTAAAAAGCTTATTGGAGTTACGACCGGGGCTGTTCCGTTCCATTTTTCCCACAGTGTAGTATCACCCTCTAGTAACAGCAGGGTACGGCCAAGTCAACCATTATTAATCGGTGATTACAGTATGTGGGCACACTGGATAAAGAAACACAAATTCAGTTATGCAATGAATGTTTGTGATGAAAAGCAGGCCGTGCATGTCAGTATAATCAAATGAGCAATCAACTGATCGTCGCACATAAGCAAAAAAAGAAAGAAAAGAAAGAACACAAGCACAAAGAAAAATGAGACAATGCCATGGAGAAGACCAACATTGATTGATGAGATTTTATTTTGAAAAATAAATTTGTCAACATTACTTTCTTGCAGTACATATAGCACAGTGAAAAGCATTGTTTTCAAAAACCACATTCAAACTGTCAGAGCAAAGAGGACATAGAGGACATAGTGTACACAATGTTATAGTCTGTCTTGATTCAAATGAAACATATAGTAACATGTATTTCTCTAAAATGGAGCTCGGTAGGTCAACGTAAAAAACAAAAACTACACTCAATGTCTAGCGGAATGATATGGCAAGAATAAACATCTGTAGAGAAAAAGGTTTCCATGCAGGAGGTTGTGGCACCCAGAACCTTGAGATGATGACAGATACTACTACAACAGAATGACGACTTGAAGAAGAAACATTTTGTCCACAGCGACATACTGTGTGCTTGCAAAATGTTTCAAAAGCCCCTTTTGATGTAGCTACAATATGCATGAACAATTGAAGATCAACACAAAATAAACCAACCAACCAAGTTTTGCTTTGTTAAAAAAAGGGTACGGACTGAGGGCCGCATGTACGTACATTTGCAAACGTAGCGTTATGAGCAAGCTAGAGAAAGCGCACACTGTGATACTTGAGCTGACGTTGTATTTACGAAACCCGCTCATCAGGTGATCAGCGCCTTTCTCCAGCCTCTAAACCACAGATTCTGAGCATTTCTACGCACACTTGAATGGACCTCCTTGTCTTTCTATCATGGATCAGCCAAAGTCAAAACAGCGGTAAAAAAATTCAGTGACAACGAAACTGTGTTATTCCGGCATTAGTGGGGGGGAGATGTATTTATTGACTATAGCAACGCGTTAAGTACTTGTGCTGCGATATTCCCACTGCTGATGCTGTGACTCTTTGAAATGATCCTGATACCAATAATTGTAATGTAGCGAGGAGTTTAACACCTGCTGGACTGGAATGTGAACGCTGAGTCAGAGATGTCATCTTTGATTTCTTCCAGTAACTGTAATATTGCGTGTCTGCTTAATCTGTAACGCGTAATGATTTCAGTTCACTTAACTGAAAAAGTGTGACCCTTGTGGCAGAAATCCTTTCAGCTCGTCTCCTTGGCCTATGTCGCCGTCTGGCTCTGATTACTGCTGTCATTTCACCAGGAAGCAAATGTGAGGAAACCGCATTCTGGTTTACACCTGCTTTTAAGAGGCAGAGAATTCTCACCGCACAACAAAGGGGCGCTTCCACGGCTGGTTTCTGTACATGATGGCGAATATATAATTAGAATATATAATCCCTTCTCTTTATGGGAAACTGCCACTTTCCCCTTGACCCTCCTGTGAATGCATATGCATGACACGGAAGCAATTTGCCTTTTTCGGTTTCTGCGACAGTCTGCTTTTACCTCAGTGCGGCTCATTTGTAGATACCTGGCCATGCTTTTACAGGCACATTGCCAAGAACATGAGGCCCTGAGTCATGAAATGGCCTGATTTTAAACCTGCACATCCATACTCACAGAGCTTCAATGAGCAAACCATTTATTCCGTATTTATGTTGTTGGTTTGTCCTAAAGTACCATTTTTGCTTGCCCCTCAGCCTTAAAACAATGCGGCTAAAAGTTAAGGCTTTAGTTACCGCGTTTCAGGCTTTTTCAGACAGGAAACACTTTATATTTTTGCTTTTGCGGGTGAACACTTGACAATCTCCAGAATAGTTAATCAGATCTACTTTACAACGGACAGGTGGAGGACCTCCAGGGTCAAAATTGTTGACATTTAGAAACACATTCCTCTTCATGTGTGTTTTTGAATTGAATGCTATTTGACCATATAAAGTAGTAAACAACTAATTTATGTTTACAAACTATATGTATTCCCTTTAACATAACAAGTTGTCTCAGCCAACGGGTAGTTTCATATCCGTCTAAATGTTTTATTAGAATAGTCAGCTAAGTCGTGGAGTTGACTTTATCTGGTTCAATATGAATAAAACGCCTTCATAATCTGTCCCTGGTAGGACTTACTGGTAGGTTTTAACAGATTCTGCCACACAGAACCCACCTTTTTCAACCCTGTAATGGAGTATTTTTGTCCAAATATTCTCTGCTTTATGTCTACAAATTCAATGAATTAGTCTGTGCCATAGCTACCAATGGTACTGAACCTAGAGGAATAGAAATGAGCTTTTCTTCTGCTTTTTCACTCACTAAACTGAACGACGTGCCTATAATGAGTCATTCGTGAAACAATGTGCTCTCTCTCTAATGTTGTTGTTCAACAGTATTGATGCAACCCTCCTGATGAATATGTATAAGTACATTAATTTAAGGCATTAAAAACAAAAAAAGGCATGTTAAAGTGTAAACACATATCAGTAACTCAAATCCCTCAAATACATTTTTACATGTTTATTTACAGCAGTTGTATAATGGGCTCTAAAATGCAGCTGACCCACAATTAAAACTTTACTTTAAAGCATTATTGGTAAACATTGACTGAGTACTGAGATTGGTTATGTGGGAATTGTATTAGCCTGTTTTCATCCCAATAGGGTTTTTGTGGGGTTAATAGCTGTCAGTTATGTCCTGTATTGAGTTTGGGGTAGCTTACCTGAGACAAATTGATGGGTTAGTTCTCATCCTCAAAGCCTTTTTATCATGTAAAAGTGAAACATAAGTTATTTGTTGTAATGTATATATATTTTAGAGTTTTTTTTATTAGTCACATGTTTACACATGGGCAGTCTTTCTCATGATACTGCTCATTAATACAGGACCAGTCAACTACGCAGCAATAAGTAATTGCAACATCAGTCTGATGTTGCAATGTCATTAGGTACCAAAGCTTTAGAAGCAAAAACAAAAACTAAGGGGGACAACGCTTAGTCAATGGTCGATTAGATTTGTAGTTTCTTTTCATCATTCGTTTCAGGAATCTACTTATTTAGAAAAGGTTGCACTGATTGTGAATGTATCTCTGTAAAATCAGATTGATGCAGCTTCACCTCAAGTGACCTCTGCAGTACATTCTTATTTCAATAATATTGCTGAAGATTCAACACTCACAAGATTCTGAACAAACGGTGAACTTAACAAAAGCTGAAGAGATAACAATGGAGGACCTGGCAGTATTATGTGTCCACAGTAGCAAAAGCTGCTGACGGTGACCGAACGGCACTGTAAAGAGGAGACCAATGTGGCAGGTAACAGGTGGCGTTGTCTAGGGATTGTTTGACCTCACTCTAGAAGTGGTTCAGTGAGGCTATAAGTACAGTTATTAGAATGGAGGGGCTTCCATGTGGGTGCAGGGCCATAGAGCTACTGTTTGCATTGAGCAGGAAAAAGGTGCTGCTAGAGATGGAGTTAGGGTTCAAGTTTGAGTCGTACAAGTCTAAATGGGGCTCAGATTTGAGGGGCGATGTACCTTCACATCCACGCTCTATCTGCCCGCTGCGAAACAAGGCGTCATTGAGGAGATCCGGTAGGCGACCGTTGAGGTCGATTGATGCCAAACAGCCTTGGTAGCCTTCTCTGGAAGCCACTAGTTTTGGCAGGTTGCCATACATACCTGGACCCAGTCCTGCGATGAACAGATCACCTGGGATATAGACAAGACAACGAAACTGTTAAGATCTTGTCTGATATATCTATGCAATAAAAACTGTCTTCCTGGCTTCTTTTTTTACCGATCTGTGACCTCTTTATTTATCTGGAGTAATTCTACTAGTACTACTTCACTGCAAATCAAAACCTGAAGAAACATTTTGTAGTGTCACGGGGTTGCAAGCTACTGTGCAAAATGTAGGAGAATGTCATCATGACAGTTTGGAACTCAAACTGCCTACAGAGAGTTACACATATTCTCACACCTTTTCAGAACTATTCACTTTAGTAAAAAACAGAGCCTACGTTCCTAATCGAGACAATTTGCTGCTTGTAGTTTTCTCCCTAAAGAAATGGGTACCTCGCTCCACCGGATGCATATAATGCGCTCTCAATACCACTTGCCATACGTTGTGTTCAACATGTTGTACCACCCCCATAATGACATTTCAGTAGTACTGTATGATCATGTTCCCATGGTAAATAATAAAGAAAAAATAATGCAGGACACATAAACATGAAATGTAGACATTGTAGTAGTTTAAGGACATGCGTTACACAGACATTTTAAAATAAAACATTTTTCATGACATTTGTATACCTTTTAGGTCCAGATTCTTGGCTCCGTTGATACTCTGAGTAGTGGCTATTGCATCTACTTTCAGTGTGTGGGTGTTGCTGTTGTCTCGGGTGATGGCCACATTGTGCCACTGGTTGTCATTCAATGCCCTGTCACTTTTGCCCTTGATGAGGTTGGGCCCATTTCCAAGGTCAAAAACGTAGTGGATGTATCTGCAAGAAGAAAGGTATGAGAGTTACAGATTGCTTTTCTGCCTCAGTTTGAAATGTTGACTAAGTGGCATTCCTGAAATAAAAGGTCTGAAGAAATTAAATTGGCCCTTGTACAGGTTGAGGGTTGAGGTTTTATCACCAGCTTCTCTATTTGGCATTTTGAAATGACTTTAGGCAAAGCACTGAACCCACAGATTTATGAAGGCAAATCAATGTCAAACTGAGCAATGAGGTACGTGCGCCAAATAAAACAGTGCTAAAGTCCTTCTAGTGTGAACAAAAGTCCCTTTTAAATTTTTAATTTGCTCGCTTGCGAAATTTGAACCTGCTCGACTCGCGAGTAATTATTCTTTTTGACAGTAAGTGGGCGGACCCAGTCACCATGCTATCTTTGTATCTAATTGGTTAAAATCGTTGCCTTAGACTGTCATCATTAGTCATCCTGGATTAGATGGATTTTCATCTTTTATTGAGAGTTGTACATACTGACTATGGAAGCCCATTTCCTTACTAAAAACTACATTGTAGGGGTAGAATGTCGATGTTTAAATCCCACCTCAGGCCTATGTGAGTCTAATCGTTATTGGGGACTTTAAAAGAGAAAACCTAACCCTAACCCCTTTTCTGCATTTGAATGCAGTAAAAACAACTCTGTTACAGACAGTGGCGGCTGGTCCATAGAAGGAAAGGGGGCGTGGCCCCACCTCTATCCAAGAAATAAATAAAACAAGATTAGAATTCTTTTTAATTATGTTAAAAATGCATTTTAAAAATAGTCAATTTCTGTTTCTTTGTGTTTTTGGAACATGGAATATACCCAGTATTATTTGTAAATTAAGATATCTGCGCAAAATATATGCTTTTCCTGCACGTCCTCTCCTCTTGTCTCAGCTAGGCTCGGGCCGTATATTGTATTATTTTCATCCTTTAATATTATAAATATTTATTATATATTTCATGATATTTTGTATATTTATAATAGTTACGATATCGTACCAAAAACCGATGGCAGGCATTATGCAACGGGAGACATGTTCATCTTTACATTGTCATTTCATATATTGTTATTATAAAGCCATCTATGAAAGCAGTTTTATGTTGGTATTCAAATAACACGATTCGTACATATTCAGGATTCCAACCTGTAAAGGTTTAACAAGCATGCTAAAACGTACCCTTTTACCAGTTCTACAGCGATAAAATCGTTGCCATCTCCAGAGTTAAAGATTATGAAGCCGTCTGGGGAGGTTGTCTTGAACTGGAAGAAGAGGTGCATGGATGTATAGGCCTGTAAGGTGGCCAGGCTCAGATAGCTGCTCTTGGATTTGAAGGTGACAGGGTCAGCGATGATAGAACGAATCCCAAAGCGTGCATTGAGCTCGCAATAATCTATGTCACCGTTTTTGCACAGGTCAATGTAGAGCATGCCGTTAAATCTGAGGAAATGACAGGAACAGACAGTTGACATGATTGACCTACAAATGAGTTTATTATTGTCATTTAAAGCCTGTTAACAGATGTAAAGTATATAAAAGAAAAACATTTTCTGTATCGAAAACCCTCCGCTAAATAAATCTCCAGTTTGGGAATTCAGAAAGCAAATCAATTGATGGGTTTAGCCATTTGGGGAAGGAGATCTCCACTACCTTCTAGCAAACTTAAAATCTGGCTATTGTTCCTTAAGTACAGAGGCTGGAGCAAACAACAAGACCATGATAATTACCTAAAGAGGCAAAATTATTCTATGGAGCTATATTTTATAGAGAAAACTGTGGAATTGATGCCTTGTCATTTGTTCCCACTATGAAAACAATTCTTAATTAAACGGTAAATATATACTAATATGCCTTTAACAAGTCAATTAAAAAGTGGTTATCGGAATACCTCAGACTCTGCAGATGACCAATGAAGCTGGATGGGATGCTGGAAACAAATCGACGCTCTGTCATGATTCCTGTTTCAATGTTGTGGAACTCCAAACGAGTGTGGTCGCCCACCATCTGGCCTGAAGACGGGGAGGGTGGAGGGGATGGGTTGAAAAGAAAGACAAAAACGAAAAAGGAAAGAGAACACTGTCTGACACTAACACAAAAGGGCTGATTTAAAAAGAAAATTACAAATTACATTATTAGATGGATGCAAACTGCCATCAAAGCTTAAATATCTACCTGCTGTCTTTGTAGCAGAATAAAATACAGATTTGCTCTCTCTACGGCAACTCCACCGCATGGCGCAATACCGCTGACAAGGCAACAATAAGCATGCCTTCAAGCAAAAAAACAAGTTGATGCAGGTAAGTACCTTCTGCTACATCATCGTCAACAGTTAGCTTGTAGGTTTTGCCACGACGCACCACTCGCACTGTATGCCATTCATTATCATTGAGCTTTTGCCCAGCATACAGGGTCTCCGGTCCCTTGCCTGGGAACAATGTTCAATCACAAAGTTAAAAACATCCTGAGGCTAAAACCAGACCTTTGTTTCCCAACTCTCGGCTTTCAACAATTGGCAGGATCCACCAAGCAGCTTAGCTGAATTGCTTTAATAGAGTCAAAGTATGCTTTTGGGAAACTAAGGTTTGGTTTCGTCAGTGAAATACAGTACTAAGTACTTGACATTTATAATTATAAAATACCCCTCACCAATATTTTGCAGTAAAGAGACATGGCTCTCCAATAGAAAGGGCTTACTACAGTAGGACAAATTGCTTTTACTCATCATAGGCTTACAGAAATTCTTTCCTCTCACTTCTTCCCTTCCTTACCTCCTTTCATTTCTTTCTTCATTGATTTTTCTGAAGATAAAATCAGAACAAAAACCACAAAGTAACCTCAGCCATATCAGACATTCTTGCCTAATTGTTACAAATAATATCTTTTTGATCCAGGGCTTGATCAAATTCATCTATTTTCGACAACTCTGAGGTAAGATGTCATCAAGTCAAACCATCAGCGGCTGGCCAATAGAGAGCAACGAGGCGTCGTTCCACCTCAAGCACCCCTTCTTGAGCCAAAGGAAAAGCTCGTAATAAAGTATAAAAATGTCAATATTTGTGTTTTGAAATATGGAATGTACCCAGTAATATTTATAAAACATGATCTCCGTGCAAATTGTATGCTTTTCTTGCACATCCCTGCCTGTCAACGCACGTCGTTTCTTCACGTGCGATTTAGCAGTCCTAGCAGCAACCTGAAAATTGCGTGCAGAAGCACCAATTGGTGATTAAATAAAAAAAATGTGTGACTTACAATTTAGCCAATATACTCAGCTTTGGGCAACATTGGTGTTGCCCCAACGACGAGGCTGGTATTGACAGGCCACAACGGCACAAAGCAAGAATCCCTGATATGTTATACTACTGGAGGGTATTTTTCCCTGTCCTTGCGAATCTCTGAATAATCCATAACACAGAGAGGACAATAAAAGGGGGCAACTCAATAGAGAGCGGCACTTTGTTGGAGTTTTTGGAGACGGATGCAAGGAACCTGAGGTACCAACTGACTTGGAGTCAAGTCCGGACTTAGAAACTTTCTCTGGGATCTTAAACGTTTACCCGTTTTTGTGTGACAAATTCAATTTATTAGGAGATACTTTTTTATTCATTTTTTAAATATGTAAAAACAGTCAATCTATTTATTAATAATCTATCAATAACCTATCCATCTATCAATAGTCTAAGTTCAGTAGCAGGTGTCCAGCAATAAAGGCTGGCGCGTGTTTCTGCGTCGACGCACTGGTTTCACTTCCTGGTTGTAAAGTCCTGCGTGTGTTGCAGAGCGATTCACCTCCAGAACAACAGGTGGAGTCACGTGTTTTGTTGAAGACGACCTAGAGAGTCACGTCTTTGTGTGTGGAAGTCGCTGGTTGCTTTATTTATTGATCATAGACTTTATTGCCCCGTGCATCCACACTGCTGCTTTTCATCACGGACACATTTGTCCCGTATTTTCCTCCACGACTTTGTTCCCCTCGTTTGTGGAGATCTCCCTCCATGAATCAGAGGCCATCCGGCGTCCTCATAGTCCGCCAATGACGGCTTGTACAAGTGCTCATATTTACGCATTTATTCCCACAAAAGCTCTTCAATCTGATCCGTTCTCTCGTAAACATTCTTCCTTTTAATAATGGCCGTATTGTGCTGTGAAAACGGAGACGTGAGACTCCGTAAAGGACGTAGTCAGAGACCAATCACAGCCTGGTGCTGCAGGAGGCTGCGTCGCTTTAGACGCTAGTCTAGAAAAATGGGTCGACGCACACAAGGAGGTGTGAAAAGACAAAGACGCAAGGGACACGCAAGGGACTCTTGCGTCTGCGTGTCCTTGCGCTGCAGGGATTTACTATGCATGGACCTTTCACTCTGTGAAGTCCATGTTTATACTGGGTTTTATTTCAACATTTTTCGTAAAAAAGATTAAAAACACACTTACAGCGATACAGGCTACTAATAACTGGGGCTCTATCAGCTCTGCCTTAGAGATGAATGAAATGAAATCCATTTTTCTGTCCTCCATTAGTTGGTTCATATGAGCGCACTGCAGCAGACTTAGGCGCGCCCCAGAATGCTCTCATTGGTTGGGACGCATGATGACACCCCCCCAAGTCCATACTGATCAGAACCCCCGCCTCCTCCTTTGACCCATGACTTTCAATTAATTTTAAAATAAAGATTATTGGCGTTAAGTAATTAATTCATTAAAGGGATAATAACTTGCCCAGCCCTAATATATATACATATGTATGTAACATATATATATATATATATATATATATATATATATATATATACACATATATATATATATATATATATATATATATATACATATATATATATATATACAGAAATAAATAACAGATATGACAGTTAAAGTCTCAACGACCTCGTAATGAGTAAAAGCAATCTGCATAAACAACTTTACATTGTAAAAAGCAGCAGACACTCATGTAGTTGCAATAAAAAAAATCCCATTAGTAAACTTTCATTGTGTAGAATATAAACTGACCCAATAGTTCATGGGTTGGATACAATTTTCCTAAAAATTACAAAACTTCCCTCAATGTTTTGCGGAATTTAAGATTGAATGTTTTTAAATTCAGTTTCTGATTGACCTTTCGCCTTTAGTAATATGTTATTTCTCTCTGGGTTTATGCTAAGACAAAGATTTTTTTTTTCAATTGCACACCGACGATACATTGCTGCTGATCATTTCTCATTAGTGCACCATAGTGTAATGTAGCCGTTATTTACAGCAATTACTCTAAATTACTGTAGAATTACTGGATGGAAGTAATTATGTTACAAATTGGGTTCTGCAGCATTGTAGATGGGGTTCACTCTTAAGGTTATTTCACCCTTTGGGGTGCACCTAATGAACAGACGATGTTGAACTGCTTCTTCTCAATCAGGGGTGCCCAATAGATTGATCGCGATGACCAGTCGATCTCGAAGGCAGTACCAGTCCCCCCCCCCCGTCACCCGGCAGGGAGGGGGGGAGATCGCCATGACCTGGTTAGTTGAAAAGTAGCTTGCGAGCCCGAAAAGGTGTGGGCACCCCTGATCTAGATTATTAAGACTAGACACTAAGCATTTATTTAAGACCTGAGTAGCACTCAGCCACAACTAAGTTGTTGTGCTATGTTGTCGTAATGGTGCGACAATGGTTTTATTTCTTGATGGCAAATAAGAGAATAGTAGTATAAAGCAGTTAAGATCTAATAAATAAAATGGATCACTAACCATTACATTTAACTGTTAAATTTTGGTTCCTATTGAATTATGGGAAGTTTAACCCATTGAGTGAACATATCCTTCATTTAAGATTTAGAAGACTTAGAAGAATGTGGAGGGCAGTGCAGGTACATATTAAAAACATGTCCTTCAAGAACAACAACAAAACAACATCAACATACCATCAATATTAAAGCAAAATGAAACTTGAGTGTTAACTTACTGGAGTTACAGTTTATCCTGATACAGTCTAGATGGGGAAGAATAAATGACAGATGAAATTGCATCCTTCAAGGTTACTGCTGCAGACATCCAAAAACAAAAAGTCCACCCTTCCGGGGACGTACACATGCAGAGAGGCAGCCATTTTATTAATTTAGTATTTAGTCCACTTCATGCTAAATTACCATGAAATAAATTATATACCGTAAAGATTTTCAAAAACACAATTAATTAGGAAATACGATAATGCATGAATTCATCATAGATGTGCTGGTTGTACAAAGTTACCCATAATACCAGAGTTGAAATTTATTTAATGTTTACAGTAAAATGGCCACTTGTAGTACCAGCTACATGACTTGTCCAACCCAACACTGACACTCAGGTTTGAAAAATCAAAAAAATCACAGAAAAGTCAAAGCCTTAGGCTCCAAATCCTCCGCACTAGGAAGACTGTATAAGCCATCTGTATAAGAGCTACGGATTTTTGAGAAGTCAAGAAATACAAAGTGATAATTTGTCACTTTAATATGCTATTGATACAGATACAATGTTGATTTTGTAAGACAATAGAAAGTGGAATTTTAAAGTTTCTCGACAGTCCCACTGAGGCCAGAATAACTACTGTATGCAGTTGTGAAGACAGTGAGGGTTGATCACCATGTGGCTGGTGGTTTCATGTGTCGTCAACCGCAACAGAAAAGTGGGAGCAAACAGCCACGATCCAATCAGCACCAGCACCATGCAGAGGCACAGTAACCCCAACCATCAGATCAGGAGAATTACAGTATGCTACGTGTGTCACTAAGATCAGAGGCTAGATCTACCAAATAACTTTACAAATGTTCTGTAGTCATTCACAAAGATTAACAAAAGCCAAGCAATCGTATGAGTTCTGAACAATTAAAATTTGCACATAAAATTGTTGACAAAAATCTGGGGTACTATGTGGCTTGGAAATACCAGCCAATGTCTGTTAATATTGCCAATACTCTTACAATTGTTTTATAAAGACTTTTAATGTTATTTGCAATATATACATTGTTAAGTATGATTCACATACTTCATTATAAAGTATGTTGGAAAGTATTTGGGGTCGCAGCCAGCTGTAGGTTTAGCTGGGCTCTGTTCTCGGGCTGTTCGCCTGACGGGCCGCAGGCTTAAGGCCTTTGAAGGGGTGAATACCATCTTTTGACAAAGCATGATGGATAATGAAATTGACATATAAACATAAAGACAAAACACTGAAAAGCATAGACCTCCAGAAAAGACACCATCATTTGCAAAGAAAAAAAGAGGAAGGTGTTAGAGAAATGACTTAATCTGAGACAGAAAACTAGGTTATTGAGAAAGACGAGATAGGTTTTTCTAATGTCCTGTTGAATGATGGACTGAAAATCAGTGAGAATACTCGGCAGTGGTTTGTTTCTTCAAAAGGTTTAGTAGAAACAATTTTTACATTATATTATTATTATTACTTCATTATCTTTATGTACTTATTGTGCTGTTACTGTCTCAAAAGTTATGTTACAGAATACAGATATTGTGTTTCTTTCTGTTTCAAAGAAGTTATACCAAACCATATAAATGAAGTTATGATGTGTAGCCTAACATTTTGTCTTGTAAAGGGTTTTCAGTAAGCAGGCAATGGAATGCAATAAACAGCATGTATACCCATGCAAAACAATTTTCTAAAGCCTGGAAAAACCTTTGAGGTGTCATAGGGATGAGTAACTGATAAAGAAAGATGTGCAAAAAGAGATAGAGGTCACCACTCAACAGTGAACTCTCAGGGTGATGGTGGAAGTGTGGAGGCTGATGGGTGGCAGTGGCCATACGATACCTAGGTTGACCGTGAGTTTGACGCGACCGCCATCCAACTCCAGCCTGAGTGTATCGGCTGATTCTCGAGAAGTGGTGGCCATGAGTAGGCCATATGCCCGCTGGGAGCGAAAACGCAGGGAGACGTCCTCAGCCTCAGTGTGCATGATGTTCGGCATCACCACCTTCATATACATGCTGCCATCATAAGAGAGGATGGAGGCCTCTGTGTGAGAGAGTCAAGCGCATAGAGAGACGTTAGCAATATCATCAGCTGGAACAACACAATGATGGCAAAGGCTGCACATTTTAGTCAGTCCTTCAAGATCGTTGGCCGGGGGCTCCATGCTATGTGTTTTTCTCTCTGTTTTGTTTTCCCTTCTTTTGTATGAATATTGGCCAGGACAGCTGTATACGGTGGAATATGGAGAGTGGAAAAGAGAGAAGTTCTCAGAGAGTGTGCTAGTTGGTTGACATGCTCAAAAATATATTCAATCAAGAAGCAGACAGCAACTACAGTCCTCAAGGAATACAGTCCCATCACATCAAGAACAAAATTCTTGAAAAGACCCCTTAGATACATCACCGCCCAGTCTGGATCCGCACCACTCTGCATATAGACCCGAAACACCAAAAGACAATGCCATTACCTATGCACTCCAAAATATATTCCTCCACCCTGAGTTAAGAATACACACAGCTGCTTTATTCTATGCATTCATTCTCAGCCAATTGGGTTCATAAACATAGGAGACTTTTCAATATGATTTAGGGGCAGCAAATTCACGAATACTTTACCAGAAAAAAATGTCCCTCCCTAAAATGTTTCTAACTGTGTTAGAACATCCAATTACTGTTTTGTCATAGATTTTTAATGTAGTATTGTTCATGCATTCAAGTTTTGAACCGTATCCATAATTGTTACACTCATTGGGGCAAGTAGCATTATTATCAGTATTACTGCAGGTGTATACACTCCAACACATCAATGTTTTCTTCTCCTTTGTTGTATGTAATATTGACACTGTGATCATATGTCCTATATCTTGTATAAAATATATATTTCATATTTTTATGTAATCATATCTTGTTCATATTCATTCCATCTTCTGTAAAATATTGTAACTTGTAATATTGAGGTGGATGCTTCAAATCCGCCCAGTGGTACTTTCTGCCTCTTCCTGCTCTCTGTTATTATTAGGGCCCGAGCAGCCGACAACATCGATCCTGCAGCAACCTATGGAAACTGTTTGTATTCTTATTTATTAACCATTTTATTTTTGTACATTTGGCACATTTGGGCGGTACTCGCTATACCAAGAACTTCTTTCGGCCTCATCATCAGCTACCAGACAGTAGCAATAGTGTTTACAATAAGTATAACAAAAAAACCTTTTGAGGTATGTCGATGGCCGCGGCTGATTGGTTGAAGCAACTTTCTACCCACTGTAGGATTACATGAATTTGAACAGTGTGCCAAAACCGAAAGATTATGGGTTTGGGTTTGAATCGGTGATGAAAAGCAAAAACTTTGTTTGATGGAATGCCGTAGTGCGTTCATCAATGCTTGCAGCTTTGACTTATCTTCGTTCCGTTTTTTAATTTTCTGTAATAACACAACTCGGAACTCTGCCTCTGGGTGGTGTGGTGGTTAGCACTCTTGCCTCACAGCAAGAAGGTCCTGGGTTTGACTCCATCCAGTGGTCTATCTGTGTGGTGTCCATGTGGGTTCCCTACGGGTACTCCGGCTTCCTCCCACAGTATAAAGACATGCTCTGGGCATTAGGTTGATTAGTGACTATAAATTGCGTGTATGTGTATTTATGTGTGTGAAGGGTTGTTAGTTGGCAACCTGTCCAGGGTGTACGCCGTCGCTTGTCTGAGGTCAACTGGGATTGACCATGTATGAATGATAATGGATAGATGAACTCTAAACTGCTAGACGCAGTTGATCCCAGTGGCTAAGTCCCTGTCTGTACACTGTATACTAACCCCCAAGCAAAACAAACATTACATTTGCACAAAACAAAGGTGATGCTTATCAATGAGGGTAATGAATCAGCCAACAGGGGAAGAGAGGCTAACAGGCTTGTTGTCATTAGGAATCAGGAAATATTTATTGCCAAAATATGTCAAAAACATACAAGGAATTTGTCTTGGCGGTTGGTGCGTGACAATAGACGGCGTAACAATAGACAACAAGACAGCAGTGCACAAGTAATAAAATAAAATGAAATGCTAAGTAGAATAAGGCTATGCTTAAGTAGAATAAGGCTATGGGTTAGTATAAAATAAGAGAAGGGGTCGGCTACGATCTTTTTAGCTCGCTTCAGAGACCTGGAAGCGAACAAGTCCTGCAGGGACGGCAGATTGCAGCTGATCCCCTTGCCTGCCCTTGTCCTTGGCTGTGGCTGCAGCGTACCAGACGGTGATGGAGGAGCAGAGGATGGACTCCATGATGGCCGTGTAGAAGTGGACCATCATCGTCTTTGGCAGGTTGAGTTTCTTCAGCTGCTTCAGGAAGAACAACCTCTGCTGAGCCTTCTTGGTGATGGAGCTGATGTTCAGCTCCCACTTGAGGTCCTGGGTGATGATGGAGCCCAGGAAACGGAAGGAATCCACAATAGTGACGGGGGGAGTCACACAGGATGATGGGGGAGGGTGGGGCTCTGTTCTTCCTGAAATCCACAACCATCTCCACTGTCTTTAGAGCGTTGAGCTCCAGGTTGTTCTGACTGCACCACGACACCAGATGGTCAGACTCCACCTGTAGGCGGACTCATCCCCACCAGAGATCAGTCCAATGAGGGTGGTGTCATCCGCAAACTTCAGGAGCTTGACGGACTGGTGACTGGAGGTGCAGCTGTTGGTGTACAGGGAGAAGAGCAGAGGGGAGAGAACGCAGCCTTGGGGGGGAACCGGTGTTGATGGTCCGAGAGGCTGAGACATGTTTCCCCAGCTTCACATGCTGCTTCCTGTCAGACAGGAAGTCTGTGATCCACTTGCAGGTGGAGTCGGGCACGTGCAGCTGGGAGAGTTCGTCCTGCATCAGAGACGGGATGATCGTGTTGAAAGCAGAGCTGAAGTCCACAAACAGGATCCTGGCGTAGGTTCCTGGGGAGTCCAGATGCTGGAGGATGTAGTGGACCTGTTGGCTCTGTAGGCAAACTGCAGGGGGTCCATGAGGGGGTCGGTGAGGGACTTCAGGTGGGTCAGGACTAGCCGTTCAAAAGACTTCATGACTACAGAGGTCAGGGCGACGGGCCTGTAGTCATTGAGTCCTGTGATCTTGGGCTTCTTGGGGACAGGGATGATGGTGGAGGCCTTGAAGCAGGCTGGTACGTGGCATGTCTCCAGGGAGGTGTTGAAGATGTCAGTGAACACCGGAGACAGCTGGTCAGCACAATGCTTCAGGGTGTGAGGGGAAACTGAGTCCGGGCCGGCTGCCTTACGGGGATTTTGTCTTTTAAAGAGCCGGTTAACGTCTCTCTCCAGAATAGAGAGGGTCGTTGCTGGTGGGGGAGGGGAAGGTGATATAGATGAATAGGCGTGAGCCCCTGATGGGCTGGGGGAGGGAGGGGACAGGTGGCTCATAAAGAAAACTCGGAAAACTTTATCAACGACCCACACAGGTAAAACAACATAAAATCATGACAAATATAGACATGTTAGGGCACTACAGTATATCATATGGTTGAACCTAAGAAAGAAAAATAAATAAAGCAGAACTGACGTGACATGTACTGTGTTCCAACCGCTCACACACACACACACACAGACTGAGAGCTCAGTGTGTCCTAAAATACTGACGGCAGACAGTATGGACTCACAAGACACAATGAAACCCACCATCCTGATCATGTGAACCCACATCATATATTTTTTTTAATGATCCTGCTGTTTAAATATGTTGTTTGCAAAGAAATTTAGTTATTGCTATTTTATTTTCAGTAAAAAAATTAAAAATAAAAACGTGGAAAAATACAGTGCCTTGCATTGTATTCATCCCCCTTGTACTACCCCGTTTTGTACACACTGGAATTCAAATAGACTTAAATAGACCTTGTCCCATATGATTGACAGGATATGCATAGTACTTTGAATGAGCAAAAATACTTTTTATTCTGACAAACAATAATAAGAACATTAAAGCTGCAAGCAGTGTTGGACGGGTCCTCGCTACTCCGCACGTCGGGGCACCGGCCGGAACGCTAGAAACGCAGCCAAGAACTCCTGCAGCCGTTGGACAAATCATCCAGGAGTCAGTTGTCGTTAACCATAGGGATCAACACTAGAAATGCTGCGATGACAAATTCATCTTTAACATCCAACTTCCTTCAAAATCCTTCACAAGACTACACCTGGTCAATTTCAGATTAGAAGGGGAAAAAAGGAACCACTCAATAGTTACATGATAATTCCACTTCAGGTTGATAGTACACATCCCCAAGGTGTCGCTCAGGGATAACCAGGGCATTCTGATGTACCATTCCAAAATGAAAGCCTCTCAAAATACCACACATGAGGACTTGACTGTCAACTTTTGCAACTCCGTGTTAACGCCCACTTTAACCGCTAGGAACCTCGGCGTCACACTCGACAGCCAACTCTCCCTGACTCCCAACATCACTGCGACAACGCGATCCTGTAGATACACGCTCTACAACATCAGGAGAATACGTCCCCTTCTCACTCAGAAGGCAGCGCAGGTACTGATTCAGGCTCTTGTCATCTCCCGCCTGGACTACTGTAACTCCCCTCCTGGCTGGTCTCCCTGCTACCACCATTCGAACTCTGCAGCTCATCCAGAATGCAGCAGCTCGACTGGTCTTTAACCTTCCGAAATTCTCCCACACTACTCCACTCCTCCGCTCTCTTCACTGGCTACCGGTGGCTGCCCGCATCCAGTTCAAAACATTGGTGCTCACGTACCATGCTGTGAATGGATGGGGTCCAGCTTACATCCAGGACATGGTGAAACCCTACATCCCAACCCGCTCTCCGCTCTGCATCTGCAAAACTACTCGTCCCTCCCTCACTGAGAGCAAAACACTCGACTAGGTCTCGACTCTTCGCTGTCCTTGCGCCGAAATGGTGGAACGAGCTCTCTGAAGACATCAGGACCACAGAGAGCCTTCACATCTTCCGCCGCAAACTAAAGACACACCTCTTCAGACTCTACCTCGACTAAAGACTAACAAATTGTAGCACTTAAATTGTACTTATAACGCCACTCATCTATAGCAAATTGTAAATTAGAGTTTGTACCCTATGGTTGAATGTACTTACTGTAGGTCGCTTTGGATAAAAGCGTCAGCTAAGTGACATGTAATGTAATGCAATTTTTACATCCTAGGTCGTCAAGATTCCACTGCGCAAATTTGAAAAGAATCGGGTTTAATCCCTGGGAGGAGTTCGGTCTTTTACAACTCTAGGAAATCATGAAAATAGGCCAAAAAGGCAGATTTTCAACGATTAATTGCAGCGGCCCCTAATCTTCAAATGTTCTCAAAAAATCTGGGGTGTTCACATGTGGAACAAGTTTGGAAAGGGTAGTGTCGTGACCCAGCTCAAAGGAGATGACAAAAACGGGAGAGACACAGTGCAAAGCCGATATAAAAGTATATTTATTTAAGTAAAGAGGCAAAACCAAAAGTAAAGCAAATATGAGGTGTGTACGTCAGTAGTTTCAGTCATGTCAGTGTGGGTGCTTGATCATGCAGGGTAGAGTGTTGTGAACATAAAGGGAACGCAAAGAGACCCAAACAAAGATGCGGACGCTGGCCAGGGAAACCAGCAACACCGGTAGGCAGCAACCAAGCCCTTTTATACCGCTGGAACCTCCAGCTGCTCTCAATCAGGTTGATGGTATCACCTCAGAGAAACACAATGACATCACAGACATCGACCAATAGTCAGGGCCGTCACAGTAGGCCAAATCATTTGGAAGTTATGAGTCTTATGAGATTAAGCCTCACCCCTTGAAAAGTTTATTAGCTCATATCTTCTCAAAAAAAGAAGTTATCAATACAAGTAATATATTACATACAATATAATATAAATAAGTTATCAATTAATAGATTGATATTGATTGAGGGGGAAATTGACCAAATAATGATCCACAGAAAATTTCGTGACAATCGGATATAGCGTTTAGGAGAAATGGCCCAAAACATGTTTTTCACAAAATTCAAAATGGCGGAAAATCTAGTTATGCGCCTTTGCATACCATGATTGACTTTTTTGTAGAGGAGCACATGAGTGCCAAATTTTCTAGGAAAACTGGCCTAGTGGGGTACTTTTTACCTTTCTAGGGGGCGCTATAGAGACATTTCTTCATACCCAAATGCGAGACCCCAAAATGATCAAAGCGATGAACGGGCGTTCGTCTCCCCTTGCATGTCGGGGGGGCAGCAGTCAGCTGGACACGCCATCAAAAAGACCAAAAAGAAATGGTGGGTGTGGTAAGAATACTTTACCACTAGCCTTTTGGCCTTGCTGTGTTAAAGCTTTTAAAACATCAGTAAAATATGTATGATCACCTCCATTCAGTCAAGGCAAAGAATGGGAGCGAATCACAGAACCTTTACTAAACAGAGATATATTAACTTGTGAATTACACACCTTTCTGATTGAGTAGAGGTCTGGTAGTTTCAGGAAAACTGATTTTGATAACTTTTGACTACACGGATGTCAGGATCAATTTGCCCGAACTTGAAATTGATCAGGTTTAAACTATCAGAGGAGTTTGTTCATTTATGAATCAAAAATACGATGGAAATAGGCAAAAACAACCAAAAATTCTGCGACTGCCTGCAGCGCCCCCCTAGGGTATGCTCAAAGGGGTCGCCTCCCTACGCCTTAGGGTGGTGGGGGGAAAAACTCTGACTGTTGTCTGTGCATATGCACCAAACAGCAGCTCAGATTGTTCGGTCTTTTTGGAGACCCTTGATGGAGTCCTGCAAAGGGCACCAGT
The DNA here is from genome assembly GCA_014132575.2 of Gasterosteus nipponicus. Classification (NCBI taxonomy): domain Eukaryota; kingdom Metazoa; phylum Chordata; class Actinopteri; order Perciformes; family Gasterosteidae; genus Gasterosteus; species Gasterosteus nipponicus. Next base: position 570,852 of record BMAF01002688.1, on the reverse strand, counting down.
AGGGGACTCGCCCGAACATGTTGAGCTAGCGACTGTCCTCGTGCACTTTGCTATGCTCTCAACTTTTCCATCATTTGACGGCTGTATTTGAAGTGCTAACAATGTTGCGACATTCAGCTAGTTTTCCAAACCACGTTTTTTAGGGGCACAGTGATTGTCCTCTTCGGACCGTTTGCAAGGTGGATGTTGAGATGGAAGTAGCCTAGCAGCTATCTTAACCTAGCAGTGCGTAAAGTGGTCAGATTGCCACTTCTGTTTGTCACGTGGAGGAATTCATCTGCACAGTTCTCCGCTGTATGTCGGGCCTCTGTTTGTTTTACGTCCAATGCAAATTCAGCTACCGCCTTACTTACTTACTTACTTACTTACTGACTGCAGCTAGCGGCGGTTTCGTTTCTGGGGTCAACGTCACACCTGTATGCCAAGTTGGGTTTTTGTCCTGTCTCCATGTTTGTTTTGTGACTTCCTGTTTTATTTTGGAAATTAACTCTCCTGTCGTTTCAGGTTCCTGGCCCTTCCTCGTGTGTCACCAGTCTGCTTGTCTTTCCTGATTGTGTCCACCTGTTCTCACACTTCCCTCACGTGTACTTATAGTCTGCGTCTCCCCTTGTCCTGTGCCAGTGTGTCATGTCCTTTCGCCTTGCATGCCTGCCTCAGGAAAGAATCAAGCCCAGGTCACAGTTTTGTTTGTACCGAGCCACCTTGTTGTCCTTAGTTGGCCTTGTGGCCGGTCCACAGCTCGTTGATTTAGTTTAGAGCCTTTTTTTGATTTATTGTTTTTTTTAATTTTCCCTGTAAGAGAGAAATGCTGAGAGAGCTGAAAAGTTACTATTCAGCTCTCTCAGCATTTCCCTGTTCATCTCTCTTCAGAGAAGTTTTTTGTTCCCAGGGACTTCCCTGTGTTTTTTTTGTACAATAAAAGCGTCAGCTGAACCTCAACTCTGCGTCCGAGTCCTCCTCAAGAGCTCCCCCTGTGACAGTCAACTTTGTTTACTTCCGGTGAACAAAGTTGCATTAACTGCGTTAGAATATTTTATTGCATTAATCTCGGCCACATTAATCTCAAGAGTTTATATATCTATAAATAAATAATTTCAAACATTAATGTTTCATTTATCTCTTTGGAAAATATCTGAATGTTGTTTGTCTCTTGTCACGGCAAAACCACAGTATAATGAGGCGTTGCCGTGTCTAGGGCACACATAAATGTCTGAATAACTCACCTTAACCTTACCGGTCCCAAGTTCTCGGTGACCAGAGAAAGAAAAAGACAGAGAACTCAAAAGGGAGGAAAAGGAACGTTGTTGAGGTCTCACGCACAGGGCGGAACGACAGTTGTCAAGATCAGCAGCAATCATAAAAGGAGACATATCGTGCTGAGCAGCGCAATTGTGTTGCTATAACCAAGCGTAACAGAGGCTACATACAGTTAGTAACATCAACCCTAAAGTTTGGTATCTTTAACCCGACATAATTAACCCGATAAAAATATTTTGCCCTCCCTTCAGCGTATGATTGCGGGGCGTACTAAATAATGACAGCAGACAACCTAAATGTCACCAACAGCATCCACCTTGACTATATCTTCACCAGAAACTGCTATACATGTAACCTTACTGTAATTCCACTTGATGTCTATGACCACTTATCTCTATCACATCAACTGACTCTGTACTGACAGTTGTAACATTTGCTACCTCTCTCTGTCTTATCAACCCTCCCTTCAACGGATTCTTACCCATGCATGCTAATGCTACCACAGACACTGCTTTCTACCCTGTCTTCCTCTCTGTCCTCTTACATCATGACAGGTCTGTAAGTCCTTCTCGGCTCTGTGATTGTTCAACCGCGTTCAGAGAGAGCCACTCTGTGAGCAGCAGAAAGGAATGTCGAAAATCCAAACACCCTGACAATCTGTTTGCTGATGATCTATCTCTACTCTTCTCTTTCTCTGCTTCTATTTCTGCAGTCAAACCTTGATTCCCCCGGTCTCCCTCCACCCTTCTACGAAGCCAAATTTTCAAAAAAGATAGATGAGACACACCCCTTATTTCTTAATCCTCCTGTGACCACATTTCTGTCCACTTCACTTTTCTCTTTCACTCCACTAGTCTCTTGACCAAGTACTCACTTTGGTAACCCCCGCCCACCCAACCACCTGCCCCCTTGACGCCATCTCATCTCACATTCCATTACTTCTGACCTTCTAACTTTGTATCAACCATCTTATTAGAACTTCCCTGTCAACTGGCTATTTCCATAACTCTCTAAAAGAGGCAAGAGTTAACCCTCTCCTGAAGAAACCCAACCTTAATCCATCTGAAGTAACAGCTACAGGCCCTTTCTTTTGCCAACTTCAGAGTGAACTATCTTCATATGTAACCAAATCCAGGTTAAGGGTTTGGATCATTTGAAAAACAAATGTGAACCTGAAAATGTGAGTGTTGGTCTTGAACCTTGAACCTTCCTCAACCGCGTTGCCTTCACAACCCCACATGAATCTGAGGATTCGCACTTCCAAATACAACTGTGAACGCAGCGTAGCGTCAGCCAATTGTCTAAGTGTGACAGTATTTTACGCCCTGTAATTACAGGAGGAAAGGGCGGCAGTACCCTCTAAATCGCTGAGAGGGTTCGAATGGAAGCCTGCCGGACAGTAAACAAGGAAACTGCCTGTGGTGATGCACCGCTCGCTGTAGTTAGTTGTGTCTCAGAAGTCAGCTTCAGCGAGGGCACTTCACCAACTGCGACAGCTGTAATGTGTCTAGCTAGCATCTCAGCTTGAGCCAAGACACTGCTAGCTATCCGTCAGGTGCAAAAAATAGATCTCAATTAACACAATGTCAGTGTTTATCTAATCAAACGTAGTAACTAATCCAGTTACCCTGGGCAAGAACACTTTGCTAATTGTGATAGCTGTAATGTCAAATGTACAAGTTGTAATATTGATTCAGTCAACTACCACCACACCAATTTTGCTGGGGAGAGGACCCCTTGGAAGGATCACTCTGCAAGTGTTACAGTCGTAATACTTAATGTACTGAACGCTGCTGTCCAACAAATTAACTCAATGGGTTGCAGGTAACACAGGACGAGAAACTAATGTTCAAATTATTATTTTTGGTATCGGTCTCCTAACGCCAGTGTGTACAAAGCCTGCAAAAAGGACTTCCTTTATTATTGGTGGAATGACTGCTTTTCCCTTTCTGCTCCAGTTCTCTAGGTGTCTGTCATGTTTAATGCCTCTGTCTTTAAGATTATGTTAGAATGGTTTTAGGGTTATATAAGAGAAAACATGCCTTTACCTCTCTCACAGGTGCGTGACCAGTATCCAGTGCCAGTGCAGTCACAGATGAATCTATTCCAGCCTTCTTTGCAGACTCCCCGGTTCTTGCATGGGTAGCTCTCACATTGCTTGCCAGGTTGCTTATTGCACGAGGGTTTGATGCCAGCGCCATTTTGTGCCTCAGCAATCTGACGGATGTCTTTGCTTCGACCGTCAATGAAAAGGTCACGTATACACCCCACGTAGCCATAGTTGAGCATTGCCGTCCAGAGCTCAGTGGGCAGGATCAGGTTGGTGCGGTCACTGGGAAGCCCCCCCAGATACATGTCGCCCTCCAAGTCGAGAATCTCACTCTCACCACTAGCTGTGAAAGGGGTCCTTCTGCTGTTTACGGAGATGGTCCCTGTAGTGGGGATTTAGAGAGTCAAGATAGACGTTCAGTCCTTCTGTCTAAATAAAACGCTCAGTTTAAGGGCCTGTCCTTTTAAGCCACTCTCACTAAAACGCCCAGTCTAAACAGATTGTTTTGGGTGAAAGGTATGGGGCACCATTGCATGATAGTTTTCAAGCTGTAGTTGGAGATTGTCGGTTGAGTTGCACCATATTCTAATGAGCTTGTATGTTACTTTGAGGAGCCAAATATGAAATTGTTAATTAAAATATTTTCTGATCTAAGCTGCCCAGAAACTGTTGAGGTTCAATAATTATAGGAATGGGCATGAAGGTAAAGATGAACAGGAAATATGTAACCAACTCAAGGTTCAGGTGGAAGGCTGAGCCTTCATCATCATAATGATCATAGTGCTCTGTAATAGAGACCCAGGGTCACTCTGTAGTTTCGGGGACTCCAAGACCCACACTTTCCTCGCTAAAATGCAGATTAAGACTGTGATGTAGACTTGAGGCTAGCTGGTTAAGGCAAGCTGATAGTGCAGGAAGTAGTAATGGGCAGGAAACCTGATTAGGGTAGGGGTGCCCAGTTTTTCGGCTCGCTAGCTACTTTTCAATCGACCAAGTCGTTGCGATCTACCGCCCCCCACCCCCGATCCATGTATACGCCCCATACCCCCTCAGGAGCTCTCTCTCTATTTATTGGTGGTTGGTTGGTACTTGAGATGCGAGATGTGTATACACAAGCTTTTGTTATCGAAATGTATACTATACTCATAAGTTAAGTTCCCAATAAATTGACAGAATTATTGGTTAATAAATAAAAGTACAATGTTTTTCTTTTCTAAAGACAAGTAGAAATACTTCATGTAAAATGATTATTCAAATTTCATTAGAGGTAGTGTACCTCACTGATTCAAAAACACAACTGACCTGAGCGTCCATCTCTCTGGATGTCCACGTGATACCAGGCACCATCATTGACCTTTGTCTGGGTGGCCTTCACCTTGATAGTACCTGAGCCCATGTCCAACAGAAGGTACAAGCTGCCATCCAGCAACTCAACTGCAAAGAAATCCACCTGGAGAAGTTAAAAAAAAATGTTTTCTTAATTTTACTTAAATATTGTGAATATTTGAACAGTTTAGTAAAAAAAAAATATATATATATAGTGTGTATATATATATATATATAGTAAAACATCATGAAGTCATCATAAATGTAATTAGAAATGTAATCTGTTAACTAGAAAATTCCACAGTAATTTTAAAGAGTGTGGCCTAGCCTCCAGGGCGGCACGGTGGCGTGGTGGTTAGCACTGTCGCCTCACAGCAAGAAGGTCCTGGGTTCAACTCTGCCCTTTCTGTGTGGAGTCTGCATGTTCTCCCCGTGTCTGCGTGGGTTCTCTCTGGGTACTCCGGCTTCCTCCCACAGTCCAAAGACATGCTCTGGGGATCAGGTCTATTGGGGACTCTAAATTGCCCATAATTGAATGTGAGTGTGAATGGTTGTGTGTCTCTGTGTAGCCCTGCGATTGGCTGGCGACCAATCCAAGGTGAACCCCGTCTATCGCCTGAAGTTGGCTGGGATAGACTCCAGCCCCCCACCCTGTGTGCAGGATGGATGGATAGCCTAGCCTCCCCGCAGGTGCCTGTGCATGAAACAGGCAAGTGAAGGCTAGCCGTTGAGGCTAGCTAGGAAACTAAAGACATGACACAGTTTCGCGCCTTGCCGACCATCCGCCACTGACTTTATTGTCCCCCCCCTTCCCCGCCTGTCGGCTAGACTTGCATTACAAAAGAAAGAAAAGCAGATCGGCACGTGTGGGACTCAAACCCGAGTCTCCGACATTAAAAAAAACATAATGCTTTACCACTCGGCCAGAAGCCGTGCCACATACAGACTGACAAAAATGGTGGTTTTATCTAGAATACACACACAGTATTCAAACCAGTCTACTCAAGCTTTTTTGCTCGGCCGTAAAGTCCCCCCCACTGCCATAACATCCAGCCACCGTCCATGCCGTAAATCCTTCCCCCGCCGGTTGGGTTCAGGGTTATTTCTTAAAACTCTGATTTTTCCATTGGAGTTTTGAGTTTGAAATGTGCTTATTTTGGGGAAACCGTAAGTCATTTCTCTTAGCCAGCATAATAGCACACGATTCCCGATGGTTCCCGACAGTTTGAGACTATCTTGAGACTGCTTTCAGGGTCCGATAGATGCTGCGAGGTGCGTCCGGTTCCGCTGCCCCCCTCGCCATCCACGTGTAGCCGAGGGGTTCGGGTGTGCCTATACTTTGTGTCGATAACAAAAGAAACAACTTGGAGCTCCAGTTCTGCGCCGAACCGGCCGCAACTTTATTTTTATCACCCTTTTCACTACACCCCCAGTTGAACACCACCTCAACTTCCTCTCCTTCCATCTCCCCCTTCACAACAAAAGCCCCCACACCGGAACACCTGTGCAACAATAGCTTACACACACACCTTAAATCTTCGGCTGCTCTCTAGCCACGCCGCCTGCCAAGGGCCCCTTTTAGAAAAACTTATTTTCCCCGTTGGTTTGGTGCTTTCAGGGTCCGACCGCTGCTGCGAGGTTCATAGCACAATACCGCCATTATTAAAACGAAGAATGTTTACGAGAGAACGGATCAGATTGAAGAACTTTTGTCGGAAGAAATGCGTAAATATGAGCACTTATACAAGCCGTCATTGGCGGGTTGTAGAAGCGGGTTGGATTCATGGAGGGAGATCTCCACAAACGTCGGTTTGCCAGTCGAGAGGTGCACAAGTTGTGGAGGAAAATACGGGACTAATGTGTCCTTGATGGAAAGCAGCAGTGTCGATGCACAGGGCAATAAAGTCTATGATAAATAAAGCAACCAACAACTTAAGATGGTTCAGCTACTGTAGAGAAAAGTTCACCGTCTCTCGCTCTTTAATCTCATGAAGTGCTCGGCGAGAACGACAGCTTTGTTTCTCCGACGCGCCCTGAAACAAGCTCCATATCTGACGCGCTTGAGCGCCGCTCAGCATCTCGCCGTCGTAGACGAGCTTTGGCATGTTTGGCAGAGCGCCTTGCGTGTACAACCAGTTAACCAATCCATGTTTAAGGCGCTCCGGATTATAAGGCGCACTGTCGTTTTTTTGAGAAAATTAAAGGCTTTTAATGCGCCTTATAGTGCGGAAAATACGGTAATAATAATAAGTATGTGAGATTACGAGGAGTTTGGCTCAGCTTCGCTGGCCACACTTAATTATTTCCAAAAAGCATTCATTGGTCAACATGTAACAGGTATGCGTCTGAGGAGAGTTTGTTTTCTTTGTGTGTTGCAGAGTCGCTCCCTGTCTATGATTGAGTGAGAGTGCACCTCTGGGTTTGTCCACTGTTAATGTTAGATTCTGCCCCAGCAATCGGCTAAAAATGTCAATGTCCAATTATTTAGTCATTGTATTATGTAATTTGACCAGTTATTTTTTCGAAAAGAAAGGTGAAGATTCAAACCCATGTCTAGATCAATGGAGCGAAGGTGAAGTAAGTGAACAGTTTTTACTCGGGACCTGGGAATCACATCCAATCTGACGTGTTATTCTCAAAGCAATAAATAAATAACGAGCACTCTTTTACCCTTGTAAAATGCTTTTGAAGGTTCCCAATCCTTCAGGTCATAGGATGACAGGAATTATTGTCAAATGCAATTATATTAGCTGTTTTGTGGTAAAAACATTTTGCAAGTAATCAAATTAGCAAATAATATTCAGGATTATGGACTAACCTTGGTGTTCTTCTGGCTGCGGGCAGCGTCTTTCCGCTCCTGAGGTTTGCCATGGGTGAAGAGGATGAGGCCGTTGGGCTCTGTTGTGCGGAAATCAAAAGAGATGGATCCCATCCGCTTCGTGTTCCACTTTGGGAGGCTGATATAGGCCTCGGGAGTTTCAAAGGAAATGGGGTCTAGAGTGGCCACATTCTCACACTTATAGGATACTTCACCCTGGATTTTCATTTTAGGGTCCACAATGCGTGCCAGGCGGGACAACTCAAGACGGATGTCATTGTTCTTATACACCACCTGTGATAGAGCAGGGACAGCATTTCAGTCATTCTTGTATCGTGGTATTGTCAAAGAGATATAGATCTTTTTTCACTTTTCCAATGAGATTAATAAAAGGTAAAGATTGTCTACCTTGTCCCTATCTTTGTCCAAACCCCTCCACCTTCCCAGTGTCTAATCTTCGTCTGAGATTGTTTGAGATCCTCCGTAAAACCCTGGTCCTGTTTTCTGTTTGGTTTTCTTTGGCTCTTAACTCATGATTCCCCTGGCATTTCCTTTATTAAATCACTTCTGCCGTCATGTTTCTCCTCAAACAAGGAATTCAATATGGACCTCAAAATATCAACACTGTTAAATGTGTTTTGAAGATGAAGGTAATGCATATCTGTAGACATGAACTTTTTGAAAAGATTTACAAGCCAGTCTATTAAAACTTTAAGCTGTAAAGGGTGTGGAACCTTTGCGTGGCTTCTCTCAGATTTGTTAAGAATAAACAATCTTTGATTTTGATTAAACTAACTAGTCAGTCACATATTTTTCCCACAAACATTGTTTTGACTGAAGGGAGTCATGTGAACTGCAGGTTCAATACATACATTTAACTGTCAAAGAGTCCATCAATCTCAGCCCATAACTAGAAATCATTGATGCTTGGGTAAGCTTAGGTCCCCTTAAATAAAGAGGAATATGCTAGTTCCTAGTGCAAAACTAGGCAGAGGTAAAATACACTTGGTATACACTTGGTTACTCACCCAAAACATATTAAACCCTGTAGACTGTGTCAACGAGTTCATCAAAAACAGTGGTCCCCAACCACCAAACGGGCCGCACCACAGAAAGCTTATATATATTTTTTTCTGAAAAATGTTTTATTTTGAAAATTGAACGGATTTTCTCCTAATTATGTGCGCTCGTCCCTGACATATTCCCCACGCGTCACCAGGCGTTTTTGCTTGTCCTTTTACCGTGCTCGCCGACCAGCGAACACAGAGCGAGCGACTACTACCCCCAGTCGGACCTTCTCGACCGGTCCACGAAATATTGTCTGACATGAATCCGTGAGGTAAATAAGGTTGGGGACCACTGATCTAAAAGACCAATAACACAACAGTGACACAAATTAGGATAATTGTTGGAATGCTGCTACTTTATTCCTCTTCTAAAACCAAATCTAAGTGATAGCCCAGTGAGTGGACAGTAATTCAGGTGGGTTTCATGTTGATTGATGATTACTACTCCAGAAAAGGATTTTGTGCAGGCTTCGCGGTCGGACACACGTCAGCAGTCAGAATCTGTGGTTGGGGTTTCAACCACCTCTTTGGTCCTATTGTATCCTTTGTGAATACGACTCTACCCACGCAGAAATGATCGACCGCTTCCTTAGCCATTCAGAAGCAAAAACCGGTAGAGCGTAAATGACGCTCGAGAACAACGTCTGCCTGTGAAATCAGATCCCCTAATTCACCCAACGTCACTTAAAAGACAAGAAGCCATAGTCGTGCCAGGTGAATGCTGCATGCATTACAGTGCAGAAAGAGTGGATTCATTTCATAATTTTGTTCAAAGCGGCAAAGGTAGATATTTACGATTCATCGACTCTTTGCGTGTCATGCATACACAGGAGGGTCAAGGGGAAAGTGGAAGTTTCCAATAAAGAGATGTGTGGAAGCACGCCTCTGTTTTGCGGTGTAAATTCTCAAAGCAGGTGTAAACCAGAATGCGTGTTTCCTGAGATGGGCCCCTGGTGAAATGACATCAGTAATCCAAGCCAGACAGCGAGGAGACGAGCTGAACAGATTTTTCCCACAAGGATCAGACTTTTTCAGTTGAGTGAACACGAAAGCAGCCATGCAATATTACAAAGATGCATCTTCAACTCAGTTCATTCCAGTGGTTGTTAAAGTCCTACATTACAATTAATAGCATCAGAATCTTTTCAAACAGTCATAGCAACAGCAGTGGGAAAATCGCTTTGCTACAGTGCACTAGTCAACAAGTGCCACTCTGGAGTCTATCCCAGCCGACCTCAGGTCGAAAGACGGTGTTCACCCTGGACTGGTCGCCAGCCATCGCAGGGCTAACACTGAGACATACAACCATTCACACACCTACGGGCAATTTAGAGTAACCAATTAACTTAACTCCCAGATTCTAATACCCAAATACAGCACACAAATGTGATTTACAATTGAGGGTATTTATTTAATATGTTTTACTGATGATTGGTAAGTCTTTCAGGCTCTTTCCTCATACAATGAGAAGTTTTATGTGTTTTTGTCAAAACTGCTTTGGGGACAACATTTAATTTTCATGAATAGATGAATAAATATTGTTGGATATTGTTTCTACATTTTCATTCCTTGATGTCTTAAATCAGAGATCTCTAACTGGCAGACCATGATCCGGATCTGGACCCAGGAGCCATCCCATCCGGACCCAAGCCTAAAGCTAAAGCTGACTTAAAACCTGACGGGGCACTTTTTGACCGGCCCAGCTATGGTAGTCTCTGTACGGAAAGTGGCTGAAACCACAGACCACTGGCATTGGATTTAAGCCTTCTGACCAATCAAGTCTTCGCATTCCTGGCAGGATGATATTGTCTCAAAAGTGCAGACCGATGAGAGAAATAGAAAATTACAATAACTGTAGGAAGAAGATAGATAGAAAAGCTAGAGAAAGAGTGTGAAAAAAAAGGAACAAATGGCGCTTTCCAAAAAGAGAAAAGTGGAAAAGTGGACAGCGAAAGTAGAGCAATTAATCTAATTAATAATTTAATCCAGACAGACTGATTTCTGTTGATACATTACCAACATTGGTCAACACGATGGGTTCAACACTTCACACAATAGCCTCACTGGCCATTTTCTTGGAAAAAAAACATAATTAAAACATGAATTTATTATTAAACCATAATTAGTGAAAAAGACTACTAGAGTTTGTTACTGTGTTCAAACATTGTCTATGACGTAAACCTTTGATTTGATGTTTGTTGATTTTAGCCAGTAGAGATGGTTAAGATCAAGTTATCATTAATGTTGAAGTGAATAAATTAGCTTTTGAAGTTGTCATTTTGGGAGCAGTTAACACACATTTTTGTCATGTTTATTATGCATCTATTCTGTGGGAATAACTGAGGCTGACATCCTTCACAGATTGACTGATAGACTGGAACACATCTTGGACAGGCAACCTCCTCTTGACATTGAAGGGCTTCAGTTCGCATGCTGTCAGGATTTAGTTTTATTAAATGCTCATGACATGACTTAGTGAATGTAGGAGAACATCCATTGTCTGTTTTAGATGACTTAATGTTTTTAATTCCTTTAAAAAAATGATATACACTGTACTGTATGTGCTCACATTACTCCTGAAATGTTTGTAACATGTGTGAAGTAATGAATCAGTAATTAATCAGACGTTTGCATTGTTTTTACACACAACAAAATAATATACTTCAAGTTCACACCTTTCTTCACTGTGGTTCAAAACAAGAAGTGACTGTATTGGTCCATTCCATCCAACAAACTCGAATGAAATAATCATCAAATAACTTCGTCAATAGGAATTCAAGTTCACACCTCATATCTTCATCTATGCAAGTCCAAAACAAGAACTGATGGAACTGTTGGCCATCAATATGTTGTTTAAAATAAAAATAATATGTTGGTACTAAATACTAATAATAATAAGAGCAGTAGTGGTAACCAAACGGAACAACTCTATATACCACAAGCGCAAATCAATATTAAATAAAGAACAACCAGCCTCTCGTCTGTCAGAAAAATAAAAATAATATGTTGGTACGAGCAGTAGGGAAACCAACTCTATATACCACAAGCCACAATCATCAGACATTCTTGCACTGAGTTTGAATTAAAATAAATGTGTTTGTTACTGACTGTTGCATCTCTTAAAGGTGGATTTAGTTTGACCACTTTGAAATTCTTGATAATTCGGCTGTATGTGTAATAATTTAGCATAGTTCATTAGTTGATTTGTATTTTGCATTTAGGAACTCAATCTACCATGAAGCCTAAGTAGAAACTAATATTATGAAGTCAAAGATGTGATGGACTTCAAAGTTACATTAAATAGTCAAGTAAAATAAAGTGCAAGTAGTTCAAAATAGGATTTAGTACCATTACCGGAGACTGCGAAAGTGTAAGGGTAAAAGCCAGTTACCCAATAAAGAAATATGATCGATGAAAACAGCGAGAGGGGTCGGGACAGCTGAGTCCACATCTTCACAGAGACCTGGACCCATTGCTCATCTCGGATCAGACTGCACTTGACAGGCCGTTAGGGGATTTGTTTGCTTAATGGGCTGATCTCAGGGTTTTGACCCTGCCTGAACACCCCAAAAAATCTTTCCCCCTAGCATTAAACTGATCGTGCCCCGCCAATGAAATCTAGAGATGCGCTTTGACATCCTTAGGCTAACCTATTTTTGACACTAAGCTGCATGGACATAAAACATTGTATGTTGTTACTTCACAAATTTGCCACCGTGACTTGCTTGTTGATAAAATAAAGCATGAACTGTGCTTTAAGGTACAACTGTACATCAAGGAGGAGGGCGATGGCAGCAAGATGGAGACGGAAACAGCGGGTGTAGCTGCAATTCGACAAGTCTCTTTGAGGTCCCTGCCACCTCTGAACAATAAGAGGAAGAGCCTTTCAACATGCGACAGAAGCTTTATCAGCAGACTGCAGATGCAGACTGCCGGTTAACACAAGAATGAAGCATTAGCAGACACTGATAGTAGACTAAGTGATACCCAACACACACAAGGTAAACATACATGTACAGACACTGCATATATACAAGTATGTTGGTGTGTGAGTCAATCTGCATGGAAAGCATTTGAAACAGTTTGACAATGGCTAGTTGATAGAAATCCATCACTGCCTTATCTCTTCAACCAGACATTCACGACACACACACCATTACATACACGCACACACACAACCCCCCTCAGCCATTCCCTCTCTCTCTTATCAATGTGTGACAAGAGATGTAACACAATACGACCCAGGTTTCAAATTACCTTTTTAGACAAAAGACAAAAGAACAAAAGCTTTGCATTCAAAGAGCCATCAGAGGGGCTTTACTCTATATACATTTTTTACATTTTACTGTTAGTAGTTGTATTGGCTACAAAAACATTAGCTGGTTTCTAATACAGAACAAGTCAAAAAAATGTGTGCGTTTGTGTGTTTGTTAAGCACGGAGGAACACAAACATTTGTCATGTCTAGATATATGCCTTGCCCATCAATCTCTGCCTACTGAGAGTGTGTGTGTGTCTATGTGTGTATGAGAAGGATGGACAAAACTCTATAAGCTAGGATGACAGTGTCAGTAAGACCACAGACACTCTGGAAACACACAAGCACATATTACACGTCACACAAGAACCATTGAACACAGTTAAAGGCTGAGGATAGTTGTTTTACAGGCTGTATCCTTTTGGTGGAACCCTTATGCAGACGCACTTACAACCAGCACCACATTGGTGGTCACATGGTCTTGCCATGAGACAGTTTAAGATGTGTGCTCTTGTCCACAGGGTGGCATCCTTTTCTTTGCAGAAAACACACAAATGAGTGTAGTGAAATCTGTGAAGGGATCCGTTAGATAAAGTGTGTCAGTGTGTGGTGTGCTGAGAGACAACTGTCATGTAAACCAGAGCCACTGTATGCTGTTTAAGTTTTAGCACTTAATATATAAGCAAGACCTGATAAAAAAGGTCTTTGCTGTGTTGAGGCCTTATTTTGTCACGTTAGATATTTCAGCTGTCAATGTCATTGAGTCACATAAGCCAAATGACAAATGGAAAGAAAAGAGAAGTCAACTAATGCAGCTTTAAGTAAAACTTATCCGTAGAATGTATCAGGAGTAAGCTACTATTACACGGTAGAATAAAGTATATGGTGGAAGAAGTAGTCATATTGGTTATGCAAATAAAGTACTAATTCCAGACTAGAAATATTCCAGTAGAAGTAAAAACTAAATTGCAACCGTACAAATAATATCACTGCTTCAGTTTGTCACACATCTTGAGAAATGTGGTTTTCATTGAACAGGAAGGGGATGAAAAACTGTCATCTGAAATTTAACAAAAAGCTATCAGACAATTGTAGTGGAATAACAAGTACATCATTTACCTTTGGGATTTAGTGAAGTAACACAATTTAACTCTGAGTTCTATTCATGTAAATAGTGTAATATGTCCCTCTTAGGTGTAGCGGAGTAGCAATTACAAATTTGACCACTGCAATGTAGTTGAGATAAAGAGTATAATATTCTATAATATATGTTTGAGGTATTATATATTTATAATGGTATAATAATGGCATCTGAGGCGTAACAGAGTAAAAGCAATATTCACTTCTAAATAAAAAGTACACTTTACCTATAGTGGGTTAACTCTGGGATGTGCTTTTAATATATTTTAATCATACATAATAAATACAGTCAAAGTTATTATTAAAGTAAAATAGTAAGATAAAGATATTTCACTCTTGATGTTTCGTAGAAGTAGGTAACCTGTTTTTTCAAAACGGTAATGGAAGATAATGCAGACCGAGAACCTCCAATGATTTGTACAAGCGCAATGAAAATATAAAATTACAGTAAGAAAGTACTCTCACTACTGGGGAATGCCAAACAACAGTCAGTGCTGTTTTGCTCCTACTCTTTGTGCTGTAGTAATACAGACACAGCCAGGCTGCATATGAGCGCTTGATGGAGGTATAATGGCAATGCAGTTATAGCAATTATGTGTTGTTTTAAGCCATTAAGTATTTTGTAGGTCTTGAGATGTAGGCTTTCTCTATAATTGCTGGCTTATGAAAGGCGTAATAATCATGGGCCAGCCAACCAACGGGGCTGCCTAGGGCGACCAGTACCTGGTGCCATGGTAACAAAACATTTATCCATAATGGCGCTCTATGGATGGCGAGGACAAGAGCACTGGCAGCAGGCAAATTAGCTCTAATAGCGGGGAGTGGAGGATGAGAGGCTGCTGGACGATGGACAGAGGGAGAGCTGGTGGGGGCCTGTGATTAGGAGGAAGAAGGAATAATGACAATCTTTCACACAGAGTTTGTGACCAAATTCAGCATGCACGTACAATGTTACTGAGTGGACATTGATTGGACGGATATACTGTATATGGACGAACAGATAATGCACTCTCAGAATATTAAGTAGGAAGCTTTTTTACTCGGTGTTCCAATCGTTCGAGAAGGAGCTCCGGAGGCTTGGTTCATTTGCTAGTGGATTCAAAACAGTGAATTTGGGTTTTAATCCCAAACTGAAGCAAAGTCGGTCTATGAGACGGCAGGTGTTCATCACTCTGGACTCAACTACTTAGACACTGGATACACCCAAATGGTGTATGCCAGCTTAGGACAGCTCAAATGTTTTGCGTCTTAGCATGAAAGCCGTCGGGTTCTGCTGACGCGACCGCTGGTGGCACAGCGGTCAGTAAGCTGGTCAGTAAGCTTGCAGCTCACAGTGTTTGTTTTTTAAATTTGATTTACATATATTATTATATATTTGTCGAGTCAACATTTTTTTCCTGTTTAAGAACAATAACTATGATATTCATTGTTTTTTTGGAACATTTGGAACTTTTCAGTTGATTTAGATATTTTTATCTCCTCACTACTATCTGAGCTTCCCTTAGAAATGTCAAGTAAGATGCAATGAGTGGAATTTTTTGTTTTTTGTGTACTACCCGCTGAGTTCCCCGTCTGCGTTTTGTCCCCTTGGCCTTGATCTTTTGGATGTTGACTATTAAAGTCTTTTTGTTTCCGTGAACTCTGCGTTTGAGTCCTACCTTCCCGGCATCCCTGACATAATGCAGTGCTTACTTGAATTAGTTTGAATGATTAAAATTGTATTTGAGATTGTGATACCTGCTGTACTATATTGGATACCTTATTTCCTTTTTTTTTCTTTTTAAAGAATAAAGGAACGCAATATTCAGTAATTATACGTCGCTTCAATAAAGGTAGATGTTCAACAAAATAAGCAATGATTTTCCTTTCTGAAAACAAGTCACGTTGCGGCGGCTGCCATTTTGGAAATGGAACTTAAAAGCCTGCTACTGGCTGCAGTGCATTAAAACCTCTAGAAGATAGGATCAATGTACTTATTTTAGGAAATAACTGCTTTTCTTAATTAAGTTGAGGTCTCTGAAACTCATGTATCAAAGATGATATCAATGGGGAGACAGGGCCATGCCATGGAGTCCTACACAGACCTCTTTTGGGTGAGATCTAGCAGGGGTTTCCTCCGCTCAGCCAACTCAGAGGACTTCTCGGGATGGGCACCAGGTATTGATAGTCTCTGTTGACTTCTATAACTGCTTCTGGAACACCGTGGTACCTGACTAACACCGTGTTTCACAACATATCCACCTGTATCCAGTCAGTAAGCAGTGCTTTTTAGCTTCCAAAGAAATGAGACACGGTTTTACCCAGGAACTGGAGGCCGGTTGCCCTCCTCTGTACGGACTATAAGGTGCTTTCCAGAACCTTACCAAACAGTCTTAAGGACATCCTGGACATAGGTTTGCATTTAGACCAACACTACTGTTGACCTGAAAGACCAAAATTAGGTTTTTGGTGATGGTTTCCTGGCATGGGTTGGTTTATCGTACTGTTTTGTAAAGACGGGGACAGGTATTAGTCAGCCAATTCCTTTACAGCTCAACTCTTCTGTCCTACCTTCTCTCTCACTCCTTGAAACTCTCTCCTCCTTCAACATAAATTGTTTTTTCATTTTCAATGAATGTGAATTCTGCACACTGGCATGCTGGTTGAGCGTCTCAACCTGCAATCTATGGTAGCTAAATCAAAAAGCTTAAAGACTGTGGCAGAGACATTTATACTTCTTTCCTGCAAAGCCACCGCGAACGAGATGCAGTAAATAAAGTAGCTAAAGTCTTCAGTTCTCTCAGATGATCCAATTGCCAGACGTACTGGAGACAGGTCTCCAGCTTCTAATTCAGTTTCTTTCCCAGAGTTTTTTTGTGCTTTCTTGTCTCGCAGGTCTCTGTAGATCGTGGTTCCGTCTGGACTCTGGTCCTGACTCCTGCCTGGCCCCGTGGACACCTACAGTTTCTAACACCATTGATATTCCCATTTCTATTGCTGTAAACATTAATGCGCATCACTAGCGTTGTTTCTTCCACAGAGTATTTGGGCTTTCTCGCCACACAGGTTTCCATGGATCATGGTTCTATCTGGACCCTGTTCCTGCCTCCTACCGTGGCCCTGCTGACACCTGCTGCTATCATCATTATTATTTTAAATATTAATCATATTACTATTACTGTCATCATAAACCAACATTACCCACTCCTAAGGTATTGGTGCTTTCCCTCCCCACAGGCTTCTCTGGATTGTGGTTCTATCTGATGGTGGTTGTCCCTGCAGTGGTCCTGACGTGCACCTGGCTTTCTACTCACAATTACTTGAATCATTTCTGTTTTAGGAGCTGAATGTATTGTACATCTTTTACATTGTTCATTCTGTACACATGACATCCTTTGTAGTCTGTCCATCGGGAGAGGGATCTCTACTCTGATGTTTCTTCCCGTTTTCCCCCATTTTTTGTGGAGTTTTTCCTGCGCCGATGGTGGGTTTTGGGACGGAGGATGTTGCATGTGTACAGACTGTAAAGCCCCCTGAGGCAAATTTGTAATTTGCCATGTTTGGCTATACAAAATAAAAGTGAATTCAATTCAATGTCTGAAGAGGTCAAAAGGTTGTGAATGGTGGTTCTACCTGTTACCTGCACCTGCTTGACATTAACAAATTGTACTTATAATGGCTCTTCTCTACAGCAAGTTGTAAATCGGCTAATTTAATGAAATTGCACTTTCCTGTTACTTGTTCTTTGGATAAAAGCGTCAACTAAACGACATGTGATGCGATGTAATTATTTGTCACATTACTGCTATAATATACATTTTTTCTAAATATATTTCAGGGTTTTTAGCTGGTTCTAAGGTTACCGGGTTTTGGCATAGATCTGTATTGGCCAAGGGCAGGAGATTATTCGTTTTCTCTCTAATCTTCTCATTGAAGAAGTTCATGAAGTTATTACTACTGAGGTTTAAAGGAATATACGGCTCAACAGAGCAGTGAATCTGTCAGTCTGGCTACAGCGCTGAGGATTATCTGCTGAGATTTCCATAAAAGGAATAAATGCATCAGTAATTTAATTGTTGTGTATTTCCTGGAGAGAATGATAATGCTGGTTCACGTTTGAGAGGCGTCCAGTTCTTTGGTCTGGTCCCATTCTTCGTTGGCTTCTCAAGGTGTGGCGTGTGAACTGGTTGAAATGTGAGCGTGTCGCAGTCAATGCGTGAGACTTGAGAATCCTGCAATGAGTTTATTATAGAAAAACGGACCTGGCAGGTCCACATGGATCTGGAACAGTCCTGAGCTGTTAAATGGCTTTTCATCCCCAAGCACATCTTGAACCGGCGGCGCGTAACTCTCTGAAGTGCCTCAGATTCAACCTGCTAGCTTAGACAGCTAAGCTAAGGAAGTGCACCCTCATGTCGTCGTGGTCCATAGTCGGTTTACATGAATGATGCACTCATGACACATTAATAACTGCCCTCAACCACCCTTTTTCCTCTATGGCAACACTGAAGGGACATATTATCTCAAATGCTAAACACTAAACATGAGTCAGTCCGTTCCACTACAATAAAAAATATGCCAAGAGATATTAGAATTCCACCCACCAAAGTGGCTGGTGAGAGTGACTGCTTTACCCGCCACAGCCACATTCTGGCCGCGGGTGGCGAGTGGCCGGGTGCTAATGTCAAGCCCTGATTGTACGGTACAATTATCTACCAATCTCTGTGCACGAGAGTTTCGTACTGGCACACATTAACGTGTAAAAGACCAAGGTGGAATTTTCTTTAAAGGCGGGCACATTTATCAACAGAATAAATATAAAGTCAGATAAATCACTACCCTTCTACATACTTTAGTAGCAAAGGTCTATTTATTTGAAAAATGCATGTGCAACAAATGCTGCAGCATTTCTTTCACAGTATTTCTGACATGAGAAAAGCCAAAGGAAAGAGGTTTGTGTGTCTTGTAATTGTTATGTAACAAGGTGTTTATTTTGCTATCTCTCTGTGTCATGAGGAGAGAATAAATGACTCAAAGCTAATGCGCATTACTGGAAGTGCGCGTTTCTATTAGTATTTTTTTTATTTGGAGGTTTGCGGAGTGTATGTGTCTGTGTGTGTGTGTGTGAAGGTTGGCTGGGATCGCTACCTTGCTCAGCATGGCATAGAGCAGGAAGTGGGCCAGAGGGGGATTAAATGGCTACTGCGCCAATGCCTCACCCTCCCTGTGGGCCATATATGCTGTGTGTGTGTGTGTCACTGGTAACCAGTAACAGAGAAAACCAGGTCCCTATTGCCACACAGCAGTAGTCAAGTGCAAAGATAAAACATCATCAGCTTGAGTGGAGGACTTATTTTTGTGTGAGTGAAGGGTGGGTTACCTCTTCAGCTCTTAGAGGTTGAGTACAGTGTTAGCTGCAGCGTTTGCGGAGACTCGCCGCACGAAGACGAGCGGGACAAAGACCAAGGAGTCTTTCGTGGGAGTCTTCGTGGCAGCTGAATGCGACGCCTCCTTCTAATATTATTAATAATGGGTTTGCTCCCTCTACCTGTACCTGTTCAAATCTCTTCCCACAGATACTACAGCCCTCGTGCTAGATCTGCTCTCTATCGTAACCTCTCCTCTCTCACCGATCCCACCTGCTCCACACATGTCCAGCACCTCGGCACAGGAGGCCTCTGGAACTGCCAGTCACCTACTCGCAAGACAGACTTCATCTCCGGCTTTGCTATCCAGCAGCCGCCTTCTCCTTCAGCCACACACCCAGACCCACTGGCAGGGGTGGTGGCACATGTCTACTCATTTCACCCAAATGAAGCTTTTCTCTCAACCATCTTCCACCGTCCACCCGACTGTCTTTTGAATTACAGTTACTCACCCAGTACAATTAAATATTAGTGTCCTTTACCATCCACCAGGCTCCTTGGGTCATTTCTTGAAAGAACTGGAAATTCTCCTGTCCTTCTTCCCTGAAAATGTCCCTCCGCTCATCCTACTGGGTGACTTCAACATCCAGACAGAGAAGTCATCTGACCTTTTACTCCTACTACTTTCTTCTTTCGCTCTGTCCCTCTCCTCCTACTCACAAAGCTGGCAATCACCTTGACTACATCTTCACTAGAAACTGCTCTACCACTAAACTCTCTGTAACTCCACTTCATGTGTCTGACCACTTTCATCTCTTACTCTGTCCCACTCTCTATAACTAACGACCCTCCCCCATTGACTGACTCTGTACCTGCTCGCAACATTTCGCTCCCTCTCTCCCTCCTCCCTGGCCTCCTCTCCTCCCCCACCAGTCAGGTTTCAAGGCAGGCTACTCCACAGAGACTGCTCTCCTTGCTGTCTCAGAGCAACTCCACACTGCTAGAGCCGCGTGTCTCTCCTCTGTCCTCGTCCTTCTGGACCTCTCTGCTGCATTTGACACAGTCAACCACCAGATCCTTATTTCCTCCCTTCAGGAACTTGGTGTCTCAGGCTCTGCTCTCTCCCTTCTCTCGTCCCACCTTGGCGGCCGCACCTGCCTGGTAACCTGGCGAGGATCTGTGTCGGAACCTTGTCCTCTTACTACTGGAGTTCCTCAGGGTTCCGTCCTGGGTCCCCTCCTCTTCTCGCTATACACCAACTCTCTCGGCGCTGTCATTCGCTCGCATGGCTTCTCCTACCACAGCTATGCCGATGACACCCATCGAATTCTCTCCTTCCCTCACTCGGACACCCAGGTGGCAGCACAGATCTCTGCCTGTCTGACTGACATCTCTCAGTGGATGTCCGCCCACCATCTGAAAAGACTAAACTACTTCTCTTTCCGGAAGAAGATTCTCCAGCCCAGGACTTGACGGTCACTGATTATATGCATTCTGTTTGTTTAGGTGTCATTAGCAAGCTTCTGAACATTTGGCTTAGAGGAGCTCTCTGATTCCGTTCATCTGCTTCGATTGTTGACCAGATGTCTGACAATCTAACAAGCTTGCGCAACTATATTCCGTTGGAATTTGCAAGAAAACCGAAAACATTGAGGGACATTGACAGGGGAATGCAACAGAATTTAGGATACTTTTGTTGTACATTGGACCGGCCATTCTGCCTTCCTACTTTTTTAAGAATTTTATGCTGCTGCTCATCCTTGTCCTCGATGCACTAGCAGTTTGCCCGAAAGATTGCTCCATAAGACACACCTCTTCAGACTCTACCTTGATTAAAAGACTATCAAATTGTCACACTTAAATTGTACTTATCTGTAGCTGTTTGTAAATTGGCTTATTTGATGTAATTGCACGTTCTTGTTTCTTGCTCTTCTCAGTTTGTATCCTTATGGTTGAATGCACTTATTGTAAGTCGCTTTAGATAAAAGCGTCAGCTAAATGACATGTGATGTAATGTAATAATATGACAATCTGTATAAGAAAAGCACAAACAAAGATATGAATCCTTCATCGAAATCGTTGATCGAAAAGTCTTTGCTATACAGCAAAGTTCATTTTCCGGTGTTCGGCAAAAGTGTTGAAGTGCAGAGTTGAAATCACACTGCAAAAAGTTGATTCAACTCTTACAGAGTAAATTGTACGAAAGAGCTGGAGTCATTATTCAGTGTCAAGATCAGATTCATTTGCGACACTTAGTAGAGTTAAATTAACTCTTTGATAGATTTGAAAAAACTGTACAACTGTTACTGTACAGTGTCACACTTCTTGGTGTTTGTTTAACTCTACGTACTGTGGCGCATGGAGTAGAGAGGGAGAGCTGGGAACCACAAGGTTGGCGGTTTGAATCCCGGCTGCTCCATGTCCCGTGTCAAAGTGTCCCTGAGCAACACACCTAATCTCTAATTGCTCCCCCAGGCTAAAATGTAAAAACCATGGGTTAAAAATGCAATGTTAGTCGCTTTGGATAAACGTGTCAGCTAAATGACATGTAATGTTTTTAACAGCAGATATATTTTTTACACTTATTCCGAGTTAACTTGTTAACACTTCGTTGAGTGTTGATTTAACACTGACAAGATTGGGACAATATAAACACCAGCTTAGAGTTAAAATGAACTCTATGAAATTTGCTGTGTAGAATTCCCATTAATCCGTTTGAAAATATTATATGCAAATTAGTTCAGAAAATTGTGCTGTCAGCGGTGCAAAAGCTAACACGGACAAAAACATGGCGCTAGCCAAGATTCAGTGATATCATTAATATTTCTCTAACTAAGGGTAAATAAACCACCAAGCACTTCATCAAAATACAAAACCTACTATACAAAATTATGAATTTAATCTGCTGTTTCTGCAGTAAAATGCAGCCCCCCGCCATCTTGCATGACTCACATGGAAAATACATTTTACAGACAAAGTAGTTACATAGTTATTCACACCAAACGCGAAGCAATTTTTTTGTGCCACAAACTCGTGGGGGACCATTTATGGTCGATTTCGCATGAATCGCATTATTTGCGCAAGACGCAACAGAGAGGACGCTCAACCCCCTGAAAACAGTTCAACTTGCTGCCATTATTTTATAGAATTCCGCAGAGAGGGACCATCAAATGGGCAGCTGTTTCAGGAAATGACCCAACAGCAACTCTGACATGTTATTGCACTGTGGACACAGGAGTCATTCAGATTGCATATTCTTTTTATTTTAGCCTTGATTCCAATGTGCCAGCATCCAAAATAGCATGACCAAAATACAACAGGCACATAGTTGATGGCATGATTACATTTGTGTTCATCCTGTAATGACACGGCTCAATAGGTGCTGTGTCAAGCATCTTTACAAACATGACCATGTGTCCATTATCTCACTGACTGGCATTTGACACTGTGAGTATCATAACATGAATCTGAATGCAATAGTTATGCAATTAGGATACTAAAAGGTTCCTTTTTTTATTTTATTTGAGGAGATACGGGAGTCAGTAAACATTTGTGGCAATGGAAAATAGAGCTCAGAACTCAGAAAACCAGTTTTGGTTCTTAGATACTGTATAAATAATCGGTTTTTGAACATGATTATTGTATTCATTGTGAGAGGCTGTTTGGATTCCTGAAGTCACTAGGGAACGCCTCATTTCTTTTGGTATACACAACGCAATTCTGTATAACATATTGGTAGGTTTTAGAGAGGGAAAAATCATGCATGGTTTGGATTGAAATAGCTACATTTGTTACACAAGTAGCCTACGTAATTTAACATTACTCATTAGTTAGTTTAAACTATTAGTTTTACAAATACGAGTCTTCTGGGTTTGACCAATGTATCAGTCGTAACCGCCGTCCTCTGCGGCTGCAGGGAATTTCCCACCATAACAAAGGACCCTCAATTGGCATTGTCCCAGCGCTAGCACACGATTTTGACACATTAAGAGTTATTTTGCAATTAATGGCCAGGTACTTTACCTCCTTGAGACAACCCATGAAGTTGTTGCTGACTGGAGATCCAGGCAGGTCCGCAGTGCTGGGGCTTCCACCAACATAGAAGAAGTCATCAGAACCCAACATAGTGTAGTCTTCCTGGGTGTAACCGGTGGTGGTCAAAATCCCATCCACTGATATTGTCACCTGACAGGGAAAAATGATCGGTGAGTGTGGAAATGAAATGTTTCTCTGGAATCTTCAGGATCGAAGATTGTTTTATTGTTTTAGAATTCACTCTGGTCTGTGTAAAATAGAAATCTCCACACTGGTGATGTGTTGTGGACGAGGCAGATATAAATAAAATATGATAGCCAATAATTTTCTTCAGTTAGCAGATGCTATTTATAGAAGTATGAACTATATGATGCTTACTCTCTTTTTGTGTCAAAACATTTGAGGAGGTACTGAAACTAATAGAACCAGCATGCAGGGCCATGGAACATTATATTGACAAACCGAAAGGAGAGGAAGGAGGTAGTGGGAAGACAAAGGAAATAGAAGGCAAACATGCACAGGACACACACGCGGGACTTCAGTCCTAGAATAAAAACCTCCAAGCTGTGAGAACATTTTTATTAGTACAATATTTAGGTACTTTTACTATACTCAACTATTTTGTTGTATGCTTCTTAGTAAAGTATGAAAAAGGTATTACAAAACCACTGTTATAAAGAATAAAACAACAAGATGAAAAGAAATGTTTACCTTCAGTAGATCTACATGTTAATAAACGTCTTTAATTGAATTATACTATACCCAAGGTGTAATCAATTTAAGTTTTCCTTAGATTTTCCAAAAGTAATGGCAGTGAAGATCTATTACAATCTGGTTTATTTGACCATATTGTATATGGAGAGGGATGACATGACATGTTGAATTAAGTGCTTTATAATATACTATAAACTTAATAAAAGTAAGCACATTTTAGTTCAATTCCATTTCCACTTAACAGTTTTAGATTTTGTAAAAATATTTTCAAGTAAATTTACTTTGAAAATTATATTTGAAGTTGGGAACACTGCAAAAACAAATATTTCCAGATGTCACAGGAAGTTTTTCAAACCAGTTCAAAAAAGTATGCAAGAACATAAAAGTGCAAATAAGCAATAGTTTCCCACATTGAAAAACTCAAGGGGCTCGTTCACTTGATCAGGGTGGTGGATTTCCAAGTCTCTCTTTAATTGAGTGGGCTTCATACTTTTAGATGATAGAATGTTACCGGTCACTCCCCTTCACACTGCACATGCCACTTTAACTGCAATTCATCACTTTGTCACTTGTCACTTTGTCTCTTGTCTGTTACTTGTTTGTTAGTGCACTTTATGGTTAATATTTTTCTTTTTAACTTTTTAATATTTACATTTTTTTAACTTCATTCCCTTGTTTTATACTAACCCATAGCCTTAGCCTTATTCTACTAACCCACTGCATTAGTATTTCATTCCACTTTTCCACTATTTTATTACTTGTGCACTGTTGTCTTGTCTGTCCACTGTCGCGCACTAACAGCCAAGACAAATTCCTTGTATGTTTGACATATTTTGGCTAATAAATGTTTCCTGATTCCTGATTCCTGATTCCTGGGGTTAAGACATAAAACCCACTGGGGTCTCTCTTCCTGACCGACCATAGTGCTTGTAAAGAGACGGATGTTAACATGGCTGTATTGTCGTTGATTTGGGATTTCTTTTGACTCTGGCCGCAGCGATAGGGTCAGGAAATGAGTACTGATGAACAAAGTTTACACCAGTACATGTGCACAAAAAATTGGTTGTCTATACAATGTTAGTCGCCTCTAGTTTTCACTTTGATTGAAAATGTGAGTGAGATGAAAGGTGGATTTAATCCGTGTCAGATTGTGCACATGAACTCTTGTGCACCAGAAACAATTTTAAGACTTCAGATGTGGACTTTGTCTCTCTCGAATGTGGTTGTAATATTCTTGTTAACACTAATCGTAACACCCTTGAAAATCTGAAATGAAACAGTTTCAGTAAAACCTTAAAGGAATAAAAATTGAAAGCAGTTAAGCAACAAGGAGAATGATAGAAGAAGAAAAGTAAAACAAATGAGAAAGCAGGGAAATATCATTATTTTTTTGTCAAGGGATGGTATCTTTATTTACTTAATTTAAATCATTTTGAGGCGAGGAGGAAAAGAACACAGCAAACTAAAATATGATAATAATAATGATATATACCATACAATGGAGAGTGTTTACCCGTCCAATGCTTGTTTGCTTTCCAAAAAGGTGGGTGGGTGAGAAACAAAAATACACAGTTGACCAAAGGTTTTCTAAGTACATAAAAGTAAAACAAAAGATAACCAAATTATGGAAAGTGTGGGAATACACATGTTTGTAAAAACAATGCTTAATTTCATTCTGTAAGTTACTACTTACTTACAAAAAAGAAGTTAGGAGCTGTACTGTGGAGCACTTTGCTCACATATGAATGACAATGGAAATGAGTTCTGAAACAATCATCTATTTTGCTTGCCAGCCCTTAAATGATGGTGTGAATAGGTTGATGAAAGGCCAAAATGCTATGAAATGTACTGTACCTGTGTACGTAGCTACCTGCCTAGCTCTGCTTATCTCTTGTCCTACCTGTAGGCTCTGATAGTAGCTGCGCTCAACCATCCCTGTGCCTTACCTGCCGGAGGTTGCGGGTCACTTTGACATCGTGCCATGAATTGTCATTGAACTTTCCATTGACTGGCTCCACGATGGCTTCAAAGGCTCCAGAGCCCAGATTGATAACGAGGGACACGGCGCCGTCCTTCAGTGCCAGGTTGACGTAGTCAGCTGACTTGCCGGTGTGAAGGATGAGGCCATTGCGCTGCCACGTCTTGAAGGAGAGAGTAATCTCATCGCTGCTGCTCTGGATGGGATTCTGGGAGAGATCGTAGCAGAAGTACTCAGAGCCACGGAAAGTGGCCACATTCTCTTCTCTGGCTGTGGTAAGAAGAGCAAAGAGGAAAGTACAGACTTAAATAAAGCCTCAGCCCTGAAAACGTTCGAACATTGTCTCTTTATACACTACCATTCAAAAGTTTAAAGACATTTTCTCATTCAATGAGTCTGATGACTGATACTGTATCTCCTTAAGATCACAGGTTCCGTTTGATGAAGGAACCAGAACTAACAATACACTTCACATTGATAAAAGTCCTGTGCCCTGTAGTAGAAGAAGAGTTGAACACTCTTCTATTACAGAGAGAAAGACAAATTGAATCAGAAAAAGGTAGTAATAATGGTGTGTGTAGTCACAAGAACATGAAGCTGCTTGTAGATGGTCTTGACATTTTCTTTCTAATGTCCTAAAATAACTGTTGTCAATGTTACCAAACAGCACAGTGACTACTTTTCACACTTTAATTTGAATTTACATTGCTAACCACAAATTTGCTGAAAATGTTATTATTAGTGGGCTACAATTAGTATAATGGCAGAAGGCTAAACTATTAAGAAAGGGATGTAGAATGATTTGCCGCTCAATAAATGAAGTTGAATTCAAAATAACCATAAATCAAGAAAGAATCCCTGCATGGCTGAAGACCGTTCTGACTGACAAATAAAAGGTCCACCCCGGCCGGAGAGGAACGCAGAGGACTGGCAATGAGCTCGGCTGTCATCCAACAACATCAAAGGGCTAATTCTGCCCTTAAAATGACCATTTCCTGTCAAATGACTTGCTCATGACACAGCGGTTGCTTATGCTTATGATGACAGAGAGAAGACGAAATAAATGATGTAATCTTGATGAAAGGGAAAGACAGAAGAGAAGCAGTGAAGTGTGGAAAGAAAGAGAGAAACCAGGCCAGCCGACCCGAGGGACAACAGAGGAAGTCAGATCATCTTCAATTAAGTTACTGTTTTAAGTCATAATCCAACAGCCACCACGACACCCTGATCCCCCACACACACAGATACAAAAACCCCTCAGGCAGCCTCTCCTTAAAGTAGACTACAACATAGAACACAACATTGATCACTGATGAGGAGGAGGAGGAAGGAGAAGAGGATACACTAAAGTGTGTCGTTTTGCAGAATTCACCAAAAAATATTAAAGGAATTGATGATAATAGACTCACTAAGACCTTTTCTAGTTATTACTGACATTGGAAATGAACAAAGAGACATTCCTACAAATATCATGTGGGCATACAAGAGAGACTGTGGTAGAAGTCTGAATGTAAACCTCACGTTCTTTTCCCTTGGTTAGTAAGCACATAGAAATGTAGATTTCACTCTATTACGTGTCAAACCATAGCTCACTGAAATCGGCTCGGGAGCGCATGCACTCAGCCACTCATCTGAGTCCTGCGCCTAACGAGAACGACCGACGCAACAAACATTACGGTAGTATGGCATAATATAGTATAATAGTAGTTCACAAGTGCAGGAACAGTCTTCTCCTGAATAAAAGTCATGAGTTCTTTGACCCACCCACCATGTGTAATGCGTAAGTTACTCTGTAATAATGCCATGGGGGGGCCAGCAATAGTTTCATGTATGGTGAGTCGCTCATGCTGTTTCCACCAAATGCAAAGCAAATTTTCTTGTCACGCTTCTTTGTTTATGTCTGTTTGTTTTTCTGCATTCTTACAGGTAAATCAACCGTTTCCTCATGGTTTTCTTTTTAACGCCAGCGAGGAGGAAGGCAATGCCTCCATGTAGACTCTCTTTGATTAATCAATAACCAATATTGCTGCTTTGTACTCAAGAAACGAATAGGTTGTATTCACAAGAAAGGGCCAGCACAGCTGAGGGATATCCCAGAAGAACGCTCCACTTACGTGTAAAAACATCTTAATTTAACACAACACATCAGCCACCCTGAGGCCCAACACAACATGCATCCCTCATGGTGATTATGATGATGATGAGGCAGAGGACGATATGCTATATAGTTCTGTCATGGATTTCACTATTCATATTCATTCTTAAGTAGAGAAGATGATTTTGCTGCAGGTTAGAACCTGCCCTGCCCTAGTTATTTCTGATGAGTAAACTTCATAACCCTCGAGTACTGCTCTGTGGCTGTCTAAACTCAAAATTAAATATTTCTTTTGTGATTTAACAGCAATAGATGGATAAAAAGAATTCTTAATGAACACAAATAAGCACATATTATTGCACACAGTTTTGGGGGTTCAAAGAAAACCGAATGGAGTTTGTGCGTTTCGCACAGCTGGCTGTTTCCTGGTGGGTGGAGCTGGAACACTTTAACAGCTAATCTGATTGGAACCTTCAAGAAGGGGAATAAAAGACGCACTTTGTCGAGTGTCTGGCTCTCTCAGCCTCGCCCAACCTTAAAGGAACTCAACTTATAGTGGAATAAAACAGTATATATGTTTGTGTGTGGCCTCCATTTTTATTGCTGGGTGGTAAGAAATGGGTGCTTGTCCGCGATATTGGCAGAAGGCGACACTGGGAAGTAGTTAAAATGCAACTTTGTTCGAACATATTTTGGGGTATAATTGTATTTTCTAAACTGCTGTTAGTCGTGCAGGCCTGTGGATCAATTGAACATTGAACATACATTGAACGTACATACAACAATGTATTTGACTTTTGGCCATGTTGTTATAGATATTTATAATGATTTTATTTATATAAATGTAATATTTGCTAATGTCACCATCTTCCCCAACATATAGGTTACTATACAGTATATACACATGTATTTTTTTTTATTGAGTCCAACCGTTGCACCTCTGAGGCTGACCAGAACGGACTGCCTCAGTGGTTGAGAATATGTTGCCTTAATAGCTTTCTTTGAATTATTTCATTAACTATGAAGATAGTATTTATATATTGAACTAGTTTGTATGTATGAAGTAATTCTATGAATTAATTGAACCTATTCATAGCACCCTTTCATTATAGTCATATGAATATCTTTTGTTAACACAATGGGTTTTGGCTTAGCATAGGATGTATTTGGGGCTCTTTTTAAGTAGCAAAATTATTATAATAGCATTTTAAGATTATCCACTATAAGATTATCCAACATTTTAAGGACAGAGAAAAGAATGCATATTCTCATACAATAAGGATATGTTTTCATAACTGTATGATTTTAGTTTGATCCTGTGTGCAACTGTACAGTGAGATGCTGGGAGTCTTTGGATGGAAGATAAATGGAGAGAGGGAAGACAGTAATCTGAGGGGAGGCTGGTGTTGGAGAATGGGTGGTGGTGGTGGAAATGGGTGGGGTGTGCAAGATAATCATCAGTAATTTCAGCATGCTGGCGGATTTCCATTTGTTTTGTGGCTTGACCAATGATGCGTTGAGATGTCTGCACCTAACGGCAGTGGGGAGCTGAATCAGGGAGGGG
Organism: Gasterosteus nipponicus; assembly: GCA_014132575.2. Lineage (NCBI taxonomy): Eukaryota > Metazoa > Chordata > Actinopteri > Perciformes > Gasterosteidae > Gasterosteus > Gasterosteus nipponicus. The sequence continues at coordinate 541,206 of BMAF01002688.1, read as the reverse complement.
GGATGGAGCCACAGATGCGTTAGCTCTGAGAAATAAAGAAAAAATGCAACCATTTTGATGGTTTCAAGAGAGCGGAGGCTGGGATGATGATGAGTCGGTTATCAGTATCCATTCATACTGTGTGTCAGCAGTTCTGGGGTCTTTGAAAGGGGCCTTATCCAGCTCCATGGTCGCTTCAGCATGAATATGACCAATACTGGCACCATTTCTTCAATCAGTACATGGAAGATGTAAAATATGACCAGTATGACAAACAACATGGAGTAACACGCTGCTGGAATTGTCTTTAGACTGGAACATTTAGCACATTACTTGATGGACGGTCAAAAAATAAAAATGTCAATGTCATTTGATGCCACAACCCAATACCCGATCCAGAACACACACACACACACACACACACACACACACACACACACACGCACACCTCTGACTTTATTTTTTCTTTGATATTGAAAGTATAACACTCTTCATTTTGCCTCTGAAACCGACCTGATAGCGGCAACAAGAAAAAATGTTCTTCTCTTTTTATTTTTGCCTTTTCAATGTTTTCTTTTACTCTATCCTTCTGCCAAATTCCCCTCCACCTTTTTCATACACTATGTTATCCCTTCAGCTCGCATTGCCAGTCACCATTTCGTTCTCATTTGTCATTATTTTCATCTGATGGACGGCTTGTCCTTTAACTCAGAAATATAATTGCATTTGGAGAGGAAAAGATGGCATGAAGGGAGAGATTAATCACAACAGTAAACTCATCTCTGAAGGAGTCAAGGTGGTCGGCAATGATTCCACACACTAACTCCTAGCAGAAGTGTACATCTCCAAAAATGAGAAGTGGCAGGTCTAATACTGCATGAACACAGTGGCCTAATGAGAAGACACTCAGGTCAGGATGCCCAGATGCCAATCAGCCTCCACAGGACACTGACACCCCCTCGAAAAGCAGTCTCTGACTGTGTCGTCGGCCCGGGTTTTGGGAGCTTTTGGCATTTAGGCAAAAAATACATTTGCAATGTTTTCTTCATACTTCATACTTACATACTTCTTATTTATTAATTCAAGTGTAACCTTCCCACTTTGAGACTATAATTCCACCCTTGACCCCAGACCCCAGATATGCCTTTTTGGGCAGAGAGAATGCTGCATGGTTCCAGCAGCTGAGCTGATACTGGAAGATGGAGTCAAAACCCTGCAGACCACTGATTGGTCAGAAAATCCAGGGAGAACTGTGTCATCTTCAAGATGATATGGGAGTTGCTATGATAATATTCTATCTGCAGTGGAACATAAAATCTAGTAAAAAAAGAAGGTTGATCTGCACCATGCAGGAGAAATGAGGCTTTAGACGTAATACTTCTAATAGACGATGATGATGAACTAAGATGCCTAAAACAAACCTTCCACTGCAAGCACTATCCTGTTTATACAAACACATGCGTATCCTTTGTGTCAGCGTGAAGCTAACAGACAGGGATGTCTGATGGGTTGGAGGAAATAGTAAGTGATTTCGTATGACAGCGGGGAAGCCCACACCGCTCACACACAGCCGCAGGCTGCACACGCACACACACTAGGCCTCTGCAGGCCTTCCTGAGGCTAAGTGGCGTTAACCTCTTTCTCTCATGAGTCCCAGACAAAGGCCCCAGAGGAGCGCAAATAATCACCTTGCTATCTGCCCCTCCCCCACAACACCCCAGACCCAGTCCGCATGGCTGGGCTCTACAGTACAGCCTCATTCAACAGAACGTCAGAAAAGAAAAAGGATTTTTATTTCAAGCCACAGAAATCTGAAAATGACCTATTGTGGAGATATATATCCTATAATAAAAGCTTTTCTCTATGAACTACTAAATATGTTATGCTTATTGTTATGTTAGGCATGATCAGATATCCCTAATGGACAATGTAAGTAACTAAAGTGATATCTGACTCAAATTTAAGTCTTTGGTTTGATTTAAAGTCGGAGGTCCAACACACAAGAGGCATGGAGAGGTGGCTCCATTGTGTCTACAAGGATCGTCCTCTTCAACCAACAAATCACATCAACCAACATCAAAATTAAAATTGACTTTAATTTTAAGCATGTGAAATGATTAAAGATTTTTGATTTTCTTTCTCTTGATGTGATTAGAAATATATATAAATGCTAGAAAAAGGAAACAATAGGTAAATAATAGGCGAGACTAGACTATAGAAGTACATTACACATAATATTAACTTTTTATTGTTAATATTATCACATAGTGAAAATATATAAAACTGAGCATATTCATTTGTCATGAATGATTTCAAACAGTATGGACAAGTAAAGAAGTCTACATCATATCTAGCCTCTAGCATTTAGATTGACAGTGACAGATGCTATTCACATATTATATATATTTATATATTATAACTGTAAATTCGTCATCTATACCAGCAGGGGTGGATAGAAGGTTATTAGCCGTATGCTTTCTGTTAGTGTTCGTTACACTGACTGGCCTGCAGAAATAACACTTGGTAAAGATTCACAGATTAAAGACAAGATGTTCTATCAAATATTCACCATTTGTAACGTAGATCTGAGTGTGTGCCATACTGACCCCATATAGTCCTGTGCTATGATAGTCAGCTTGACAAATGAAGCTTACTGTGTGAGCGTGTGTTTGTGTGTGAGATTTGAACAGCTGAGGTTGGGGGAGGTATTGAATTGGGAGTCATTGGTGTGTAACGGCCCAAACGCCCACTGATCCAGCAGCATATTTTTTCCTACAATTACCCTTATTTCACTTGAAACAATTATTTATTTTCTACCCCTGTGTTGTCTAACCATCAGTAGCTCTGTGACTGTTAATTAGTATTTTTAAAAATTAACACAAAAGTCAAACACATTGAAGTTGCAGATGTAACATATAGGATTATAGACGTGTACATGAATGTATATGCATGTTCACATTTACATAAACAAGTAGCATTGCAGCTCAGTTATATTTCTAAAATTGCTACCCGGAAAGGGTTATATTTACTATTTTATTTAATTATTGTGAATGAAATACAGAATCCTACAAATTTATAGTGAAGCAATACGGCCAGAAAGGTGCTAGTGAAAGCCGTGGGGAAAATTAGGCATGGAAATACTGTGCAGGAGCAGGAGGGGTGAGGGGGGTTAGGTTGCAGGATCTGGTGGGAGAGAGATAACAGCTGAGTTGTCATGTGTCACAGTAAGCGACTGGTCGACAGTGATATGGCCACGGCCCACCACAATAATCTGCTTTTCAAATACACACCTTCCAATCCACAAAGGAAACCTTGGCAATTATCAAATTTACTCAGGGGAGCTGCTCATCAAGATGTTTTTGCTCAGGAAATCTGCACCATAAATCCCACAAAATATCTGTTCGTATGTGTCGGCATATATGTTTGCATGGAAGTTAGTGCATGTAACTGCAATTTTTCAATTTATCCACTTTTATCCACATTTGTACTTAAAGCACTTGTCCTTTGGAAGCCATTCAAGGTGCAATGTTTTGCTAAAGGACACGTGAAAAGGAGGAACAAAGCAACAAATCCTGTATTTAATGGACTTCCAAATGTGTAATTGACTGAAATTAAAAATCTTGGATGTTGGTCACTTTCAATAACATGCACATCAGGGATTCTAAGATTGTATATATGAAGTCCGGACTACCAGGTGTCCACATTCCATAATTCAGAGGCTTAAAGTAATCTTCCTGCTAACTTCCTCAGAGTCCCCAACGGACGCTGAAGCAATTCATCTGGGTTTGTTTCGATGGTTATTCCAAACTAGATATACTGGTGTTATACCTAGTGATGGTTTTGGTTTTTTATTTACACAAGTGACCAAACGGTGCCAAAACAACAATTGACGACGTTGAAAAAAGTATTTCCGCATCGGCTATAAACTCTCTTGCCCACCTCAGGTTCTTGGAGGCGAAGAAGATATGAGGGACGGCAGATTGCAGAAAATCACTCTCTTAGCAAAGCGAATGATACGCTGCAGTATTCCGTTGTCCTTGGCGGTTGCTGCAGCATACCAGACAGTGATGGAGGAGCAACATTCAGTTGTTTTCACATTAAAGTGAAGTTAAGAGGCGGTTCTTCTTCTGGATTACGCCCCGGAAAGCACCTGGAGCCAAAGGTGTAAGTGGACATGTCTGAATATGTATTGCATCCAAGGACTGTTTTAAATGTGTTGCAATAATAACTAATACGTCTTTTTAATAGGCTTTGCTCGAATATAAATCTTCACTGAAGGTAGAAAAGGACATTTAGATATGAGCAAGACTTTATCTACAGTTTGGTCCCGGTGTGGTTCCCTGTTATTGTTTTTTATATTTTAATTATCCTATTGATATTAATACTTTTACTGATATAGTTATATTTCATACAGAGGCGGTATTTAACATTGGCTATCGTCCGTCACACGCACATACAGCTCGAGTATGTGTCAAAGTCAAGTTTAGCTAGAATGACCTCCGAGGTCTCTAAGTTCACATTAACACTGTATTATCTAGTGAATGTGCTTGGTGATGCCCATGTGGTCGCAGCACATATTTCCTCCACAAGAACACCTCGCAGGGATGTCCGTGATGTTGAGACGCTCCTCGTAGAGGGACTCTTCATTTCATGCATGGGTTCCCCCGAGATGCCCTCCCTCAGATGCATGAGGTCAAGGAAAAAGGTGCAGTGGTCACGGCCTTCTTTGTGCTGAAGGGGAGCCATATAGGTCTTAATACAGGGAGAAGGAAACATGTTTGCGAATATGGGGGAACAATTCCCCCTAGTTGAAGTGTGTTGTGTGAATTAGAGGCACATTTTAAAGCAATGCAGTTTATCTGCCGCCAATGTGAATATACCAAGGGGATCGAAGGCCATACACAATACAAAATACACTCATTTTGGAGGTTAGTGAAAATTCCACAGAGGGGTTTGGACATGTACATTCATTTTGGAGGTTAGTGGTTCCTACATTACATTCATCTAGATTAATATCAATGAACATAGGCGTAATACCAGAAACAACCTTGCTATATAGTGACATGGTTGCGCCTCAGCAGCGGCGTGATTAAAAGGTGGTTAATGTTACGCTACTGTAGTTTAGCCGCCATTTGCCATTTCCTGATGGCCGGTGTCTCTTGACAGTCAAGGCGCCCCCTGGTATACATGCAGATTTTACCAAGTTAATTGGTTTTACTCTGCTCTTCCTAAAGGTTTCTTCATTTATTTGTATTTTTTTATCCTAACCCTAAGAACAATTCAGATGGTGTCCATGGTTCCTGTTTACATGTTTACTGTTTGCCTGAAGTTCTATTTCATTCTTACTGACCGCCAGAGGCAGTGCTTCACACTGGATTATCTTCTGTGTTGCGCATGCGCAGGTCAAGTTTTTATTCCGACAAAGTCAACTGTGACCTCAGAAGACCCCCCGAGTATAAGTACCGGTTTCATCCTGAGATCAGTCCTATTTCATCTTCTCGCTACGCAGGTACCTACCCTGGCAGCTAAGCTTAAACAAGCAATTTCTATAATATTGAGACATATTTGGGCTTATTGCGTGTTGCCTTGTGACCATTGGTTGGAGCTGGGGACCTTCCGCCCTCCAAAGGCTGTGACAAGCTGCCCCTCTAAGAGGGAATGGCGTGCATTGTCATGGGTCTATTGAGGACCACCTAAAGCGCAAAGAATGCAATCGCTGAGATCGATTCAAATTATTTCTAACCGCCGTTGGTTATTACGGTTGGCAGCGCACTGCTGCGCTGAGCTGACCAAGGGGCTCGTTAACGAGAGAGCGTAGAGGAAGCTAAGCCGTGGCACCGTCCGTCCCAGTAAGCGCCGTACGCTAACTTGTGAGATACTAACTTGACGTTAGTTAAAGTTAGCATTGTGTTCTCGCCCAGACTAACTTGGCTGATGTGTTGAAGGTTGACTAATTGGGTCAGCGGTAACACTTTCTACATTTGTTTGTAAGCATTACGGCTATCAAAGTTAGCGGGGTGGCCGCGCTCAGACTAACTGATGTGGTAATAATTGACTAGATCAACAGTAACACGTTGTACATTTGTTTTATAAACATTATGGCTGTCACAGTTACCAGAGTGTTCTCGCTCAGATTAACTCAGTGTGGTGGCGGGCGTGGTTTGGCTCGGCTGCAGAAGGGACGGAGAACGGAGTGGTTCGGGTAACGGCGCCAGGAGGAGGAATAATTGGCCTGAGGTGTGTTAATCAGTGTGTGTGTGTTTGTCCTGCTGTTAAGAAGGAGAGATCCCGCGACGGAGAGGGCGCTGAGCAGACGAGGAAGCCGATTGTGTGTTATTGAGCTGCATGCTCGTCATTCCGAGACCCTTCCGTAGGACGAACCTGCCACAGGGGCGCCCAACATGGCTCGGGGGAGGACACGGCGGATGACGGACACCAGCTGGGGACGCCGGCCCACCCGCTTGTGGCACTCGGCCAGATGATCGGTGAGCTGGCGGCCATTCAGAGGGAGCAGGCGGAGGCGAACCGGCAGTTTCTGGGAGCGCTCCAGGCCAAGGTGGGGAGACAGGCCTGGGCGCTGACGCAGTCCGCAGCCGCGCCGCTGATGCAGGAGCCCGCTGCGTTCGCCGGGCTCACGCTCCAGCGAATGATGATGGGGGACGACGTCCAGGCGTTCCTGGAGGCCTTCGAGACGTCGGCGGAGGCATGCGGCTGGCCAGTGAGGGAGTGGCCAGTCCGGCTTTTGCCTCTCCTGGCCGGGGAGGCACAGATCGCGGCCATCGGGCTGCCAACGGCGGCGCGTCGCGACTACGCCAACATTAAAAGGGCCGTAGTGGAAAGACTGGGGCTGTCGCCAGAGGACCACCGCCAGCGATTCCGCAAGGCCAGGCTGGGACCACAGGACCGCCCGTTCGCGTACCGCCAGCGGCTAAAAGACGTCGTCAAAAGGTGCCTGCAGCCGGACGGCGCTGGAGGAGTCCGAGGAGTGTTGGCGCAGGTGGTGCTGGAGCAGTTCGGAAAGGGACTCCCGGCCCGGACGGCAGAGTGGATACGGTACCACCGTCCGACGACCCTGGAGGCAGCCGTCACCCTGGCTGAGGACCACCTGGCGGTGCATGCCAGCGGGCAGGGGGACCGGGAGAGTCCGCCGGGTCGGCCCGACCAGGAGCTGCACCACGGGGGGAACCCAGGCACCCTTCCCAACTCACAGAGAGGTTCTCAAGCGCCAGGGCAGGAGTGTTGGAGGTGTGGGCGGCTAGGTCACCTCCGAAGAGAGTTCCCGCTGATGGAGGTGGGACAGGTGATCCTAGTGGCCGGCATTCCGGCACCCTCCCCCGGTCAGGGAGCGACGTACCGCGTTCCGGTAAGAATCCAGGGGGTACACGCCAGGCGATTGTGGATTTGGGCTGCACGCAGTCTATGATTCACCAGAGCCTGATTCGGCCGTGGGCATTGGTGGAGGCAGACCGGGTGAGAATACGGTGTGTGCATGGGGATGTTTACAAGTATCCTGTGGTATCGGTGGAAATTAGATATTCAGGGAAAAAGCATAGAATGAAGGTCGCGGTTAGCTCCCGCCTGACGCACCCCGTCATTTTAGGTACAGATTGGCCGGGGTTTGATAAGTTAATGGGGGGGGCTACGGGGGTGCGTTCACGATTGACAGGGTTATGCGAGATGTGCGCTGTGCTCAGCGGTGACGCGGGGTTGTCCGACACTGCAGACGGGGAGGGGGAACCCTCGGAGCCTCCCGTAGAGACTCCGCTCCAAGGAAGATTTTCCACTCGTCTCGTGACGATACCCTACGCTCAGCCTACGACCAAGTGATATGTAATGACATTGCGCAGTCATTTCCGCACTTTTCATTGATTAGGGACAGACTGTATAGAGTGAGTCGTGACACTCGAACGGGGCAGGAAAACAGTTAGTTGCTGGTGCCGAAAAGCCGCCGGGAAATGATTTTCCAGGCGGCTCACTATAACCCGATGGCTGGTCACATGGGATACGAAAAAATGAAAAAATGACCCGATTTTATTGGCAAGGCATCCGGGGGGACGTGCGCCGCCAGCGCGCGTCCTGCCCGGAGTGTCAGTTAGTGAACGCTCCGGCCATTCCGAGGGCGCCGTTGCGTCGTCTGCCTTTGGTGGAGGTTCCAGTCGAGCGGATCGGCATGGACCTCATCGGGCCGTTTCACCGGAGCGCACGCGGATATCGCTTTGTGTTAGTCCTCATGGATTACGCAACGCGATATCTGGAGGCAGTGCCGTTGCGCAATATCTCTGCAAAGAGCGTCGCGCAGGCTCTTTTTAGAGTTGGAATCCCTAAAGAGATTTTGACTGACCAGGGCACCTTGTTCATGTCGCGCACACTGAGAGAACTTTACGGGTTACTGGGTATTAAGTCCATTCGTACTAGCGCGTATCACCCGCAGACGGAAGTGGAGCGTATGAATAAGACTCTGAAGTCCATGATCCGTAAAAACAAGAATGAGATCCAGTACGTCCTGGACCTGCGAGCAAAACTCCACACACTGGGCCGGATGTCACGAGAGAATTTGCTGCAGCCCCAGGAGCGACAACAACGGCTGTACGACAGAGGGGCCAGGCTGCGACGATTTACACCGTGAGAAAAGGTACTTGTATTACTTCCTTCTGCCAAGTGGCAAGGGCCCTTTGAGGTCACACGGCAGGTGGGGGACGTCGACTACGAGGTGGTGCGGTCTGACAGGGGCGGGGGTACACAGAAATACCACCTGAACCTCCTGAAAGCCTGGAGGGGGGTGGAGTCCGTCTCTCTGGTCTCTATGGTATCAGAAAGGGAGGAGCTGGGGCCGGAGGTTCCAAAATCAGGTAATCATACCTTGCTCCCTCGAGAGGCTCATCTCTCCGAGAGCCAGAAGAGGCGGACGTTGCCAGGTTGCAGGAAGCGGTTTGCTAATGTGTTCTCTCCTTGCCAGGCGGACCGACCTCATAGTACACAGTATCGAGACGCCCCGGGCGTGACTGTGAGTCACGACCCTACAGGTTGCCGAACACAAGAAAGAAGTGGTTCGGAGGAATTGGTGAGTATGTTGGGTTGGGGGTGTCGAAGAGTCCAACAGTGCCTGGTGCAGCCCCATCGTCCTTGTGGCTAAGAAGGATGGATCTGTACGCTTCTGCGTGGACTATCGCAGGGTGAATGACGTGTCACGGTTCGATGCCTACCCAATGCACCGGTTCGACGAGCTCCTGAACCGGCTAGGCACTGCACATTTCTTCACGACACTGGATTTAAGATTAGATTAGATTCAACTTTATTGTCACTGCACAGGGTACAAGTACTGAGGCAACGAAATGCAGTTTAACATTCAACCAGAAGTGCAAAATAGCAAAAAGTGCAGAGCATGTGCATATGTAAAGTGTGATAAGTGAATAAATAGATATGGACAAATAGATGTGAGGCTGTCCAAATCCGGTCCAGTGGTCGGAGCAGTGCCAGCAGGCGTTTGAGAAGGTAAAGCAGGCTCTCTGTGGGGAACCACTCCTTCATACTCCTAACTTCTCCCTCCCCTTTATTCTGCAGACTGATGCGTCAAACAGAGGTCTGGGGGTCGTTTTGTCCCAGGAGGTGGGGGGGTGGACCGCCCCGTGGTGTACAACAGCCGGAAGCTGTCCGAGAGGGAGGCCAGGTACAGCACGGTGGAAAAGGAGTGCCTGGCCATCCGGTGGGCGGTCGGCTCCCTGCGCTACTACCTCCTGGGACGCTCTTTCACCCTCTGTTCGGACCACGCCCCGCTCCAATGGCTCCACCGCATGAAAGATGCCAACGCCCGGATCACTCGGTGGTATCCAGCCTTTTAATTTCAAGGTGGTCGATAGGCCGGGGCGCAGATGGTCGTGGCAGACTTCCTCTCCCGCCCTCTCGAGGGCGAGGGGAGTAGGTTCGGCCGGATGGCTCCCCGGCCTAAGTCGGGTGGTGGTGGTATGTGGCGGCGGGCATGGTTTGGCTCGGCTGCAGAGGGGACGGAGAAGGGAGTGGTTCGGGGAACGGTGCCAGGAGGAGGCATAATTGGCCTCAGGTGTGTTAATCAGTGTGTGTGTTTGTCCTGCTGTTAAGTAGGAGAGATCCGGCGAGGGCGCTGAGCAGACGAGGAAGCCGGGGCCGATCGCGTGTTATTGTGGGAATAAAAGCATATACAATGGACCCTGTGAACTTCCTTGCTAGCGAGGCAAATCTCTGCTCGCGCTCGAAGGTGTTTTCTGTGCACTCGCTGTTGTTCTTTTGGACAGTAAGTGGGAAGAGCCAGTCACCATGGTATCTCTAATTGGTTACAAACCCCGTCTTTGGATTAGCCTCGCAAGCAAGGAAGTTCACGTTCCGCTAGCGAGCAAATATCTTGCGCGAGACAGACTTTTGCCCGTGAATGTTTGATTCTTCGCGCGTGAACCTCTTTCTCGAATTTTGACAGTGATTTGCCGCCAGAATTGAATCTTCCTTTTCTATCTTCTACAATCTCCTAAAACCCCCTAGTCCTCCTCCACCCTTCTTCCGGGAGACTTTGTCAACTACTTTACCAAGAAAATACCTGACATACGCTCCTCTTTCTTCCCCCCCCTATCTCCATTCCAAATTCTTACCCTAGGAACCACCTGCCCTCTTTCCCCATTCCATCACATCTTCTACAATCTATCGCTCCTGACCTTCTTCTTTTCCTCACCTGTCTTATCAACAATACTCTGTTATCTGGCTGTTTTCCCAATTCTTTAAAGTAGGCAAGAGTTAACCCACTCTTTAACCAACTATCCTCCTATCTCCATCATAACAACCTCCTTGACCCCCACCAGTCAGGCTTCAAGGCCATTCCACAGAGACTGCTCTCCTTGCTGTCTCAGAGCAACTCCACACTGCTAGAGCCGCCTCTCTCTCCTCTGTCCTCATCCTTCTGGACCTCTCTGCTGCATTTGACACAGTCAACCAACAGATCCTTATTCCTCCCTTCAGGAACTTGGTGTCACAGGCTCTGCTCTCTCCCTTCTCTCGTCCTACCTCGACGGCCGCACCTACCGGGTAACCTGGAGAGGATCTGTGTCGGAACCATGTCCTCTTACTACTAGAATTCCTCAGAGTTCCGTCCTTGGTCCCCTCCTCTTCTCGCTCTACACCAACTACACCACCAAGAACTATTTTGTTAATATCTCGAGTCCAGATTAATGCCGGTGATTTACCTATGTAAATGTTCTGTTGGGTGACTTCCTGTCAGCCTGGCAAGGAATGAAACAGTCACTGACATATGACACATCGGAGCTAGACTCCGATGATGGAAATGAGGAAGTTGGTCGATACAAAAGAACACCTTAAACCTAATGTACTATTTTGTACTGGATTTAGGGGTCGACTGGAGCCACAAACCGACTTGGACTGACCGACTTTGTTCTTTATTCAGCCATGTCATTTATTTTAGTTGTTCATGTAATATTTCCATGGTATTGGAATCAGTCCAACAGACACATGGAGATACTCATGTCGGAAACAAACAGGAAGTTGGCCTCAACAGGGCCTCTATTTATAGCGTGGGAGGTAGCTCACCACTTCGTGCCTCCTGTGGCAAGGAGGGCAATTGCATTCAGTTTCTAACAATCATGTTGATGATATATTTATCATGCTTTCTGTTCACTTGGTCCAAACAACTCTCTTATTTGAGTTCGAAGGAAATGTGACTTTCATAGTATTTTTACTTAAAAGTATGCAATGTTTCAAATGACCATTTAGTTAGAAGAAACACAATGTCTTGTTGCAAAAATGTATTTCTTGCATTAAAATTAATAGTTTTTACATTATAACATGCAGACATCTAACAACTTCTTTACTGTATTTAAACAAAATATTCAGTGACAGAATATTCACAAAAAGAAAAACCTTCAAGGCAATATGAGATGGACTTCATCACTTTTCAAATAATGAGCAACCCCATCCATCTTTCTCGAGGCAGTTCAAAATGTCTTTAGTGCCTGCAGCTTTGTAGACCTCTAGCAACCAAGTCATCAACGACTGCGTCCAGCTGGACCCTGCTTTGGATCAAGGACCAGAGAGTAGAAACGGTCCGCCGGGCTCACGTCGTGGCACAAGAATGTTGCTATCCACTTGCGCACTCCTTTGCTGTGAAAGTTTTTGGCCTAGAGAAGAGAAAGTGTCTTTAGCAGGGAAGAAACACAGAGAAGACAGTTAATCTTACATGGCTCAAGACAGCGGTGCAGAGGTTAGTGAAGTTCAGCCGGCCAGGCAGACCATTTGCAGCCAGGCAGCCTGCATGCACTGCAGCAGCAGGTGTGCGACTGTCAAACCAGATGATTTGTTTGAGGGTTACACTTTTGCCGCAACCTCAGCCATCTCTCAAACCAGGAGTATTCGTCTTGGGCATTCTGTTAGCCCGACTAAAATTCATGAGCATGCGAGTGGCGAACTTAATTCCCTTCGCATTGGTTAAGGTATGCCTTGTGCACTGTGTGCCTTAACGTTAGCCAAAGGTAGGTCCCTAACTAGCGTTAGCTGCAGACATTTTAGCCAAAACACAAGTAGTCCATAAACTGACCATAGCCCCTGTCATTACATGAACGTTGGCTTGATTAAATTATATTTTTGTAAATGTCCTCTGAAACATTAATATATTGATAGGACTTCATATACTATTGTTGGACAACCGTTCTATTGTGTCTGGGTCGGGTTATCGGGATGTACGCGGCTCAATCGTTGAACTAAGACTAAGACTAAACACTGTACTATTTGCGATATTGTAACAAGTGCATTAAACTAACCTCTAGTCTAATGCATTTTTGGACAATACTGTCAACAAAAAAAAACGTTTGGCTTGAATGATATTTTGATGGATCCACTCACCTCAGGCTTTCTTTCTTTTCCGAGATGTCGCGCCATTTCAAATGTCGACTCACGTTCATCGTCTCGTTGGTTAAAGATATTCATCCGCCAGTTGGTTCGCTGAGCTGACGTACTGCGTGATGAGGTCCAGGTCATGTCTGTGATCCGGCTGTTCAGAACGTATTAATCCACCGCCTGGTTTAGGTTAGTTTGCCGTCTGGTATTTCCATTGGTTAGTGATGCAGCTGAGCAGACAGACAGCTCGCAGTTTGCAACCTGGTACAGTCAGATTATACATAACTTCAAGCCTCAATATAATTTAAATGGATAAGTAGTAAAAATAAGACACCCCATACAGTTCACGAAGGTAAAAATTTCCAAAACATTTAGTAGCAGAATGTATGCGTTTGTATTTCTGTGTACATTGTGACAATTTAAAATGGGAGTCCAATGGAAATTGAATCGCTTATAAAAGTGGCCGTTTGAGGAACTGCAGTAATTGGCACTTCATTTTGACTGTTGGACAAATAATTAAAACTCGTTTAAATTTACAATTTGTTGAACTGGCTTAAAAACCTGAGTTGGAGTACTGAAAACAATTAAGCTGTAATTGTATAAATCATTATGATAAAGTAAATAACACAAAGACGTTATTATGACTTATTGTCCTTCAAAATCCTTTTATAAAGTGCAGACATATAACTGTGTGTAAAATAATAAAAATAGTTGCAAAATTATAAAGGAGAGAAATTTTCCATATTAATTTAGAATGGACGAAAATGGAATAACTACTTATTTTGCTTACAATATGTCAGCTCTCAATTGTGTGCAAGAGTGCTCCTGTGTGTCAGTCAAAGAGTGTGTCAATTCTGTTCTTACATAAGAACAAATAAGAAAAAACATCAGTAAATTGTATTCTACTATTTTCAGTGCTGTTGCTGCTATTATTATTTGTAGTACTAATTTAACTTAATACTATTACAGTTTATTATATGAAAAATTAAGATCCATTAAACGTATAGTAAATCTTTTACACAATTTTACTCTGTCCATTACGATAGCGGGATCCCTCCACTTCCGCTCTCCCTCTTCTTTTGTTTTTAAGGCAGGGGGGTCCTATACCGAAATGAGGGTCCTGGGACAGAGGATCTTGCATACATCTTGTACATACCTTTGAGAGCAAATTTTTCATTTTTAAATGAGTTGTGATTCCCATTAATACGATAAAGTAACCAGAAAGCAGGCCACTTAAATTACAGAATACATAAATAATTATTCCCTGAAGCACAAAAAAATGATTGACCTTCCAAAATTAAAATGAATGTTCGAGGGTGGGTAAGAAAGGGCAATCGAAAAGCATTGCATGTCTCCAATCTGTGTAGCCTGTCAGATAAAAATGGTAAATACATTGTTTAACAGATTACACCGACACACACAATCAAAAAGGCATCCATGCAAACAAACACCTTTGCAAATATGCTCTCCTCCACATCATATTTCATTTAACTGTTAAATGTGGCTTTACAGCATGAAAGCATGAGCTAAATGGAGAATGACAGCTGCAAATAGTCTCTCAGAGCTAGGCTTTATTGTTCCTTTAAATTACTATCTCAATAGTTTGTTGCCATCAATAGTCATGTCTGCCTTGAGTAAAAAATACAGCCTTCAAACCAGTATTATAGAGCAGGCAGTCTTTGAAGTACACACACTACCCCTGGCAGAAATCAATAGAAGGAGGATAAAATGCACTTCCATTTAATTAAGATAACCAGCACATTCTCACTTATAATCTATTTCCCTCTCCATTTCACTCTCCCTCCATCTTTCTCTCTGTGCTGCTTGGCATGCCTTTCCCCTGGAGGGGGTGTGTGTGTGTCAGAGGGGGGGTGTTGTTGGGAGGAATCTTGATTTAATCGTTTCCCAGATCGGCGCCATGTTTTTCTTCCCCTGAGGCATGTTCTCACTCCCCCACCCCCACAACCTCCTCTACAAAATACTGTCTAGGGACTGTTCTGCAACCAAAATGTGTTTGCCCCGGGGCAAATGAACTACTGAAGTTGACATCTTCAGCTGAACGGGATACAATTCATTTTATGGGACTGAGTGACAACATTTTCAGTATTTTGTAGCGAATAAGTGCTGCTTTGGCTTCTGAAGAGGAAAATGAGAGGACATCATATACCAAGAAATGACAATCCAAAGGATGATGATTGTCTCACCCCTCATGCTGCTGTTCGCTCTGCAGTGGTCCTGCCTTACACCTGGCTTACCACTCAATGTTTGAATCATTTCTGTCATTTAACGTACTGTACATCTTTTATGTTCTTCGTTCTGTATTCTCCTGTTCTTAAGGTTTCTTCCTTTTTAAATCAATTTTAAAAACATCCCCTTCATCAAACCAACTGTAAATCCACTTCATTATTGGAATTAAATAAAGAAGAATTCAGACAGTCTCCAACAGTTTACATGTTCACTGTAAGGTTTTACATTAAAGCAGACGTTTCAGCAAACTTTCCAGATGTACTGTATCCTCTGCTGCTGCCATTATAATTATTATTAGTAGTAATTTTATGTACTATTCAATATTATGAATCATTTCAGTCATATGCATTAATATAACATAATAACCCAGCAGCCCTTCTTTGTGGAGTTTGCATGATCTCCCCCTGGCTATACCTGGCTCAAGGTGTACTTGGGGTCATTTAGCTGACGCTTTCCTCCAAAGCGACTTACATTGCAATAAGGGGTTAGGCGTCTTGCTCTGGGACACTTTGAGTTGGGACATGGGGCAGCAAGGACTCAAACCACCAACCTTGCGGTTCCAAGTGCACCCTCTCTACCCCTGCGCCACGACAACCCCTCTATTGCCCGATGATCCGGGGATTGACTCCAGCCCTCCCGCAACCCTCTATGGATAAGCGTATAAAAAAATCATTGTAAATCTGACTTCAACATCCAGACAGAGAAGTCCTCTGACCTCTTAAACCTACTTTCTTCCTTCGCTCTGTCACTCAGTCCCTCTCCTCCTACTCACAAAGCCGGCAATCACCTTGACTACATCTTAACCAGAAACTGCTCCACCACTAACCTCTCTGTAACTCCACTTCATGTGTCTGACCACTTCTTCATCTCTTACTCCCTTCCACTCTCTATAACTGACGACGCCATTGACTGACTCTGTACCCGTTCATCGCAACATTCGCTCCCTCTCTCCCTCCACTCTGGCATCCTCTGTTCTATCAGCTCTCCCTTCAACTGATTCCTTCTCACTCTTGCATCCGAACGCTGCTGCAGAGACTCTCCTCTCAACTCTTTCCTCCTCTCTAGACTCTCTCTGCCCTCTTACGACACGACGGACTGGCAAATCCCCTCCGGCTCCGTGGCTGTCTCAACCGGTGCCATGAGAGCCACCATGCGAGCGTCGGAAAGGAGATGGCGTAAATATAAACAACCTGATGACCTGCTTGTATTTCAATCTCTTCTCTCCTCTTTTTCTGCTTCTATCTCTGCTGCCAAAAGCTCTTTCTACCAATCCAGACTCTTTTCTATCTTCTCCAACCTCCTCTAACCCCCTAGTCCTCCTCCCCCCTCCACCCTTCTTGCGGGTGACTTTGTCAACTACTTTACCAAGAAAATAGCTGACATACGCTCCTCCTTCTCAAACCCACCTCCTACTTCTTGCATCCCACTGGCTTCACCTCTTTCGCCCTCACTTTCCTCTTTCACCGCCCTCTCTCCTAACCAAATTCTTACCCTAGTAACCTCTGCCCGTCCGACCACCTGCCCTCTTGACCCCCATTCCATCACATGTTATCTATCTTATCTATTGCACCTGACCTTCTTCCGTTCCTCACCTGTCTCATCAACAATGCTCTGTTATCTGGCTGTTTCCCCAACTCTCTGAAGGAGGCAAGAGTTAACCCTCTCCTGAAGAAACCTACCCTCAACCCTTCTGAAGAACACAACTACAGACCAGTCTCTCTTCTTCCCTTTCTGTCCAAAACTCTTGAACGTGCGATCTTTAACCAACTCTCCTTGTATCTCCACCATAACAACCTCTTTGACCCCCACCAGTCAGGCTTCAAGGCCGTTCCACAGAGACTGCTCTCCTTGCTGTCTCAGAGCAACTCCACACTGCTAGAGCAGCCTCTCTGTCCTCTGTCCTCGTCCTTCTGGACCTCTCTGCTGCATTTAACACGGTCAACCACCAGATCCTTATTTCCTTCCTTCAGGAACTTGGTGTCTCAGGCTCTGCTCTCTCCCTTCTCTCGTCCTACCTCGACGGCCGCACCTACCGGGTAACCTGGCGAGGATCTGTGTCGGAACCTTGTCCTCTTACTACGGGAGTTCCTCAGGGTTCCGTCCTAGGTCCCCTCCTCTTCTCTCTCTACATCAACTCTCTTGGCGATGTCATTCGCTCACATGGCTTCTCCTACCACAGCTATGCCGATGACACCTAACTAATTCTTTCCTTCCCTCACTCGGATCTCTGCCCAGCCATGTGCATTTCCCAGGACCTGACGGTCAACTTTGGCAACTCCGTGCTAACGCCCACTTTAACCGCTAGGAACCTCGGCGTCACAATCGACAGCCAACTTTCCCTGACTCCCAACATCACTGACAACACCATCCTGTAGATACACGCTCTACAACATCAGGAGAACACGTCCTCTTCTCACTCAGAAGGTACTGATTCAGGCTCTTGTCATCTCCCTCCTGGACTACTGTAACTCTCTCCTGCAGGTCTCCTGCTACCACCATTCCACCTCTGCAGCTCATCCAGAATGCAGCAGCTCCACTGGTCTTTAACCTTCCTAAGTTCTCCCTCACTCCTCCACTCCTCCCCTCTCTTCACTGGTACCGGTGGCTCATCCAGTTCTAAACACTGGTGCTCAGGTACCATGCTGTGAATGGATGGGGTCCAGCTTACATCCAGGACATGGTCCAACCCGACATCCCGACCCGCACTCTCCGCTCTGCATGTGATAAACTGCTTGTTCCTCCTCACTGAGAGCAAAACACTCGACTAGATCACCACTCTTTGCTGTCCTGCTCTGAAATGGTGGAAGGAGGTCTCTGAAGACATCAGGACCACAGAGAGCCTTCACATCTTCAGACTAAAGACACACCTCATCAGACTCTACCTCCACTAAAAGACTAACAAGTTGTAGCACTTACATTGGACTTATAATGGTTCTTATCTACAGCAAATTGTAACTTGGCTTATTTGAGGAAATTGCACTTTCTAGTTTCTTGTTCTTCTGAGTTTGTGTCCTTATGGTTGAAATGCACTTATTGTAAGTCGCTTTGGATAAAAGCCTCAGCTAAATGACATGTGATGTAATGATTCCTTCTGCATTAAGTTCAGCATTGTGTCTCTATCTATCAGAGCACTATCGTGCCCCCGCATTTCTCTAACGTCATGACTTACAAATCTAAGTTGAGCTGATATCCAAAGAAGCATCAACCTTCGTTGACCTAACACGTAAAGATTAAAGAATTTAAGACTGTTCTTTTGCTTACAGAAAGCCTGCACATCACAGCTTCCATCAGCCAGGAGAAAGAATGTTTAGTGAGGAAGAGGAGATGCCTGTTGTTGTGAAAACCGATCCTGAGTGAATGTAACTCATGAATCTGTATAAATTGTACGGCATTTAAAAATATTACAAAACACGTGCACACACATGGTAAGAAAACACAAAGCGTCACACTCTCTTTCTATTCAGGTTGGCTTAATTACTCTACATGCACCCGCAGTGAGAAGGAGAGTAGTAGTGAAGTAAAGACATTAGACCATCAAGCGGATGACACCACACTTCTCTCAAACACTCACAGAGTAAGCGTCGTTTTTCATAGAGGCCGTAAAGGAAAGATTTCGAAAAAGCTGTACCTTTGCTTTTAGCTAGAGGGGCAGGAGGAGACAGAAGAGAGGATCCACAACCGAGACAGGGAAGAAAAAGAAGACACGTGAGACAATGTACAATGGCAGCTGTACATCACTAAACAAATGGAACATGCAACCACAACAGGATTCCAGGAACTACACACACATGTTTTTAGGCTTCTCGGGTTAAGAAGATGTCAATAAATAAATCATTTTTAGGACAATATTATTACTGAATGCATTGGCATTGTATGTAATAATAAGTGTCTACTGGTATTGTTCATATTAAGATTGTTATATCATTCATGATGTCATTCTATATTTGGAAATACTCCATTTTATATTGTTGCATTTACACAATGTAGGAGTACTTTTAAAAAGCAAATGTCCTACAGTTAAGGATGAGGTTTAACGAGAACACATGTTTTCAGTTAGATACTTCGGTAAGGTGGCCTCTTTCGTCATGGGTACAACAACAACCTGTTGATTAGCATTTGAGCTGTTAATAGAAATAAATAGGAAACAAACAACGGCGCCCCGTGTTAAAGACATTTTGGTGATCCATCCCAAGTATAAATAGTACAAATTAGAGAGGTACCACCTTGATTATTTGGTTTTCTATAAAATGTTGATCACATGTGTGGACCATAATGTCTTAGCACATATTCTTAATTAAACTGGGATCATTTGTTGTAACTTTAAACATAAACTGAGGTAACTTTAAACAGCTCTCTCGCTTAGGTGGAAGCCAGGGACTTTGCAGCTCTTCATAGCGGCAGTGTGTTTTGGATTCATAGGGCACAATGAAAAAAACTCACTATAAAAATATGCAATTTCCTTTTCTTGGGCACAAAAACATGCAGTTGCACACTACAATCCCACACAAAGCACAGGCGTGACAGAAGAGAAGGGAGGAGGGGCATACCTTGTTCTGCCATCATATGTGCAAGGCCTTGAAAAGGAAAAGGAAAAGGAGAGGAAGGTGAAAAGGACAGAACCCTTGAGCAAAGAGAACACTTAGTTTCAATACACTGTGGTATTGTGATGACACATGTTTTCTCAGGAGAGAAAGCATAGCATTAGAACACACTGACTTCTGTGGCTTTCCTCATTAGAAATACCAGCATGTTAGCAGAAGAGAAGCCTATGGAACAACATCGTACCTCCCCTTTGCTTATTTTCAATAAGCAGCCTCACATTCACCACCATGCTACTTGGTATGTGCATTTCCAATTTGCACATGAATGAAATTGAAACTATTGCACACATACAATTAGTGTGTCATGGTTCTAGGCCTCCGCCAACCAGAGAGGTCTCCAAAATATGTTATTATTCAGTTCTGGCCAAATACATATCTTAAGAGGACAACGTGACTTTTGAAGAAATTTGCTTACAGGGTTATTCCGGAGAAATAACTTAACAAACGACCACAAGGACACCGAAAAACCCTGATATCTGCAGCCATGCTGTTAACGGTGTGCAAGCACAATAACATTAGACTCGCCTTGGATAAAAGCGTCCGCTAAATAACATGTAATGTAATGTAATGCCTGAGGTGGAAATGTACCAGTTGCTTGATATTGCTGACAAAATGTTTGCAGCGTTCTAGCCTGTCTGCATATATGCAGCTATACTAATGGTTGCTGACAAATGATATATATATATATATATATATATATATATATATATATATATATATAATATTAGAATTAACTTTTTTCAAACTCACCTGGCATATTATTGTTGAACCCTGGAACACAAGGGGAGAGAGAAAATAAGCAAACAAAGCAAGTATTAGAAACATGCGTACTACTTGCATGAATATCATGCAAAAATATGATACACTTCATAGTCCATACAACGGGCACAGCCATGTGCATGCCTTTAGCAATGTTGAAATGTTCTAACATTTAACATTTGGTCTGGAAGAGCTCAGTGTCATTAGATAAGATATCCAGCGTGATGCAGGGGCCTTTCTCCCTCCACGACTTGGCCCCCGGATGACACACAGACGTATTCCGGAGTGTGAGACCCTGCAGGTTATACAACATGCTGATGCTTTGCCTTTTCTAGGAGACACTGTAGTATAAAAGTGTCAAGGTTAATTCAGCCATGGGGCCACAAATATACGAATCCAAGACTCCCCTGGAAAGAAAATGATATCCATGAAACTTAGAATATTAGTGTGTGATCATAGAAATGCTCTCTGAATAGTGTCAATTCCTAAATGAAGCCACACACAGCTGCTTCCACTACCAATATTTGGGCTTTAAAATGATGCCAAACAATGCAAAATACAGAACAAGTTTTAGAGGCAGTGTGTAATCCGCTGTGGAGTCTCCTGACCCACAGTGAGGGCGTTAAAGATTAATGCAGGATTGTGGTCATCGTCTAAATAGACCCCGCAGACTGCTGGTTGGAGATGGATTACTTAAAGCAGCTGGTGTATAAGACTGGTATATGCTCCTGGTGTAAATGTAAATATAACTTGTATACAGGTGCTCATTTCCACTGGATGGCTCGGTTTAACATTTGCCTCTTCAGCTGACATCTCCCTATTAGTGGAGGCAGGCTTCTCAGTTGGTCGCCGTATGAGCACGGTACTGCTGGGACGTCATTTTCTATGTCACAATTACCAAATCCTTTCATCACAACCTAAACAAAGGAACAATATTATGAATAACAACGTAAAGAAGAAGAATCGACAAAGTAAAAAACAACACAAATCTCTGGAAAGTCAATGTGATATTATGTAAGGAAGTGGTCATTTGGTGGAAGCGTGGCATGCAGTGCTCATCTTTCAGTTCCCTCTCCCCCTGATCTTCTGCCTGATTCCTTGTCAGGAGCCCAGTGTCTCTCCATCCTCTGTATCATCTGCTTTCTCTCCTGCCCATTTCGTTATGTTCTTCTCTATCATGACCTACTTCCTTGGACAGTTTAGTTCCTGTATTATGCCACTGTTTCCGTCACCGGGCTTTGGTGTGTGTGTGTGTGTGTGTGTGTGTGTGTGTGTGTGTGTGTGTGTGTGTGTGTGTGTGTGTGGACAGGGTGGCCTGCAAACACATAGATCTTTAAGTCATCACGGGTCCACAGCTCTCAGTGGCGGGCTGGCCTACATTGAACTTAATACTATGTGTCATGTGTGCTACGCACGTATACATCTCACCTCAGACATTTCCTCATCACCATTCTATGATGTGACTCAGCAGTTTGATCAACTTTGATAAACATATTTATATATTTAATCTAGGTGAGAGCATGACTCTCTCTTATGATTCAATAGTCAAAAGGATTAGAGCTCAAAGTGGAGGATGTTTGGGATGAAGTAGAAACGCACAGTGATTAATAAGGTTATTGATAAAATGTTGCTTTCTTTCATCGGTGCTGGATAAACTAATTCCTTTAATGTCTCAACATGCAGGGTGTAGAAGCACATTGATGGTATGCAGAGAAGCATTCCCACAGGGTGAGGGCCGGAGTCCTAATGGCGTTGAGGGCTTGATTATTACGATTTTCATCATCAATATTGTAACAGCCATCACCTCCTAAGCAGCAGCCATCTTTCATGTTGATGTGACCATAAGGGGGCTGGAGAAGCAGACCAGGAGGGCTGCTGAATCCATCTGCTTGTGTTGGGTGGAAGTCGGCCGGGTGCCACACGGAGCTGTAGAGCCAACTGACAGCTGCTCCATCCCCTAGTTTCTGCCTGACCTTGTTCATGTGTTTAATCTACAACTCTATGTTTTGCAGCTTTTGTAACGACAACTTGCACATATTCTTTGGCTAAGAAGTGTAACTGCTTTTCAGAATATGGCATTCACCAATTACAACACTGAGAACAAGTAGATGTGACTCTGTTAGTTCAAACTTCGACAAAGACCAGATCTACTACTCTTATTCTTACCTTCCACAATAAAAGATGATTAAGACCATTATCTTTCCAGGTAATGTGGCTTCCTACCTCACTCCAAAGACTTGTTAGGTTGATTGGACTCTAAGTGATCCAAAGCTTAGGACCATTGACCGAGTGGTGGTGTTGGATGTGTTGGGAGGGTTGGAACGGGTTCTCACTGTCCAATCAAATAATAAAAAACATATCCGATAAAAGCTTTGCTGCCATGTGGTTCATATATATGAGTGGTCTCCCTCCTTAAAAACACATTCATGGACAGAATGAGCTGAATTAGGAGGGTGCAAAGCGTCCCACATGTCATGAACAATATATGTCCATATAAGTTTGATGGAAGGTTACTGAACAAAAGAGGAAATAGAAGTTATTGATTAATGCAGAATGAAGAAAAAGAGAGCAGTGGAGGGGTGGTGAGATACTTTATGCTTGTGTAAATCATTTAAATAAAGTGCATTAATATATGTGTAAAATGTTTGATGTCATTGTGTCAGCCTCAGCCAGCCTCATTAGGTCTGTTAACTATCTCTGATCCGTGCTTCCACTCACCTGTCTGCCTGGCAGGAGGCAACCAGGCATAAATCCACCCTGGGAACAGATCCCAATGTGCAGCATGTGAATCAGTGTTAAGAAAATGGCATACCCATGATAAAAGGTCTAACTGTAAGTACTGTGGGGATAAAGGGGAAGTATTCTGTAACAAATCAGTTTATATGTTACAGGTTATCAAAATAAATGAATACAACACACAAACATTATGACAATCTCCTGAATAAAAGTCACTAACGGCCCTGTGAGCCATACGATAAGACATACGTGGTGGCCCAGTGTGTGCACAGTACACATGGATAGAGTGAAGATAAACTACTGGGGAAAGCTTCTGCCTCACGCCACAGAGCTGATTCAAACACTTTTTCCAGTCTACTGATCCTTTTTGACCCCACTGCGTCCACGTGAACCAGCCACTCAGAAGCCAAATGGGTAAAATAAGGCTTAAGAGTAAGGATTGTCTGATAAAACAACTAACCCCTAAAACCTGCACGGAAGGCGCTGAAGTTGCTAACAATGGCCGTAGTACTTATGTCAGCGTCTTCTGGGTTTTTTACTACTAAGAAGTTTGTATCTTATACAATAATAGAAATAATAAAAAATACAAATACAACAAATAATAAAACTTATACAAATACAATATATTGTTGAAATGAAATCTGCGGTTACTGGCTAGTTGTTGTAGCGGATAAACTAGCATGTTGCGATTCGTACTCAAGGGGATCAACGGTTGAACCAACTGGTCCGCTGACAGGTTTCTTTTTGCTCGTTACTTTTTAAACAAGTTATTGTGAATTTACTGCGTCCTTTCAGATCTGAATGCGTCAGGGACGCAGGACGCGTACCTAGAAACATCACTGTAGAGTTCTTACACCTTTTATCATGGGTATGCCATTTTCAAAGCAGAGGCCAAAAAAGGCCCAAATAAGCCACGGCGAGATTAACAACAGCAGGGAGAGGTGAACAACTATATATAATGCCTGCCTCCGTCTCAACATTTACCCTGCAGAGAACCACTGTGTCCCTAAAAGACAGTGGTTTGGACAACGTCCTGGACAAATGTCGATTGTAGGGCACTTAAAACACATAAGTTTAACTTAAGACTTTTAATGATTCAAATGAAAATAGGTACTAATTACGGCGTCAACCTGTGCATTACTACATCATTTTATCCTATTCAACATTTGTGTGAATCTTTCCTAAATCATCATTAATCATGACTAAAAAATGGAGAGTAGAGCGAGCAATGCTAAATTATTTAGCAGATTAGAAGATCTGTAATGCCTGGTTGATGTGGCCAACATAATCCCATCCTAGACTTGTACTAACAAGTTTCCTTCCAGCTGTAGCTGGACCTCCACGTGTCTGATGTTGTGACAAAGCAGATTTCCTTTAATACTTCTTAAGAATGCAAAGTGAAAGATATTTCAACCCCCCATGATAAATTACCGTCAAAATCTGCCACATCCCATGTGCCTGCTACCCTCAGACACCGAGGAACATCTTTGGGTTTGTTCAAAGAGTGCTTCTCTCACTTGCACCCAAGAACTTCACCCTTACTCTTTACTATGGAAAATGTTTTGTTCATGTTGTCCAGTTGACTATTGCATTTGTTTATCCGTTTGTTACAAACCATAGTCTTACTCTTCCATGATGCAAAGCATGCTTTTTTTCATATTGTGGGTAATTGCATGTTTTTTGAAAAAGTTTAGTTCATTCTAATATTTGAAACCAACAAACAAGTAACAGAACATTGATTCATATTTGATTAATTGCCTATAGTCTTACAGTTAAATTGGATAGGACAGCCTTTTTTCTTTGGGTTTCCTTCAAATGCCCTTATAGCACTAAAAGGAGAGGCAGTTTTTTTTTTGCAATGTTTTAAAAGTTTGAGCAAAATGTCCACATTTCAAAACATGTCATTTTAATTTTTTTCATTTTTTAATCATGTTTTAGATTAAGAAAATGTGTGAGGAACTTCCTTAGAAATAAACTTTGTCTTCCATTATAACTGTTTGGCGATTTGATTATTTCTTAGTGAAGTGAATAGTTGGATTAGTAAAGTTAACTTTTTCTTATTAGTACTGCTTACTTAATATAACTCAAATCTTTAAGTTGACTGAACTGACTATTGTCCACATAATTAATCATTTTAAGTTAACTATACTAATGTTTACTGCAGTTACACGAGTTGACTAAACTCAGTTATTTTCAGTATTAACAACTTAAAATTAATGAGCGACTTTACTTAGAAATTTTGAGGCGATCGGTTTCCTGACTTTTTTCATGTAAAGTCAACTTATTACATTTTACAGTGCAATGCAACACACACACACACACACACAGAAAGACACCTTCCCTTTTTGTCAATAAAAAAATCTAATCTTTAAATAGCAGAATCCCTCGTCTTTTGTCTGAAACCAGGGGATTTGGCGTCAGCGCAAATGAGATGTAAATTCCATATTTGTGAGAGGTTAAGTAGAGGGCTCCAGTTCAGAGATGGGGGTAAAATAGCTAAATAAATATATTACAAAGAATTACCTCTGATCTGAATTGATTTAATGAAAATACTTTTCTAAATGGTATTGATTATCTAATAAGGGTTCAGATTAGTGTGTACTGGGAGCAGACTGAGAGATTTGTATTGATTGTGAATAATTAAGTACATAAGAGTTTATTTTCAGAGCTCAAAAACTACAAACCGCAAAACAGACATTATCTCAGAATGTTAAGTGCCAAGGATTTATCAAATCACAGGAAACCCAAGCTTCCGCATAGAGCAATTGAAAGTGCCTTCTATGTGGCATGCAGGAGAGAAATAGTGGGGGGAAAGGGGAATGAGAAGAAAATATTTTTTTATATACAAATTTATTTGGTCTAAGCACAGGCAGCTGGGGAGCAATTGGAACACAGCTCTGGTAAATTCTCAGCACAAAAGAATGTGATTTAAAACATCTGGCATCTTGTGATTAGGTGAAGAAAGGGGATCAGGAGGCCCCGTTCTCTCTGTAGGCACCCTTATCACTGCCAGCAGCACCCATCACATTCACCTCTGCCTCAATGGCTAATCATGCTTGGAATGGCTTCTGATTTTAAAACTCAGCTCCACATGAACACACACACACACACACACACACACACACACACACACACACACACACACAGAGTATAAGATAATCATCATTGGGAGAGCAGAGTGCACATAGAAAGCTTCAGATCATGAACCGTCCTTGGACTAGAGAGATACAAAAAAACACTGAAACCTTTAAGGTTCTGACGTTGGTCATAAACCTTCCTGTGAAGTTAACAGAATGAATAGATTGACACTGTAAAATCTGCTGAATTCATGCACATGAAAAACAACAAACGGTTAAATCAAATGTGATAGTTGCTAGACAGCTACAGCTCTCCAGATGTGAAAATAAGCACTCAATGAAGCCAGGTCTTCAATTTTGATTGATTACGTGGATGATTATAGCTTAATACTTCACAAGCTTTAACTTTCTTTGTTCCCAGATTGCTGCATTATTGGCTACATTTCTAATTTGTATCTAATTCAAACCATGCCCTCAGGAATAGCATGGGGGCTTTAGTTGTATTTGAAAATATATAGTAGTATATAGTTAAAATACAAAAAAGGAAATTAGGTATGTTTAGGTTGAATTGAGAGAATCTGTTTCACAGTTGGAGTCCTGCCAGAGTCGATCAGCATGAATGAATCAATCGTGTGTCGTGCGTTACCTTCACTACAGAAGCGGCCCTTGTATTCGGTTTTGGAGCAGTCGCAGAAGGGCTCTCCGTCCACCACGGCGCACGTACCTCCATTCTCACATGGGTTCACCGTGCACCACCCTTCTGACTCCAGGGGCACCTTGAGGCTTCCCAGGAGCAGAGGTAGTGAAATACCATATTTGAGGTCTGTAATGGAGCCCCTGAAGGGCTGCGTGTTTCGCACCGTAGGCAGTGTGAGCGCACCTTGGCGGATATCCTGAGGCACTCCACCCAGGAACAGGTCGCTGACTATGTTCATGAATTGGCGCTGTGGCCGTACCTCGTCTGCTTTGGCCTGGCCGTCCAGTACCAGTACTGTGCGCAGGTTGTACCTGCTAAGACTGGCAAAGTGCCAGCTGCCGTCATCCACCCGTCTGTCAGACAAGACAGAGGTCTCAGCGCAGTCGATGCTGAAGCTCAGCTGCAGTCGGCCCCCCGCCACTGACAGCTGCAGAAAGTCACAGTAGCCTCCATCGTCAAAGTACAGCAGCAGAGCCTCCGAGGCCTCCGTCTTGAACTGGAAGCTGAGGTCGCCTCGGGTGCTGGCATCCCAGCGGAGGTAGCGGGCCCACTGACCTGGTGTGCCTAAAAATTCCAATCCCAGACACGTACTGAGGAGCACTTGTAGAGTGATATAAAAACCTACAAGACCCATGGCTGCAAATAATGTTTTAATCCGAGTAGGTGTCTGACGGAAAGCTAATAATGGAAATGTTAGTGTGATCCAAACGATTTCTAAGATCAAAAGATTTATGAATAAAATGGTCAGTTATATTCTAATAAATATTTCTTATAAAAATAGATTTTAAAAAGGGATAAAGGCAGCGGCTGGAGAACAGTAGTTGTGGTTAACAGTCTTAGTGTCACTATCTTTACATCAGTAAATGGTCCAGTAGTTGCAGGGCAGTGGTCGTACCACAGATTGTGCTGTTTTCCGAAGTAGGGTTACCGAGAGAGCGGCTAGGGACAGGTGATGTTTTAATATGTTTCTTTTACACTTCAGAACAGATGCTATTAAGACTTGTGCTGCGAGGTCTGATGGGATGGACTTTTTCAGATATCAGGGCGAGATGAATTTCCTCCATATTGTTCGTTGGGAGATGGAGCTGACAAGGGATCCACTGGCCTCTTTTACTTCCATCACTGTCAGAAAAAAAGAGAGGCAGGAGGTTACGATGGGTCCCATATTATTGATTTTACTACAGCACACATATCCTGCATCTAAATGTCATAACAGTAGCACATGAGTCACATAAGTGCAGGTACGCTCAGAGAAAAAAAAGCCAGAAACATCAGCAGTAATTTTGGTTTAACATCTTGTACTCGGGTAAAAAGTATCTAAACGCATTTACAGTGCATCCGGAAAGTATTCACAGCGCTTCACTTTTTCCACATTTTGTTATGTTACAGCTTTATTCCAAAATGGATTAAATTCATTATTTTCCTCAACATTCTACACACAACAACCCATAACGACTTTCCGGATGCACTGTACTAAGGGAATGAACCAAGCTTCTCATCATCAGGCCAATACATTATTTACAGGGTCACAAAAATAGGACATTTTGTCTGAAGAAACGCAACATTATTTTTCTACAAGAGTTAAGGAACCGGTAGGTTAAAGTCTCTGAAAGAAAGACTTGAATAGTATTAGGGAAAGCTGCTAATACATTTCAGCTAAAAATTTACTTCTGTCCGAAAAACCGTAGTTTGGGCAACAAAACTACTTTGTTAGGTTTAGGAAAAGATCTTGGTGTGGGTTGTTGAGCAGGTTTAACTACAAATTCTGGGGTAGACCAGTCAGCCAGAGTGGTGCTCTAAATAACCCAATGATACGTCTTAACGCTCAGAGTTTGCAAAGGGTCCAGGTAGTGCCAGAGCGAGCTCCAGTATCCTTAAACAAATGTCACGGACTGCCTTCGTTCACCAACGTAACAGAAATGAGTTCATTCGTTTGCTACTTCCAGACTAGGTTACTGCAATTCTTTATTATACGGATGTTCTCACAAGTCTCTTAAGCCTCTCCACTTGATTGTGAATGCTGCAGCACGTGGATTAACAAGAACTAGGAGAAGGGATCATATTACTCCTGTATTAACTTCTCTGCACTGGCTCCCTGTTAAATCAAGAATAGATTTTAAAGCACTTCTCCTCACCTACAAGGCACTAACTAGATGGCCTAGACTAGTCTAGGATGGACCTGACTGTCACATTAAAGGGGAAAACCCAACATAGAACAAGGGTTAAAAAGAAAAGAAAAAAACTTGAATACAGAAAAGGCCTGGAATCAAGCAGGAGTGACACTGGAAACCACAATAGGAACAACAGACGAGCCGACGACAAGACAAGGGACACACATGGTTTAAAAAGGCTGGGCAGGTGGAAAAGATAGGACACAGGTGAAAACGATCAGGGACAAGAAACAAAAAACATACCAGCGGAGAAAGTGAAATTAACCCAGGAAGACAAGAGGAAGGGAAAAACCCAAAGATGGTGACATTGACTGCTGGGGGTCTTCCAGGGACACACTAAGTTCCTCTTGCCTCTTCTCTCGTTCCTTCTATAAGAATTCTCATCTCATTAATGCACATCACTAATTCAGCTTCTTCCACGGAGTGTTAGTGTGTTTATGCCTCGCAGGTTTCCATGGATCATGGTTCTATCTGGACCCTGTTCCTGCCTCCTGCCGTGGCCGTGCGGATATCTGCTGCTGCTATCATCATCATTATGACTCACATTAATACTACTGTCATCATAAACCAACTAGTGTCGCACGGTGTACCGGTACTAGAAAGGTACCGCAGTACCCTTACGTTGACAACAATACCTTTTTTTTAGTACCGGTACGTTAAAAAAGCACGCAATCAGAGCGTTCACTGTTCTCTCGTCATCGGGCCGCGTGCACGCATTGACTGCGCAGCTTAGTCTATGTGTGGAAAACACTGTGCAAGTAAATGAAGCATTGTTTGTTTCTGCCCAGCTAGATTGATAATCTGATAAAAAAGGGAACCTTACAGGTGTTTTATTTATTACGATCAATATTCCAGTGTCCTATGTGGTATCGTATCGTAAGTAGCGGGTCATTTTGGTTGACATTGTACTATTTTTACAATGTGATCAGTAGAAAGTACAAATATTTGAGTGAAGAAAGAGTCAATGAAAATAAATACTCCAGTGCAGTCTAGATACCCAAAATTCAAACTCAAAAACATCAACGACAGGAATCCAAAAAGCCAAAGAATCTTTGTACAATGTCACATACCTTGGCAGTTAACCATGAAGTGTTTGCTTCCGGTTAAAAAGTTCAATGTAATACAACAGTCTAATGACCCCGGGCGGTCCTAGTCCTTTTTTTGTTCTTGAGAAAGGTACACAGTTGGCTCTGCCGCCATGACTGCTCCCCACTGATTCTAGTTGGCTTACAGTGCTGTCAATCTCATTTTGATGAGATTATATTATATCAATTATATAGGATGTAACCATTCTAAAGAGCTGTCGATAACGCTGAACATTTTGTGTAGACTTTCTTGGATTTTTGAGTCCTGCTCCTCACCCACCCACCTGGACTACACTTGCCCTCTCCTGCCCCACCTCTCAAACCACACCTGTGCCTTCTTAACCACCCTGCCTTCCTGTTTGGGCGTCACCTGCCTGTTCTTCTTGTCTCCTTTTCTCACCTCCAGCCCCCCTGGTTGAGGTCTTTATGAGGACCCAAGGAAAAATACCATGATATATCGTGATACCAGCGGAATCATGCAAAATACCGTGCACTGAAACACTGAGAGTGAGTCCTCTGACAACAGGGCTGGCAGCTGTGGGAGCTCTGCAGGGTACACTGTGCAAAGGATAAAGGAGTTTCTACAGAGTCCTAAAGGAGTGAAAGGAGTACTTAAAGGATTACTTCTCCAAGTCTGTCAGGTCTCACATGAGCATTGCAGGCAGAGGAGGTCTCACAGATCAGGAGATCTTCAGCAGCATGCTATGCTCCTCTGGAACCACCACCCTGAGGTCCTGTACTAACAAGAGACACCTGAAGTGGCCTTTCTTCTTGGGATGGATTCCATCTGGCAGAGTGGGAGAGACCTTAGCAGGAGGACGGGAGGCTGACGGAGGTTGAGGTGGAGATACCACAGAGGGGAGAAGCCCTCTCTCCCTCACCCATCTACAACTACTAGTATTTCTACTGCTATTGTTACTAAAGATTTTCTCATTTAGGTATTTTCAGCAATATTGTTGAAATTAATTTCAACTTTTCTCATTCATGTATTTTCAGCAATTGTTTGAAATTAATTTCTTTCTGCTCTCAGCATTTCAATGCATTTTCAGAAGAAAAATGGATTCTAGTATTTCTACTGCTACAGTACAGGGCCTGCTAAGGCCTAGTTTATGGTTATGCGTTTTCAAAGAAACGCAGCGACACGCAAGTGCCCCTTGCATGCTTTTTTACCCCTTCTTGCGTGCGTCAAAAGCTACGCAAGCCTCACGCAGCCCGCTAAGAAATGACATGTAATCTCTCAGTGGACGGCCACACACCACCACCTGAAAAATAACCTTGACAAGACTCAACTTATTTTTCCTCCAGAGAAAAGCCCTCCCACCAATAACCTGCCTTTTACCTTTGACAACTCCGCCCTATACCCAGTTTTGCACTCGACGGTAAACTTTCCCTCACTGCCAACATTACAACATTACAGCACAGCATCAGGAGAATACGTCTCCATCTCACTCAGAAGGTGGCGCAGGTTCTGGTACAGGCTTTGGTCATCTCATGCCTTGACTATCGTATCTCCTTCTCAGCAGGTCAACCTGCCAGCACCATCTAAACTCTTCAGCTTATCCAAAAAGCAGCAGCTTGACTAGTCTTTAAACTAATTTCCCTCACAATACTCCGCCCTGCCGCTGGTTACCAGTAGCTGCCCACATCTGTTTAGAAATATGTTACTTCGGTACCGTGCGGCCAACATATTAGGTCCGGTCTAAATCCAGGACTAGTGACAACAATACCTATTTTTTAGTACCGGTACTTTAAAAAAGCACGCAATCAGAGCGTTCACTTGTTCACTCGCCGCCAGGCTGCATTGACTGCGCAGCTCTCGCACGTACAACATGAAGCCGTCATTCACAGCAAGTTATCAGGGGAGACGTGTCCTCATGTAGCAGACTGCTCCCCCACATACAGCCTAATACGAGTAGCATTAGCCTAGCTTAGCTCGAGTGACCAGACACCCTCTTTTACCCGAGTGCATTTTTTAGGTCTGGAAAAGACGAAATGTCCGGGTAAAAGAGGACGTCTGCTTTGTCTTGTGTTGCACTTGCTTGATGTTTGGCTGTTTGGAAAATTGTTGACTTGTTAGTTTGTCGTAAACAAAGTAAGCGAACAGGTTTAGCCCTAGCAAGACATCTCGTTAGCGATGTTAGCAAGTTTGTTATAACGCACTCGGACATTAAGTGCTCTCGCTCGGCTTCTTTTGTAACGTCTTTTCACAGAACGTTGGAGTGAGATGTTGGGGGTGAAGCTACGCTGCAATGCAGCGAATCGGGTTAAAGATGCGCCGTTTACCGTCGGCGAGGTTGGAGATGAACCAGCGTGGAAGAAGTTGGATGTGTGGCGTGAGTGCGTGTGAAAACGTGGAAACACGCGTGTCACACGGGGAAACCGTGAGAGTTGACAGCCATGTAGCTTTGCTACATCGAGCAACACAAGACAGTACAATTTCACTCATGTGGTCACTCATGGTCAGAATGGACTTGATGCAATAAGCTACATGCTGGTCGAACTTCCCCTAATTCTTTTTATTTTTAGTTAAGGAAATCTGAATGTGAGAATATCAAACTCTATATGCAAGTAAATGAAGCATTGTTTATCCCACAGTCAAACAGATGCCAGGTAAAAAAGGGAACCTTACAGATGTTTTATTTATTACTATCATAGATAAATATTCCAGTATCCTAAGTATTGGGTACCGTAATACTTTGGCAGGTATAGTATCGAAGTCATAATTTTGGTATCGTGACAACACTATGCAGGACATAGTTATAATTGTACCTCATTCCTGCTCATTTCGCCAATCTGCTCAATGCTCCATCATAGAGAGCTAAAAACACAACAACCCCCATTATTTGGATCATACCTCAGTGGTCATTGGAAACCATCCGTCAGGTTTTTAACATGCTGCCATACAATCCCTCTTTGTAAGAAACATTTCTGGCCTGTACGTTTTGAAGAGTGTTTTAGCAACACTGGCATAATGACTCATCAATGTATGGAATTACATTTATTAAAGCTTTTTATTTTAAAAGGTATGATACATTTTGTCCACCCAACACGTATATGTGATATTACTTATCTCATAATAATGATAACAATAATACTAATATAATAATAATAATATGAATAATATAAAAGAGCCCTACTATCTATTAGTAAGATTATGTATCATTATAATAATAATATGAATAATATAAAAGAGCCCTACTATCTATTAGTAAGATTATGTATCATTATAATAATAATATGAATAATATAAAAGAGCCCTACTATCTATTAGTAAGATTATGTATCAATATAAACTGACTTTGGAATAGACCATTGTTTCGCTGTCTATTTTTATTGTAATTGATTATGTATACATTCTTAAAAAAAAAAAGAAAACTAAATATTGGCCTAATAGGACCTTGTATCTTAAATATTACAAATGTATCCTCCAAAAACAAATAATTTGAAAAAGTACATTTTTGTATTCTGAGCTGTTGTCTGCCATTTTCTCTGGCTTGGATCTACACACACTGAGCTAAACGGGCATGTTCATATTTTATTCTGTACGTCTTAAGCAATACATAAATATATTTTTATACTTAGCTAATTTTTTATTCCTTTTTTAAACATAAAATGTCTGCCGCTTAAACTAGGAAATTACAGTATTTACAATAAGTGCAATATGTTACTAAAAATAGGTTGCTATTCTGTTCAACAATGTTTTAATGTAATTTCTATTTTATAACTTTGCTTAATTTTAATGCCAGAAAATTGCAAAATGTCAGCTTTCAGTCCAAAATAATACATACTTTGGCCTTTAAAAACTAACATCAGCACAGCTGCATTAATGTTTAATTTTACATTTATTTTGTTTGAGCTTAAATATATTTTGCATTACACTTTTCAATATGAATCATACAAACAAGCTCTTTTCCGACTCTGCATTCCCACTTCAGATTAACACAAATGATGACATTATCTGTGTGTGTGCGTGTCTTTTGTTGCTGTGTGGGGACCGTCAGGGGTTAAAAGGCTAAACGGCACGGATCATTGTTCTCTGTGAAAGGCTCCTTTGACGAACCCCACAGGGACGAGTACACATACACACACTGACAAAAGGCAGCAGCACTCTGGATCTTATTAACAACCACACGGACTGGATGGAGGGCGTGTGTGTGTAAGTGCAAATAAAAGCAGCCCGCCGGCAGCCCCGCGCATTTAAATGGGTGCCACTTGCCAGTCGTTTTAAGGCAGGTGCCCTGATCGCACACTAGTCTCACACAAACACAGGCGCAGGAAGACGCAGTGACAAAATGTCCTCCACAGCTCGCCGATAACATCTGAAAGGGACAGCAGTGTTCCTCATTTGCTGGAACAGCTCGGTGTGAGTCTGCCGGTGCAGTTTACGTTTCCAAATAGAGGTGACATTGTCTTTGTTGCTACCGGGATGTGTGACCACGACATGTACAATGACAGTGGGGGGGCAGGATCAGTGGAAACGCAGGGAGGGAGTGATGTTCCACCTCATCTACTCCCACTCATGCGTCGCGTGAAACGCCCTGACTTTGCTCTTCCTCTTCTCTCTTCATCCCGAGTCTTTGTGTGTAACCAGAATGGCTTTGACCCACCATGTTAGGCTGGTAGGGAACGTGGATAATATTACAACGCATGGCCTATGTCATTTTCTATTATATAAAGACATAATAATAATGTAATACAATGGATACAGATTATCCAGAAATGGAGCAAAGTTTGCAATGGCCTTGTGAATAGCACACTACAAACCACCTGAGCAGCTACAAGCAATTGATTTCTAAAGACAAGGTGGCATTCATAAGAGGAACAGCAAAGCAAGACAGAGAACAGATTTAAAATCAGGGCGGCATCCTTTGGTTAGTTATAATGACTATAGCTATTTGTACTGACCCGTTGTTGGTATGCAGTGTCATTTTAAAAAGACAAACACGGATGTGCCGCTCACAGGGGAATGTGGATGTCGGGTCGGGTGGAAGCGGAAGGCTGGCGGTGTTTTGGGGTGAGGTTTGCCGGCACCATGTTGTTATTCAGCTCCTCTGCAAGCAGGACACGCCTTCTGTGGGCTCCTGGTTCTGCTGCAGCACCCTTCATGCCATTACATCACCCAGCTAGAGAGCAGGCCACAACCCTACACACACCCCCATGCACGCGCAAAGTGGTCCACGCACAATGACTGCGTTACACAACCATCCAGCTGTCTGTCGGCCCAGTAGAACACCAGCAACTTTTAATTCTGACTCATTGGGCTTTTTATATTTGTTCAACGCATAAATTCCGACATGCAACGATCCGAGATATTTACACACGCGTCGTTTCCTTCATACTTGGACACAGTGACAGAGGAGATCGCATAACGAGTGTCACGGACGAAATAACGAAATGCACAACGACAGGAAGTGAGACCCGTAGAAACACGAGCTTATTAAAGAAAAGAGCATTGAGTGACACGCGACCCCCCCGCAGAGGGACCACTCGGCTTCCTGCGCACTTAATCGGCTGCCAACCCAAACAGCCAAATTACCCCAAACACCGTAACCGAACGAGGGGGGGCATGAATTGGGACAGGGTTCAGTAAAATATCCCATCCATGTCAGACATCCCACTGGAAAAAATACCAGTATTTGGCAAAAAATACAATATTCTTTTTTAGCTGAATGGGCGTCAGTAATCATATTGAGTGCAGTTGGATGCATTTCAATTTAAATTGCGAGTAATGCAGCAGAAATAAAGCGAAGCGCGGTGAAATAATGAAGCCGATTACCTGCTAGAAGCAGAAAGGTGCTGCGGACGCGTCTTTGGCTCTAATCCGAACGTCCGAACAGGTGATGGAGCATCCGGCCCTCCGCAGGGGGACGACACGCGTCCTCTGGGTGTGTCGCGCGCGCGCGCGCTGTGCAGCCAGTTTAGGGATGAATAAACGCCGTTGCTCTTATTCTAAGAACTCTTAAAACAAAAGCCTTCGAACGTGTTCTGATATTAAGAAGCGGGACCGTCACACACACGGCGCGCGTGTCATTCAGGTGAGCGGCGCTGGGCGCGCGGAGGCCCGGACACGTAACGGCTCGTGCATCGGAGGCTCGCGGACGCGGCGCCGCACGAGGCCTCGCGCTCACTGTGTTCTGTGGAACGTTCGTCGCAGTGAGGCCTACAAAAAAATAATCCCCAATCCGTTTGAGGCCCGCTGGCTTTAAAATGCGGATGGATGGAGACGCAGCATAAAAATGCAGTTATTGGAGGAAGAACAGTCCCATTTGACCCCCCCGGACCCTGCAGCGCTATTCCATCCACCAGGGAACTGACATAATCGAAATCTTCATAATTCCGTTTTCCGAACAAAATCCCCAAACTCAAATCATCGAATGACACCTTTTAGAAGAGGCTGCGGTCCGGTTACATTTCGAGGCCATTTTCACAGTAAATCAGCATCTTTTTTAATTCACGCCTAAAAAGGTTTTAGTTTGATGGTTTTTAAAATGTTGAAAACATGAACCAGACGTTCGACTCTGCAGCTGAATTTTGGAATCCACCCACCTGAGCGGGATAATGGAGGAATGTGCCGCTCATCCGCCTCCATGGCGCGGACACGAGCACTGCTACTGCGCGCTGTGCGTCTGCATTCACACAGAAGGTCATGCATCAAAAGGCATGTCCTACTGCTCATATTCCACCCAAATACGCAGCCCTGTTTACAGTGTGCGAGCCGCTTTTGGTGCGCGTGAGCGTGCACTTGTCTGACATTTGAACACGAAGCTGCAGACGCGAACAATGCGCGGACACTCGATACTTGGCGTTCATGCTATTTATTATTCATCACCCCTAAAAACAAGGCGATCGTGGTTTAAGTCTTTTTTTGCAGACTTGCTCTTCTTCCTATTATATAAAATAGCACGGTGACATCTAATACAATGATAATCCAATCAAATGGATCCTTCAGAGACAAACAGGACGTGTGTAATTCTAAACCCGCCTGCCACGGTTCCTCTTTCGTTCCCCGTAGGAACGACATTTAGAGGCCAAATATTGCAGATATTCCATTTTTGAATCCCCCAAAAGCGGCTTTTCCATCGGGGAGACGCACACCGGCCCCGGCTGCGCCATGTGCACAGTTCCATTTGGCACAAACAGGAAAGTCCTGTGGAAGTTCCGTGATATCTGCGCGTCAGGAGTAGAACAAATGCCCTTTTGCTTCATATTTGTTCCCGTTTCACTCCATTTACAGAAGCACGACCAGCGGCCCGCTCGGGGGCAAAGTCCCCGCTACTGACCTTAGTTGCGCATCCGACTGCTGAGCTCCAGTTTAAGATCCGCTCACGTGAACTCGCTCCTCACAGGTGCGTCGACCACGGTGCTTCACGCGCACAAAGGCGGCTGTTAGATCCGTGCGACTCACGAGACTGCCGACAAGAGGCGCACGCACGCACGCGCGCACGCACGCGCCACTCGGGTCCGCCCTCTGCTCAGCTTCCGACATTTAAAGGCGTACCAGCTCGTGGCGGAGCCTGTGCACGCGCAGACACACGCACTATCCCCGTGCACATTAGGCGCTGATGAAAAGGTCCCACGAGGAGCACAGAGAGGTTGAGTGTCACTGCGTGGAAATAAGGAATGAACATGGAACCTGAAGGTCATTGTGAGAGGGTCTCCAAGCAGCCACCCAAAAGGTCCAAGGTGCCTTCTGAAGGCCCAACAGCACCACACGAGGTTCTAGATGTGGGACAGGGAGCAGTGCAACTGAATGAAAGACGGACTTAATTGCCTTCATTCCAAAAGAGGAAGCCTCCACAATGCACACTGCTGATGTCCAGTCCCAGGACAGGACACAATGAGACCTGGAGAAGCCTTCAAGAACAAGCCAACTGGATCATGGAATGATCATACGCAGAATCATTGTGGAACAAAAAGCAACCGTCCCACAAGGCTCAATAAATTAATGTTCCACAATTTATGTTATAACATAAATATACAATACTACAATTCATTTATTTTTATTAAATGGACATATATGCATTGTTCTTTTTTTTGTCTTCCTTTCTTTTATTTGTCTTTGTATTTATGTTCCAATTCATATTTCTTATTTAATTTTTCCATTTTTTTAAACTTTATTTTTGC
Source organism: Gasterosteus nipponicus (assembly GCA_014132575.2). Taxonomy (NCBI): domain Eukaryota; kingdom Metazoa; phylum Chordata; class Actinopteri; order Perciformes; family Gasterosteidae; genus Gasterosteus; species Gasterosteus nipponicus. The sequence goes on along the minus strand of BMAF01002688.1, from coordinate 502,863 downwards.
CTTTTCAACACATACATAATACATACTTGGACGCATAGAAAAGAAGAAGAAAAAAGTGTGTGGATGGCTCTGTCTTCTCAATAACGGAATAAATCCTGAGAAAACCTTGATGTGCTCTTCTCCTGTCCGGTCCTGTCGTGTGTGGAACATCTTCCATTTCTCCCACTTGTCACGACATTGTTGCTCTGGTTCTTATTTTGTCCAAACTGTTCATATCATTCAGCTCAGTCACACTTTTCATCCATGCCTCTGGTGTTGGTGGACCTTTGGACAGAAGCTGGGAAAAGCTCCCAGAAACGTGTTAGCATTTGCTACTGTGAGCAGTTTTCTTTTTTTTTAAATAGTACTTTTAATTCGTAAAAGTAGAAAATAAAAGTTTTTTTCTTTCCTTTTTCTTTCTTAAGCATGATACTCCTCCTCATTGCTTTACATGTCTTTTAGATTTTCTGTCACTATGTCACTGTACTAATTGTTATTCCTTTGTGTTTTCCACTGATTACTCCCAAGACAACGGACATTGTGTCTCTCTGACGGCACTAAGAGGCCTCCCATTTTAGTGCGGGATGATACCACAAAGTTTTCCTGGAGTGTTTGGTAACGATGTGTAACGATTCCTTCACTGCAGCAGGTAACTCAGCTCTGCAGACGCCTCAGGCCTCCAGCACCAAACTCAACATCACAGTAACAAGTTCATCTGTAAAGACATGTGACCCGACAATGTGGTTGAACATCCAGGGTTCTGTGAATTGATCCAAACATTGTGTAATTATTGTGTCATGTTTACATTGAAAATGGCACTTGATTCAAATAAAAGGTTAATATTTGCCATTAATTGAATTAATTGATTAATTAAAAACCTGATTTCCTTACAAGAAACAACAGGGATCTCAGAAACTTTGCCTGCACTGTCCAGTAAAGTTACTGAATCGATTTCAAGTCACTGAATCGAATCGAATCGTTCTAAATGAACCCAGATCGTCCATGAATCGAATCGGCAACTATTTGAATCGAATCGTTGTTAAAATGAATTGTCACACCCCTACTGGTAAGTAATAACAACTGTTGGAAATAGACAGAACCCCAAAACCTGCTGACATGCTTCAAAAGCTTGTTCTATTTAAACCATCGGCAAAACAACACTGTTTATCCTGAATTTATAAAAAAAAGCATAATGTTGGATTTTCATCATTCCCACAGTCCACAACGCTCTAAAACAAAGCTTAAAACATTTTACTCTACATGATTCATTTTAAAATCTCACCGTAGATATAATGTTTGGTAGAATAGTACTACATTTAAAGTTAAAATGAGTAGAAATGTATTTTTGTCTTTAAATTTGCATTAGCACTCAATCCTGCACGTGTTAGTAGTAGTTTCCTGTCCTTTGTGTTCCTGGGTAACTTCACTTCCTGCCTTGTCCTGTCATCCCCTGTGATTATCTGATTGTTTCCACCTGTGTCCAATTACCTGCATCTCCTTAGTGTATTTAAGTCATGTGTGTCCCTTGTCCATTGTTGAATGTCCACGTCAGAGTGTTCCTGTTTCTTGTTTCTTGGCCTTTTTGCTTTTGGAAACTCTGCGTCTGAGTCCTACCTTCTCCCCGCATCTGTGACACGTGTTGCTTTTCCTCAGACAACTGGCGATAAAGAAGCAGTGCTCAGAGGTGTCTGTTGGCATCCTCACCGTCATTGAAGACGATGGCGCTGCCTCATCACCGAAGGTGCGAGATGTAGCTGTGGTGTTGGAAGGGACCATTGTGCTTCATGACCTACCAGACCTCTCTACTGCCTTTGCATACCTATTTAACGTACTGTACTCCATGAACATGAAATATCTAAAGGAGATGAGGTATACCTCTGAAGCAATTTAGACTCTTTCCAGATCAGATCTTTTTTGAGCTTTCTCTCAATGCTCGCAGCAGATCTCTGAAAACAAAGCAAACATTAATGGGGAAGCCAGACAGAATATTAAGCTTTTTTCCCTCCTGTATTGGTTTGTTAGTTCTTATGTTTTAGCATATAGGTCTCCTTTGCCTCTTAAATCACATAACTGCTCTGTCTTGTGTTGCACTTGCTTGATGTTTGACTGTGTTTGGAAAGTGTTTATAACAAACTAGAAAGTCAACAAAGTAAGCAAACAGGTTTCGCTAAGTTTAGCCGCTTTCAGCCAGTTTGTTATAGCACACACTGACATTGATGCTAGTATTAAGTGCTCTCGCATTGGCTTCTTTGTAATGTCATTGTGAGCTACAGAGCTGGTGAGATGTTGTCAGAGGTGAACGTTACGCCCGACGGGGTGTAAATTACGCTACGTGCAGCGAATAGCGTTACAGATCCACCGTTTACTGTCAGCGAGGTTGGAGATGAAACAGCGCGGATTCTTTTTAGCGTAAGAAGATGCGTGGCGTGAGTGCGTGTGAAAACATGCAAACACATGTGTCAGACGGTGAATCCGTGAGAGTTGACAGCCTGTAGCCGCAAGTCCGCAAAGACCGCAAATAAGTTACCGGCAGAAATATACACATTCAAAATAACCTACAATTTCACTCGTGGGCCTATATGATCATGAGGTCAGAATGCACACACAATTGTACCAGAGAGGGCTGATCGGCTGCAATCTGCCGTCCCTGCAGGACTTGTTCGCTTCCAGGTCTCTGAAGCAGCTAAAAAGATGGTAGCCGACCCTCCCACCCCGGACAAAACCTGTTTGTGCCCCTTCCATCTGGCAGGAGGCTGAGGTCCATCAGGACTAAGACCTCCCGCCACACCAACAGTTTCTTCCCGTCGGCAGTCGGGCTCATCAACAGAGCCGGTCCCCCACTGACTGACTATAACATCCCACCGGTCACTCCCCTTCACACTGCACATGTCACTTTAACTGCAATTCATCACTTTGTCACTTGTTCGCTAGTGCACTTTATTTTTTACTATTTTTTTACTTTTTAAATATTTTTAATTTTTAACTCTTAACTTTATTCTCGTTTTATACTAACCCATAGCATTAGCATTTTATTTTATTTTATTACTCGTGCACTGCTGTCTTGTTGTTTATTGTTACACTGTCTACTTTCACGCACCAACCGCCAAGACAAATTCCTTGTATGTTTGACATATTTTGGCATTAAATGTTTCCTGATCCTGATTCCTGATTTGCATTCTTATTTCCAAAACTCCTTTCTGTTTAACATGAATAAAAGGGTCACAAAAGTAAAAATAATAATGACAGCACTGTGGGTGTGGGTGTATGTATATATATATATATATATATATATATATATATATTTTTTTTTTTTTCAAATTCCTTGAACGTAAACGTTTTCTGATTCCTGAATATTCCAGTATCCTATTTCTGCCACAGCAAGTTGAGTTTTCTTGCAGTAAAATACTTTTTAAAGATATGTGGAAGTGTCTGTTGCCAGTTCACAATAGGTGCTGGCATATTTGTAGAATGTCGGTGTGTGTCTAACTTTTAACTGGGCTTGTTCATTGCGGTTAGACCTCATGGAAAACGTACACTTGTACAGCCACTTGACTATTGTAGGATATTAGAAATAAACTGACAACCCGGTTCATAAATTACTAAAATGCGTTTAGTGTACACCAGAATACAGCCATGATTCTGGAACTGTGTAATATAGTAATGAGGATATTGTAAAACCACTGTAATTTTGAAACTGTAATCAATAGAATAATACAATACAATGTACACTTGTATTGTAATTTAATGTCCTTGATGTATGCATGTAATACTTGATAGCACCACAACTGATATTGACTGAGAGACATTCGAAATCCGAGTTACATGGAACCATGAGGCCACTCCCAGAGCTGTGGACACTAACTTTCACACCTTTACGGTGAATCTGTATAAGTACCTGTAGGCAACCATTGTTCTCGAGTTCGCTGGTGGAGGCAACAGACCGGCACTATGGGGGGTTAATGGGTTCTGTGGTGTGTTGGTTGCAAAGACCGGCGGCTCCTCAGCTGAGATGTTCTTTTTACCACAACACCCTTTTCTTTTATTAAATACTTTTTTATTTTAACTTTTCGATCCGCGATGTCCTTTGTCCGTCCGGTGTTTCTTCATTTTGAACCCAACACTATGTTGAGGCGAGGTAGTGGTGTAATGTGTTTAAGTTGTCTAAAACTGGAAATCTTAGTTACGTCAACTACTGTAGGCAAAAGTTGAAAGTTTTTTGTTTTTTACAGTGTGAGCTCCTCTAATCTGTGTTTCCTTACCACTTTAAACCACAGCAAGATCCGTGTAAATCTGGTGTCCATCTCTTCTGCCATAATTCTGTCTCCAATAAGGTTTTGTATTTCCCTTCCTTCTACGTATAGATTTTTCCAATTTGCTTGATAATCGTTGGTACACCTGTATATATATTATTGGTCTAATTTGAGCTACCTGGAAGTATGCCCTGAGGTTTGGTATCCCCCCTTCATATTTTCCAATCTGTAATGTTTCATATTTGATTCTTGGCCTTGAAATAATTTTATCCCAAGCTAATTTTCTTTTTAAGTACTAAAATGAGAAATAAAACTTTTTTTTATTTTAGCAAATGGCTGCAATGAAACAAAGTGAACAATTTAAATGGGTCTGAATATTTTCCGTACCCACTGTATAATCACTTTAGAAAACGTATTTTAGACGATGTAGTTTAATTGTATTTTTGTTTAAACTATACACACATTTGATCAAGGCACACAGCTTGAACTAGGGACTCCTCCTGCTGTCCTCGTGCACTTTGCTCTCTTTGATGGCTGTGTTTGAAGTGCTAACAATCTCCCAACATTTAGCTACTAACATGTTTGGGGCACCATCAATCCTAAAGTGGTCAGTTTGCCACTCATCCCTTCTTCACGTGGAGGAATTCCTTTGCACAGTTCTTCCGTTTGTAGCACCCCCCAACCTAAACTCAGCAAAAAAAGAAACGTCCTCTGACTTTCAACTGTTTTTACTTTCAGTAAACTTAATGTGTGTAAATATTTGTATGAACACTACAGAGTCAACACCATAAGACATAAACTAAACATGTTTCACAGACATGTGACTAACAGGCTCAAAATCAAAAGTACCAGTCAGCGTGTGGCCACGCTCATTCCTTCGACGATAAACACGAATCCGTCCATCACCCCTGGTGAGACAAAACCGTGACTCATCAGTGAAGAGCACTTTTTGCCCATCCTGTCTGGTCCAGCGAAGGTGGGTTTGTGCCCATGGGGGGCGTTGTTGCTGGTGATGTCCGGTAAGGACCTGCCTTACAACAGGCCTACAAGCCCTCAGTCCAGCCATCCTGTACCTGTCACGCAGGTGTGATATTCAGCTGTACCGATCCTGTGCAGGTGTTGTTACACGTGGTCTTCCACTGCGAGGATGATCCGCTGTCCTTCCTGTCTCCCTGTAGCGCTGTCTTAGGCGTCTCACAGTGCGGACATGGCAATTCATTGCCCTGGCCACATCAGCAGTCCTCATGCCTCCCTGCAGCATGCCTAATGCACGTTCACGCAGATGAGCAGGGACCCTGGGCATCTTTCTTTTGGTGTTTTTCACAGTCGGTAGACAAGTCTCTTTAGTGTCCTGCGTATTTAGAACTGTGACCTTAAATGCCTACTCTCTGTGAGCTGTTAAGGTCTTAACGACCATTCCACAGGTGCATGTTAATTGATTGATTATGGTTAATTGAACATGAATGGAAAACATTGTTTAAACCCTTTACAATGAAGATCTGTAAAATTATTTGGATTATTACAACATTATTGTTGAAATACACAATATATTATATACATTTATACATTTGTTAAAAATAAAACAAAAATAAACAAATAAAGTAATTTGTTACAGTTTTTTATATTGTCACACGGCCTGTTGGCTTGAGGAATGTGGCCGCGCGTCGTGCTGTTGCTCGGCTCCGCTCTGTCCTGCTCAGCTCAGCTCAGCTCTCGTGCTCAGCTCTGCTCTGCTCACGTCCCCCGATCTGGATCCTGCTCACTGTTTTTACCAGAGACAATCAGTGCAGATTATTTCCACCCGTGCTTTCTCCTCACCTACCAGCACCGTCCGCTGAACCACTCCCCGCTCTCCCCCCTGCAGCTGAGCTAACCACGCCCCTCCACCACATACACCCACCGCCCGACTTAGGCCGGGGAGCCATCCGGCCGAACCGACTCCCCCCCCCCCTCCCTCCTGAGGGCGGGAAAGGATGTCCGCCACGACCATCTGCGCCCCCGGCCTATGGATTACCTTGAAGTTAAAAGGCTGTAGAGCCAGATACCACCGAGTGATCCGGGCGTTGGCATCCTTCATGCGGTGGAGCCACTACACCGGGGCGTGGTCCGAACAGAGGGTGAACTGGCGTCCCAGGAGTTAATACCGCAGGGAGTCGACCGCCCACCAGATGGCCAGGCCCTCTTTCTCGACCGTACTGTACCTGGCCTCCCTCTCCGACAGCTTCCGGTTGATGTAGAGGACCGGGCGGTCCACCCCCTGCACCTGCTGGGACAAAACGGCCCCCAGCCCTCTGTTCGACGCATCAGTCTGCAAGACAAAAGGGAGAGAGAAGTCAGGTGAATGGAGCAGTGGTTCCCCACAGAGGGCTCGTTTCACCCCCTCAACCGCCCACTGGCACCGCTCCGTCCACTGGACCGGATCTGAGGCACCTTTTTCCGGGTCAGGTCAGTTAAGGGGCTGTCAGCTCCGCAAAGCCCGGGATGAACCTTCTGTAGTAGCCCGACAGCTGTTGGACCCCCATCTCAGCATAGCAGCCAATTCTCGCTGAACCATTTTCCTTTTGTGTTCAGGTAACCTGTAGGGCCGTGTCCTTACCGTCACGCCCGGGGACGTCTCAATGTGATGCACTATGAGGTCCATGCGACCTGGCAGGGAGGAGAACACATCACTAAATTGATCTTGCAACCGGGCTGTGTCCGCTTGCTGGGCTGCAGAGAGACGGGCGTCGGACGGGAGCCGGGTCGGATCGGTGGACTTTGGGACCTCTGGCCCCAGCTCCTCGCTCTCTGCTACTGCAGACACCAGGGACACGGACTCCGCCTCCCTCCATGCTTTAAGGAGGTTGAGGTGGTAGATCTGCGTGGCTCCCCCTCTGTCAGATCATACCACCTCGTAGTCGACGTCCCCTACCCGCCATGTGACCACAAAGGGCCCTTGCCACTTGGCGAGTAGTTTTGAGCTGGAAGAAGGAAGTAATACAAGCACTTTTTCTCCCGGTGTGAATTGTCTCAGCTTGGCCCCTCTGTTGTACAGCCGTTGTTGACGTTCCTGGGCCTGGAGCAAATTCTCACGTGGCTCGGACCCTCCTCCCAGTGTTCCTTAAGCAGGTCGAGCACCCCCCGTGGTCTCCTGCTGAACAGCAGCTCGAAGGGAGAAAATCCCGTGGAGGCCTGGGGAACCTCCCGTACTGCAAACAACAGAGGGTCAAGCCATTTATCCCAATTACATTCATCGTCGTGAAAAAACTTACGAATCATGGATTTCAGCATCTTGTTCAGCCGTTCCACCAGGCCGTCAGTCTGGGGATGGTACACACTGGTCCGAACGGACTTAATCCCCAATAATTCGTACAGTTCTCGTAGGGTGCGTGACATGAACTAGGTGCCCTGGTCAGTCAGAATCTCTTTCGGGATTCCGACTCGGGAGATGACCTGAAACAGCGCCTGCGCAACACTCTTGGCAGAGATGCTGCGCAACGGCACTGCCTCGGGATATCGGGTTGCGTAATCCATCAGAACCAACACAAAGCGATACCCCCGTGCACTCCGGTGAAATGGCCCGATGAGGTCCGTACCTAAGCGTTCGAACGGCAGCAGCAAAGCGTAGAGTATCATCACGAGACTGCTCCAGTGGAAAATCTTCCATGGAGCGTAACTCTGGCGCCGGCGGCGTCTCCATAGGAGGCCCCGCCGATTCCCCTCCCCGTCCGCAGTGTCTGACAACCTCGCGTCATCGCCGAGCGCCGCACACACCCCGCATGTCCCGATCGGTCGCGAACGCACCCCTGCGCACTGCCCTGCGCACTGCCCTGCTAACTTATGAAACCCCGACCAGTCTGTCCCCAAGATCAGGGGGTGCGTCAGGCGGGAGCTAACCGCGACCCTTACTCTATGCTTTTTAACCCCCAAACCTAATCTCCATCGGCACCACTGGGTAGTCGTGAATATCCCCATGCACACACTTAATACTCACCTGGGATGCCTCCACCAATGCCCCGGGTCGAACCAGTCTCTGGTGGATCATAGACTGCGTGCAGCCAGAGTCCACCATCGCCTGATGTGTACCCCCCTGGATCCTTACCGGAACGCCGTACGTCGCTCCCAGACCAGGGGTGCTGGAGGCCCGGCAACCCGCACCGTTTGGCCCACCTCCATTAGCGGGCACTCCCGCCGGTAGTGTCCGGGTTGCCCGCACCTCCAACACTCCTGCCCTGGCGGTTGAGGAGCCCTCTGTAGGTCGGGGAGAGTGCCGGCCAGGCCGGGTGGGTCAGTACCCCGTTGAGGGGCTAGGGCCCGTGGGGCCGGAGGGGGCCGAGCCGTGACAGGTAGCGGGGATCTCCTTTGTGGCGCGGGAACGGGCTGCGTCGATTTGGTCGGCCGACCGCCCTCCCCCTGCCCCCCGGGGTGCACTGCCAGGTGGTCCTCGGCGAGGGTGACCGCGGCTTCCAGCGCTGTCGGCCGGTGGTAACGGACCCATGCCGCAGCCACCTTCTCCACCACCGCCGGCGCCCCTCTCGCGCCCTCTGGCTGCAGCCACCTGTTGGCTGCGTCTGTGAGTTGCTGGCCAAACGCGAACGGGCGGTCCCCCGGCCCCAGCCTCGCCTCCCGGAATCGCCTCCTATGGTCCATGATGGCCTTCTTTACGTTGGCGTAGATGTGCCTGGGCCGCTGTCTGCGCCTCCCCGGTTAGGAGCGGCAGGAGGCGGATCGCCCACTCGTCCGTCGGCCAGCCACACACCCCCGCCATCGCCTCAAACATCTCTAGGTACGACTGCACCTCGTCTCCCAGGGTCATCTTGTGCACCACCACGCCCGTATACGCCGAGGGACCCGGCGCCGTTGGGGAAGCGACTGGTCGGGCCGCCAATTGTTCCAATACCTGGGTCTGCCGGTCCGCAGCAGCCTGCAGCGCTCCCAGGAAGTGCCGGTTGGCCTCGGCCTGCTCGCGCTGCATCGCGGCGATCTCTCCCAGCATTCGTCCAAGCGCGACCGCCGGCTGCATCAGGCCCTCTCCGTGGTCGTTCGCGTCCATCCCTGGCCGGGCGCCACTGTGGCCGTGATAGCGCTACCACCGCCGGGTTCCGTAAGGACACACGGACACGCGTTGAGAGCAATAAGTCTTTTTATTTTTCAAGGGGTCAGTGGGCAGGAATGAGGCCGCTCGTCGTGCTGTTGCTCGGCTCCTCTCTGTCCTGCTCAGCTTTGCACAGCACAAATAATCAGTGCAGATTATTTGTGCTTTCTCCTCATCTACCAGCACCGTCCGCTGAACCACTCCCCCGCTCTCCCCCCTGCAGCTGAGCTAACCACGCCCCTCCACCACAGGCTCCTTTCGACGCAAAGGAGCAGCGGCTCTACTCCGAGCTCCTCACGAATGGCTGAGCTTCTCACCCTATCTCTAAGGGAGACGCCAGCCACTCTCCTGAGGAAACCCATTTCGGCCGCTTGTACCCGTGACCTAGTTCTTTCCTAGTTCTCATGACCCATCCTACATGACCATAGGTGAGGGTAGGAACAAAGATTGACCGGTAGATCGAGAGCTTTGCCTTCCGGCTCAGCTCTCTTTTCATCACAACGGTGGGGTAAAGCGAGTGCACTACCGCCCCCGCTTCTCCGATTCTCCGGCCAAACTCACACTCCATCTTCTCCTCACTCGTTAAAAACGACCACAAGGTACTCCTTCACTTGGGGTAGGGACACATTCCCTACCTGGAGTAGGCAATCCATCGGTTTCCTGCTGAGAACCATGGCCTCAGATTTAGAGGTGCTGATCCTCATCCCGACCGCTTCGGAGGTCACAGACAGAAGATACCATCAGGACCACTTCATCTGCAAAAAGCAGCGATGAGATCCGCAGCCCCCAAACTGACCCTCCTCCCCCCCGACTACGCCTCAATAGCCTGTCCATGAAGACCACAAACAACATTGGGGCAGCCCTGGCGAAAGCCAACCCCCACCAGAAACTCCTTTTTACATACTGACGAGCACCCGAACACAGCTCTTGCTTTGGGCGTACAAGGATTGGATGGCCCCAAGTAAGGACCCCCTCACCCCGTACTCCCGCAGCACCTCTTACAGTTTCTCTCGGGAGATCCGGTCATACGCCTTCTCGAAGTCTACAAAACACATAGACTGGATGAGCAGCCCCACCATGATCCTGGAAAGAGTAAAGAGCTGGTCCGTCGTTCCACGACCAGGACGAAAAAACGCATTGTTTCTCTTCAATGCTTGGTTTGACTTTCGGCCGAACCCTCCTTTCCAGCACCTTGGAGTAGACTTTACCAGGGAGGCTGAGTAGTGTGATACCCCTGTAATTGGCACACACTCTCTGGTTCGCCTTTTTGAAGAGGGGTACCACCACTCTTGCACACTCATAAGCTGAACCACACTGATTCACATTGATTATAGACGTTACGCTTGTCACCCTCCAGAATCCCCTCACGTCCACTAGCTGCTCTTAAGTATTTCCCCCCCTTTGTCTTAGCCGTTGTCCATAGCAACAGATAGCGTCTCTGTCTCCCTCTGTGGTTTTGATTGCGTGGGACACTTGCTTGCAATTTGGCTCCCGCTCGCTCCTCGCGTTGGGTAGTCGCATTACTCTGTTTCGCATTCTCATCTTCCTTGGTGGTTTGATTTAACAGTGTCACTTCCGCCACCACTGCTCTCGCTCGCCCCTAGTGTGATAGTCACGCTCACCCCCACCCTCGATTCGCTCTCACCCCCCTTTCTCCCTCCTTCACTCCCACACACACTCTGGTTTTGATTGTTTGTTTAGTGAGTAGGTTTAAAATAAGTGTTATGGGGATTGTTGGTTGCAGTTATAGGTGATCTTGATCGGTGTTTCTGTGAGTTAATAAACCCTATTATACTTTAAAGAACTGTTTTCCTGTGTTTACTTGTGCATTTATATGGTGGTGACGGTTGACATACATTGCCAGTGCTGGAACTTAAATCCTTCCAACATCTTCACTCTCAAGGAGTGAATATCAATTATGAGACTTGATTTATAGTATCTTCCACTGAGGAAGACAGGAATGTTAGGCAGTGCAATACGACTAAAAGCCGGTTAAAAGGTTAAAAGCTGTTCTCTGTTGCTGTCAGTTGTCATTTCAACAATCACCAGACGCAACCCTCCACCACCGCGGACACCTCCAATCAGCAGCGGAATCTGGCATATCAAAAGAGGAACTTATTTATCTACCACCACCACCACCAGTGTCTGGACTCCCAAAGGGGAGGATATGTCTCATCTGATCTCGGCATCCCGGCCCCTGGTCTATCTTACGGATCCAAACGAGTCCAAGCCCCAACAGACTTTTAATACGTAAGTTTTAATGCTTATGTTATTAATTCATTGTTAAACGTTCAGAAGTCTCTCCTGATTGAAAGGATTTTGGCACCTCCAGCCCCAGCTCCTCTCTTCAGATACCGCGGACACCAGAAAAACAGACTCCGTCTCCCTCCAAGCTTTCAGAAGGTTCAGGTGGTATATCTGCGTAGCTCCACCCCTGTCAGACCGCACCACCTCATAGTCGACATCCCCCAACTGCCGTGTGACCTCAAAGGGCCCTTGCCACTTAGCCAGGAGTTTGGAGTTGGAAGAAGGAGTAAAACAAGTACCTTTTCTCCCGGTGGCTCCTCTGTTGTACAGCCGTTGTTGACGTCCGTGGGCCCAAATTCTCCCGTGACATCCTACCCAGTGTAAGGAGCTTTGCTCGCAGTTCCAGGACATACTGGATCTCGTTTTTGCAGGGGCTCGGACGCTTCCTCACATTTTTCTTCAATCACCCCCCCGCGGTGCAAACAACAGAGGATCAAGCCAGTTATCCCAATTACGTTCATCTTCGCTAATACATTTATGGATCATTGGCTTTAGAGTCTTATTCATACGCTCCACCAGACCATCAGTCTGTGGGTGGCACGCCCTAGTCCGGACTTGATGCCCAGTAACCTGTAAAGTTCTCTCAGTGTACGCAACATGAACGAGGTGCCCTGGTCCGTCAGAATCTCTTTCGGGAGATGACCTGAAACAGACCCTGCGCGACCCTCTTTGCAGAGATGTTGTGTAATCCATAAGGACTAACACAAGAGCGGAATCCGTGTGGGCTCCGTGTAGTGAAATGGCCCAATGAGGTCCATGCCGATACGTTCAAATGGAACCTCCATTAATGGCAGAGGACGCAAAGGTGCCCTTGGAATGGCCGGGTGGTTAATTAATTGACACTCCTGACAAGACACACACGAACGGGTGTCCCCCCAGATGCCTGGCCAATAACATTGGGTCATTATCCGGGCCAAAGTGCTTCTGACCAGCGCTTCCGATGCACCTGGACCACTGCCGGGAGACAGGTCAGTAAGATACACTGCACAGTCGGTCATTGATTAGTAATGGCACCAAAGTCTTACTTTAGCTGCATTTCATGCTTCATTTGGCAGACCTTGGCATACAACTGCTCCACTGTGACAAGAAGACAAGAAGGCGAGAAACATCCATGCAGAAAAATGTCACTGGCGGTAATTCATCCAGGTAATGAGAAACAAATCTGGCGATGCACCCATGCATTACTCTGATCTCTTTCTTTATGGAAAAAGTACTAGAGAAATTATTCAAATATTGATTGTAGTAGGTCAGGTGTCCGGCAGGACTGCAGTGACAACCACCATCAGACATAACCACCATCCCCAGAAACCTGTGGAGAGGGAAAGCACAAAGATTTAGGAAAGAAGCAGAGTCTGTAATGTTGGTTCATGATGACAGTAATAGCAATAAGATTAATATTTATAATGATGATAGTGATAGCAGCAGCAGTTGTCAGCAGGGCCATGGCGGGATGCAGGATCCAAGCAGAACCATGATCTATAAAAGACTGTGAAGCGAGAAAGGACAAATACTGGGTGGAAGAATAAAAGTTAGTGATGTGTATATATGTTAACAGTAATGGGAGTAATAGTGGAAGGGGAGAGCTCTTTATAGCTATAGCACCCCTGGGTGGTTGTGAGTGATGTAAATGAATACTAATATACTATAATAATAATAAACTAGTTCTATGTGGTCATCTACATACATATGATACATACGCTGATACATAGATCCTATTCATTCGTATCAATCTGATGCTTTGGGCTTCTTTTCATCTACATACTGTGAAGGAGTTGAGATCTTTATTCTCATTGGATGATGATCATCATGAAGCCACATTTAAATAGATAGAATGTGATTGATTAGAGTGACGAGGCACTAAAATGAGCCGTTACATTTTACCATCACGCATAACGTTAACTTGTGTGTGATACTTTGTGGGGCTTGTAGCCTCCAGGGGGGCGCTGTCAGTCTTTAACATCATTATAGGATTCATTTCATGTTATTTTCTATCGCACAATATCGCAAATTAGCCTCATGTGTCTTTACAGTGTGTCCACATGTGACGTCCTCAGTCCAGAAACCTTCACATCGACAGGAAAAACTCCCCAAACAATGAAAAGGTATTTGATGGGGAGAATAAAGGGAAGAAACCTTTAGAGACACAGGACGATCCTCCAGGGACGGACAGACCGCGATGGACGTACAGAATGAACAACGTGAAATATGTATAATACGTTAAATTCATCTGACAGAAATGATTCAAATGAACATGTTATCTCCTCATATGCCTTCATGATCATCTCCTGCTCTTCCTTTAAGTTTATTTGCCGTTATACTGTTAACAAATCCTGGTTTCTGTGATCGACTCTTCCGCCTTCTGACGTGAGACGATTATCCTGATGACTGAAGTCTGGTTCACACTAACGAGACGTTTGAGCGCCGATCCGCCTTCGAGGAACCGAGACAGCCTGATGTCAATCATCTGGTAATCTGAGCTGGTACGAGGAACATGGCCCAGCAAGGGTGGAATAAATTAACAACATGGTGTACTGTGGAAACCTGTCTGACACGTATTTAGTAACAACTGTAACTCCCAGCAAGGTTTGAGGAGAGGTTAGCTTAGCATTTGTTTATTATGTTTACATTTACTGCATTCTTCAAATGTCTATGTTTACAGATCTGTTTACATAACTTTATTTTACTGTTGTGTTTCTGTGTGTGTAAGTAACTTATGAAATTAAAAAAGATAAGCTTTTCCTCCACTTCCCTGCTTGTCATATGCACACGTTGTAGAGAGAAGCTAATACAGGAGTAAAATAATCCTTTTGATTAGTTCTTGTTAATACACATGCTGCAGCATTCTGAATGAACTGGCTGAGAGAGCAGCTGCCAGATGAAAAAAGAAATTGCAGTAATCTAGTGTAGAATTTGGCGGTGGTGGGTTGCTCAGCGTTGTCGCCTTGCAAGAAGGTCCCGTGTTCTAGAAAAGTCAGCGGTCTGCGTGGACTTTGCATGTTCTCCATCGGTCTGCGTGGGTTCTCTGTGGGTTCTCCGGTTTCCTCCCAACGACATGCTCCGAGGGTTAGGTTACTTGGTGACTCCATTTGTCAATGGTTGTGTATCTGCTAAGTCTACACTGTGATTGACTGGCGGTGTACCCAGTCTTTCACCAGCCTCTTCTCCACCCTCTAAAGCAGAGGTCACTAACAAATCGACCAATCGAGTCTTTGCATTTCCAGGATAATATCGTCTCAACACTGCAGACAATGAGAGATAGCGGCTATTTATACAAATAAAAAAACGTTAGGAAGAAAAGATGGCAACATTTGAGAAAAAGATGGCGAAAGTGAGAAAGGGAAGGGTTTGAAAAGTAAGGAACAAATGGCGCGCTCCAAAAAGAGTAAAGTGGACAGCATTTAATGCAGAGTGGACGGACTGATTTCTGTTCATACCTCCTACCGGGAGCACTACTAAACACATAAGATGCATTATTTATAATCGGGTTAATTAACTGTTAATCGAGTCCAAATGTGAAACTGAAAATATTTTCATCTTATTTTATTGTATATAAGGTGTATCTTTTTATTCTATTTTCTTCCCTGTACATGCTGCTGTGATACCAAAATTTCCCTCTTGAGGGATCAATAAATTATCAATCTATCTTAAAGGGGAAAATCTTTTCTTCCATTTATTTTTCTGAATTGAAGCACTTCATGTGAACATGCAAATTTTTCACATTTTATTTATTTTGTTTTATTTTGAAATGCAGCCCTACTTTTATTTAGAGAACATTATTTATATTTGCAGTCATACATATATGTTCAGTTCTCTGTTACGTGACAATGAATATCAAAGCGTTTTTGTACTTGATTCATTTGATTAGTCAGTCGTGTAATGCTGACATGCAGATTTTGATACTCAATCCCTTTTGAGTCTAGTTGAGTTTAATCACACTAAGCTCCATTCTATTACATTACAGACCTTTGCACCCAGACATTTTCTCTAACTGGACCTCTTTAAGTTGAATACTCTGAAGGATAAGCGACATAGAATCACTGACAAGTCTACAAGTAACAATTGTGCCACAGTTTGAAGTCCTCAAATAAACCAGTCTAGTTAGAAAGTGACACAACTGGTTTGCGACGGCTTTCTCAGGGTTCTTAGAGGATCGGATCGGATCTGAGAGGTCTAGTCAGCCAACACCTCTGGATGAAGAGGAGGTTTCCACTCTGACTGGAAATGTAAATGTATAAAAACTGATGACTTCTTTTCTCTTCATCTAGATTTAGTTTTGGATTCTTTCGGCCTTTATTACAGGTTTATCGACGCCTGTACTACATTTCAATTTCACACTACATTAGTATAGCATAACATACAGCTAACAGCTATCGTCTTACAAGGAAGGTGTTGCTCCACGGTTCGAATGATCAGGTCAAATATGATGAAACACGTCAGCAGAGATCGTCCACTTGAATTCTCATATGACTTCTTTTAATTTATCAGAAATGAGGAAACATTCAACCACTTCCACATGTGCAGATGATATACACTTTAACATGTCATTGAAAACTACAATGTACGTGTTAGGAACAAAGCGTGTCCCTGCAGTGTGAACAGGAACCCTGTATGATGGCAGATCAAGTACGTTTCAAGTTGCTTCCTGGTGTTGATAGACATTAATAAGTGGTGTCCTTGTATACGTTACAGTAACAAAGCATATCATTAAGATAAGTGGTATTCAGGGGTCTATGTACAATGTATAAGAGCAGATGCTAACTGTCCCATTGTCCAGGTATGTCTCAGTGCAGAAATGGCAGCAGAGCAGTGAGCCAGTGTCCCAACGGCGAGCCGCTCAGCCGCAGAAACACTTCATACATGGTGAGCGTCCACAGGTCGACGCACTCGGCCAGGGTGATCTGGATACGCCTCCTCCAGGACCGAGCCTTGCTCCTCCTGTGTCTGTCAGCCACAGAGGAGCAAAAGGTCAAAGGTGAGTTCAAATTCAAGGTTTACACATGCTCTCGTCTTCTCGTAGAATCCAAACACATGAGGGTGAAGGAGGTTTGTCCTTCAGCCAAGTCACTCTGGCCTTCCATTGGATGTTGCATGTGTACCGATTGTAAAGCCCTCTGAAGCAAATTAGTCATTTGCAATTTTGGGCTCTACAAAATAAAATCAATTGAATTGATCTCCGGGGGGGTCGCAGGATATTTTATTAGGGTCTCATTTGCTCAATTCATGAAATACATAACTTGTGCTTAAGTAACATGGATAAAACAAAGCGGTTCAGCTTTCCAAGAAAATACAAGGAAAAGTCAATAAAAATTGCCTTATGATGTATGAGGCATGTTGCAAACGCTAAACATCAGCTTGTTTGCATTGTGAGCCTGAGGACGCTCACACAGCGAGATCACTCAATGATATCAAAGCATAAAAAGTTGTATTGACTAAAGATAATTATTGATATTGTGTTACTATTTCACCTGTTATACAATATCAAACTCTCATGGAGATAAGACAAATACACAGTGATGGAAGGCTCAGTTTAGGAGAAAGAAAGTGGTTAATAAATAGCGTGAATCTAAATCATTGGCATCAATAAATGAATAAATAACAGAGCATTACCACAAGCTGGTAGCGACTAATAACCAAACAATAAATCACGTCTCATAATTGATATTCATGTTTCATGCTACTACTCCATATAATAGGTATATATATAATCCATGTAACAGTACATATGATGGGGGGGGGTTGTGTGTCCACGAGTAGGAGGAGATTTGAGAAGCGGAGGAAGGAGGAAGCAATATGTAGTAGAATGAAACACAAACAAATAACACTCTCGCCTGTAGATGTACCTTAGAAACAGGAATGTTTATGCGATATTAACTAC
The DNA here is from genome assembly GCA_014132575.2 of Gasterosteus nipponicus. Classification (NCBI taxonomy): domain Eukaryota; kingdom Metazoa; phylum Chordata; class Actinopteri; order Perciformes; family Gasterosteidae; genus Gasterosteus; species Gasterosteus nipponicus. The sequence continues at coordinate 485,378 of BMAF01002688.1, read as the reverse complement.
AGTATTAATCATTGCTCGTAAAAAATACAGTAAAGCTAAATTCGCACAAGTTAATCTTCTTCCCAACGATAAGCTCACTCGTAGTTGATTAACTAAACATCCGCTATGTCCTCTGTGCCGTTCAAAGCAGCCGAGGTCTTCTCTGGTCTTCTCTGGTCTTCTCTGGCCTTCTCTGTCTTCTCTGTCTTCTGTCTTCTCTGGGCTTCTCTGTCTTCTCTGTCTTCTCTGTCTTCTCTGGGCTTCTCTGTCTTCTCTGTCTTCTCTGGGCTTCTCTGGGCTTCTCTGTCTTCTCTGTCTTCTCTGTCTTCTCTGTCTTCTCTCTTCTCTGTCTTCTGTCTTCTCTGTCTTCTGTCTTCTCTGTCTTCTTCTCTGGGCTTCTCTGGGCTTCTCTGGGCTTCTCTGGTCTTTTCTGTCTTTTCTCTGTCTTCTCTGTCTTTTCTGTCTTTTCTGTCTTTTCTGTCTTTTCTGTCTTTTCTGTCTTTTCTGTCTTCTGTCTTCTGTCTTCTTCTGTCTTTCTGTCTTTTCTGTCTTTTCTGTCTTTTCTGTCTTCTCTGTCTTCTCTGTCTTCTCTGTCTTCTGTCTTCTCTGTCTTCTCTGTCTTCTTCTCTGCTTCTCTGTCTTCTGTCTTCTGTGTCTTCTGTCTTCTCTGTCTTCTGTCTTCTCTGTCTTCTTCTGCTTCTCTTCTCTGGGCTTCTCTGTCTTCTCTGGTCTTCTCTGGTCTTCTCTGTCTTCTGTCTTCTGTCTTCTCTGTCTTCTCTGGTCTTCTTGGGGAAGCAACAGTTGTTCTGCCTTCTGTCACACGGACAGAGGGGGAAGAATCAGCTGTTCCCCGTTGAGCGTCTGGGAAGCAAAGACTGGGGGGGCCGGGACCCTCAGTGAAGTGAAGATGTATTTATCTAGCGAGATGAACGGCTTTGGCCTCAGTGTGCAGGGCTGTAGCCCCCCGGCTGTACGGGATTTGCTCCCTTTGGGATGCCGTTAGGCAGGAAGCCACGAGGGTTGCTGGACCTTGTTAAAGAAAGCTGGTAGAACCATTTGATTTGGAATATATAACATGAGTTAAATGTTATGTTTATGATGTTATTAAATATGATTAGACATCATTATAACATGTTAGATGATAGTGCATGCCATACTATGATTGATTGAAGAAGCTTTGGACCAAAGGAGTAATCATTGGATGTGTTTAATATCTTGTTGGGAGTGATAACATTGTATGGATGTAATCTCAAACACAAACATACATGGTTGTTCAGCATCTGTCCCTGGGATGTAAAGAGTTGACCATTTGGTTCTGACAGATCTACACTGGCAAATACCGATGAATGGACATGAAGAAGATGCTACCCTGCCCCACCCTACTTCGATTATCCTGCATGGAAATGATGGTTTTCCTGAAAGAGGCCTATACCACTGATAGAGGTCATCTTTAATAATAGCAGCCAGCGCCTCACCTATTCCTCCATAATGGCAATGAATCACCTTGCCATCAACCATCAGACCCTCACAGGTAAGTACATTCACTGGCTCACTGACGTGATATTAGTGGTAACAGCTTCCTGCGATACTGACAAGTGAAACACTCCAAAAAAACTAAACATTTCTGCAACATCCACTTGTTCTGGTCCGTGATCAGGAAAAAGATATTGCTGGGAATCGATAACTGCTCCTACCAGAATGTCAGAATAGCATCTGCTCAACAACACTTAACTCAGAACGACAATTTATTCACACAAATTACAGAGTTGAACTGTACTGATATAAACTAAACTAGCTGATTAATGTCGTCTCACCTGGACACAGTAGACTACATTACTTCAACTTTTTACACTCTGAGGCGTTTTTTTGGGGGCTTCTGCTCTGAAAACTTCATACAGTGATAAAAAGAGTAAAACGTCTTTCAATACTTTGTCTATCTGGACAATTATTTTATCAGGATAAAGATGATCCCCGTGAGTGTGAAAGGAATCTATATAACACACAAATGAAATGAACTCCCTTCCAGCCCTGTAGGTCTGATACAACATGAGCTACCAGGCTAGAGAGCAGCTACGTGTAGCCCAGAGTGGACAGTAATCATGGAAGGTTTCACAAAGATACTACCATAGAGGGGAGGTCTGTGCAGGCCTCAGTGCGGCTCTGGTTGGCCGATTGGCATAGTTCACCCACTTCTTTTAATCACCTGATCCCATTGGATCCGACTAACCTCAGGTGAAGAACAGCGACAGCTTTTTAAGCCATTCAGAAGCCAAAACGGGTGGAGGCACCAACGCAACTTGTGCCCAGACAGGAGGGAGGTTTGGGGGTTGGTTTTGAAAAAATCCCACAACTATTTATTGCAAAGTTGGTCGAGCCTCTGGTGGCGACACTAGCAGCCGCAACCGCTAATATGCTAACAAGCAAACCGTCCTTTATGGCATCAATGAATGAATGTGTTTATTTCAAATGTACCGCCATAAGATTAGAAAGGACTTTTATTTAAATCCGCCCAGCTGGATGCAGATCTTTGTAGACTGAACAGATGATTCGCTGTCTTATTTCACCAGAATCACTTCTGGTTTAAATACAGAGCGAGACAACATACAACATGTCCAATGATAAAATAAAAAAATGTACTAGTGCGATTGCAATCTTTCTCACCTGGCCATGGCGCGCACGCAGCAGCGGGACATGTTGATGAAGGACGAGGAGGAGGCTCGGGTCTGTAAGGTGGTCTCAATGCCCCTGAGCAGGTCATTGGTCTTCAGCAACAGCAACATCTGCCGGGGAACTCGATTTAACAGCTCGCTGATCTGGGGCAGGTATTGAGATGCGTTGTTCCGAATCTCAACGTCCTGCCAAGGGACAAACCGGAACATCATTATGTACAAGTCAAGCGCTGTTCACCAACTGGCAACTCCCAACTGTCAATCAATGCCCCTGGCCGTCTTATGGGATTAACTGAGAAATCTCTTCCGAAACAAACAGCAGCAATTAAGAACATCGCAAAACATTTATTGAGTTAGCATTTCTAGCGAGTTGGTGGTGTAGCAGACGGCAGCGATCCGCCGCGGTTAGGATGGGACGCTACAGTACGACGCTGACTTCATCCTCGCTCAGCATTAATTGGAAACTACTTCCTTCTGTCCTCACGTCTTCCTTGGGGAACAGTTGCGAGCCCTTATGATTACTTCCCATCTCTCCATGTCTACGTTATTTATTTAAAAAACTAAAAGGTTAATAAATAGTCAACAACATAATATTCTATTCTATAACTACTGGGGGCTGATGTTCTGAAGTGTTCTGCTGAATCCTGCTTGGGGAATAACAATTAGGAGCAATTATAGGAGGTTGGTTAGCGGCCTCACAGCTGTCAGTAGGACGCAGGAAGGCGACGGGCTCTCATTTGCATCTGAAAGCTTCAATAAGGACATATTGTATTGAGAGTGGTGCGATAATAAGCCGTGCAAAAGGCAAAGGGAATGCAGTTGGAGGGGGATGGGGAGGTCTGTGTTGGTGATTTTCTCTTCTGCCCTGTGTATTAAATATGAGTTCATACAGAAGGCAGCAGACATGGGAAAATACTGGGTTGTGACCGAGAGAGAATTTCAGAATGCAGTAGAAGATATGCAGTGATATAGGACATTTTCACGATGCGACTGTTCTCCAGGCAGAAAAAAAATAGGCTAGACAAATGTCTATGCTGACGGCAAGATTGTACATTTGTAAGGGAAACTCTGAGAAGTCAATGTTTTCCTGTAGTAAACGTTTAAGAGTTGAGAATGTGAGGCAGTTTTCTCCAGTTATTAACTGAGGGGTCAGTACAGTTTTGGGTTGTTGAACAGCACCTGAAGCTGAACCTGATGTATTACCTTTAGGTGCCCCCTAAAGCTAATGGAGGTAAATAAATAATAAACAACTACAACAGATATCATAGAGCCCTTTGGATTAAGAGTCCGTTTTTTTACAAGATATTGTCCTACCTGTATGTATCTTTATTGATACAAAAAGACAGACCACAGACCACATGCAGTCTGATGTCAAATGTCAAATGTCAAGAGCACACCAGCTGGATATCGTCATGTGTAGCCTACATTCAAAAACTATTTTAGAGCATAGACAAGTATCTGTTGAGGAGGCAGTAAGTCTGGGATGGAGGGTAGAGATGGAACAACTTCCCTGGTTCATCACCATCAAGTGTTCGTACCATGTGTTACATCAAATGCCCACCTAGTAGAGAAGGAATGGTTTAAATGTAGATAATTGCTTTAAATGGAGGCGTTAAAGCATAGTTAACCGTTAACAAGTGCATAGTTAACTAATAATAACAGCATTAAAAGGCATAATAATGCATAGTAAATGATTTATTAGCCTTAATAAGGCTTGTTCTCGCTTTAGATCCGGTAGCTGCATAAAGCATAGTTAACCGTTAACAAGTGCATAGTTAACTTATAATAGATGAGCAATAAAGTATATTTTAATATCAATAAGCAAACAAAAAGATTGATAAAGAAATAGCAAAAATGCTTATAAATGTGTTATAGCCTGCTATTAATTGTATTATAATGCCATTATTAACACTTATACAGGCTTATAAATGTTAATAAGCATCTTGTAAGGACTTACAAGGGCCTTATTACCTATTAATTAATGGTTATTACAAGGACCTTTAATATAAAGCGTTACCAATGAATTGAATAAGATAACCAGAGAGAGGAGATGTCAGTAGACATAAAGAAGAAGCAAAGCAGATGAGTGGTTGTGACCACAAAGGTCTTCTTCACTCTAGAGTGCAACACAATCAGCAAGTGTGTTCATGTAGAGGGCACTAGAGTGGAGTTCGCCAGATTGTGTGTGTGTGTGTGTGTGTGTGTGTGTGTGTGTGTGTGTGTGTGTGTGGTTAGCAGAGAGCTTTCATCTCAGCTAAAGTGGATGACACACGGAGGAAGAAGAGCATGTCTTACATTGGAATACAACTATTAAATGATGAATGCATAAAGATGCACAGAAGCGTCGTCGCTTTCCTAATTATCAATATGACTGTTACGTTGAGGTTCGGCAATATTCATGGTTTTGTTTGAAATAACAAGCCTTTGGGTTACGGCTAAGCACTGATCAAGGTCTCAAGCTGTATGACTGCATCCTTCCCTTTCCTCCCTCAGGAGGACAAGAATCACCTTAACCATGTGACATGCTTCCTTCTGATTTGCTTATTTAAAAAAATATGACCAGAATTTATTAAAACCCCAAAAGAAGGCAAGCTGCACAGCATAATTTCAAAATGTTGCTGTGAATAATCAAGTAATCAAGAAAACTCAGTGTTTTATCAATGTTGACAGACGGCCCTAAATCCTCATAATGTGTTAAGAACATTAAGGCAGAAAAAAGGAAAAAGAGCACCAGACAGGAAACAATGGACTAAAGGAAAAACACACAAGTACACTACATTGCTCCCTTTCTCTATCTCACACACACACACACACACACACACACACACACACACACACACACACACACACACACGCGAACGATGCAGCAACATAAATCAGTTGGAATTGGTAAATTAAAGTAATTATATTTAGAAGGACCTCCTCCTTTCTAACGCAGATGTTCTAGGTTTCCAACTGGTCCAATTCGGCTCCTTCAGGAACAAAAGGAAGTGGGATCAGCGATGAGGAACCAGTAGGAGCGGACAAGCAGGTTCTACAGACGGCAGAGTGCTAGGCGGCCACAGCGCCCACTCACGTCATTTTGTTAATGGGGGGCCGTGACAAGAAGGTCTGGCAGCTGCAGACCATAAATATAGATGAAGCGATAACGTACAGCTGCTGCTCACATCGACCCCAGCGCTCCGTATCACTGCGCACTCAAAGTAACAGGTTAGATATTACCTGACCGCTAGTTGACGTTTCAGCTTTTCGGCGAAAAAAGACCCATAAATCCCACAAACTATCAGTTAGGGGCAATGTGAGCTTTTGCAACCGGACAATAAAGGTGGACGTCATGAGCGAGGTCAATGAACGAGATGGTGGAACGCGGTTTACGTGCACGTACAGGAACTACTTTTCTCTACTGAAATGAGATACACAACGTTTGGTGACTACAACTATTTTGTGCTGAAAGGAAACTTATTTACTATTTGCCAGCCCTCCACGTCACAAGAGAGTAACACGAGAAACAAACTCATTTACATTTCAGTAACTGCGTTACTTGATTTAAAATAAGACTTTGTTACATGCTCGTTACCGCTAACAGTAGTGGAATTACAGTAACGCGTTACTCAGTCAGTCTGCAGCGACAAAACTACAGTTACAGTCACGCAGACAACATAAATAACCTGGTTCAAAGTATTACTTGATTAACAAGGTTGCAATATAATTGATATAAAATACTTACATGATCTATTTACATTTCTCCGTCATGATCGTTAATTCTCGGCCTAATGACAAGTTACTATTTAGATCTTACCGCCGCAAGGAATTGTGGGACGGATTTTCTCTTTCTATCATGGATCAGCCGAAGTAAAAAATATGACTTTTGACCTTTGATTTACGCGCATCAACCTTTGATCAAACAAAGGACAAAGGATGCGGATGTTTGAAACATCCACGAGCAAAAGTCTGTCTCGCGCAAGATATTTGCTCGCTCGCGGAACGTGAACTTTCTCGCGAGGTCACAAGGCCGTCACAAACGACGCCTCTCTGTAACCGTAGTGGAGCGTAGATGACAACCAGCTACAAGCATTGTTTACCATCATTACCGGCACATTGAGGCCAATGCGTCCAGCTCGCAGACCGGTCCGTATTGGTCAAATAAAGTCAGAATCTGTGAATATTTTGCCAACTTTCAATACCGATCGATTTTTGGAAAATAATTTAATAATTTAATTAAAATTCTTTCATCAGGAAACATTTATTGCCATAATATGTCAGACATACAAGGAATTTGACTTGGCGGTTGGTGCATAACAGCAGAAAGTACGACAATGGACGACAAGACAAACAGTGCAAGAGGAATAAAATAAAATATAATGCTATTGGTTAGTTTAAAATAAAGGAATAAAAGTTCAAGTTAAAAATATTCAAAAAGTAGAAAATAAAGGGCACCAGCGAACAGAAAGTGAAAGTGACGTGTGGAATGTCAGAGTCAGTCAGTGGGGGACCGGGCTCTGTTGATTCAGAGACCTGGAAGCGAACAAGTCCTGCAGGGACGGCAGATTGCAGCCGATCAGCCTCTCTGCAGAGCGGAGGACACGCTGCAGCCTGCCCTGGTCCTTGGCTGTGGCATGTACATTCGTAAAGAACTTTCCCGCCGATGCTCCTTTAAGCCAGAAAACACTGAACTGAATAGAGAACCTGGGAGAACAAAAGTACTGGCTTTGGCTGAAGCTCAAGAAAATGCATTCTGTCAGCAGATCTCAAGTGGAGTGTGGAAGATCCGTAGTCTCATCAAACAGGATGAGGTTGCCTCAGTTGTGCAAAATGACCTCCATTATCAATTTAGCTCAGTCACTCTACAACAAACATGGACAAGACCCTACGAAGTAGGAGTACATAGGACAGAAGGTCTGAGAAGCGGTTTGTTGCTCTGTCTGCGTACAGACTTCTCTGTGCGTAACCTAGAGGAGGCTGTTAAACCTGCTAACCTCCAGAGGGTTCTGCCAGCTGTAAAGAAACGTTCAGGTTTTGATGAAGAAAACGCAACACCAAGCCTCGCACTGAAATTGGGTCATACACGTTTGTTCATTGTAGGGTCCTCATGGCCGAAGATGAGGACCTGATCAAGTCCACTGACATGTTCAAGAAGCTGTACACCACCAAGTGGTCTGAGGTGGTGTCTCACGGTGAACACATGCCGTCAACATTACCCTTCACACAAGATGTTCAGATCCTTCATAGGCACCTTGAGAAGTCTGCAGAAACTGCCTTTCGCAACCTGAAGGAGGCCAGTACTCAGAACTATGCTCAACTCAACAAGTGTCCACTTCAAGCCAAGACGTGCTGGGGAGGTTTCAAAAAGGCGTCTTCATGAAAGAGACAATACGAAGCTTCATGAAGATGTTGCCAGAGACTCTGCAACTATTCCAGCCAAATCGAAATAATGGGAAGAAGGCGCAGAAAGGTTGCAGTTCTGCGCACACCAAGCATGGTGGATGCTCGGTCACTCCTTACCAGAAAAAGAACGGATTGTGGTGTTTGTGCCACAAATGTCTTCCTGTTTGGAATACCCAACTCGATGAGCCGCTACAGAGGACAGGAGCGAAGCACCACGAGTACCCCAGGTCGACACAGCTCAGGAAATACGTCGCCTCTCTCTCAAGTCCTTCATTTGAAAAACAAGTTGCAGATTTCCTGGGACACGACATCCGTGTTCACAGGGATTCCTACAGATTACCAGTTCACACAACACAACTGGCAAAGATTGCCAGATTGCTCTTATCCATGGAGAAAGGGTTCATCTCGCCATCAGTTTGGGGGTCCTTGGCCTGAAAAACCTTGAAGACCCCTGCTTTAGATTGTTAACGATTGCCCTCTCATCCAAATAAGCTCTTTAGTTTACACTGTGTAGCCTGAAATAATGTTACTATATAACAAGCAGAAATATGTCAAACTTTGATTTGGTTTTAGTTTTTATGTCCAGCCGTTCATGAGTGCTACTAATATTTTTCAGATGAAGTTGCATTGAGCGACGCTGATCACAGGGAGGGACCAGCCAGCCTGTAAATGCTGCATCCGACTCCGACAATCACCAAGCATGACTTTCAAGATGCGGGTAGGTTCCCTCACTTTATAGTTGTCGCTGTTGACCAAAAAGCTGCTGGGTCCAGAAGAGGGACAAAGAGAGCGTGGTCTAAAGTTGAGGTTCAAGCAGTGAGGCGGCACTTTAGACCATATTCGTAAAGGTCACCTGGCCACCAAGAACCAATGCAATAATACTGTCAAGAGACGTCATACATTCTGAATGGCCGAAACCTTCAAGTTTGTGCACGTTTTCCCCTTCATTGTCTTGAGGTAAATTTCCATGGTGCGATGAGAAAACGTTGTTCCTGATGTGTGTCCTGCCCATCGCTCTGTCGTTCTCTTCGGTTGTTTGTTAAACAGGACAAAAGCACTCTAGTCTGGTCCCTTGTGTCCTGAGTGGGACAGTAATAAAAAATCGGCCCAGCTCGTCGTCGTGTTTTTCATGTTAAATGGAAGCCAGGTTGTCGGGGCACTCGCTGATCCCTCTGCATAGATGGATCTTTAGATCGTATAGATCGATTTCTACACATACTGTCTCACTTTGGAGGGGCCAAAGGTGCATGCCACTAATTTGGCCATCCTTCAACATTATTTTTTATATTAAATTGATGGTTCCAGTAATGCGGTGTCCTGTCTGTGTGTATTTATTTATCATTGTCCCTTTTTGGTCCTTATAAGTCATACTTTTGTCCGAATAGAAAGGTCTTCCTATCCACAGCGTAATTAGGTTGCTGTATATGAGCTTGTATCTGAAATCTAAAGTGAGCTGATTTTTTAACCTCAGGAAAGGGTAGACCATCTAAACCAAGCCGGTCCACCTAATACATATCTACCTGCACATGCGTGTGTGTGTGCGAGCTCATACAGTACCTCAGAGCGTGTGACAGGAACAGAACTGATGCCGGCATTGACGGCGGTCCAGGAGCGAGAGGTGACCACGCAGGCAAACAGGGCGTACAGGTCTCCAGCTCCCAGTCTCAGGCTGTAGCGTTCCACCCCGGACATGTCACCTTTTATCAGAGCCTGCCAAAGCCGACAATAGTCCAACCTGAAGTCCGGCTGAAGGACCTGGAAGGTGAGATGTTTTTTGTTAGGGTTGAATCTACTAGATTGATCATTTGTTGTAAACTACTATAGTTTTGTAGCTGGATGTGTGGCTGTGTGAATGCATACTGCCAATAAAACATTGAATGCAACTGGCTGAGTTGGTTGGTGGGAAACCTAGGAGTGTTCATCCTGCCTTGCTGTCTGGTTAGGGATGGTTGTCACACCCTTCGGGGGGTCCCACATGAGACACTCCTGTTGTGGACAGTGGAGGCTGACAATATAGAGGGAGGCAAAGCCCTGCATTTTGTAGCACTCTCCATTCCCAAAGCGGCTAAGAGCTTTTTTCTCCTTCTCCAAATGATTTCCACACTACTTTTCAGAATGTGCCATCAGAACAAACGGGCGACCTGAGAGACACGGCGGGGCCAGCAGCACAAGCTGATAGGCAGAGCGCCACCATCAGGTTGCAGATGTTATGCACGGTGGCCTTGATTGCCGGAGCACTGTCTCTTGGCGGAAAGGGACGGACGTACGGTCGGACAGGTAGGGCCGGTGAATGGACGGATGGGCAGCGGACAGCCACCAGTATTTGGGTACGCTCTCCGCTAGTGCGTGTGTCCGGTTTGCCCCTCTTAGTCTAGAGGGGGGCCGGTTAGGGTCACATCTGTTCAATCAAACCATAAAAATCAAGCATAAAGCAAATACTCAGTAACAATTAAAACATGTCTCCAAAAACCCCTCGTAAAATTTAGACCACAACTTTGTACAGCTGTCACAAAGGGAATTCAAAACCATGCAACCATGAGTGAGTGTTAGGACAAGGACAAGAGGAGAAAGACGGCAAAAGCACAGGAGAGGAAATAGGACAGAAAGACGAAGGACAGAGGATAACAGAAGAGGAAAAGGGACAAAAAGACACAGTACAGGAGGACACAAAGAGGACGAGCACAGGACAGGTGAATGGAGAAGCATAGATAGCAGGATAGAAGACAGCGTTGTGCTCTGTGGCAGGCAACCAGCCTCCAGCAATGCAACGCAACGCGGCGGTGCAAAGGAGGCTCCCAAATGTCTCCTGTCAGACTGCGTTAATCAGCTAATACGGAACAGCTGATCAATACCGAGAGACAGCGATGTACACAGAATCCAATTAGCCAGGAAACTGGACCCAACACCCTGACCAACGCGTCCAGGTCATTTACACGTCTCTGCGGTAAGAAATACGCCTCTGATGGCAGTTGACATATTTCTCAAAAAAAGCTTGGGCAGATTTGTATTGTGGAGCTCGAGTCAGACGTTGTCTCACTCTCTGGCTTCTCAGGCCGAGTAAAGGTCCCATGAGTACAAGCAGCACAGGCACGCCATCGTTTTGATCCAACAGTGTAGTGACGAGTGAACTGAGGCAATATTCTTTGAACCAGATTCTGACGCTGATGCACACTCAGTAAGAAACGCAATACACACTAACGTAAAACTAATGAAACATAACCATGATTATGAAACAAGTAAAATATATAACAAGCTGTTTTTTTTTATAAGTTTAGACTTTTTTCAACATGTTAAGGTTTAAATGGTGTCTGTAGCTGAAAGATTGGCGAAGCAGAACAATGTGAAAGTGCATTAGTGAGAGGACTCCATTGGAATACCATGTTAAAAAAGGTTTAGGCATAAGAGGTAGAAAGCTGAAAGTCCCTCTCCTGAACGAGCTGAACATTTTAATATTTGAACGGTTTTAATAGATGAAAATGTGAAGGAGTTGAAAGGTGCCGCAGAAATAGAAGATATTGGACTACTTGGCCCTTTGTTACATGACTTCCTTTAGACACATTAGTCCCTCATTTAAGAAACCTCTCCCACTTCCAGACAACTACAGCCCCTCACACACAGATGCATTATGTAGTAATGTGTGTATGTCCCTTTGTGTGGGAGTGTGTGTCCATGAGGGGATTATTTTGTACTAAAAAATGACAGCTGAAATCAGAAGTCATTAGGAATAAATTGGTGCCATTATGGTCAGAGAAGTGTGTCTGTGTGTGTCTGTGTGTGTACTGTGTGTATCAGAGATAAGGCAGTAGCTTATCTGTTGTACCACGGTCTCTCCATGAAAACAGGAACAAAAGGTTAACAAACACATGTCAGATCTGTGGACGTCCGTGTCAACCTGCAGGTATTTGTGGAAAGAAGTGTGTTGATCAGTGTGTGTGTGTGTGTGTGTGTGTCGTAGAACATAAGAGTGCATATATAAGCCTGTATGATTACGGCTCGGGTGCACCAATCCAAGCACAGCACACTGCACTTTGCTAAGAACAACATCAAATGAGTTGTTTATCAAAAAGCTTTTATCCGGCTGTAGCTGTAATGAAAGCGTGTCTGCAGCCATGTCTTTTATGGCCATGTCGACTGGGTTTGCTGCTCTCCCCATTAACTGAAGGTCTAAGCCAGTAGCATGAGAAACGTTTTCACAACAAACGGTATTTTCTTGTGCAGGCTGCTGGGTTTCTCACCTGATAAAGGCCGTGATCAAGCAGGGCAATCTGAGTCTTCCTGCTGCGGGGACACTTTCGCACCAACACGTTGCCTGGATGCGGGTCACAGTGAACAAAGCCATGGACGAAGATCATTTCGCTGTACATCTTACCCAGATTCTCAGAGATCTGCAGGGACATGACAATGGTACAAGATAAGGTGAATAAATGCTACAATGACACTTCAAAGACAACCAAGTGTAAAATGCTACGACTGTTTTAGGAGGAACGAACGATTTGGGCTTTGTCACGATATTTCTAGCAAATAGGACCAGAGCTATTAAAAATGAGTTTTCTAATATACAGCTGCGTAACCCTTAGAGATATAGCAAAAACCTCGCTGCTGTTGTCTTCTAAAGATTGACTTATGTCAATTAAATCCGATCTCTGAATAGTCTCCAGAGAAAATGTAAGAATAGGAATGATTGATACATCTATCTATTCTGGCCACATATTTAGGCTAAATCAAGTTACCATCTTCTGTAGAACCCATGTCATATAACAAAGGCTGAAATATTAGAGAAGGGAATTTATTCCAGTCGGAAGAAAAAAAGGTTCATTTTATTCACATATACGGGAATTGAGAAGAGCAGAATTAATGCTATTGTTCCGTCCGTCATCGATCAATTGGTGCTCTTTGGGTTGGTAAGCCATCGTGGGCAATGAAACAGGATTAACCAGTTAACAGGGAAGAAGCATATATATGCCATCTGAAGTCCTCTGGATTATGAGCAGGGGTCCCCACACTTTTATGGCTCGCAAGCTACTTTTCAACTAACCAGGTCGTGGCGATGCCGGCTGGGTTGCTTTGGGAGGAAATTAAATCCGTCCGTTAGTAAGCAAGAATTACTAAACCCCATTACCATTAGTTTCGGTCATCTCTCGCGGTAGACGACGATCTTTTTATCGATGGCACGCGATCGACTGGTACTGCCTTTGAGACCGACTATTGAGCACCCCTGATGTACAGCATCATTCATAGAAAATATAAAACATTTGGAGTCATGAACCGAGGATTGGATTGGCCAATGTTCTAACAAAACAATCTTTTTTTCATAATTTTAAATGAGTGACTTTGATTGACGTTCAGCTAGCGTAAACTGTTTTTGTACAATGTTGAAATACATTTTTAAATGAAATACTACTTTAGTTAATGTGAAGAACTAGTGTGTATTTTCAGTAAAAGCAATACTGCTGTGTCACCTTTTACTAAATTAAAGCTGCAAACAAAAAACCTTAAAACCAATCATCACTAAATCCATCACTACATGATATATTAAGACATCACAACTACTCCAACTAGATTAAAAATACTTCTCACTTTAATGCCACTCTCTCTCACACAAAAACATACACTTTTATTCATTCAGAGGCTTCCAGAGAGCCTGCAGGCAGTACCTCGTTGACATTGATGCCGTGTTTCTTCATGTAGTCCCTGTCATTGATGTGCCCCCCCTCAACAAACTCCATGGTCAGGATTCTCTTTGTGGACAAATCCCAATGGATCAAGGGAACCTGTAGACAGTGGGAGTTCTCACCACATTACACTAGATTCCTCAGTGGCAACTCAACACTGTTATTACTATGACAACAATCAAAGCTGACTTGTATGTCTGTATCACCATTAAATTGTTTGAAATAATAATTGTTGGACAATCAGAAATTTAAAATGTGTGTGGGTGTGTGTGTGTATATATATATATATATATATATATATATATATATATATATATACATATACATATATATATATATATATATACATATACGTATATATATATATATATACATACGTATATATATATATCGAAAGCGACACAAGCCTAGAAAAATGGGTCGACAAACACAAGGACGTGTGAAAAGGCACAAAAATAGAAGTACAAACTAAATGCCATTGTGGAGTACTTTACAAGTAATCCTTGTAGGGATGCTTGTACTGTAATTGTGTGTACCTTGAGAAAAGAGAAGTGGGCCAGCATGTTAGCCACCTTCTCAGCGTTGTGGCCCTCGTTTAGGAAGTCCAGCTCTAGTGGCAAGTTCTTCTTGGCCTCCTCCACCAACCACATGAAGGCAAAATTTGGGAAGAGCCAATGGACTGCCTTCAACATCACCTTCAAACAACAATTCACAACTAGTCTTACTTTCAAATACAGAACAAGTATATAGACAAGGGAAGGCATTTCAAAGTGCTTCACATGAAACACATCAAAAGCATAAAACATCCGGCAAACGATAAACAATTAAGACCATTGATCGTATATCGTAAAGAGCTGAAAAAGCATCTGGCTTTATTTGTTAAGTTATTTGGCTTTGTTGGATAACATTTGTCCTGGATTATATTCACTATGTTTGCATTCAGTTAAAATCTCTCCAGAATATCTAGCTATCATAACGTGATGCTGTCTTTCTGGACAGAGCATGCGCAGATGTTTGCCTTTTTCCTACGAATGAGGTGTCTTAAAGTATATTGTTCTATAGCAGTGGTCACCAACCTGTTGGAGCCCAAGATCCCTGACCTCTGCCTTGGTTACAAGCAAGATCTACCTATTGAGGTTGTCCTCACTAAACTTTTTATTTGCGCTAATGTAACTGAATGAAATCAAACACTTTGATCCAGCTTTCAAATTGATGTGACCAAGAATATCTCTTGTCTTCTCTCTTGTCCTTGGCACTGGGACCAGCTGGGTGAGGCAGAAATGATGTATGTATGTATATATGTATGTATATATATATTATATATATATCCAAATCCAAAAAAGAGTGGACAAATATTACCAAGTCAAGAATTGCCATGCTTAGGAACTCAATTCCTATGAGTGCTGTCATAATATCAAAAGGTGCTTCAACAAAGTATTACGTTAAAGTTGTGCATATTTATGCAACTAGGTTATTATTTGTCTTTCCTTACACCTGTCTATTTTAATCTAAGCTGTCATATGCATTGAATCTACTGTACATATTTGACGTTGTTCATTCTGTACAAATGGCATCCATTGCCTTCTGTCCATCCTGAGAGGGATCCTTTTTGTTTTAAAATGACAGTCGGTAGCCCTTAACAAGTTTTGCTTGTGAAAGAGTTTTCAGCAGCCACCAGCCTGCTGAGCCTTCAGCAAGATTTGACGTAAGCAGCAGTTGGATCACTTCTAACTTTGGTGCAATGCTTCGTTGTAATGAGAGCAAGAAAGAGCTCACGATCAAAGCCAGTGAAACGTAAATATTCATCCTTGGTTGATCTCCAGATGGCAGGGAGGACAAGGTCACACAAGGTCACACAACCCTAAAAGATAATACCTGCTCTCAAAGACACTCAACCCCAAATGAGGTCAGTTTGTGAATGGGTGTGACCTGTGGGTGTGGATCTCGTGTGGAAGGTTAACCCCTACCAGACGAGGGGAGCGGTGAAGAAGAAACGCTGTATGTCTCTCGTGCTGTCGGCTATCGGCCATTCTGGCAGCCGCCACATGGGATGCAGAAGTGACTCAGATGCTTGGTCAGCCTTTGACAATTCCACAGTTCTTGGAGGTCGGTTTCAGGAGGTGGCAGTAATTGGAATACTACAGACTATGGACTTGACGACAAACCCGTCTTGTGAAGTGTGCTGTTAGCCATTAAGGGGTTCCCACCATCGTTCTGTCGAACTTGAGGAATTCTTTAAGTTCAAGAGGTATGAATCTTCACATCAAAGTAAGAACATATTCAGTGGACACTTTAAGCCTCTGTCAGCAGCTGTGTTAAGGCACTATTGACTTGTCCGTTAGTACCATGTGGACTGATGGACATGTTTACAGGTTGGGTTAGGTTGTAAAGAGAGGGTATGTCTGTGGCCAGTATATCACATTTATCTCTGCACATTTACAAGGTAAGTTAGACACAAACTCACCTCCATGATCACTATGTCCCTGGAGCTCTGCTTCTGGACTTTGGGGTGTTGTACCTTGATGGCCACAGTCCTCCCATCATGCAGGACTGCCTTGTGGACTTGGGCTAAAGAAGCTGCACCCTGAGGCTTCACCTCAAAGGAAACAAATAACTCCGACAGCTGAAAAAGAAAGATTTGACCAAAAGGGAAAGAGTGGGAGGAATAAAGACAGAAGGGACAGTGGTATGGATTAGGTAGTGGGATATTAGAGGGATCATCAATTTCATCTTCATCATTTACAACGCTTTTATTAGACGCTGTTCAACAGAAAGAAATTACAGACAGAGAGGTCAACATGTGGTCAGAAATATGATTCAATGTTACACAAAATCAACTGCATCACGGTTGTATGTGCTCGTTTCTGAAACCTAACTGACTTGGACCAAAGTGCAGGAGACAAACGGAGTTCCCAACCCCATTGATTATATATATATATATATATCTTCACAGACGGTCGGTGTGGTCTGTGCTGGCGGCAGCTGAGAGGCTCAGGAAACGGAGCCAGGTGGAGGTGTAACTGACCTCAGCTGCCTCGTATGTGTATGTGTGCTGCGCTTAGCGGCGACGCGACGTGGTCTGAAACCACCCTCCTATTACACGCCACAGAAGATCTTCTACTGGCGCAGTGTCGGGACAACACTCTACGCCAGAGGTCTTCAACAGGGGGTCCGCGACCCCAAGGGGTTTGCGAAGGTACTGCAGGGCGGGTCGCAAAGTTTTTGGTTGATAAGACAATTTTTTCCCCACAAATGTAAATGTCTTCAGAATCAGAATCAGAATTTTATTTATGGTCTTTAAATACACATTAACATGAATCCAACATATTGAAGCGAACGGATAACTTGATGGAGAAGACGTTATCTGTCAGTGCGCAACACACACACTCAGCTTCCCTCAGCAGCTCTCAAGCTGCTCACCGGTTCATCTACAGCTCCTTTCATGCTGATACGACCACGCAGGCACCAGCCAATCAGATCGCCTTTATGCTCACGTCTAAAGAGCGTGAAGCTCAAAAATAAAAGATGGCGGACCAAACTCCGTAGAATAGGGGGTCCCTGCTGCACCTCGCCATCAGTTTGGGGGACCTCTGCTCTACGCTCAGCCTTTGACCAAGTGATATGAATTGATGGTGATATCCGGACTTTCATAGAGTAGACAGGCTGTATCCAGTGATCTGTGACACTGCTGTTAGTGATTATTCATAATTCTATTGATGTCAATGGTTTCATTTCACACTAGCTATTAGCCAAAACAATACCCAACAATATTATCTTTATAGATAAAGCACTTTTTAAAAGAGTTTACAAAGTGCTTTGAAATACAAACCAAGGCAACATAGCAATGTACATGTCAACAGTGAGGCAGGTACCATGAAGGTGAAATGCCATAAGTGAAGCACTTAGAACAGGGCCTTAAGAGGACGGTTGCATTGTCTATTCAAAATACACATTGATCCTAATTTAGGATTTTCACAGTAATTTATGGTAGATACATACAGTAATATAAGACAGCAGTAATTCCAGGCAGACAAGATTTAACTGGTGCATTTAAATTTAAATCTTAAAGCAATCTGCAGTGTAGTGTGCGGAGAAAGGCGCTGATTACCTGATGAGCTGAAGGTTTCGTAAATGCAATTTGAACTAAAGTATGACAGCGAGCGCTATCTGCAGGTTTGCAAATGTATGTACACGGGCCTCAGGCTCCCCTGTGTTTGTGTATATCTCACTCGAGTCGAGAGCTATTTTATGGGAAAATACATATTTGAAAGCAGAGTAGCACTACTTCACAGGATTTACAACACATGGAATTGGACATTGTGTTTGTTGACTGCTGAATGAGTGCTGGAAAGGCTAAAAAAGCTACCCCGGTTAAGATAGAGGCACTCCGTCGAAATAAAAGGATTCTTAATTCACGGTTTGCCAATTAGTGAATGCTGCTGGTCTTCTTATTCCTCACACAGAAGTCAGCAGAGTCACACTACACAAACAACTAGGACTAGTTATTGTGGTGTTTAGCTTTGTTGACGAACAGGGAGAGAAAAAGGAACAAAATGCGTAAGAGTTGAAGTCAGGAAAATAGTCTTTATCCTGAAACCAATCACAGTCCGTTTATTAAAGCTTTGATATGGTCGGCCATGGGGCGGTCAGGTACAATCTGTATTCATTAGAACGTGATATAAAGACACCCACAAACTGAGCCCCCAGTGTGCCCTTACAGCAAAGGTAGTCCCTCATTAGCCTATTGTGTATTTTGTTTTATTCATATAGGATATGTTTTTTTCACATTCTGATTCTAATGTCTAACTATTCTAACAAATAAAACGTTCTCTGTTCTGTGGAATAGCGTACTTTTATTGCTATGCTATCATATTGTATTGAAGAGCTTTTGTGTGAAGAAAGGCGTATATATGAGCACTTGTACAAGCCGTCATTGGCGGACTATGAGGACGCCGGATGGCCTCTGATTCATGGAGGCAGATCTTCACAAAGGAGGGAAACAAAGTTGTGGAGGAAAATACGGGACAAATGTGTCCGTGATGAAAAGCAGCAGTGTGGATGCACGGGGCAATAAAGTCTATGATCAATAAATAAAGCAACCAGCAACTTCAACACACAAAGACGTGACTCTCCAGGTCGTCTTCAACAAAACACGTGACTCCACCTGTTGTTCTGGAGGCGAATCGCTCTGCAACACACGCAGGACTTTACAAGCAGGAAGTGAAACCAGTGCCTTAAGACCAAGGCTGACTTTCAAATGCAGTGTTCTGCTGCAGGACATAAAACCCCCAAAGGGAATGTGCCTTCACACCGAGGTGTGATCTCTCTCTGGGTGAAACAGCCCTGAGATCTGATTGGCCAAGCCAGACACCACAGGGGTCCCCCTGGTGTCTACTGGGAGTTCCCCTTCTCATACTTTCTTTCCGGACTGACCTCAGGTCGGTGTGAGGTTAGAGGCAGTCTCTCCTAACTGTTTCCGGACTGACCTCAGGTTGGTGTGAGGTTAGAGGCAGTCTCTCCCAACTGTTTCTGGACTGACCTCAGGTCGGTGTGAGGTTAGAGACAGTCTCTCCTAACTGTTTCCGGACTGACCTCAGGTCGGTGTGAGGTTAAAGGCAGTCTCTCCTAACTGTTTCCGGACTGACCTCAGGTCGGTGTGAGGTTAGAGGCAGTCTCTCCTAACTGTTTCCGGACTGACCTCAGGTCGGTGTGAGGTTAGAGACAGTCTCTCCTAACTGTTTCCGGACTGACCTCAGGTCGGTGTGAGGTTAAAGGCAGTCTCTCCTAACTGTTTCCGGACTGACCTCAGGTCGGTGTGAGGTTAGAGGCAGTCTCTCATAACTGTTTCTGGACTGACCTCAGGTCGGTGTGAGGTTAAAGGCAGTCTCTCCTAACTGTTTCCGGACTGACCTCAGGTCGGTGTGAGGTTAGAGGCAGTCTCTCATAACTGTTTCCGGACTGACCTCAGGTCGGTGTGAGGTTAGAGGCAGTCTCTCCTAACTGTTTCCGGACTGACCTCAGGTCGGTGTGAGGTTAGAGGCAGTCTCTCATAACTGTTTCCGGACTGACCTCAGGTCGGTGTGAGGTTAGAGACGAGGTTTCAGGACTGACCTCAGGTCGGTGTGAGGTCAGTCTCTCCTAACTGTTTCCGGACTGACCTCAGGTCGGTGTGAGGTTAGAGGCAGTCTCTCCTAACTGTTTCCGGACTGACCTCAGGTCGGTGTGAGGTTAGAGGCAGTCTCTCCTAACTGTTTCCGGACTGACCTCAGGTCGGTGTGAGGTAAGAGACAGTCTCTCCTAACTGTTTCCGGACTGACCTCAGGTCGGTGTGAGGTTAGAGACAGTCTCTCCTAACTGTTTCCGGACTGACCTCAGGTCGGTGTGAGGTAAGAGACAGTCTCTCCTAACTGTTTCCGGACTGACCTCAGGTCGGTGTGAGGTAAGAGACAGTCTCTCCTAACTGTTTCCGGACTGACCTCAGGTCGGTGTGAGGTTAGAGACAGTCTCTCCTAACTGTTTCTGGACTGACCTCAGGTCGGTGTGAGGTAAGAGACAGTCTCTCCTAACTGTTTCCGGACTGACCTCAGGTCGGTGTGAGGTTAGAGGCAGTCTCTCATAACTGTTTCCGGACTGACCTCAGGTCGGTGTGAGGTTAGAGGCAGTCTCTCATAACTGTTTCCGGACTGACCTCAGGTCGGTGTGAGGTTAGAGACAGTCTCTCTCTAACTGTTTCCGGACTGACCTCAGGTCGGTGTGAGGTTAGAGGCAGTCTCTCATAACTGTTTCCGGACTGACCTCAGGTCGGTGTGAGGTTAGAGACAGTCTCTCCTAACTGTTTCCGGACTGACCTCAGGTCGGTGTGAGGTTAGAGGCAGTCTCTCATAACTGTTTCCGGACTGACCTCAGGTCGGTGTGAGGTTAGAGACAGTCTCTCCTAACTGTTTCCGGACTGACCTCAGGTCGGGTGAGGTTAGAGACCTCAGCAGTCTCTCCTAACTGTTTCCGGACTGACCTCAGGTCGGTGTGAGGTTAGAGACAGTCTCTCCTAACTGTTTCTGGACTGACCTCAGGTCGGTGTGAGGTTAGAGGCAGTCTCTCCTAACTGTTTCCGGACTGACCTCAGGTCGGTGTGAGGTTAGAGACAGTCTCTCCTAACTGTTTCCGGACTGACCTCAGGTCGGTGTGAGGTTAAAGGCAGTCTCTCCTAACTGTTTCTGGACTGACCTCAGGTCGGTGTGAGGTTAGAGGCAGTCTCTCATAACTGTTTCCGGACTGACCTCAGGTCGGTGTGAGGTTAGAGGCAGTCTCTCCTAACTGTTTCCGGACTGACCTCAGGTCGGTGTGAGGTAAGAGACAGTCTCTCCTAACTGTTTCCGGACTGACCTCAGGTCGGTGTGAGGTTAGAGACAGTCTCTCATAACTGTTTCCGGACTGACCTCAGGTCGGTGTGAGGTTAGAGGCAGTCTCTCATAACTGTTTCCGGACTGACCTCAGGTCGGTGTGAGGTAAGAGACAGTCTCTCCTAACTGTTTCCGGACTGACCTCAGGTCGGTGTGAGGTAAGAGAAAGTCTCTCCTAACTGTTTCCGGACTGACCTCAGGTCGGTGTGAGGTAAGAGACAGTCTCTCCTAACTGTTTCTGGACTGACCTCAGGTCGGTGTGAGGTTAGAGACAGTCTCTCCTAACTGTTTCCGGACTGACCTCAGGTCGGTGTGAGGTTAGAGACAGTCTCTCATAACTGTTTCCGGACTGACCTCAGGTCGGTGTGAGGTTAGAGGCAGTCTCTCATAACTGTTTCCGGACTGACCTCAGGTCGGTGTGAGGTTAGAGGCAGTCTCTCCTAACTGTTTCTGGACTGACCTCAGGTCGGTGTGAGGTTAAAGGCAGTCTCTCCTAACTGTTTCTGGACTGACCTCAGGTCGGTGTGAGGTTAGAGGCAGTCTCTCATAACTTTTTCCGGACTGACCTCAGGTCGGTGTGAGGTTAGAGGCAGTCTCTCCTAACTGTTTCCGGACTGACCTCAGGTCGGTGTGAGGTTAGAGACAGTCTCTCCTAACTGTTTCCGGACTGACCTCAGGTCGGTGTGAGGTTAGAGGCAGTCTCTCCTAACTGTTTCCGGACTGACCTCAGGTCGGTGTGAGGTTAGAGGCAGTCTCTCCTAACTGTTTCCGGACTGACCTCAGGTCGGTGTGAGGTTAGAGGCAGTCTCTCCTAACTGTTTCCGGACTGACCTCAGGTCGGTGTGAGGTTAGAGGCAGTCTCTCCTAACTGTTTCGGACTGACCTCAGGTCGGTGTGAGGTTAGAGGCAGTCTCTCCTAACTGTTTCCGGACTGACCTCAGGTCGGTGTGAGGTTAGAGGCAGTCTCTCCTAACTGTTTCTCGGACTGACCTCAGGTCGGTGTGAGGTTAAGACAGTCTCTCCCTAACTGTTTCCGGACTGACCTCAGGTCGGTGTGAGGTAAGAGGCAGTCTCTCCTAACTGTTTCCGGACTGACCTCAGGTCGGTGTGAGGTTAGAGGCAGTCTCTCATAACTGTTTCCTACCTCAGGTCGGTGTGAGGTTAGAGACAGTCTCTCCTAACTGTTTCCGGACTGACCTCAGGTCGGTGTTAGAGGTTCTCCTAAGACAGTCTCTCATAACTGTTTCTGGACTGACCTCAGGTCGGTGTGAGGTTAGAGGCAGTCTCTCATAACTGTTTCCGGACTGACCTCAGGTCGGTGTGAGGTTAGAGACAGTCTCTCCTAACTGTTTCCGGACTGACCTCAGGTCGGTGTGAGGTTAAAGACAGTCTCTCCTAACTGTTTCCGGACTGACCTCAGGTCGGTGTGAGGTTAGAGGCAGTCTCTCTGTTTCGGATAACTGCTCTCTCATAACTGTTTCGGACTGACCTCAGGTCGGTGTGAGGTAAGAGGCAGTCTCTCATAACTGTTTCTGGACTGACCTCAGGTCGGTGTGAGGTTAGAGACAGTCTCTCCTAACTGTTTCCGGACTGACCTCAGGTCGGTGTGAGGTTAGAGGCAGTCTCTCCTAACTGTTTCTGACTGACCTCAGGTCGGTGTGAGGTTAGAGGCAGTCTCTCATAACTGTTCCGGACTGACCTCAGGTTGAGGTTAAAGACGGTCTCCTAACTGTTTCCGGACTGACCTCAGGTCGGTGTGAGGTTAGAGGCAGTCTCTCCTAACTGTTTCCGGACTGACCTCAGGTCGGTGTGAGGTTAGAGGCAGCCTCTCATAACTGTTTCCCTGGACTGACCTCAGGTCGGTGTGAGGTTAGAGGCAGTCTCTCCTAACTTTTCCGGACTGACCTCAGGTCGGTGTGAGGTTAGAGGCAGTCTCTCATAACTTTTTCCGGACTGACCTCAGGTCGGTGTGAGGTTAGAGGCAGTCTCTCATAACTGTTTCCGGACTGACCTCAGGTCGGTGTGAGGTTAGAGGCAGTCTCTCCTAACTTTTTCCGGACTGACCTCAGGTCGGTGTGAGGTTAGAGGCAGTCTCTCCTAACTGTTTCCGGACTGACCTCAGGTCGGTGTGAGGTTAGAGGCAGCCTCTCATAACTGTTTCTGGACTGACCTCAGGTCGGTGTGAGGTTAGAGGCAGTCTCTCCTAACTTTTTCCGGACTGACCTCACAGCCTCTTCAAATCAACTTTCCGGACTAAGGATTCAGGCATCTCCAACCATTTTCTAGCTGCTCCAGAGAAGTCCGGCTCCCCCAGTCCCCACTTCTGGCCCAAGCAGCTCACCAAGAAGGAAAACTTCTTCTACCCCCTTGGATACAACTTGTGTTCCCTGCAAAGGACAGAGTTAAATGAAACTCAAGCAAACACAGAAAACCCTATGAACGCACAGTAAGGCTAAGTCTGGGCTCAATTTCACACTAGCTATTAACCAACACATTACCCCGACGTCGTGCCCAGCAAATGGTGCCCCGCGTAAGGCCGCTCCCAACAGCGCTCACAGCGAGGGATCGCAGGGAGTATTGAACTCTGGTATCGCAAGTATCGGGTATCTTGATATTTCTGTGATAGAGGTTGATACCACTGTTCTAGCCTTATCAACACCTGCCTCACGCACTGGCAGATGAAGCTTTTGGAGCGCAACACAACAGCGAAACGTAAATGTTAGGGGTGTAACGATTCATTTTAACAACAATTCGATTTGAATCGCGATTCATGGTTGCCGATTCGATTCATGGACGATCTGGGTTCATTTAGAACGATTCAATTCGATTCAGTGACTTGAAATCGATTCAGTAACTTTACTGGACAGTGCAGGCAAAGTTCCTGAGATCCCTGTTGTTTCTTGTAAGGAAATCAGGTTTAAATTAATTATGGATATTATAAACAAGCAACAACAATTAATGGCAAATGTATTACCCTTTTATTTGAATCAAGTGCCATTTTCAATGTAAACATGACACAATAATTACACAATGTTTGGATCAATTCACAGAACCCCGGATGTTCAACCACATTGTCGGGTCACATGTCTTTACAGATGAACTTGTTACTGTGATGTTGAGTTTGGTGCTGGAGGCCTGAGGCGTCTGCAGAGCTGAGTTACCTGCTGCTGCTGCAGCGGTGACGCTGCTGGAGGTCCTGACTGTCGCCGTTGTTTAATCCCACGGCGCCTCAGTAGACGGCCGGGAAGATTCGGCGTGTTTCCATGTTTTTTATTTGGCTTCTACATATTCTACAAACAGCGAGCGACTTATTTAGAACACCTCCGTGTTTGCAAAAGCCAAAATGTTTCCACTGGATCGATAAGTTGGTCTGTAAATGTCTCGCTCGCAGTCGTCTCCTCCACGCTGTGTTTTGTTGTTTGTTGTTATTGCCGCTGCGTACTGATGACGTCACAGACAGGCAGACTGAATCCAGTAACGTTTAACGCGTCTAAAGTGCTAAAAACTAACAAACAAACTAACAAACACGCATCCACACCGTTTTTGTACTTAAATCCAATGTGCAGTTTCCAAGTATCAATACAATCAATTATGTACCATTTCAATCGATTTGTAATCGATATATGTCGTCCGGAATGCTGATTTGCGGAGCACAGATCGATTCAGTTGGATCTGTTGTTCTGTTCCTTTCTACAATATCCTTCATACTAATTCCACCCTCTGATTCCAGTGTCTTCGTTGTCTGAACTTTCTCTGCAGACGTTCATTCCTTAAGGCTCTGTAGGTATATGCATAACGATCTGATACGAGCCCTGAGAGAAGCATATTCATCTAGAAAACTATACCTGGAGTGTTACAATAGCCAGTATCATTTTATTCCATGTTGGATTGAACTTGAAATGGTCTGATCAGCCCGTCTGCTATTCTCATTGAGTTCTGCATAGTCCAACTAAGACCTGAAGATTTCCCCAGGGGTATATGCAATGTATTAGGCTATGGTATTGTAATTACCTCTTTCTTCGTCCCCGAACCCGAGTCGCCGCCGACCCCCCCGGAGGTTTCCCGTGTCCCCGAGCCTGCCATGCCAGAGACGTTCCGGAGCTGGCCAAATGACCGTCCGCCGGGCCGACCACCGGAGGCTCCCCGGCAGTGTGCCTATCCGCCAGGCCGACCCCCAGAGGCTCCCCGGTCGCCTGGCCGCCCGCCGGGCCGCCCGCCAGAGTTTCCCGGGTGGTCCGACCAACGCCTCTGGTTTCCCTCCCCCCCACCCCTTGTTCGCTCTAGTGTGGGCCGCCTGGAAGTCGGCCCTTAAGGGGGGGGTACTGTCACGGTGTGGTTCACTTCCTGTTATATTTTGTAATTTTCTGCCACTTGTGTCCCCGGGTAACTTCACTTCCTGCCTTGTCATGTCATCCCCTGTGATCGTCTAATAGTTTCCACCTGTGTCCAATCACCTGCACCTCCCTAGTGTATTTAAACCATGTGTGTCTGTTGTCACTTGTCGCGTCATTGTCTTTCGCCACGCATGTTCTTGTCTTTTGTCTTGGATCCCCGTAATTTCATGCCTGTGTGTTTTTGCCCCTTGGCCTTTTGGATTTTGGACCTTGTAACTATTAAAGCCTTTTGTTTCCTGCAAGTCTGCATTTGAGTCCTGCCTTCCTCCCCCAACCCTGACACATACATTCTAGTACGTAGCATGCTAAGCTAGTGTCGGCTTTGGCTTGGTCATACATAGTCATACTATTGTATTGTGGGGGGAATTCCCCAGCAGTTTATACCTAGTGAAACATTAAAAAGAGGCTAATTTGAACACAATGTTGGCCCATCGGGGATAGAGGCTCAACATGCACCCTGTAGAAGATGCATCAGATGATGAATTATGCAAGAAGCTTGGGATCTGGTGTGGAAACAGCTGAGATGTTTTATGCAAATATGCTAAATGAATGTAATCGTGTACAGCCAGCAGTGTCTACGTACTATGACAAAGAGCCCCCAACAGGATCTGTTAAAGAAACATGCAGTTTCTCAGGTGGACTTAAAGCAGCACCGTGAAATCAGAAATCTCAATGAAATCTAAACATTACATTTTGCGACATAGACATTTGTGTATTATTTGGATTACTTTCAGACACAGTTAAAAAAGAAGAAAGTTGGCACTGTGACCTCTGACTCATATCAGCCACGCACTGCATATATGCTAATGTCAGCAGTGGAGTTAATAAACATGTTAATGTATGCGCTTGGGTCTGGCTCCCAGATTGCAAACCCGTAGTGACATACGTTCCCTGAAATGAGTTATGGCACAAATAAAATGGCCCCTGAGGCCTCAGTTGGATGGTAACACGTCGGTGCCTGCGTCAACGTGGCAAGCCAGCCACAGTCCCAGCTGGATGAAGACACATTAATCATCACGCCACAGAAGAGAATAAATGAGAGCAATTGCTCTATTGAGTAGAAGAAATCAAAGTGTGCACAGACATCCCTGTCAAATTGTCTAAATGTCAGACTCGGGCTGGTAGCAGACCTTTACTCTTGATTCCTCATGTTTTGTCAAGAAGCCTCCCGCCCTCTCGCTTGTTGTTTGCACTTCTCCGTGTCTCGAGTTGTCCACTGCATGCCACCGGCTCGTCATCCCTTACAGTTTACATGCATGCAGACATGCCTCCCTTCCTTTACAGCCCATCTGCAGCATCTGATGCTTTGTGGATCCTCACTTAGCTGGCACCTGATTTTCTTTTGAGTCGGCCTGCACCCGTCAGTCCAGCACATCCGCTGCCCCCGGACCTGAATTCCCTTCCATACTTATGAGTATCACCGTTACTCTAAAAGCACTTCTCTAGCCCTACAATCAGTACGATTTGATTTCACGTTGTTGTAGCAGTCATGTCACCCTTTGTCTCTTACCCTTGCATCCCCCACACCTCACTTTTGACGTTTTGAGTCCTTTGCACACATGCTAGATGATAGCTGGTGCATGTATATGTCCTGCTCACACTTCAAACTCAACACTTCCTGCACAAATGAATCATGTTGAGAGGAGTGAATGCAAATAGCACAACATCGTTCTGCCGGTTTTTTCTTACCACAGTGTTACATGAAGAGGCAATTCAAATTTTCAATGTGAAAAATATCTCACATTTTAAGTGGAAGATTATGGATTTGGTTACAAATGCTGCTCAGCACATTGAGCAAAATCATTATGGTTTTTACTACTTTCTATTTTGCCTTTCCAACACAACTGGACAGTCCTTCACACATAATAAATAATCCAAAGAATAATATTAGTATCAATAGTTTAGCTTTTATCGAGTATAAATGCTAGGCTTTACATACATGCACATCTACGCCGACAAATGCTTATATATGAGCATCTACACACATATACAAGCATCTACATCCACATACATACTGACACATATTGACACCTACCGTGGCCCTGCTGACGCCTGCTGCTGCCATCATCATCATCATCATTATTTTAGATATTAATCATATTACTTTACTCTTAAACCAACATTACCCTCTCCTAAAGTCTCTGTGCTCTCCCTCCCCACAGGCTTCTGTGGATGGTGGTTCTATGTGATGGTGGTTCTATCTGATGGTGGTTCTATCTGATGGTGGTTGTCCCTGCAGTGGTCCTGCTGTGCGCCTGGCTTACTACTCACAATTACTTGAATCATTTCTGTCATAGGAATTGCATGTATTATACATTGTTCATTCTGTACACATGGCATCCATTGTAGTCTGTCCATGCCGGGAGTGGGATCCCTCCTCTGACGTTCTCACTGAGGTTTCTTCCCTTTTTTCCCTCTTGTAAGGGTTTTCTCATTTGTTGGGGAGTTTTTCCTGTGCCGATGGTGGGTTTCGGGGCAGAGGATGTTGTATGTGTGTACAGACTGTAAAGCCCTCTGAGGCAAATTTGTAATTTGCGATTATGGGCTATACAAAATAAAATGACTTGACTTGACTTGACATACCCGCACAGCATACCTATGCACACACCTCCCCACATGGATTTACTGTTACACATACTCTTACGGGCTGAGATCACTCTCAATCATTGCAAATGCACACAGAAAGATTCACAAATAGATTTCATTTCAATGCACACGAGTTATGTTTATATTTGTAGATGCATTTGTTGCGGATCGCGTCACATTTGCGTGGGTTTTTTGAGACTCGTCTGATGTGAGTAGATCCACAACATGGACACATCTGCAGCCAGTCAGATGTCGCCCTCATTTTCAACCAATCACAAGAGCCTCCCCACTGCCAGCGATACAGGTCAGAAGTCAGCAAACAATGGCGTCTGGTAGCGACGACGCCCACACAACTTTCCACGTTCTATCTCCAACTATAGCATTCAAGTCCAATTCCCACTTTTCCTTGATGTTCAATGTATTTGGCGAATTGTCTTTATACGTGTGGCAGATGTGGGTTTTAGTTGGAAAACGTTTTTTCTGGAATACTAATAAAATAGTATTCTATTACATAATCTGACTACCTGTGTTTATTTGTTTGTAACATAGTGTCACATTTGAAGGTACAAGTCATTTGATTGAGGTCAAATAATTGGTGATAGTTTTAGGACCTTCATCAGCCCATCTTCTAAATCCACTACCCCACATAGGAGGGAAGTCATGAGAGGGGGCTTGGTCCCTCAAGTGCTTTTTTTATTATTGTCCAAATCTTCATGATGTTTTAGAAAAAGCTAAATGTAATTTGCAAAAAGAGACACCTTTGTATATTTTGGCATTTAGTTCAGCTTCACTGCTGCTTTAATGTGCTACGGTCACGACCGGGCAGCTGGAGGCAGGACTCAAACGCAGAGTTGGAAAACAAAAAGGGACTTCAATAGTGCAAAAACGCAGACAGGAAGCCGGAACAGGCAAGACACTGAGGGTAGGACGTCCAGGATTCACATTCACCATTCAGGGTTGAACAATCAATGACGCGACACACAGGAAGGTGCAGGTGATTGGACACGGCAGACAATCACAGGACAAGGTAGGAAGCGAAGTTACCCAGGGACACCAGAGGCAGGAAGCTACTAAATGAAACAGGAAGCACAGCTCCTCTGAGGCTTTGTGCTGTGTGGATGTCTGTCACCATGTACGCTTTGTCCTCGTTATGAAGGGACTACAAATGCAAATGAGCTCAATCTGGTACAGTGAAACAAATTCAAGCTTGAACTGTAAACGGTTGTTTTATAACAAAATAACCAAAGGCTATTAAAATGTACCTCCTTGCCGAGGTCTTCTCTGATGACCTGCTGGATCTCCTCCATACTGCTTTGAGGAGCTTGGCTGTGGAGCACCTTCAGCGTGGATGTGTACTCCTCAGGCAGCAGGTAGTCCAGAGCACCGAGGTGCTGGCCCACCTTTATGAAAGTACCCCGGTTGGCACAGCACAAATCTCGAAGACGCTCCGCCGATCGCAGGTGCACCTACATGCCAGACAGAGGAAACGGAGTCTCAATGACTGCAGGGAACATCTACGTGGTACGAGAAAATTACTTCTGAGCCCAGTAAAAAACTCTTTCCCAAGTTGTGAGAAATGATGGACAGAGCCCAGTGAAGAAGGATGCTTCATCTGTATACATCCACGTGTGATACAGAGGTAACATGTTAGCATGCAGCTAAGGGCCCTGTAAGCAGTGACAAGGTGGAAAATGTTTAGGTAATTATGAGATTCTGCCAACTAGAGTTGGACAAAGATCAAGATGTTCACAATTGAATCAGAAGATTCTTAGCTGTCCAAAAATATATATTACTTCAAATTAGCAGTTGTGTAGTTGTGCCG
Organism: Gasterosteus nipponicus; assembly: GCA_014132575.2. Taxonomy (NCBI): domain Eukaryota; kingdom Metazoa; phylum Chordata; class Actinopteri; order Perciformes; family Gasterosteidae; genus Gasterosteus; species Gasterosteus nipponicus. The sequence goes on along the minus strand of BMAF01002688.1, from coordinate 455,471 downwards.
TTTCCACTCTTAGGTTAAGTATCGTGAGAAGGACGTATCCAAGCACCGCTAACCCTACCAACATTAGTCACAGTTCCCCAAGGTTATGTGCTTTGGCCTTTTGTCATCACCATCACCTTCTATGCTTCCTTTGGGCGATATTATTAGAAACCACTCCATAAACTATCATTGTCCTGCAGACGACATTCAACTAGATCTATAAAGCCAAACAAAATCAACCAGCAACTTCCTGGTGTCATTCTATCAGAAACAGAAGCCATTTATTACTGTGTATGTTACACATTCAGGTGATTGGTGGTTTTACGAGACAAACACGGTAGAATAGAATGAAAGAATGGACCGCAGCCTCCTGCCAGAGGGAAGGGGCTCAAAAGGTTTGGGTCTGGGGTGAGAGGCGTCGGCCACAATATTTTCTGCCAATCCAGGCCCAGAATACCTCCAGTCCTCTAGTGATGATAAATGGATTTTACTGGATTGAGCACTTTTCTCATCTTCAACCGCTGAGCGCTTTAACACTTGTCATCATTCACCTTTCACTCACTAATGACAGAAGCTACCATCACTACTGACTGCCCATCAGTAACTCACAATCATACCATTCACAGCTAGAGGGGCAATGTGCCTTGCCCAAGGACACATCCACAAAGAAGAAGTTCCGGGCCTCTGTGGCAAATTTGTGATTTGAGGCTATAGAAAATAAATTGAATGGGAGATGTAACGTTTTTTTAATAATATACAACCTTTAAAAACAAGTTTATTGTTCTAATGCGACAGTGGAGAGATGAGGAAGCTCAAGGATAGAAGTGGCCACTAGTACAGATTGGCAAGAAATCTGCAGTCTAGAACAACCGTCACTAACTTACAGGCGTTCGGTCTGTGTGCGTCTCCGGTGAGCGGACGTTTCATAACGTGTTCACGCGGTGGCAGCAGGACGCCGGTGATGACGAGCGGAGCATCTCAACGCTGATTGGCTCTCGATAGACAGCGTCGGGCAAATTTCCCCCCAAAAATGTCGAAATACTTCAACTTTAGCAAAAAGGCGATTTATTCGCTTTTCTCCTTTTGCGTCCGGCTTGCAGCGTGTCCTTCACGCCGCCCACTGAAAATTATTTTGCAAATAATTCTCTCAGCTTTTGGTGTGAACGTAGGCCAAACATTTTGGTTGTTCTTTTTTTATCAAAAACGTTTGCATTTTTAAATATATCTTTACTATCATTGATTTATTTTTATTACATATTATTATTAAAAGGTCATCTGTGAAACTTTGCTCCTCAAACAAGGAGCCCGTCGTTCTGCTCGGTATCGTGTCAGAAAGGTCGGTGACCCCTGGTCTCAGGGTGTTTCCATGGTCTAGACATCGCGGGGGGTCCGCCGGACGCTAGTCGCCGGGGGGCTTTGCGTGTGGCTTTGCTTCGTTAGCCGCCGAGCACTCAGAGAGTCCCGGTGCGTTTCGCTTAACAAACGTTCATAAAAGGAAGGAAACATATATTCTACATATTTTCTGCTGTATATTGGGGAGGACAGATTTGCATTTTCTCAATATTGGGGCAACACGACCCCCACAAAGAATGCGTCATTATGCCCTGGCCTGGTCTAGAAGGTCGTCTGAAAGCAATCAACACCACTTCTTACTCTTCCTTTATTCCAATATAATCTGAAAGGTTGTTCCATCAATCACAGCCTGCTGGTTTACTCAGTGGGACGACGACACTGGCTGCTGTGACCGATTATCCTGTGAGCTATAAATGTCCTATAACACTGCTCAAACAGAAGCACAACCAGTCTATGCCTGTATGTATGGAAGGGCCTTGAATGGTGCGTGTGCGTGTGCGTGCGGTGGCCCCCTCCTGTCTCTGCCATTACAACCAGCTGGAAGCGTTAATGCTTGTAGAGAGCTCATCTCCAGAGACCAGTGCAAATAAAAAGCCGTGAAATTAGCTCCCCTTAACCTCTGTAACCCCATCAACACACACCATGAATACCCTCGAGCGCGCACACGCACACGCACACACACACACACACACACACACACACACACACACACACACACACACGCTCCCACTGGGCCATTTGACAGAGTGTCATCTGGGCCATGATGACAAAGCAATGGTGGAAACAAGTCACCAGAGATTACCAGATGAGCCTTTCAGCTTGAATATACCGCAGGAAGCCACGGATATCTGACCACACGGAACCACAATGGTAAAGACTTTGATGCAAGCATTAAACCATTACATTTACCTCATTTATTTTTGTAAAATACATTTTGACCAAAGTCGATCCTTTGTACATAAAGGACTGAGGAATTTAGGTCTAAATAAAAGGAATCCCAATAACATAAGAAATTAAAACAATCTTCTTTTTTTATATATATATATGGAAAAATACACATCCTACATGCTTTGTAAGAACTGTGGTGAGGTCAAAGCCAATGAATGAATTGGAAAGAAAACATGAGTTAGATCTAAAGGATCGCATTTATAAAAAATAAAAAAAGTCCTTGTTCCATCCTTTTTGGACAATATATTCACTGAACTTTTGAAAACAAGGCCTGTCTTGACTGGAAACTTATTTAGATGTTTTTTTGATATTCATTGAATGCAAATAAACAGTTTAAAGAGGTAGCAGATTATAGATGCCAGGATTAACAAGGGGCTGTGCTAAATGTGTGGCCCATTCTACATTTTAACACAAATTATTTACATGATCTAGCATAATAGTATTTTCCAACCATTAAATTACACTTAAACACTGAATGAGTATACGTTTTTTTTCCGTCTGCGTGGTTTTATATCCACTGTTGATTCTACGCTTTGTACTCAAATTTTAAACATTTCTTTGTATCTGAGTCACTGAGTCATTCATTCATATTGCCTCTATCGAATTTCTTTTTTTAAGGTTGAAGTGAAGAAAAAATGAGGAGGTGCTTCATACGTTATGTCGACATTCTAAAAGAAGAGAGACAATGAATAGTGCTTCATCGTTGTAACAACACGGGGCCAAACTATTCTGCAGTTCAACATTTTGACATGAAAAACGGTCTTGTTGGGTGTCGCGGGTCGAGCTGCGTCGCCGGAGACTCTTTGGGTCTCCTTCGCACAGATTTGAATTAAATAGCTCTGTCCTCTGGTGGGCGGATTGTAAAGGTAATAAAACACGTGGATGAAGCTTGGGGAATGTGTCAAGAGGGACAACCACGTGGAATTGGGAAAGAACCGGGTCATTTCAGAAAATAACTTAAATGAAGAAAAGGTCATTTATTGTGGCCCACAGATGGGCACCAGTCCGCGGGCCGGTGGTTGGGGGCTACTGCTGGAGGTAAATGGTAAACGGTAAAATTGCAGTTTGTTTTTTAACAGTATTTTCAGCTTTTTTCTCCTCACCAGTGGTAGAAGCATTTCATCTGCCTTAATTGGACTGCTGAGTCGGACTGTCATCAGCACTCACACGTTACTTTGGATCAGGTCTGTAACAAGCTAAACAAGCTTTTATTAAGTATGGTACTATGTCATCATGAGATTACAGGGGGAGCTTTTCACCCCACTGGGATTTGGGGACTACTGCAGTGACTTACAATTCACCCAATATATCAAGATCATCACTTAGTGAGAAGCTCCAGTCTTTCCAGACTGTTTGCACTTCCTATCCCAAACCCTGAGGGCCCTTGCTTGGACCTGTTCATTTGATATTACAATAATAATAATAATCTGTGGCGTTACGTGACGCTGTCTTGCAACACTATCCCGGTCACAAGATGTGTCCAGAGACCTAAAGAACTGAGAAAGGCCCTAAATATGATCATGGATACATTAATGACCTCTTTTCTCATTTCTGGATCACTTTCATAAAAGTCACAATAGTGTGAAAGACATATATTTAAATAAATATATGGTTAATATGTCTTTCACCACAATGCCACCTGGTTTGCAAATTTAGCGTCTCTGTGATTCATGTGAACAACACATTTGTGAAATGAAAGACTTGTGCAGTGGTGGGACGGGAACAAAAGCAGGAAATGGCTGCCTCTTTTTAACTAGGCCTGAGCCAACTTGGAAAGAGGAGAGTGCATTTAAAACCCAAGACAGCCCAGGGACACCATGAGGGCTACTTTTTGGACAAGTTGCCCAGAGCGCCAGGAAGCGTTACACATGCATGGTTACAGATTAGGAGGATGAACCGTAACATCTTTTTCTCCTCAATCTATAGGTCAAAACACTATATTTGGTTTATCTCATTGGAAATTCTAAGCAAACCTACAACAATAGATAAATAATGGCACGCTATTGTGTAACAGTCAAAAGAGTGTGAGTGTGTGTGTGTGTGTGTGTGTGTGTGTGCAGCTGGACAGCAGAGACCAGCTGCAGTAATTGATTCCTGCTGCCACACCAGGGCTGAATCACTGGGATTAGTGGAGTATGAACAAGACCTATTTATTACTGGGATGCTCATGATTAGCTCGTTATTCAGCTCACTGAGGCTCATCTAGCTGAGGGGGGGGCAGCCTGTGTAGTCAAGGTGCCCGGGTGATACGTATTGCAGCAGTGAAGCAGAGAAGTTAACAGAGCTATTGAAAAGCAGCACACACAAGGTGTGTTATCGAAATACGCCGAGGCTCAGCTCAGGCCGCTCTGCTGCTCCGCGTAGGACTGATCACTGAAGCTTATTACCGTTTCTCAGGGGCAAATCAACAACACGGGGGACCCTGAGGTACAGTGAAGGGTCCACCCCGAGGTACAGTGAAGGGTCCCCCCTGAGGTACACTGAAGGGTCCACCCCGAGGTACACTGAAGGGTCCCCCCTGAGGTACACTGAAGGGTCCCCCCTGAGGTACACTGAAGGGTCCACCCCGAGGTACACTGAAGGGTCCCCCCTGAGGTACAGTGAAGGGTCCCCCCTGAGGTACAGTGAAGGTTCCCCCTGAGGTACAGTGAAGGGTCCCCCCTGAGGTACAGTGAAGGGTCCCCCCTGAGGTACAGTGAAGGGTCCCCCTGAGGTACAGTGAAGGGTCCACCCTGAGGTACACTGAAGGGTCCACCCTGAGGTACACTGAAGGGTCCATGCGCATCAGAAATAGACCAGACCACATCAGCTTCAGCAACAATGCAGTCATCTTTTGCAGATGCGTTGGGAAGAGAAAACATTATTTTAGGATTTAAACCTTTTTTTCAGTTTCCAGCTGTAACATGCTGTAGATTTGGTCTGCAATTAAAAAAAAAAAAGAAATATAGTCTAAATTGATACTAGTCTAAAAGTTGATAGTATGGATGCGTAATAATTGCAGACTGTATTTTTGGAGTACAACACAAGATTTAAATGTGGTGCTGTGATCCGTACCCCAGAGGAGCTGGGCTGAAGGACCGGCAGGCACACCTACATGCTGATGTACTGACATCTAGTGGTGCCGAAGGGCTTCCCTGAGCAATACTACCATCTGGAGATGGATTAACTCAATGCATGTCAACGTTCACGTCTGCACATTGAAGATGTGAAAAGTAGGCAATTGTAGTAGGGGGTTTTTACGCTTTTTTTTTTAACTTTACATTTGACCAAACTATGTTTCAGAGAAAATATTGTACTTTTTATTGCACTACATTTATTTGGCAGTAGTGATAATATCCTCATCTCCATAACTCAAACCATCCTTCATACCACGTTAAATGCTCCTTAGCTTCACACAACTGAGACACAGACTCCTGAAACTTCCCAGAAAGGTACATATACAATATTTACAAAGATGTCAATTTCACAGACATTGCAAAATGTTGGGTCTAAAGCAGGGGGTGCCCACACTTTGTGGCTCGCGAGCTTTTCAAGAAAAACGACGAGCCTCTCATCTGTCAGAAGGGGGGAACTGCCGCGAACATTGCATGCGTTCTTGGTCATTACCTAATTCAGATGACTTGCACTGATTGGAGTCAGCCAGGGTTGCTTTTGAATTACATCAAAATGTGTCCGTCAGTATGCAAGGATCGCTAATTAGCATTAGTTTTTGTTAGCTCCCGCAGTCATCCGCACAAGCGTGACGTGATTTTTTTTTTAATCAATTGCTGGCGATGTACTGGCACTGCCTCGGCGATCGACCCATTGGGCACCCCTGGTCTAGGCTGTGTGAGGACTCCCTTAGAGTCGGTGCATATCATAGCACCAGGGGCCTGATCCTAATCCAGGGGGGTCTACTGTGGTTGTCATGTTTCACAAAATGCATGCTCAACATATAGAGAAGCTGGTAGTATGAGAACCTTATACGTGTTGAGGTGTGCAAGCTTATAGCCTTTACCATGGCCCACTAATCCAGGTCCGGACCCAGACCATTGTATTTAGAACCAAACCTAGAACAGTTTGAGAATTGAAAATTATTATATTAAACCGGATTGACAAGGTCTCTTCAATCATTCTTTGAATCCATTGTTCTTTGGATCTCGCCAAAGTGAGCTCACGCAGAAATTGATGTCACCAAATCGCCTCAAACTCCATGTAGTCTCAGCCTAAAATGCCGTATTTAGTCAATTAATGTTTCCCTGTTCTATGCACAATGTAACAAATGCTTACAAATGTGTGAGGTTGTTGATTGTAAGATTGAGAACAATGCAAATCAAATGAAGTCATTGTATTGATGATGCAGAATACACGTATCAATGTGATCACTATCGTAAGCAAGTCCTAAATCTCAAGATGAAGTTGATTCGCAAATCTTTCAATGATTAAACGTGGGGGTGGATTGTGCACTTTGCTGCAGTCCAAACAAGACTATTGTATTTAGACTTTGCTATATACACAGAGGTATGGGAAGTATTGCTGTTGTAAAAGTTCTAAAGATTTCTTTTTAGATTTTATGTGATTACGTGAAAAGGATCCTGTTTAAAAACTGTACTGTTTAACAGTAGAAGAGTCATTTGTGTGGATTTTGGCCATTTTAAGTAAATATCTACTGAGTTGTCATTTAGAGTAATATTGAAAACCTTCAGTTTGCATATTTGGTGATCTATATATTTTCCTGTAAAAGAGTTTTCACAAATCAGTTAATTTTCAGGAATTAACTTGGAATTACTGGGCAAGTGATACGATTGTTAAAACCAGTGGCCAGCCAATCAGTTTCAGTTAACGTCCCAGTATGATTCACTGCAAAGAGGGTATCAAACACGCATTATTATTACTAGTTAAATATTTAACATTTATTCCAACGGTTTAACATAATAAGGAGATCTTATTCAAACAATTCACTATATCAATGAAATATATATACACACACTACCATATGGTAAATATTATCAAAATATATTAGAGCATGTATGAACGTTACGTATATTGAGATGCTTCTATGAACCTAGTTTGTTTCAGTGTGTTGAGGAAAGACCAACTCAAAAGCTCCACAAAACGTCAAATAATGAATTATTTGTGCCTGTTGTCATCCACGTCCTGGTTGTGTGTCCTCACCACAGTCCTGTGTACGTCGCCGCTGGTTAGCAATGTTAACTTTAACACAACGACGTCATTCACGCGGTGCACGAATGTATGGCGTTAGCATGTAGCTAACTAGCCAGCTAAACATCCCGCGTAGAAGTCTCTACAGAAACGTCATATGTGCCTTTCCCTTTCACGCCGGGTCTTCTTGGAAGGACACTGCCGGTGATTGCTCTTTTGTATTTCCTAGCTGTCATTAATTCCTTCAAAATGATTGTTCATTGTACTGGCACATTTAGTTTACATATGCAAGAACATGCTAATATGTTATAATCAGCGATCACTGCACCGCTTATCTCTAAATCCAGAGCACCAAGAAGATTGACATTCATGTAATGGACATTATTGTGTAGAAAAGATCTACCAGTAACATGAACGGATGCAAAAGTGAGGGGGGCCACACATTGCTGTTCTTAAACATCAACATACTGGTTATAGGAACAGAACAAACAGCCCGAGAACTAACCAAAGGCACCTAATCTGCGGCACCCAGCCCTTAACCACCCCTCTCCCACCCCTCTCCCACCCTCGCCCTTAGGCGGGGCAAACATGCATTATTCATGTGAACTAAGTAACCTACATCTCATGGTGCAATTATCTGTAGGCATGGTTCATAATGAGATGTGAAGAAGCCTAAACTCCTTATAAGAGGGAGAAGAAAGGTTTGCATGATCAATGCAGAGATAAGCACCGTGCTCAACCAGAGCTCCTCTTTAGTTTTATGCATATCATTTTGTATCGTTCTTTTGTATTGTAATCTGCAACATCAGCAGTGGACGGCAGAGGGCATCTGGTAAGACAAAAGCCCCTTTCACACTGCTGCAAAGAAGATCTGAGGCTGCACTGAATGTGCTTCCACACTGAAGCAAACACATGGGCATATTGCTCCCACAGTCTGGGACGCCAACAACACGGGGCAAGAGAATACTTGTTCTTTTGTCTTTGAGGATAACCAGTAACTTTCTATAATTTACCGCAGACAAAACAGGCTGTCGTATTATGCCCAAAGTCGATTATCTAGTGATCTAGTTTTTCTGGATAGCATTGCTCAGGTATCCAGCAGCTCCGTAAAGAATCAAAAACAAACATCCAGGACTGCTCTTCTATCTAGCGTTACAGAAATCAGGCCCTTCCTTTCTGAAAATGATGCAGACAGATCAGTCCATGCATTTGCAACTTATAGACTAGATTATTGCAATTCTTTATTATCAGACTGCTCTTACTTGAGGTTTCCCAGACTGCTGGAATGTAGAAAAAAGTAGACTGTGAGCCAATAGAGGAGTCACTTCTCTGTCAAAGGTTTGGCCCTTTTCTTCCCCATGTGAGGGTCGCGTTGTATGTGGACAGATTTTAAGGCCCTCTGAGGCTTTCATCATTCTCATTTCTATCCCTAATGTAAGTAGACGTGGACATTTCCCAAAGAGCCAAACTGATGTAGTTAACCTCAAGGAAAGCCGGGTTGCCATTTCTCTTTAAAAACGCACAAACACACACAGTGTAGAGGACAAAAAGCTGTCTATCGGTTCTCTGCTCCTCCATTCATTTGGCCGACTAGAGTGCTCGCATGCCTTCTCTAATTGGCTGCGAACGGCCCCTCGGCCCACTCAGGGCAGCCTTTGATGAGCTCAGAAGACTCACTGTTTAAGTGGCTTTTGAATGAGAGGCTGAAGAAGCTCGGCTGCTCCGATGGAAGGTGACCACAGGGTGACACGCTACCACGATTATAAGGAAGATGAGATGCAGCTGTGCAATCAAAAATCCCCCTGGTGACACAACCCACCCGTGTTTCTCATACATCAATGGAACTGTGGGCCAGAAACTATTTCTACACTGACTGCTACGTTAATGTGATCCTATTTACCATTGGTTTAACTACACTCAAAAAATGATGTTGGCTGGTTGTTACATTTGCTTTAGTGCAACATGTATTTTGAACGATATTAATTCATGTTTCCAATGTGAACGTGATTCAGTCACGTAGGATTTGCATGAACTTCAAAAACGTAACATTTATTAGATCCATTCATGTTGCGATAAACAGACAATGGAGTAGCTGACATGACCGCGAAAACCAAGGCGGAGGCCGTCCGTCACAACCAGATTAAGAAGATACACGTCGACCCGCACATGGAGAAGGTAAGCGGATATCCATCACCATCCTCCTAAATGTAAAACAATCATATGTGCATTAATGTCGTCACATCTTAGCTAGTTGTTCTGTTGAGGCTTTGTTATTTATTATTATTTATTAGATTTGTTATTTAGTGTTATCTTCGACCAAATTTAAAAAGCCGACAGTCCCCATGTGCACGGCTAGCTATGCGCATTAGCGTTAGCTAATGTTAAGTTGTCTCCTTTTTGCAACCTGCCACATAACTTGCCGATGTGAATGGTGAGCTATTGAAGGTATTGAAGGCAAGAGTGTCCTGGTCCACCTCGCTGACTGCACCCTCCCACCGCAAGAGTGTCCTAGTCCACCTCGCTGACTACACCCTCCCACCAAGAGTGTCCTAGTCCACCTCGCTGACTACACCCTCCCACCGCAAGAGTGTCCTAGTCCACCTCGCTGACTACTACCCCTCCCACTACACCCTCCCACAAGAGTGTCCTAGTCCACCTCGCTGACTACACCCTCCCACCGCAAGAGTGTCCTGGTCCACCTCGCTGACTACACCCTCCCACCGCAAGAGTGTCCTAGTCCACCTCGTTGACTACACCCTCCCACCGCAAGAGTGTCCTAGTCCACCTCGTTGACTACACCCTCCCACCGCAAGAGTGTCCGAGTCCACCTCGCTGACTACACCCTCCCACCGCAAGAGTGTCCGGGTCCACCTCGCTGACTACACCCTCCCACCGCAAGAGTGTCCGGGTCCACCTCGTTGACTACACCCTCCCACCGCAAGAGTGTCCGAGTCCACCACGCTGACTACACCCTCCCACCGCAAGAGTGTCTGGGTCCACCTCGCTGACTACACCCTCCCACCGCAAGAGTGTCCGGGTCCACCTCGCTGACTACACCCTCCCACCGCAAGAGTGTCCTGGTCCACCTCGCTGACTACACCCTCCCACCGCAAGAGTGTCCTAGTCCACCTCGCTGACTACACCCTCCCACCGCAAGAGTGTCCTAGTCCACCTCGTTGACTACACCCTCCACCGCAAGAGTGTCCTAGTCCACCTGCAACCCTCCCACCGAGTGTCCGAGTCCACCTCGCTGACTACACCCTCCCACCGCAAGAGTGTCCGGGTCCACCTCGCTGACTACACCCTCCACCTCCACTACACCCTCCCACCGCAAGAGTGTCCGGGTCCACCTCGTTGACTACACCCTCCCACCGCAAGTGAGTGTCTACACCCTCCACATAAGGTGTCCCACCTCGCTGACTACACCCTCCCACCGCCCTCCGGGTCCACCTCGCTGACTACACCTCCCACCGCAAGAGTGTCCGGGTCCACCTCGCTGACTACACCCTCCCACCGCAAGAGTGTCCTGGTCCACCTCGCTGACTACACCCTCCCACCTCGCTGACAAGAGTGTCCTGGTCCACCTCGTCCACCTGACTACACCCTCCCACCGCAAGAGTGTCAGTCCACCTCGCTGACTACACCCTCCCACCGCAAGGTCCACCTCGCTGACTACACCCTCCCACCGCAAGAGTGTCCTGGTCCACCTCGCTGACTACACCCTCCCACCGCAAGAGTGTCCGGGTCCACCTCGCTGACTACACCCTCCCACCGCAAGAGTGTCCTAGTCCACCTCGCTGACTACACCCTCCCACCGCAAGAGTGTCCTAGTCCACCTCGCTGACTACACCCTCCCACCGCAAGAGTGTCCTGGTCCACCTCGCTGACTACACCCTCCACCGAGAGTGTGTCGGGTCCACCTCGCTGACTACACCCTCCCACCGCAAGAGTGTCCTAGTCCACCTCGTTGACTACACCCTCCCACCGCAAGAGTGTCCTAGTCCACCTCGCTGACTACACCCTCCCACCGCAAGAGTGTCCTAGTCCACCTCGCTGACTACACCCTCCCACCGCAAGAGTGTCCTAGTCCACCTCGCTGACTACACACCTCCCACCGCAAGAGTGTCCTAGTCCACCTCGCTGACTACACCCCTCCCACCGCAAGAGTGTCCTAGTCCACCTCGCTGACTACACCCTCCCACCGCAAGAGTGTCCTAGTCCACCTCGCTGACTACACCCTCCCACCGCAAGAGTGTCCTAGTCCACCTCGCTGACTACATCCTCCCACTGCAAGAGTGTCCTAGTCCACCTCGCTGACTACACCCTCCCACCGCAAGAGTGTCCTAGTCCACCTCGCTGACTACACCCTCCCACCGCAAGAGTGTCCTAGTCCACCTCGCTGACTACACCCTCCCACCGCAAGAGTGTCCTAGTCCACCTCGCTGACTACACCCTCCCACCGCAAGAGTGTCCTAGTCCACCTCGCTGACTACATCCTCCCACTGCAAGAGTGTCCTAGTCCACCTCGCTGACTACACCCTCCCACCGCAAGAGTGTCCTAGTCCACCTCGCTGACTACATCCTCCCACTGCAAGAGTGTCCTAGTCCACCTCGCTGACTACACCCTCCCACTGCAAGAGTGTCGTGTGTCTGCTATCCCCCAAAGAGTGTCCTGGTCCGTTTGTGTTTTAACACCTGTGGTGTTCATTGAAATGATTTGGGGGATACAAAACAGGTGAGAGGTAGAGAGGGGGCTGCTGGGAACCGCAGGGTTGAACCCTGGCTGCTCCATGTCCCATACTTGAGAAAGACACCCAACCCCTAACTGCTCCCACTGTGTGGGATGGGTTATACGTGTAAACCATCTAATGCAATGCATCAACTTTAATGACATGTAATGTAAATGCAATGTAAGTCGCTTTGGATAAAAGTGTCAGCTTGAATGACATGTAAATAAACTTGCCTCAACCACATAATACAAGGTTTCTTAATTTGTGTTCTTGTTATTTTTTGCAATGCAAACCATTGTGATGCAGCCTTTCAGAGACAGGCCTCCTCTCTCCCAGAACAAAGCCACCTGTCCACTACCATGATATGCTGTAATGAAAATGATATTACAGGTAGACCAACCCACAATGGCGCCACATATATATGGTACGCAGGTCTGAGGGAGCTGACAAGCGGGCTGGCGAGAAGGAAGTTGGGGGGCAACTGAAGGGTTCAGAGGCAGGGTTAGAAAGGGGAAGCTGGGGGGCAAAATTGAGGGAATCCAAAAACGAATCAAGTGTGAAAATTGCGGCAATGTGGGTGAAATAGAAATATTTTTTGAACGAGATTCTGAAGCTGCACTTCACACTAGCATTTCAATCTCCAACATAATCGGTGATACATTTACCAGCCAATAAGGAGATCAGTGAGCTATAGGAGAGTACATATTGGACTTATAAGGTGGACACAAACATCTGAACATGAATCATAATTTTTCTTTGTGTCTGCTGTATATCTAATGAAGCAATACAATAACATATAATAGTATTATTATAATAATAATAATATTATATATTATTATAAATAGTATTTGTACAGCAAAATATAAGTTCAACATTGCTTTGATTGAACATTGAAGAAATATCCCCAGTGAGTTTGTACATTGCGCACATTTGAGCGCAGCAAAGTGAAAGGAAATCAGATGGATTCAGTCCTTCAGTCCACATGTATTACAAAGTGTAGTCCTACCTTGGATTTGAGTGCCCAATACTCCTCTGTGTCGTATTCCACATGTTTGAAGGCAGTGATATAGTCGACACTGATGAGCAGCGTCTGCAGACAACAGAGTAGTGACATGTAAAGAGCAGAGTACACGTTTAGAGTTTGGAATATGATTTAACTAAACATTTACAGAGGGTGGAAACAATTAGAATGGAATGACTTGGTTCTAGAAGGGCTGATTAACAGGATGAACGATTAGCATAACCGAACAGCTAAGAGGAAACGTTGAGCGCTATCTGGAGCAGTTTCAAGACCCGAGTGGGACTTGGACACACTTTATAGAATCATCAACACTGTTTATTTGGAGACTTTTAAGCACTGACGGAGTCCTTGATATAATAATGGCAGCAAGCACATATCAAAAACAAGGTAATTCAAAGTGCTTGACATAAAATCATCCAAACGTAAAGGAAGGAGATTTAAAAACAGTTAAGAAAATTGATTGGAACATTTAAAAAAGCAGTCATTGAAAAGACAGCGTTAAAAGAAATAGAAATGAATTTGCAGTGCAGTTTAAGAGAACCAAAATGGTCAATTAAAGTCAGCAGCAACAGAAAAATCTGTCATCTGGATTTTACAGGAGCTGAGAGACCTGCAGCTTTCTGGGACTTTGTTCCAGATATGTGGAGCAGAAAAACTCAACGCTGCTTCTCCATGTTTAGTTTTGACAGAAAGACGACCAGTCCCAGACCACCTAGGGGCTCGTGGCGGTTCTACTGTAATGTGCTTTGGCCCTAAACCACTCAGTGCTTTATAAAGCAACAGCAGGATTACACGCCCACTAACAGCCCCAGAAAATGTCTCAAGTTATGTTAAATCCCTCTTGTAACTGTGCACTATTCAGATATAAACACTGCCAAACCAATGGGTCGAGTACCAAGAACCAGTACCAATATGGCACCGGTTCCTATACGACCGGTACCTGCCGCACCCAAACGCAGATTTCAGTGCCTGAGCCCATTGAAAAGCTTTACGCAGCAGCTGGTGTAGCTACAGCAGCTCGCTAGTCATCAACCTTCTGTTTAGATCTAGAAGTCAGTGTTTCCCTCCGTTATTAAAGTCTGCACTATTTCTCTCAGCGCAGCATCGTACACAAGAGAGCACGCGCTCACCAGCGGATACAGAGCGCCGCTCACAAGGACCACGCCCCCCTCGCTTAGGACGGCCCCCCTCCCGTCGGACGGCCCCTCCCGTCGGACGCCCCCCTGTCGGACGCCCCCCTCCCATAGGACAGCCCCTCCCGTCGGACGCCCCCCCTCCCATAGGACAGCCCCTCCTGTCGGACGCCCCCCTCCCGTCGGACGACCCCCTTCCCGTCGGACGCCCCCCTCCCGTCGGACGCCCCCCTCCTGTCGGACGCCCCCCCATCAGACGGCCCCTCCCGTCGGACGACCCCCCCTTCCTGTCGGACGGCCCCTCCCGTCGGACGCCCCCCCCGTCGGACGCCCCCCTGTCAGACGCCCCCCCCTCCCGTCGGACGCCCCCTCCCATCGGACGGCCCCCCCTCCGGACGCCCCCCCGTCGGACGACCCCCTTCCTGTCGGACGCCCCCCTCCCTGTCGGACGCCCCCTGTCGGACGCCCCCTCCCGGACGCCCTCCTCCCGTCGGACGCCCCCCTCCCGTCGGACGGCCCCTCCTGTCGGACGCCCCCTCCCGTCGGACGCCCCTCCCGTCGGACGCCCCGCGAACTAATAGATATACTTCTAGCTCTTACAGAGGGGAAACTAATGTAAACTGTAAACAGTTTATATATTGTTCCATTTGAAGAAAAGAATTTAGCTTGGCATTAAAACCCTTTCCTTTTTGTTTGAATCATTGTTTGGTGCGTCATCGGTTTAGGGTATCGTCGTTTCATCATTACCACTGTGTCCTCAGAGCGTCCTCAGAGCGTCCTCAGTACTATCTGGTGCTCCCACAGAGTCGTGCTGCTCTGAATACCCAGACTACTTTTTAACAGCCCTCAAAATCCTATAGAATATTAATTAATATTAATGAACTAAAACAGGTGCAAGCCCAGAAGACGGCGGTCTTAGAAAACGATCTGTCATGACAGCACGTTAAACACACACAGCAACAGAACAACATCAATCGTCCACAAGAAGGACGCGCTCCAGTTGGAAGTAACTCACGGTGGTGGCAGCTCGTCCAAAGCGGACGACGCTCAGGTCATTGAGGCTCAGCGGGCGGTTGTACAGGTAAAAGCCGGAGGTGGCAAACACTGCTGTGGCCAAGGAGGAGACTTTGAGCAGGTGACCGGCCATCAGGGAAACTACGGGAGGAAGAATGAACGGCTGAGGACAGCGTCGCGTGGAAAGCAGCTGAGATGTAGTGAGTCCGTGCTCCTTCACTTAGAGGTCTTCTGTCATCTGATAATCAAGGTAATTGTGCGTCGATGTTTCTAATCTTGTGGTGTCAAAGATGATCTTCTACACCCGAGGTGGACGACCAGACCACCTGGGTTTGGGACAGAGCCTGTTTGATATATTCCTGCTCCGAAGAGGAAAACCTTTGCGTAGGCTTGGCACATAAATCAAACATCTGTATGCTTCTCTTTTAACCAGCTTTTTACTGCACCCGTGTGTAGAATTTAAAGTCAATCGGAGAGACAGGGTTGTTTAAATCAACCGTAGCCCTTTAAAGCGCCCGTCTTTCCCACATTTTCACTGTATACATTCAACATTTAGGAAGCTTTGGACTGAACTAAAGTCCCCAAGAGGGGAAATTAAGAACACGAATCTACTGCATTCATAGATATTATGTCTGACGGCGGAGAACAGAACATCTGCACATGGCGGCCGTCTTGGTAGGACGAGCTCGCTCACCCACAACTGTTCGGTTTGTTATCACACTGCAAACTTATGAATAATGTTCCGTTTAATATCATCTTTGTATGAAACCCAAGGTTCTAATTATTCACAAGTATGCAGTGTCAGGGTGGGGATTTCAACATGCGGCATTTCTTGATTTATATTTGTAAAGGGAAATCTTGTCCCTATTTTAGAACATAAGATAATTATTCATATTATGTATGCAGTGTCATAACTACATCTGACGTTTATAACAAACCTAACAGTTAAAACACGTAGCGTGGTTATTTAAAAAGTACATGTATCATGAGCGAGCTCGTCCTACCAAGACGGCCGCCGTGTGCGGACGCTCGACTCCGTTGCCGGTGTTTCGTGCCGACTGGTTTTTACACCTGCTGGTTGTCTACGCGTGTTTGTTTGTTTGTTTGTTTGTCCCCTACAGCGGCAGATGTTTTCTGCCTCGGTCACCTGATTCGTCACAACATATTGCTGAAAATGTTCAAAGTCATCACGTGTCCTTTGCAGCGGTTACTTTGTATAAGTATAAGTGAGCACTACGTCACTGCCACGTGTGAAGAAACACATTGAAGACAATAGATTCATTATCGATCGACCTGGATTCAAACCCTGTGACACGTACAAGACGAACCAGCGGAGCTGATGTCTCTGCTCAGTCACACACTGGAGCTCTACATGTCTGCTGTTTCTCACACGGGTCATCACGCTGACCGGAGAACCAGTTGGTTCAGAGGGAACCGAGACGACTGGTTTTGGAGGCGTATCGTTGAACACTTTGTCGGTGCTTCGTGATGCTTTATACTGTGAAAATACTCAATAATTATTAACACTGAGCACAGAAGGATGTCATATTAATTACATGTTCTATCCACTAAATGAAGAAATGGACGTCATGATTTACAGCCATGTAAACACTGCCTGATTAGAGTTTTTGTAGAAACCTTAAGGCCTTAATCGTCTTATAAGTAATTGTTTGATGGCTCACAATTTGCAAACAAATAAAAAAATCACCATGCCTGAATATCTACAAGAGCAAAAAGTCAGGAGCAAATTATAATTGGATTACATTCATTTTGTCCATTAGAGGACTTTAGAATCTGTAGACATCCTCTGTCCCAGGACCCTCACACCCAAACAGGAACAACTCCCCCAAAACCCCCTAACGGAGAAAAGAGGAAGGAACCTGTGGGAGAGCAAACCGGGAGGGATCCTCCTCCCCGGATGGACAGAAGTGCAATAGTCTACAGGATGATCATCCAAACAGTCAATGCAAGACCAGGTCCAGATGGACCCGTGACCCACGGTGACCTGTGAGGAGACGGGTGGCTGGCAGGCAGGAGGTGCAGAGCGCACAGGGTCATTTCCACCGTATTATTACCTGTTTGTAATGTTAGACGCTCTGTATTTAGACCCTTTCAATCCTCCCTTCATGCTGATGTTGCTAATTAACGTGATTGATTAATCCGCGGTGTATTTTACGATTCCACGTGTGTAAAGCACCTTTTTAACGGTGTGGATGTAATCAAGCATCGATACACATGTGTGGAAGTGTTCCACGACACCAAACACCAGTTGTCTCAGTTCACTGTGACCCGAAAGGTTTTCCAGCCACTGCCGATGTACAACGTGATGAGTAGTACAGGAAACAGCTCCAGTGTGTGACTGAGCAGAGACATCAGCTCTGCTGGTTCGTCTTGTACGTGTCACAGGGTTTGAATCCAGGTCGATCGATAATGAATCTATTGTCTTCAACGTGTTTCTTCACACGTGGCAGTGACGTAGTGCTCACTTATACTTATACAAAGTAACCGCTGCAAAGGACACGTGATGACTTTTGAACATTTTCAGCAATATGTTGTGACGAATCAGGTGACCGAGGCGGAAAACATCTGCCGCTGTAGGGGACAAACAAACAAACAAACAAACAAACACGCGTAGACAACCAGCAGGTGTAAAAACCAGTCGGCAAAACACCGGCAACGCTCGAGACATGGAGCCTTTATATGTAACATATAACATATAATATATAATATCTGATGTCCGTAGACACACGTGACAGTTTGCTCTGGAAACCGGATGTTTGTCACGTCAACATGTCCGCTGCCGCTGCAAAGTCCTTCAATGGTTCCTGAATCCTGTGAATGTGATTAAACAGGTTCACGGTTCCTGTCCGCGCGCACGTGTACAACATCGCCTCAGCTTGTGTAACGTGGATACTGGCTGCGTTTTGTAACTACCGCTGCGAGGTGGATACTACTAATACTAATACTAGTACTGCTACTACTGCTACTACTACTACTACTACTGCTACTGCTACTACTACTACTGCTACTGCTACTACTGCTACTGCTACAGCCAGTCACGGTGTGAAACACTTACCGGAGGAGCCATGTGTTCATAGAGGGGACGACTGGTTGACGTTGTGATGGCTGCTTCCTTCAGGTTTACCAGCAGCACAGTGGCCGTGTCTCATTCCGTCGGCTGCATCCTCCGGAGCGCTGCTCCTCATTCCTGACTGACTGCGTCACTTTGGCTGCTGCCGTCTCATTCCGTCGGCTCCCTCCGATGCGCTCAAGGAATAATTTATATATATATATATATATATATATATATATATATATATATATATATATATATATATATATATATATATATATATATCCACCAACCGGCATTGAGTATATTAGAACATTACTCAACGTACACTTAAAAGTGAACCCTCCCCCTGATGCTGGCTCTCCTACCTCCGTCCTGAATGAATGAAATCCTCTAACTGCATGATGGGATATGCTTAGATCACATGACATTTAGCTGACACACTATAACAAGCGATACTGTAGTACAGTACTCCCAGTATTGTTTTTGTTTCCATGCCAATGTTACAGGTCAACTTCTATTTCTTAGTTCAGATATCCCTGGCTTAGGACCTCTAAACAGTGAAGTGGAGCGTTTCATGACTCGATGTTTCAGGGGGGTGGGGATGTTTCAGGGGGGTGGGGATGTTTCAGGGGGGTGGGCGGGGCCACCTAACTAAAAACAAGCAAGTACAACGTTACAAAAAGGTACCATTTTATTCTTCATCAAAAACAGTTCATTTGGGTAAACAACAAAGACGTCCGTCACCAACGGAATGGGTTTTCTCTAGTTGACTCAATCCAGCGGGTCCAAGTCCCCAGCTCCGTCCCCTGGTCCTCAGGGGGGTTTGTTCCCCGTCCTGCGTCGCTCTCTATGCCTCTAACACCTACAGCACCGGCTCTACCAGCTACTTCGTGAAGGAAGTACTCAGATCCTGCACTGGAGTAGAAGCACCACATAAAATACTACGGCACAAGTGAAAGTTTGTATCTTAAGAATAAAAATGTAAAAAGACAGAATGGATCCCAACAGTGTTTTATTGCACTAATCTGGAGATCAGAACGGTGAAAGAAAGAAACACTATTAGAGCCAATAAGGACTCCTCCTCCACGTTGAGACGATGGCAAGTCATCGTCACTGCAAGGTGAACAAATGCAGAGAAACTGAAACGTCTCATAAACATCTGAGCAGCAGGGACGTCTGCTTCGCCCTCACAGCTTCACTCGTGTTCACTGTCTCGGTTTGACCTTTGCCCTGCAAACGGACGTCTGTTCCTCTGAACCTGCATCTGAAAGCAAAAGGAGAGCACGCAAAGATAGTGAGGAGTTACTGCCAGGTACGAGGCCTGAAAGCATGCTGATATTGCTGCGTTGGGACTAGCGGCCTCTTATCATCGGTGAGCTGGAGACACATCCACATAACTATTGAGAAACAGAAATTGGTTTGGACATAGAAGTTGACTATAAACGAAAGAACAAAGGATAGAAAATAAGGCCATAATTGAACAGGCCTAAACAACTGTAGAAATGTGTGTAATTGCAGCTTTCAGAGGGCCAACATGATACTTCATATCCTTCTGTCTTCTAGCTCTACCTTTGCTCCTTCCAGCATGTGAGGGTCTTTTTGAAGAGCATTGTTCAGTCCTTCCTCTGTTGTGAAGCCCACCCAGCAGAAGCCTCTGTGGAAGCCGGTGTCTTTATCCTGGAACAAACGCAACATACGCACCAGGGAACAGACAGACTCATTCAGTGCTTCTAATGCTGTGACAACTTACAAATGGAAGAAGACACTTCTTCACAGGGCCAAACTGTCCAAAGTACTCCCTCATCTCCTCTGCAAAACAAACAGCAGCATCAACATGTTGCACACTGCGGCTCCTGCTGGTGCATAAACCTACTGGTTCCCCTACATGTTGCACACTGAGGCTCCTGCTGGTGCATAAACCTACTGGTTCCCCTACATGTTGCACACTGAGGCTCCTGCTGGTGGATAAACCTACTGGTTCCCCTACATGTTGCACACTGAGGCTCCTGCTGGTGCATAAACCTACTGGTTCCCCTACATGTTGCACACTGAGGCTCCTGCTGGTGCATAAACCTACTGGTTCCCCTACATGTTGCACACTGAGGCTCCTGCTGGTGCATAAACCTACTGGTTCCCCTACATGTTGCACACTGAGGCTCCTGCTGGTGGATAAACCTACTGGTTCCCCTACATGTTGCACACTGAGGCTCCTGCTGGTGCATAAACCTACTGGTTCCCCTACATGTTGCACACTGAGGCTCCTGCTGGTGCATAAACCTACTGGTTCCCCTACATGTGTGCACATACATGTGTGTGCAGGTTCACTTAACAGCAGCAGTTATCTGCCTCTGTCCCACATTCACAACACAACAACATACACAACAACATATTGGTGAAAACCTTCGGAGCAATACATCCAACAGACAGCGGCTCTAAACGGTGCACATTCACCCAATGAATGTTAATTATGCATTAAGTTGATTGGGTCAGTGTGGAGGAAATCACGTCTGACTGACTGTATACTGCATGAATAAAATAGATTAGATCGGCTACAACAGCTTCATGCACTGGTTTGATTATTTGACACAACTCGCTTGGAGCGTTCAATGTTGATCAGCACTCAGCATCTGTTTACTGTAGTCGTTCATTTAAAGCGCTTTGTGCAGAGATCTGTGGTCTGGGCCATTAGTTCATTTACTTATTTTTGTGTCGGTAATATGTTGTTAAATATGTTTAAACTTAGATAAATGACCTGCACAAGTAATATATTCAAACGTCATTGGTGAGCAGCCCTAACACACACATACATAATACAACTACTAGTTCCATATGGTCATCTACACATGCCGGTACGATACAGTACATATATCCTCATAACTATTCATCGTATCAATTAGACGCTTTGGGTTTGTTTTATCTGCTTATTCTGTAAGAGCTGAGATGATTATTCTCGCTGGATGATGACGAGTCCATGAAGCCTCCTGCCTGCAGACAGGAACTGAACCTGTTACACATGTTATCTCCTCAAATGTCTTCATGATCATCTGCTGCTCTTATGTGCCGTTATACTGTTAACAAATCCTGGTCTCTGTGATCGACTCTTCCGCCTTCTGACCCTGATGACTGAAGTCTGGTTCAAACTAACGAGACGTTTGAGCGCCGATCCGCCTTCGAGGAACCGAGACAGTCTGATGTCAATCATCCAATCATCTGGTAATCGGACATTTGATCGGCTTAGTTGAACCACGTACGAGGAACAGGGTCCAGGCGTCTTAGAAACAAAACACACTAACGTTACGTACACACACACTGCGTACTGACGTCACGAGGCTATCGGTGGGCGGGTCCTCCTCGTTAGCATGGAGCTGCGTTAGCATCAGCAAGGTGACCCACATCCAGCCGAGAGGCAGCTTCTACGGAGCTCCGGGTACATGTCGTTCTCGCGTTGCACGGTCTGCGCGACGCGGTAAAGTTGTCTAAAGGTACGAAGCGAACACCCACAACGACACTGAACACGGACGCTAGTTTGAACCAATGAATGAACTCACTGCCGGCTATAGTCCACGGGATTTTAGACACGAAGACCTCGAACACTTTCTTGGATGGCAGCGCCATGTTTCGTCCTTGTCTCGTTCTTCTTCGATGGTGGCGCGTGGACCAGTCCACGTTAAACCAGCATGTCGCCGCCTGCTGTCCGACTAGAAGTAGTGCTACAATTACAAATACACTTTGAAAATCCAATAATAAATGAGAACATGGTTAAAAAGGGTGGTATCCTGGAGAGCCTGGCTGTTTCATTTTATTTATTTAAATTAAAAAAGTGTACATATAAATACATAAGAATGTCAGAATTACGAGGGTGGGCAGTAGGAGCAGACAGTGGTGTTAATCTTGGACCTTTGTGCTCTGAAGAACACACAGGGAAACACCAGGCAGGGTTGTGTGGAGGACGTGGAGTCAGTTGAGCACATATTGAGTTGTTGAAGCATGAGATACAGAGAGAGAGAGGATGAGGGGAATGGGGCTCCTGAAGATGGGCGAGAGAGCACAGGGTGGAATGTTGTTAGCTTTCCTAAAACACTGATGTATTTCATTGGATGTGGTGGGAATTCAGGGATATGGTTGAAGGGTCATGGATGTATGTTACGCCCTTTGACCTCATATTGTCCCTGTGTTGTAGGAGAAAGCTTGAGGAGTTCTTCACGCAGGCCGCCGATGGGCGCTCAAACGTCTCGTTAGTGTGAACCAGACTTCAGTCATCAGGATAATCGTCTCACGTCAGAAGAGTCGATCACAGAAACCAGGATTTGTTAACAGTATAACGGCAAATAAACTTAAAGGAAGAGCAGGAGATGATCATGAACACATATGAGGAGATAACATGTTCATTTGAATCATTTCTGTCAGATGAATTTAACGTATTATACATATTTCACGTTGTTCATTCTGTACACAAAGTATCACACACAAGTTAACGTTATGCGTGATGGTCAAATGTAACGGCTCATTTTAGTGCCTCGTCACTCTAATCAATCACATTCTATCTATTTAAATGTGGCTTCATGATGATCATCATCCAATGAGAATAAAGATCTCAACTCCTTCACAGTATGTAGATGAAAACAAGCCCAAAGCATCAGATTGATACGAATGAATAGGATCTATGTATCAGCGTATGTATCATATGTATGTAGATGAGCACATAGAACTAGTTTATTATATGTGTGTGAGAATCATTATATATCCATCGTTCATCATCAGACATTTGATCAATGGAAGCAGTGAAATGTGGAACATCCAGAAGTTTATTAAGAGACAAATAAACCAACAGAACTTTGTGGAGAGCAAGACATGCAGCTGCTTTCCAGATGTTCTCTGCATCGCAGCGCCGACAGACATGGGACAGTGTGAGAGACACTCTGTGAGACACTGTGTGAGACACTGTGGGACAGTGAGAGACACTGAGAGAGACAGTGTGAGAGACAGTGTGAGAGACACTGTGTGAGACAGTGTGTGAGACACTGTGTGAGAGACACTGTGTGAGACAGTGTGAGAGACACTGTGTGAGACACTGTGTGAGAGACAGTGTGTGAGACACTGTGAGAGACACTGTGTGAGACACTGTGTGAGACAGTGTGAGAGACACTGTGAGAGACACTGTGAGAGACACTGTGTGAGACACTGTGTGAGACACTGTGAGAGACAGTGTGTGAGAGACACTGTGTGAGACAGTGTGTGAGACACTGTGAGAGAGACAGTGTGTGAGACACTGTGAGAGACACTGTGTGAGAGACAGTGTGTGAGACACTGTGTGAGAGACACTGCGTGAGACACTGTGTGAGAGACAGTGTGAGAGACAGTGTGTGAGACACTGAGTGAGACAGTATGAGAGACACTGAGTGAGACAGTATGAGAGACAGTGTGAGACACTGTGAGAGACAGTGTGTGAGACATGGACAGTGTGAGAGACATGAGAGACACTGTGAGACAGTCTTTGGGACAGTATGAGAGAGTGTGTGAGACAGTCTGCGGGACAGTAAGTGAGACAGTCTGCGGGACAGTAAGTGAGACAGTCTGCGGGACAGTATGAGAGACAGTCTGCGGGACAGTAAGTGAGACAGTCTGCGGGACAGTATGAGAGACAGTCTGCGGGACAGTAAGTGAGACAGTCTGCGGGACAGTAAGTGAGACAGTCTGCGGGACAGTAAGTGAGACAATCTGAGGGACAGTAAGTGAGACAGTTGAACCGGACAGAGGGACAGCAGGAGACAGTTGAACCGGAAGTTTTTTCATTGTGTTGCTGTGGTGATTTAGACAAACCTGCTTTGGGGAACCGAAAAGCCTGAACTACGTCCTCTTATCCTGAAGACGATCCGGCTAACTCAGTTAGCACGTACAGGAACGGGGCTCTGGTCTCATCTCTCCCGGTTTGAGACCCACCAGGAGCTTCTGTCGGGTTTCTCTGCCATGTATCTTAATATGCTTGTTTTGTGGCTGATAGGGAGCTCAGTATTGTTTCTGCTTATTTCCAGTAGGAAAGCAGAACTCTCGTGTTTATTGTTTTGGCCTTTGAGACCTCGATGTCATTTGTTTAGTGAACTGGAAACGGTTCAGTAAAGAACATTGCGGCTCGTCTGTCTCACGACCATTCCCAGAGGCTGTAATAATGTATATGTATGTATAGGAAACGTTTCTTAGTTATTTGTTTTTATTTATTTTTGGGGAGACAGTGTACTGACGGATCCACCCTCCGGGGCAGAAAGTGGCGCTAATGCCCCGATAAGATGACTACCAACTGCCATAAACCTACAGAAGAAGAAGAAGTGGATTACGTCATGGCTAAAATGGCAGCCTCCATGGCGGAGAGTGGGGAAGATGCATTTAGAAAAATATTCAAGTTTTACAAGAGAAGAAACCCTCCTCCAGATTTGAGCAATGTCATTGACTTTTCAAGAAGTGTACCGAGTGACCAGGTGAGATATAACAACTGAGATGTGACGTGAGATGTGACGTGAGATGAACGTGAGATAACGTGAGATGTGACGTGAGATATAACGTGAGATATAACGTGAGATGTGACGTGAGATATAACGTGAGATATAACGTGAGATGTGACGTGAGATATGACGTGATAACGTGAGATGTGACGTGAGATATAACGTGAGATGTGACGTGAGATATAACGTGAGATCTAACGTGAGATATAACGTGAGATGTGACGTGATAACGTGAGATATAACGTCTCACACAACGACTGAGATATAACGTGAGATATAACGTGAGATGTGACGTGAGATGTGATGTGAGATGTGAAGTGAGATATAACATGAGATATAACGTCTCACACAACGACTGAGATATAACGTGAGATGTGACGTCAGATATAACGTGAGATATGACATGAGATGTGACGTGATAACGTGAGATATAACGTCTCACACAACAACCGAGATATAACGTGAGATATAACGTGAGATATAATGTGAGATGTGACGTGAGATATAACGTGAGATGTGACGTGAGATGTGACATGAGATATGACCTGGATATGACGTGAGATATGACGTGAGATATAACGTGAGATGTGACGTCAGATATAACGTGAGATATGACGTGAGATGTGACGTGATAACGTGAGATATAACGTCTCACACAACAACTGAGATATAACGTGAGATGAGATATAACGTCTATGAAGTCAGATACAACTGAGATATGACGTGAGATATAACGTGAGATATAACGTGAGATGTGATGTGAAATATGAAGTGAGATATAACGTGAGATATAACGTCTCACACAACGACTGAGATATAACGTGAGATGTGACGTGAGATGTGAGATATAACGTGAGATGAGATATAACGTGAGATATGACGTGAGATATAACGTGAGATATGACGTCTCACACAACGACTGAGATATAACGTGAGATGTGACGTGAGATATGACGTGAGATATAACGTGAGATATGACGTCTCACACAACGACTGAGATATAACGTGAGATGTGACGTGAGATATGACGTGAGATATGACGTCTCACACAACGACTGAGATATAACGTGAGATGTGACGTCAGATATAACGTGAGATGTGACGTGATATAACGTGAGATAACGTGAGATATAACGTATGAGATAGATATAATGTCTCACACAACAACTGAGATATAACGTGAGATATGACTCACACAACAACTGAATATGACGTAATGTGAGATATAATGTCTCACACAACAACTGAGATATAACGTGAGATGTGAGATATAATGTCTCACACAACAACTGAGATATGGCGTCACGTCTCACACAACAACTGAGATATGACGTGAGATATGACGTGAGATATAACGTGAGATGTGATGTGAAATATGAAGTGAGATATAACATGAGATATAACGTGAGATATGACGTGATAACGTGAGATATAACGTCTCACAACGACTGAGATATAACGTGAGATGTGACGTGAGATATGACGTGAGATATAACATGAGATATAACGTGAGATATGACGTCTCACACAACGACTGAGATATAACGTGAGATGTGACGTGAGATATGACGTGAGATATAACATGAGATATAACGTGAGATATGACGTCTCACACAACGACTGAGATATAACGTGAGATGTGACGTCAGATATAACGTGAGATGTGACGTCAGATATAACGTGAGATATGACGTGAGATGTGAGATATAACGTCTCACACAACAACTGAGATATGACGTGAGATGTGAGATATAATGTCTCACACAACAACTGAGATATGACGTGAGATGTGAGATATAATGTCTCACACAACAACTGAGATATGACGTGAGATGTGAGATATAATGTCTCACACAACAACTGAGATATAAATGTGAGATATCACGCATGAACACAACAACGAGATATGACGTGAGATATAACGTGAGATGTGACAAATAAAGTGAGATATAACATGAGATATAACGTGAGATATGACGTGATAACGTGAGATATAACGTCTCACAACGACTGAGATATAACGTGAGATGTGACGTGAGATGTAACATGAGATATGACGTGAGATATGACCTGAGATATGACATGAGATATGACGTGAGATATGACGTGAGATATAACGTGAGATATGACGTCTCCATGAGATATAGCGTGAGATGTGGCGTGAGATATGACGTGAGATATAACGGAAGAGATATAACGTGAGATATGACGTCTCACACAACGACTGAGATATAACGTGAGATGTGACGTGAGATATGACGTGAGATATAACATGAGATATAACGTGAGATATGACGTCTCACACAACGACTGAGATATAACGTGAGATGTGACGTCAGATATAACGTGAGATATAACGTGAGATGTGACGTCAGATATAACGTGAGATATAACGTGAGATGTGACGTCAGATATAACGTGAGATATGACGTGAGATATAACGTCTCACACAACAACTGAGATATGACGTGAGATATAATGTCTCACACAACAACTGAGATATGACGTGAGATGTGACGTGATAACGTGAGATATAACGTGAGATATGACGTGAGATGTGACGTGATAACGTGAGATATAACGTCTCACACAACAACTGAGATATAACGTGAGATATGACGTGATAACGTGAGATATAATGTCTCAGACAACAACTGAGATATAACGTGAGATGTAACATGAGATGTAACGTGAGATATGACGTGAGATATGACGTGAGATATGACGTGAGATATGACATGAGATATAACGTGAGATATAACGTGAGATATAACGTGAGATATAACGTGAGATATAACGTGAGATATAACGTGAGATGTAACATGAGATGTAACATGAGATATGACGTGAGATGTGACCTGGATTGAAATAGTTTCCGTCCGTCTATCTTTAAAGCCGCTTGTCCTTCATGGGTTGCTGGGGGCTAAATTGGGGCGGGAGACGTGGATCCT
Organism: Gasterosteus nipponicus; assembly: GCA_014132575.2. Classification (NCBI taxonomy): domain Eukaryota; kingdom Metazoa; phylum Chordata; class Actinopteri; order Perciformes; family Gasterosteidae; genus Gasterosteus; species Gasterosteus nipponicus. The sequence continues at coordinate 427,627 of BMAF01002688.1, read as the reverse complement.
TATTACGTCCACGTCCGATGTCATAAGAGTTTGATCACAGGCATTCCTTTAGCAGGACGTTCATCTTTTACCTGGTCGTTGGTCATGAGGACGCTCTCCATGTCCATATGTAGCTTTGTGAGATGCACGTTTTGGGAATAACTCAGGCAGTCAACTGGTTAATTCTTTTGAATAATTTCCTCATATTTGGACAGTCATTTGCTTATGTCAGTCAATTGAGTTGGAATTATATGGCGAAGGCCCTAATGAACTACAATCCAGTAAAAGATGTTAAGCGACGCTGTGATATTTGAATAAACCATTTATTTCATATATTATTTATCTGTGAGTGGCTTTAAAATATCATCTTCCATTATTATTTTTTTGATTGTCAATTAATAGTTTACTGGGGGGGTCTGCAAATCATGACCAGCCCCTCGCACAAAAAGTAGTGGTGTATTATAATGTGACATACATTGTCACAGAAAAAAACCCAATGTCATCTACAATCTTGGAAAGATTGTCCACTGTGAACGTTTGGTGCTTATTGTTTGTTTGCAAGACACTTCACAACAGTCTATATTTAAGCCGCCAATGGGTGTGTATGCGTGTCCTTGTCTGTGTGATTGACAGGTAGTCCCGGCTATACTGGACGTTGGTGGAGTGAGCGATGGGGAGGCCGCCAGGGTTGGATTACAGCCTGTCAGAGACTGGAGAGCCTTCGGCCTGCACGGCTACCCAGGTACACACAGGACAGACTGAGGGACGGGCAGTTAGGTAACAACATAACACGCGTTTATACCCAAACTAAACATGCAAACAAATACAGATGCATGACAAATGAAAGATGCATTCAAAATAAGGTGTGATTCACTGCTCTGTGTAAACACTTTGGGCTGAACTCTATGAAGATATTTAGCATATTGATTACTCAGTGAACACTCACACTCTGCTTTAAAGGCTCTGTGAGTTGTTTCCTTCTTTTCTTTCTTGTGTCACCTGACACGAGAGCATCTTTCCTTCCACAGGCACTGTGTCCCATGACCGTCCTGCAGGGACACAAGATGTATGATAACGGTTTGATCTTGACCCCAAATGTTCTCTTTGACTAAGTACTGTACTACTTTGTTTTCAGGCTTCATGTTAATCTCCAACCCGTTCCTGCGGGGCTCCAAACCCTTCTGGGTCACACAGTGTCTGAAGGTCTACCCTCAAAAGCCCAACGTCTGCAACCTGGACATGCACATGTCCCCCTCTGATACCGAGGACATTTGGGACAAGAGTGTTCTTAGCCTTAGGTAAGACATTTCTCACTGAATGTCTCCCTGTGCGTCCACCTTCCGTGTCCATCGGACTCTTTCCTCATGTGGCTGCTGGTCAACATGCAGCGCTACGTTATACTGTTATCACACCGGGTAGACTCTGGACCACGTGTCTCTCTCCTCTCACAGTAAAATGTATTAACCTAAGTCTGTGGGAGCACAGCGGCCTGCTGTGACCAAGCAAAGCGCTTTTCGTTTGCTCGGCTCCCGGCCTCAGCACACAGCTTCCCTCTGGTAAATAAGAACAGAGGCAATGCAAGTCCTTCTATTCACACAAACGTGGACACTACAAAGCCTTGGGGCTGTAAACCCAGTTGAAGCTATTTAAAGTTTGATTTTTAGGGAATGGGGAAGAAGATATTTCTGATTCTGTATTTCAGACAATACTACACGGGACAGTTTAAACTGACAATGTAATCGGTCTGATCCCAGCAGTGGAAAGACACAAGCAAAGACTCTACTTGAGAAGCTGCGCTGGGTTACTCTGGGATACCATTACAACTGGGACACCAAGGTAATCATGACATGAATACTAATGCTCTGATCACTCATGTACAGTTTATTAGCACATCATTCACGTTTGATCTTTTTATTACAGAATGAAACTTGCTTTGAGTCCCAATCAGTTGTTTCTTATGCGGAGTGTGCAAGAGAAGGTGCATGTTTCGATGTTCCCCCTCACATTCCTGTATGTTTCTACAGTGTTCATAGTCATAGTCAGGAGATGCACTTACTAAAGCAGAACTTTGGTCCAATGACAGAGACCCAGAACATCTGTCTGTAATACTTACTTTCAGAATAAAAGCAAATAATAGACCAAAATGAATAGAAACGCAGGCTACAGAGCTGTTTCAGACGCTGCTTTGAATGAGTTGCAGAAAGGGTCTCTATCATCTCATCGACCTCATGAATCACGTGATGCACTTGTGATGCATCTGTGAAGCAGCGTAGCGTCTGCGCTTCGCAGCCCGGTTTGATAAAGTTGGATATTTGTCTGCGTGCACTCGTCTGCTGCTCGTGGCTTGTCAGCAGGTGTGATGGAGGCTCCACACATCAGACACTTAAACCTTGATGTTTTCAGGTGATTTCATTTGTTTTAAAGATTTGGCCAAATGTCAGGAAACCGTTTGGCATCGAAGAAAGAGAGAAAAGGGTCCAGGCTGCTCTTCTTGTACAAACCTCCAACCCCTCCTTTTCGTTTGGCTGTTCCCAGACGTACTCTGCCAACCACTACACTCCTTTTCCAGCGGATCTCCACTCGCTGGCCTTCCACGTAGCATCGGCATGTGGCTCCTCGGGCTTCGACGCACAGGCTGGAATCCTCAACTACTACGGGTGTGACTCCTCGCTGGGAATACACGTGGACGAGTCCGAGTTGGATCACAGCCGGCCTCTGCTGTCCTTCAGGTGAGAGGAGACGGTAAGCAGTGCTCAGTGCTGTGGGACAGAAAAGGTACAAATCCTGTTTTCTGTCCCCATAGTTTTGGGAGGTCCGCTATCTTCCTTTTGGGAGGCAGCCGCAGACAGGACCCCCCGACCGCTATGTACGTTCACTGTGGGGACGTGATGGTGATGTCGGGGCCGAGCCGGCTCTTTTACCACGCGGTCCCACGCATCGTGGCACCACCTCAGGGTCGGCCAGTGTTTGAGGCGGAGAGCTGCAGCCCGGCCTCCTCGGAACGGGACTGGACAGCGTGCTCCAGGTACATGCAGGGCTCCAGGGTGAACGTGACCGTCAGACAGGTGCTGGGGCCTGGACAGAGCTTCTGCCTCAAGGACTGATGCAGACCAGAGGGGCACCACCAAGAACTCGCGTCAGCAGAGACATTGGCACCGGACGCCAGCATTTGCAATGATATCGTGTTACAGAATGAAGTGTTTTACGTGACTACTGAGGAATAAATAAGCCCGTCACGTAAAGCAACAGCATTCAGGTGTCCGTGTGCACGTGGCCACACACTCGCCACCGTTACGGATAACAAAGGATTCCTCACCACAGGTTACATGTGGACGGTGAAGATTGTCTCAGGAGGAATATCAAAGCATGATGCATCAGTTTGATGTATTCATGTTTAAAAGAATGGTGACACACACACACACAAAGTGAAAATTAAATGACAATGAGATACAGAACGTTAAAGATTCATTTATTTTTTGTAGCCAAAATTACGGAATGATTTACAATGCGTTCAATGCATAAGACGGAAATGATTTCTATACTGCAAGTACTCAAACAGCAAGGTCATATTACTGCAAATACCAGCTGTAGATTAACAATGAGAACAAATGGAACCTAAAGCTTTCCCAATAGCTTTTCTGTTCAGTCATTCCAGGTGTTGCTCGATAGTGGAGGTCACAGTAAACTGACTGACTCCATGTGCGACGGCTGTAAGGTAAGAAATGTGTTCACGGGGGTCTGGAGGGTCCGGTCGGGGCCTCAGTGACCACACAGCCGGATTATCGCAGGATAGATAACGGGAAACATTGATGTTTTGGTTGGTGACTCACTGATATATTATATTCTCTGGGAAGAAGCAAAGTCAGCGGTCAACATTAATGGGACAAAGAATAAGGACATTTTCAAAATGATCATCCATTCAAAAATCCTCCTGAAATGAGATATTTATACATATTGATTGAAGTTAAACTGAATTTTTATATTTAGCTCATTATCAAACCTGAGTGAGCCCCAGGAAGGTTTGACCCCAGCTGTCAATCATTTAACTGTTAAACGTCGTAAACATGCTCACATCTCTACCAGTAGGGGGCACAACACGTGTATTTAAACCAGATTTATTAAGGTTTAGTTGTGTCTTGTTACTGAGACAGATTCATTTAATGCTTGTCTTTTTATTTCATATCAATGGTTCATTTGAAACCATCATGTATTTATGTCATAAAAGGGTGAGTGTTCATTAAGCAATAAATGATGATGAAATAAAGTAAATAACGGAACGTTTCATCAATGAATCAATGTTGACATTCCCTCAGCACTGAGCTCGCTGGATCAACAGCTGGAGTCCACAGAGTCCACGTCAGCCAGAGTCCACGTCCTCACGTCCCCACTGAGCCATTTAAATAGCATTCTTGCCACGTCTCCCCCTGCATCCAGGACGAAGGCGTGGCGGAACCTGTTCTCACACAGTCGGAAGTTCCCACGAGGAAAGTCCTGCTTGATGTCATGATAATACTGGACGGGGCACCAGTGGTCTGAAGCTCCATAATAAAACAATAGCTGCAAGAGGGAACACAAGTAGTTTACAGCTGATGGAATACACACACAGACTGATCACTGGGCTTGTTGACCCCGTGTGGCTTTCATGTTATCAATGGAATACTATGCGGTGCAGACAAATACGTTGAGGCCTTTCCTACCTTGTCAATGTTTTTCTCTATAGTGATGTTGTCTCGTTCCATGACCGTCCTCATTTCCTGACCCCCCATGTACATGGCGTTAACTACAAAAAGAAACAAATCACACCGGTTCATTTCTTTACATCAGACATTCTAGAATTAGGAAGTGACAAACACGTCATTTAGGCGACGCTTTTATCAAAAGACTTTCGTTTTTGGTGCCTTGCTCAGGGACACTTTGACCTGGAGCAGCTGGGGTTCGAACCACCAACCCCGCGGTTCCCAGCGCTCCCTCCACTCCATGCGCCAATGTAAATGTCCCTGACCACAGATCTCATCTGAGAGCAGCTAGAAAACCGATAAAGGCCTATTGAAACAGTGTAAACTTTAAAAAGAATCATATAGCGATCACTGTAACCACCTGAGAAATAAAATACTGAACCATTGACCAAATAGGAGCCAACCTGCACAGTCTCCGCTGAGTAGAGCAACAGTAGGCCGGACTACAGCGCCATCCAGGGAGCGGATGCTGCTGAACGCCAGTCTAATCAGGCCTTCCTGGAGCGCCGCGGGCAGCAGGGAGAGCAGGAAGACGGGCAGGTAGGCCAGGTAGCGCATGTGACACAGCACAGGGGTCATGACCTTCCCCTGAGGAGTCGCAGCCATGCGCTCGATGGTGGGAAACAGCATGACGGCTTTTATGATCTGCATGAAAGGACGGATTAAGAAGGTACAGCCACGGGTGTTGACACTTGGTATTTCAACGAGCCGCCTGGGGAACTCGCCTTGAGTTTAGGATTTCTCCTCATGATGTCCAGAATAATGTAGCAGCCGATGGAGTGTCCCACCAGCACCAGGCTGGTTTCTCTGGGAACGTGTCTCCTGATGAAGGCCAGCTTGTGTTCAATCTGCCCGTTCAGACCAAACACGTCACGCTTTGCCGCTGAGAAGTTATCTATATGAAAAGAGGTGTTGAAAGACTTTATTTAGTATCATTGGAATGTTCTCTCTACCAATGAACAATTCTCAGAAGGTTCCAAACCTTCAACCATGTCCATGGAGTGTGGTGGCTCGCAGTGGCCTGCGTGGCTTACAGCCCACACTGGGTGGCAGCAGCCAAACATACTGTAAAGGGTCTGCATGAAGGTTCTGTAGAAGCCCACTACACCAGGGTTCCCTGTATGGAACACACAGAAGATCAGCATCACACGATCAGAGTAAACGTTCAAAACCGTTTGTTCTTTGTCACCTTCTTCTTCTTCCCTGGCACCTTTCAACTCCTTCACTTTCAGCAATTAAACCGTTTAAAATATTCAGCTCCTTTAGGACATTTCTTTAAGGACTCTTCAGCCTTCTAGCTCTTATAATTGGATTTATATGAATTAAAATCATTAACTTTTCAAATCCTCTCAAACTTCAACTTTCAGATTTTTCTGCTTGGCCCATCTCGTAGCTACAGACGCCATTTAAACTGTAAAAGTTGACAAAAGTCATTTTATATTAAACAAAATCATCTTTTTGATATCTATTGTACTTGTGTGATAATCACAGTGTCACTGGTTTGTCTCTGTGGCACACAGCAGAGGACCTGATGCTCCAAACAGGGTTCAATTACCTCAGCGACCTGAAACCTTTCACGTTGTTTACTTTGAAGTATAAATGTGGTTTTTTGTCAAACAGACATTGGGGACAACCACTGTCTGTCCCCCAGTTAGGACATACATGGCAGAAGCGTTCTGCAGAGACAGTGATGTCTTTGCTGGGTGGGTTGTTTAGGCGTCGTATTTGCTGTGATTTGATTGGTTAGTTAGTCCCACGTGGTCTTTTCCTCGTTGTTTGATATGGATATGAAGTGAGCAGTATTCAATCGGACTTATTTGAAGAGTTTAATAAACCGTTTCCACCAGTCTCTGGCTCTTTTGCGTAGAATATGACTAATACACCAAACAGTACCAGCATTTATGCTGCTATTAATACTACTAATAGCACCACATCTGTATCTGAAGCAGGGACGGGGTCCAACGTTAGCTCATACCGCATCCGCTAATGTTAAAATGTACGAACCTGGTACGATGAGGAACAGCAGCTTGTGTCCGGAGTGTAACCGAGTGGGACCGAACTTCAGAACCTCGGTGGCGGCTCCACAGCAGAAGCTGAAGTCCGTCCGCGGCCCCGCGTCGTCCATCTCGCCGCGTCACCTCGCGGCTCGTATCGTGACCCCTGCGAGCACCTTCACGCGCATGACGTTACGCAACGACACGCCGCCACGTCCAAAGGTCCAGTTCGCCCCCATAGCGGGATGCTAGCTGCATGCTAACGCTGCTGCTCGTCTACCGACGCAGTAGCAGCTGCTCTTCTTCTTCTTCTTCTTCTTCTCGTTTACTGGCAGATCGCAACCAGCTTAAAGGTGCGTATACCGCCACCTGCTGCACTGGCGTGTGGGGCCGGTCACGGCCTCCCGTCTACATCCCGCTGTAAAGCCCCGTGTTCCTGAGAAACAGAAATACTGCCTTCATTACTGCCTCCTTCCCTTCCACCACCTAAGTCCCAGCCCCGCTTCGTCTCCCTGACACTACCATACAACACCACCCTCTCCTTATCACACCTCCCACAGACAGTACATGCTCAACACATCTATCACACAAACCTGTGCCATGTTTTCACCCCACTGTCTCTCCCTATCGGCAATCCCTGCTTCCCGTATCAACGACTTAACCTCCCTGTGCCCTAACGACACCCGTACATCCTTACAGCACTCTTTGCCACCATGTCAGCCACCTCATTACCCTCCACTCCAGCATGCGCAGGAATCCAGCAGAACCTCACCTCTACTCCCTGTCTCTCCAACCCCAGCAATATCCCCATCAATTCTCCCAATAGGTCTTCCCTGTCAGACCTACCATCCATAACACTGCTGCTGAGTCTGAACATATCAGCACCCTACGTGGTGTCACATCCTCCACCCATCTCAACCCAATGATCATAGCCACCATCTCTGCTGTGTACACAGACACATTATCAGTGACTCTTTGACAGATACTCACACTGAACTCAGGAACATGCACTCCTGCACCCACTCTACCACCATTCACTACCTTAGATCCATCAGTGGACACCCTTACAAAACCATAAAACCGTTTACAGACTTCCCCCCTTGCCCCACTCCCTCCTCTCCTCCATCATGCCTACATCCACTCTTGGTATCGGGAACATCCACGGAGGGATGGGCCCCAATGCAGTCGCCGGCCCTATCTCTATCCCCTCCAAGCCATACTCTATCACTTCCTGCCCAATTGTCCACCCATACATCCTCAAACTACTCTCGTCCCTCTCCCAACACTCCCTAGTACCCACAACCGCCGTGTGGCTTTCAGCACACCCCTTCAGCCTGCCCCAATACGCCAGCGCTAACTTGTCCCTCCTCAAGCTCAGTGGCAATTCCCCTGTATCCACCTGCAACACCACTACCCGGGTGGTCCTGATAGCCCCCACACACAGCCTCAGTGCTCGTGATTGCACCCTGTCCAATCGCTGTATCACCGTCTTGGCCGCAGCTCCATAAATAAAACACCCATAATCTATCGTGGATCAAACCAGTGCCTGATACATACACAACAGTGTCCTCCTATCTGCCCCCCAGTCTACACCTGCCACAGCCCTCATCAGATTCAGCACCTTCCTGCACTTCTGTTCTATAAACTCCACATGTTTCCTCCATGTGAGCCTTCCGTCAAACCATAATCCCAAATATTTAAACTCTAACACCCTTCCCAATTCCTGTCCATACATATGTAACCGAACCTCTCCCACCCTCCTCCTCGAGTACACCATGAAACACGATTTAGTCACAGACATCCTAAAACCCCATCTCTTGGACCATTCCTCCACCACATCCACCGCCATCTTCCTCATTACAAACTTCTCATTCTTACCTCTCTTCCACAAAGCCCCATCATCTGCATATAGTGCCATACCCATACCTCTCCCTACATCCCTAAACACATCGTCTATCATTGTAAACAACACAGGGCTAATCACGCTGCCCTGTGGGGTGCACGCCGACTCTGCCCCTTACACACACTGGCCGCGTTTTTCTTTTTCTTTTAGAGTATTTCACCTGCCTTAGAGAACCCTTTCACAGGGCACAGATGAAGCTGGGGTACATCGAAAAGTCACAGCAAGTTTATACAAGTTTCTTGCCAATATTCCAGAGGGTTCCCCCAACGTCCAAGGTTTGGTTCACCTTGGTTGGTCTCCTTGTTCTCATGCAGGGCTCTATAATAAGAAAGCCATGGGTTAAAAACGTAATGTAAGTTGCTTTGGATAAAAGCGTCAGCTAAATGACCTGTAATGTAATAATGCCTCAGGATAGATGTCAGGTTATTGTTGTATTCAAGCTCCCTTGAACACAAGACACTTCACCTTTTAAAATACCAGAAATAAGAAGAAATACATTAGAGCAAGGGATACGTTGTGTCAGATGTATTTACAGTATATTACGCTAGTTATTAATAACATATTACTATGTGCATACCTTATTATGAGAGATCAGCTCAAAATGTACCCAGACAGGAGAAAATCTCCCCTTTCTTGCTGGTTCTGGAAAACCTCAGATTTGTGAATAAAAGACTTTGATGATAGTTCACAGTGAATATTGGGAGTTTTTGAAGAACCCTGTTGCCATGACGACACGGTCTTCGCATGAAAGTTCAAGCAGATATTTTGGTGCTTTGGCAATCTCAAAAACTCTTAAAAAGTTATGTCAGTGTCCAAGGTACTAACAAGACAGAGGTGATGTGGAGTTTTGGCTCAAGGGTGGTAAATTGCCTCCATAGCGCCCCCTGGCAGTTTTTAACAAAGTAGGCCCAGCGCCCTGTTTGACTTACATGTATGATGGTTTTTGGACATATGTAAGAGGGGGAGACTTAACATAAAGCCTCTTGGGACGATGCACTAACATGAACAGGAAGTCAGTTATAATGTTTTGTGTGTCAATATTCCCTCTATTTTAGACACTCTTTAGTCGCTATACTTTGAGGAACTCCTCCCTGGGACTTTGTCACAGCGTCTTCAAATTTGGACAAAACAGTCCCAAGGTGATAGTTATTAAAAACTTTTAGTTTTTGTGCTACGCTGTTGCCATGACAACTGCTTATTCACATTCAAAATGAAGGTGCTTTTGAGGGACTAAATATGCTCCAATCTTTACTAAACTTGGAAAACACATTTACAGTTATAGATGTAGTTACTTCATATGATTTTGATGCTTCAAAATAGCATTTTGGCTCGATATTGCCCCCTACACGTATTCATAAAGCAGCCCCAGCAACTGCTGAGATCTAGGTGCACTTACCTGGAGGCCACCTTGATCCAGCTGTGCAGATTTCTCTTCCACATCAGCGCTTGAGTATAATTAATGAAGTTGGTCAAGTTGGCTGTGTCAGATATGAGTGGACATGTTTAAATACAGGTGTCCTGCAGAGACACATTCAATGTGTTTCAGTTTGCAAAATATATCTGCCAGACCTCACAAGTTAATACTTCTTGGTGGGGCAGAAGTGGTGAGATTAGCTCACGTTCTTTGCCTCGACTGAATGGAGGTGATCCTACATACTGATTTACCTTTTGCAGGTCTTTGTACTGCAAGACAAGTAGCCCAGTGGTGAAGTATTCTGTTTACGAATCCCACACCCAGCACTGATTTTCTTGTCTTTTTTTTGTCTTTTTGCCCACGTGTCCAGCTGACTGCTGCCCCACCGTCATGCAAGGGGGGGCTCAGGCCCTTGTTCATTGTTATCCAACCAGGGAAGGATGCCCATAGAAGCTGTCCACAGACCTTTAGCTGGATACATCAGTAGCTGCAGACTGGTTCCAATAAGAGGGGGGGCTCACTAACCTGCTTCAAAGCGCTGAGTACCGGGAACCTGCAGAGACAGCTTCCTCATTGATGAAGGAGCGACAATAGATTGATGTTTCATAGGGAGAGAGTTCTTTGAGCTCCGTTATCACATCATGCAAAATGCAAATGCAGCTTAATACACTCATTTACACGTGTCTTCTACGTCAATGTCCCAGTTAAGATGGCAATTTGTTTTTGCAGGGCTTCATGCAAACCGGGGTTGACCCTGCACCTCGGTAAAGTGGTAGTGCTAAGGAATAATGTGCCATTATCACAACTGAATGAAGTGGTTTTGCTAAGGGGGGACTGAGGCCACAGATGTCCTTCAATCAGAGGATTGACGTTGGCATTGCAGGACTGCGTGTGGGCAAGCAGTGACTATGGCTGTGACTAAGCTGTACAAAAAGTATCATGTTTCTGTTCTGCTTTATCCAGGTTTTCATTAAGTCTAAACTACCAAATGTTTAAAGAAGCAAAAAGTATACTCCAACTTGTCAAAAGAAGTCAACAAATCAAATCTTAAATTAAAATCAAGAACAATTTAATAATTAACAGAAGCAGGTAAGACATTACAAAACGAATGAGGCTATTTATAGTGGTATGTTAGGGAACAGAGACCCCCTCCTCCTGACAAACAAGTCAACATTTCTGGAAGGATTTTCAAAACGGTGCCTTTTTGTGTCTGGAAGTGGTGTCGGCTTTACATCCCTCAGCAATGTGCTGGCTGTCATGTCGACAGTAGCTCCAACCAGCTCGGCCATCCCCTTGTCCACTTTCCATTCCAAAAGCCTCACCCAGCCTGTTTGTTACCGCTCGCCTCTGTTCCCCCGCGAGCACCATCATCAGCGTGAATCTGGAAGCTCTCATTGACCTAACTCATCTTCAATAACACAACACATTCAATGATTATACCTTTACCTCAAGCTTCTTGGAGTAGACATAATATGGGATTTAATATATCCCATTTATCATCTAGTACTTAGCACATACCTATCATATTATGTCATAACATATTACTAATGTCACACTTGATACTTCTACTATCCCAATTATGTCTTCATAAACATGATATCCAACTCATTTCATAGCCCAGAATAACAAAACTAAACACAGACCCTGCAATCTTTACACATGCGACATCTGCTGACCCAAAATTTTCACACGACACAGGAAAACCTCAGAAAAAGGTCAATAGGAAAAAAGGGTGGATACAATGGATGTCATGTGTACAGAGTTGGATGACGTATGCTTAATTAATATTACAGAAATGATTGAATTTTACACATAACTTCAACATACCATAATTCATACCACTAGGCAAGGTTTTCCGGTTCAAACCCTAACAATACTCTGTTTTAATATTGTAGCTGGGCACTGACATTATTGGCAAGCCTGGTACCATGATTTCAAAGGCTGTAGTGGTGATCGCATTGCAGACGTTAAAGTTCATAGATCAATTCTTAAGTCGTCTACATGCAAGTTGGTATTTGGAACATCAAAGGCTGGAACCAAGATTGCATGGGGAGTAATTTTATGGATTGCATTTTCTTCTATCCAAGATGATACTGCAAAGCTAATCTTGGGGATGTTTCACGTCATTTCGTTTTCATTGGTATGTAAACTCCTTGTCATGCATGGTCATGGTCTACACAATACTGGAAGAGATGGTAAGGAATTGTAACTCGTCCATATTTGTGACCTAACTTGAGAATTCCCAGAAGGTCTTTTGATATACAGGAATGCTAACCGCATTCATGAAAGCCAGAAGGCCTTCCACAGATCCTGTTAGGTACTTTAGATTCATCATTAGACACAAGAAAATGAGAAGTATGGATGAGTGTTCCTTCCCACTCCAAGTCATACACTGCTTGTCTGAGCTGATGAATAAGTCCAGCATGACTATTTGGTAAAAACTGGCGAGTCATTTTTGCAATGTTGGTTACAGATGCTTCCATGCTCCTTTTGATCAGACTAGGAGCACACTCATGGTTCGCTTCCACATTTTCTGCTTTAGGGACACAGTGGAGGCCAGTTTTAGTCCTCTCTTTCTTTACAGACTGATTGTGCCATTCATCTTTCCATTTAGAATTTTAAACAGAGATGTTAAAAACGTGGAATACCGAGCGACAATGTTGGACTGATTATAAAGGCCAGCATTAGCACTTAAGGTAATAACAGTAGATTTAAAGTAGAGGTCACACGTTATGTTACCAAGGGCTGGGATCAACATGTTGTTCTGAATGATTAGTAGTGTGAAAGTGGGAAGCTTTATTTCCTTTAATGTTTCTGGAACATGGACTACAGGAAATTCCAAAGATGGTAGCACAACCGAATAGGATGGCACGCAGAAACCCAGTGCTGGAATGTTGAAGCTTGGTGTGCTGACCTCCTTGGGAACAAAGTAGCTAAAGGCTGGCATTTCAGCCCTGATGGCAGAAACCTCAATATTCAATAAGGGTATTTTGTATCCAGGGAAAGTGAAGAATCTAGGACGCAGTCCAGAGGTGTCCATATTTTGTTTCATATAATGGACCTTTGCTTGGTTATAAGAATCTGTTAGAAGCGTAACTACTTTGTCTCTATGTTTGTTAAATTAAGCCTGGAAGATGTAGGCGTTATTATTAAATGTAATGTAAATTGGTTCAAGGTGTACTCCAAAGCTATGGGTATCAAGGTTCTTGAAGTAATGAAGCTTCAGATTGAAATCGAATGACTGTTGAGGATCCATTAGCAAGGTTTCAAATCCAGCATCTTCCCACAGTGACACGTCTCTGAGCCCAGGGGTTTTAATCCCAAAATAAGGTACACTTATTGCTGGGATGGATAAAGGAACAGACAAAAAGTCCAGCTTTGCCTCTCCATTTGCAAATGATTGAAAGAAGATGCTGATTTCATTGTTTTCTGCTGTGAAGTTTTGTTTGTACTTGTACTGGTTGAATCTGGCCAAAGTAAACGAGCAAGCACGCTGCTTCTCAGAGTTTACTATGACACCATAATCATGCTGCAGATCAACTTTACCAGTAAGTTTCAATGGGAACAACATTTTTGAGTTTACTCTATTCTTAACATTGAGCACAATTTCAAATGGATGAGCAATAAATTCCAGCGAGTTGGACATAACTCCAGTCAAACCTCCAGCCAATTCAGAATCATGAAAAGCTGTCACCTCAATGTTTAAGTCCCCAATATCAATCTCTCCATTTAAAACCATAACATTCTTCTTGACAGAAGGAAATTCATTTTCACATCTAGCTTTAACAATAATATGACTTAAAATCACCGATTCAGCAGTCAGTGTTTGCTTTGATTTCATGGCGTTACAGGTTGTTTCTCCTGCCATAGTTAATTTGGCAGTGCCAGACTGTATGCTGTATTCTACATTGCTGGTGTGTGTACCTTCGTTAGAGTAGTATTGAAAGGACCACTTTCCATTACCAGTAGTTTCACTGGTCAAAGTTACTTTGCCCGATTCCATGGTAGCTGCTATATTCTGTTTCATTGATGCTTCACTGAAAGTTTCAATTGATGGGACGTCCAAGTTGTGGTTGTAATTTGTATCCATCGTTGCAGAGATTCCTTTCTTCAATGTAAGTGCTATACTGTTGACAAAATCTGCTGTGTACATTTGGGTTGTGGCCTTGCTAATGGTCTTAGCAGAAGCCTCAGCAGAAGAACCAGTGAGTGTTAAGGATCCCCCATGATCAATTGAGAAGGCAACATGTGTAACTTTCACAATTTCTGTTAATAGAAACTCGTTCATTATTGGAGCTTCCAACCTAGCATTGGCTTCAAAGGTGTATTTAAAGGGTTCAATGGGTGATTTGGAATGAGAAGTAATAGCTGCTGTAAACTGAGGTTTTTTAGGTGTGGACGTTGAGTTCTCAATCTTCCCTATAGTTTCCATCGTGAACTGTGGGGAGCTCAATCGAAATTCACCATGGAGCTTGCCAAAAAACGGCATGCAAAGGTCACTCGGAATCTCAGGTAATTTGATCTCTGGAATTGGAAGCATTGTAATTTCAAAGTCCTTCAGATTTAATTGGGGGATTTTGATAACAGGGAAATGTATTTCTGAAAGGGTTATTTCTGGGACAGTAAGATCTTGCAGTTCAGGAAGATAAAGCACTTTTAGGTCCCCCAAAATCTCCTCAGGGTCAGGCATTTGGATCTCATATTTTCTGATGCCATCTATGAGTGCAATTATATGTGCTTTGATCTCCTCAAAGTCTATGGTAAAGGCAGGAATTATGTATGAGTTAAGGATAGTGAACTCAGGGACAAAAATCTGAGCTGGGATGCTAATCTCCTGCATTTTGTTCAGGTTTACTGTAAATGATGAAATGGTGAGGTCAGTGAGAGGTACAGTGAAAGTTGGAACTACAATCTCAGCTTTTTTTAGTGCACCCAGAATTCTATCTGCAGTTTGTTTTACCTGTGTGATGATGTCATTGGCATTGGTCACTTCTCTAATCCTCTCAATTAGTTGGTTAAACTGTACAGAAACATAGTTAACCACATTGCTGTAGGATTCGCTTGCTCTTTGAAGGTAAATGTACATTTCTTTTCTGATATCCATGTCAATGATCCGTTTTTGAACGTCCTCCAAGATATCCTGCACCTTCAGCTTGATGTCATTGTAAAATGTAATGTCAATTACATTTTTCAATTTTTTTAGAGATTCAGCAACCTTTGAGTTTTTGAGTTCATTCAAATATGTGAAGATGGAATTTTGGATCTCTCTGAGAAATTCCCTTACAGCCTCAATTTTCTGTGCAATCTCATATAGTTTAATCTGCTCGTTGATATATTTTGTTGATTCAGCAATTTTCTTGTTGGTCTCATGAACAAATGCACTGTAGTCAAATTCCTTCAATGAACCAACTATTGAAGAAATGTTTGTATTGAGGTCATTAATGATTTTCCCAAACTCAATTGTTTTGAACTGGCTTATAACATCTATGTGCAGAAGCTGCCTCATTTTATTATCAACTAATTCAAAGTTGATAGATTTCAGACTATCGACCATTGCCTTCAGTGTCTCTTCAATTTTGAATTCCTTGATGAGAATCAATAATTGATTCATCAGTTCTTTAACTGTATCATTAAGATTGTATTTTAAAACTTTATCCTTAGTATAAGAATACATCGTATTGATTTTGTTGGGGATTTCATATTCGTCAATCCAGTTAACAATAACATCATTTATAGATTCCGTCACTTTTGCTATGTCTGCAGAAGAAATTGTATAGGATATTTGCTCCACATAAAAAGCTAAATCAATTGAGAGAAGTTGATCCTTTATCTCCTGGAAAAAGGCATTGATGTCAAAGTTCTCAATAGCCTTTTTCATTTCGGACAGTTTGTCTTTTGTTTTCTCCAAGATTCTATATTTAAAATCAAAATGACGCAGCCAGGCGGTGCTACTGTCGGTGAGCTTCTGCAAATCTATCTGTCTGATGATGTCCTTGATGGTATCTAGCGCTTTGATGAGAGACTGCTTAACTTCATACTTCTCATCAAAGGCCGAAAGCTGATTTGCCATTTTTAAAAGCACATTTGTTATCTTTTCGGCAAAGTGGCGGGCCTTGACATAGTGTTTGATTGTGAGGATGATGTCACTAATTGTGGAGACAATGTCCATTACTATATTCTCCATGCTCTCTCTTAAGTGTTTCATCACAAATTCAAAGTCATCCATTGTTACAGAAAAGTCATTGATTAAATAATCAATTTTTGCATTTACTTGATTCACTTTGTTCTCCAAGTCCATTTCGAGCATGAAGTTGCTGACTTGCACAGGTATACGATCTAACTTGCCCCTGAAGTTAATGATTAGCTGATTAATATTTACATTTTTGATGAACTGTTGAATCGATATCAATGCTTTTGCAAGTGTGTTCTTGAGGTGTTCAAAAGCTACAGGGAAACTCTCAATGAATGGGATCTCAATGATATGACAGTCACTGTTCTTGTCATACTTGAGGAAACCAGCTATACTAAATTCTTCTACTTCTAATCTCTTTTTGCTGCTTAAATTGCCAAAACTGTCTGTTAATATTACTCCTGAAAACTCAAATGCAACCTTGAAAGGATTATGGAAAGCACTAACATCCTGGTTATAGGCATGGTTGTTCAGCTTAGATTTTATTTTCCAGGTGAGAGATTGGTCACTTGGTGTCAGGAGGCCATCAAATTTGTTTTCTAAATTACTGGAAGACTTCCCATTTGGAAACACATGTGTGGTTGATACCTGGCTGTCATGTGCGAATGCAAGAGTTAGGGGTTCTGTCTTAACCGACAGATTACTATACAGCTGTCCGGCGTGCTTCCCATATAGATTAATTTGTCCATCACTGTTGACAAGAGAATCAACAGTGAGACTGAAAGGCAGTGCCATGGTGCGAATAGTGCTTTCAAAACGAAAGGGCTCAGAATTTATTAGTGCCGCACACTTTGACTTTGAGGAAAGTCCAGCAAACTCAAGTTCACAGTTGTGACTTAGCTGAGCGTCAATTACATTTCCAGTCACGCTGTATTTCATTGTACCAGCCATGTTGTCATAGTTGAGTTCATAGGTATTTTTAATGTTGTGGTGTTCTCCGTAAGCTACCTTTGTAGTTCCACTGAGATCAACCGTAATTGGCTCAAGCTGCATGTGGCCTTCATTGTTCCAATTAAAATCATAAAACTTAAGGTCATTTGTCACATCCACTGCTGTAAGAAATGGCTTCATATGAACCTTGCTGTTTTGTTTGTAGTAAATATCTTCACAGATGAAGTTGTTCGTCTTGGAGTGGAAGGTTAGCGTCCACAGAGTGAGGGTCAGTGTATGGCGATTTTCTGTATTAATCTGCTTCAATTTTCCCATGTTATTGATAGTAAAGGTCAGGGCTCTGCGGTTGAGTACAATATCCATGTTGTTTCTTGTGGTTGCATCGTATACATGGCCATTGAGGACACCATTCAAAGAGGCTTCCGTAGCTGAGATTGTACCGTCAATGTTCAGCTCTCCTTTGCTTTCCTTTGCCATCACTTTTGTCTTTGAGTGTAAGGATGCTCTATTGTTGTCTATGGCACCACTGAACATATTCTCCACCGTGACAGGACTGCACTGAATGCTATTAGTTCCACTTGCGGTCAGACTGTGCCTTCCAACCATAACAGAAGCTTTGTGTAATCCACAAACTGTCTGAAAGGTAATGGAACCTTCAGAGTTTAGCTCAAACCCATTTGAATCCAAGGATCCTTCTACAAGGGAGTAGGCCCTGTTTGTGTCATCATCTGCCTGTGACTCAATTCTGAGGCTGGCCATATGGCTGGACATACCTAGCTCAACTTTGTTATTGAGTGACTGACCCAGTCTAGTGGCAAGGGTGTTGCACTTCATGGTCAGTTGAGCATCTTTATACTTGAGCTCTGCCACATGCTTAAAAGACTCCTCCTGGGCAATTATTTTGGACAGCATATTCAACTCCGAGTTTGCATAAACTCCATTGATCATATTGTGAACATCAAAGAAGGTTGAGTTTAGATGCAGGGTTGACTCTCCTCTTCCTTTTCCAACTATTGGACGAAGGTTGTAGCTGTGGGCGTAGCTGGTATCAGCATAGAATGAACCTATTTTAAGTGATCCATCCATGGTGCCATCTCCTGAGACTTTATCTAAATCTAGAGATGATGCTGACTGAGCAGAGTAGTAGAGGGAGGCTTGCAGGCCCAATGGACTAGAGGCTTTTATATGATAGTTTGCTTTTGCATTCAATCTGTTGGTTACTCCTATTGTTTCTAGTACACTGAAGTTCGTGTCAATCAATCTATGGTTGAAGAAACTATTCAGAAGATACTTGATATTACCATCAGCACTTCTTGATATCATACCGGTTCCTTAAAAAAAAGACAAACAAAAAAGATCAGTATAGTTGTCCTTGTAAGAAAGTTCCCATGAATATGAACATGCTTTCCCTTAAAAGATCAATAAGATTGTATTCCAGATTTGATCTTATCCGAAATAAGCTCAGTTTCCCAACAACATTTAAACAAGTATTTTAACCATCAGTAACTAGATGCCTTCATGCCATTCTCTTACTTTAATCTAACAAAAGCTTGCAACATCTTCATCATAACTGTCAGAAATTACCATTCGAAGAGGGTGTTTACCTTCAAGCTTGTATGCCAGTAGGTTGAACGGTGATTGGGCCATAGCCTTGTACTGTGTAATGTAACTCGGGACATCAACAGTGTTGTTCCCCCCAGAGATGGAGCCTTCCCAGTCGTAGACATTGCTGTTGATCTTGGTGGATGCTTCAGCAAGACCGAGAAAGGGAACAGTAAAATCCAAAGAAGGTGGAATGGTGAATGACGGTAGTGAATAGTTTTTGGCAGGGATGTAAAGGCCTATATCTGGTAAATATATAAGAGGAGTGGACAGAGTTGTTGGGATGTTCAGATCCTGTGACTTTGTTCCTCCGTGTGGAAGGGGAAGTGAGATAACCATCCTATCCTTGTTGAACTGGTATCTGAACAAGCTGTTTCTGTTGAGGTAAAATAAAATGCAGTCATTATTGTTCCAATTTTTTCTACAAAAGACTAACTAGTACAACTGAACCGTCTAGTCAGGGTCCATGCCAAGAAATACCCGAATGCAAGTAATAATCTTACACTGTATAGTAAACACTTACGACTGCAGAAAAAGCTTCTCAGGCATGGCTGCCAGGGTGATATCGGAGATGATCCTCTTATTCGTCCAGTTCGCAAGATGGGGGATGCGTGCTGTCAATTTTTCTAGCCATATATCACCTGCCTTCAGGGTGACATGGTAAAATACATTTTAATCACATCCATATCTTTATCGTGTGGAGTACTCAAGAAAAATAAATAAATAAACAAAACAAATAGAAATATGATATCCCTGGTTTCACAAGTGTTGACGTTTGATATCATTCTTCCACTATCCACATCAACAAATAGTAAGAGTGTAATTTACCCATGGGCAAGGTTTCATTAAAAAAAAGGGCATAACTGAATGTCCAATTGAAAATGACTTAAAATGAAATTTCAGAGTGCTACCTCAATTCCTTTCATGACTATATGACGCAGTTTCATATCAGTTTTTGCCACTTTCTTCTCAAGGATATGATCAATGATCTGTTGCAGCCCGTTGTGATAATCGTTGATCAGTTTCTGAATCTCTGAATTCAGATTTGACTTCAGTTCCACTTCAATCTTGTCAACATCTGTAGTGGGAAAATCCATATGCACGCAAAAACATACAAATTAATAAATGCTCCACATCTCTCATGTGCTAAAGCTGTGAGTTACCAATTACCGTATTTGAAGGAAGCTTTCTGTTGATAGGATGTCACAGGAAGGTTCATGACCGTCTCGAAGTCCACGACTATATCCTCATCCCTCCTCAGGGTCGCCGTGACAGAGGTTTCAGTTTTCAAAAATGGTATTAGCAACTGGAGTTGCAGCATGGCGCCCTTCATTATGTCAAGCCTACATTTATAGTTGTACAGGAGACCATATAGGTGGATAAGACTTCAAATTCTTCATTTTTGTATTTCCTGAGACGATTCTCATCCACTCAAAATGTCCACATTATATATTAGGAAGGATTAAATCATTATTTATAGAGCAATGTACCTTGTGTGTCCAACAAGAGTCAGCTGAGGGATGTTCTTGCTTGTGACATCAACGGTGATCCCTCTCGTTCTCGGCCCCTCTGCATTGCTGTCAGTTACAGTCAGCTTGACGCCTGCTTCCACATCATAGTCAGGAATGCTAACCTCAGTAGTGACAGTGTTCCTGTTGCGGTTGTATGTCAGAGATGCAGTGACTTCTGATGAATCATACCCTAGAAGCAGCAGATTTTAAACTTAATCAATTTACATCCCTACGAACAGTAACAAATGGGGGCTCCACAAAATATTAATAACATTGCCCATATTAATGATTTTTAAGTGATGGTTACATAAGAATAATGAATTGATAAATACAGGGCCAAACTGATCACATCCATTCATTCTAGACAATTATAGTCAAAGTACATTCCCTATGGTATGATTAAGGTTAGGTGGACTGTGGTAATGGCAATTAAACTGGTAAGATATGATCAGGGTTAGAAAACCAGCTCTGTTATATGAAAGTAAGACAGGCTGCTTTCTGATTTGTCATTTCCCCTTGCAACTGAACATGAATTGTGATGTGCAGAATACACAGAGAAGCACGCACACAAACATAACAATACCTTCTGCCCTCATGGTTAGCTTCAGTGACTCCATTTTATGACGACCTTTTTTACCCTCTCTGAGCATTCCATGGGTGAGAGTGGCGGTATACGCTGAAACTTCCCCTGTTGGCTGGATTTCTAATGCAAACCTGAGAAAATGTTGCTTTCATGAAACTCTCTGGTAATGCCTGTTGACCATCTGGTTTGTTAAAATCAATAATAATTTATATGAACTATTATACAATAGTATTAACACATAAGCTAACTAAAAACAAATGGGTTCAAATTAACTTTGTCAATGTGGTTTACTCTTACTTTTTGTCCCCAGTCAGGAGGTAAAATGGGGCCTCATCTATTGAGATAGCATTGGAGAAACTCACAATTGAGCAAAATCTCAGACCTCTGAAAAGGGGCTGGCAGTTAGTTGAGTCAGTTCTCTCCTCAGACAAGGGAGGCACTATTGATGTTTGACTGGAGGATACTGACAGCAACTTGTTACTGTATTTCAAAAAGAGAGAGAATTGATCAGAGACAACAGCAACGGCACTAGAAACCACTGAGAGTGCTTTGTCATTTGGCACATGTGCCACTTACCTAATGCTGAACAACTGAGTGTTTGAAATGGGTGCAGGTATCAACAGTTTCATCTGGTTTCTGCTTATGGTGACCTTAGCATTAAGTGAACTCTCATGGTACATATTAGTGTGCATCTCAAGCCCTGCCTCCACATAGTCTGAAATGTGCACCCACATTTGTGTGATGAATTCTAGTCCAACAGAAGGCATGAAGGAGAAGTCACTCTACAAAGTGAAGGATACAACAGAATAGATGTAAACAGCAAATCTCAGCGGTGACTTGCACAATGTATATGGTATTGAACATATAGTCTACAAAGAAGATAAGCTAAATTACCATGAAATTAGCAGGTGAGTGACTCAGGCCTCCTTTGGCCCCAGGTGCAAACACACCAGCCAAAGAGAACTTCAGAGGAAAGCCAGCAGCAGTAGGTAAAGAGAATGCAGTCTCCATGAAGATGTAATGGGCAAATACTTCATTTTCACGGCTAGATATCAATGCAAAAATGGCCTGTTGGAAAGTAAACAAACAAGCTACATATGAACTGCAGCTTCTGGGTACTCTGCAAATGCAGATGTATGAGGATTTATTGAGAAATAATAGAAAATTTGGAGTTTTTCCTCAAATTGCACGGCTTTCTGAAAAATCTGCATTCCTGAGAAAGATAAGGAATGCACTCACACACCAGTAATACAAATGGTAGGTTATTCAGTTATTCTTTTTGCAAAATTCAGGAAACATACAGGAACAGCATATCTGACCTTGGCAGGAAGCACCTTGAAGAAAACATTGTAGTACATGAACAGAGATTCAGCCATCTTTGTCATGTCACTGGTCTTCATGTATCCTATTTCAGCACCCAGAAGCCGAAGATAGCCAATTGCTTCAGGGGCTGGAGGGAGATGCACGTCATACATGAGCTTTTTGACACCTTTAGAGATATCTTTCAGGAGATCGTGTGGGACCTGGAGGGATATTACAAAATGGATGTCAATTTCTGAAAAGTTTCCAAACCGAGTAAAATACAGTTAGGCATAGTAAACAAGGTATCTTTGTTGTGTTGCGTTCACACAAAAGTGAAGCAAATTATTTGAGCGAGTAGATTCCATGTCAAGTCAATGCACAGACGCGTCTGGTTGTGGATGAAGCAAAAAAAGTGCGAAAAACACCATTGACCAGACGCGGAAGACGCAAAGGAGTGAATGGAGCAAAGCGAATAAAACGTCTTTTGTCAAAGTTGAAATATTTCAACTTTTTCAGGCCGTGTCTTGTGAAAGCCAATCAGCGTTGAGATACTCTGCTCGTCATCCTGCTACTTGTATGAAACTGCCACTCACAAGAGGCAGATAGACAGGCGCTCCGCAGCTGAGATTGAACGAAACATGCAATTCCTGGAGAAGTAGTTGAAAGTCATTGTGTTGTGTGCGGTGACAGACGATGTCATGAACCCAAACACGACGCCGTTTGCAGTTCCAATGTTTGTGTAAAGTACAGAGCAGAAATATGGGTTATTTTTACGAATACGAATGAAGCAGCATGCAAATGAAGGGAAATGAACTGCAACTAGTCAGGCTGGTGAACGTAAGACTTTGTGAAAACTTTTGGTGTGAACGAGCAAAATATGGGTGATGTGTCCAAAATCCTCTCACCTGTCTCTTCATTCTGGATCTTTCTGGAGCAACCCTACCCAAAACCTCCTTGAGCATCTTGGCTTTGTCACCTGCCCAGTACATGACTTTGGAGATGGTGTCAGGGAAGAAACCTTCTTCTCCAAAAAGAGCATCAATTGTTGGTTCAAATCCTGTTCCCTCAATGCAGACCTTGAATGTGGGAGATTTCTAAAGGTGAAATCTCTACAGATCTAGTTTGTGTTTTTTTACCACATGCAACATGTTTAGTGTTGAAAAACATACCTCAAAGATGTCATAGTTGTAGTTAAAAGCGTTTAGAGTTGCCTCCAGCATCACCTCCTTAGGCAGGGTGTCGGTACCATTGAAGATGATGTTACTCTGCACTGAGCCCAAAGGAGAGTCCATTTTGCGGTTCATTGACATGCCATTAAATTCCTTAATTGTAGGCAATAGCTGGTCTCTCAAGGCCAATTCAATGTACTCCTTAAGTCTTTAGGAGGAAAGAAGATGGTTATAGTAAAATGACACTGCCAAGACAATGTTTTTTGAGTAGTCAAGGGTCAGATCCAGGACCTGTAACAAAAGGTTTCTTGTTTCAAAAACAATATATGCTAACATTTTTTCAGAATTGCTTTTGCTAACCACTTAGCAAGAAATGACCTATACCTAGAAAAAACATAGAAACATTAACTTGTTTGCGTGAGTCAATTTATGGATGTCAATTCACTTTACTTTTAGCTCCCTTTTGATCGACACAATTTCCTGAGAAAAGAGAGCTTGGCTTTTTGTAAGCTTTGTCTGTGGTTAGTTATTAGGTTTCTAATATGATTTCTATCATTACCACATCAGTAGACATTTGCGTTTGCTATGAAGCTGTAAATAAATACTTACTGATACATTTGAGGCTGGTCAGAGTTGCGGATGTTTTTCAGATGGGAGAGCACAAAGCTCTTAAGCTGCTCGTTCATCACGTTCTGCATATTGTTCAGAATGTCTCTAACCAGGGCTTGGTCTGGGTTCTTCATCAGAATCAAGTAGGCTGCTACACGTTTCTCAACAGGGTTCTGTGAATCCTTCAACACCTCCATTAAGATGTTTTTGACCTGTTTTTGATCAAATGTTAAAATACAACATCAATATGTCATCAGGAAGATATTAGACCATATTGCTGCATAGATTGGGTTGTTGCTGTGAGTCTGTTTAAAAAAAATGTTTAGCATGGTTGGTTTTATTTGCACTCTCCGCTCTGCATGTGATAAACTGCTTGTTCCTCCTCACTGAGAGCAGAACACTCCACTAGATCACCACTCTTTGCTGTCCTGCTCCTAAATGGTGGAAGGAGGTCTCTGAAGACATCAAGACCACAGAGAGCCTTCACATCTTCAGACTAAAGACACACCTCTTCAGACTCTACCTCCACTAAAACACTAACTGTAGCACTTAAATTGGACTTACAATGGTTCTTATCTACAGCAAGTTGTACATCGGCTTATTTGATGAAATTGCACTTGTTTCTTGTTCTTCTGAGTTTGTATCCTATGGTTGAAATGTTCTTATTGTAAGTCAGCTAAATGACATGTGATGTAATTCATAACTTAGAGCTGATATTTTGAATGGAGAAAGGATCAGCAGCGATATTCCAGGAAGTGCTTTCAAAGCTGAGAGCTGATGTACAGAATGTGCCACTGTCTGTGTCCGTAGATGAGATAATACAGGAAGTGAGAGAAGCAAAGCTTGGGAAGGCTTCCAGAAAAGAAACAAACCGATATGGAAAGAAAACATATGCTTGTGGCAGCGAGCATGAGTACGGCAAATGTGGACAGAAAGACAACTCCCTGTGGACCTCCCCTCTGCCGAATCGGAGTCAAACAGAGGTAACCCTTACATACAAGAGATAAATGATAAACAAGGGACTAACTAACTACTGTCATGAGAAGGGTCACAGGAAGGCTGATGGTTCGCTGATGCATTTAAAAACAAACCTGGAATATCAGCAGCACTGGTTGTTGTGGACTGTGTATCTGGCAGCTTATGCTCCTTTTATTAAAGATGGCTTTGTGTCTCTGGTGAGAAGCGGGGCTACGGTTCCAGTAAAAATCCTGAGGGTTTTTCCAGGGGCTTTTGACTCTTATATTGTGGGGTCTGTCAGTTAACGTTCACCTGTAGCAGTGTTTTCTAAGTCGGGGCATGTGTTTAACGGTTTTGCCCATTCCATTCCATAAGTTGGTCCTGGACTGCGAGCTGGTGGAGGGCGAGGTAACCATTGGTGTGCGTCCGGCGTTGCCGATTGCGGGGATTCATTTCATTCTGGGTAATGGGCTGGCTGGTGGCCGCGTTTGGGCTGATTCTCCTCCTTTGCTAGTGGTTTCATCTTGTCTAGTTGAGTCTGTTGGTGACCGTATCGCCGCTGACCTGCCTAGAGTTTTCTCAGCCTGTGTCGTACCCGTGCTACGAGTAACACTGTCTGTGGGGGAACTGATGGGAGTGACGTTGCGTTGCTATCTGTGTCATTGACTGAGTTGGTACAGGAACAGCAGAATCATTCTTCCCTTAAAGTAGTGTTTGATTATGTTGCTTCTGCTAAGGAGATCACCAGTGTAGCACGTGGCTATTTTGTTCAAAATGACTTGTTTAGAAAATGGTTGACTTTGGGTACTGACTTTGTTGGAGATGCTGTCGTTCAGTTGGTGGGTTGTCAGCATTTGCCAGCGGGGATGGTAGTGGAGTGTGGAGGGAGTTCTGGTAGTGGAGCAGGGTGGGCGTGAGTGCTTTAGGGCACTGTAACAAGGAGGAGGATCTAGTAGGCAGTGGTAGTTAGTTTGACCATTATACCCTGAATCTGCACACTACGGTACAGTAGGTGGCGGTATGCACCTAGACAATTTGTTTGCGATCCGCCATTTAAACCTAAAGAAGAAGCAGCAGAAGGAGAAAATACGACAGAGGAACGAGCAGGGCAGGACAGGGCTAGGAAGCACAGAAGGAGTAGGAAGCACAGAAGGAGTAGGAAGCACGGCAGGAGAAGGACCACAGACGAGAGGAGGACCTGGCAACGACAGGCGGTGTTGTTCATAAAGATTGGACGAGCCCAGGTCAGACGAGTGGGTAAACCAGAGGAATCAGCTGGACCCTGACGAACCCTCCCGATGGCCGGCTTTTTACGTGGTGTCAAACTCTTCATTCTTTAGTAGATACATTTTAGTTGGACTTTTAACAATAATATAATTGCAGTTATTTTTATTTATAATAAAAGCACATTTTAATCTCAAATGTATGTCTTGGTGATCCATGCTTTTGTCCCCCCAGTACAAAATAACCTTTTTTTATGGAGACTTAGACTCTCCAAACAACAGGCATTGTTGGCATCTTTTATTTCCTATTTATAAAAAAATTGTATTAATTTTAATTATTGGATTTTAAATCCCTGCCTGACCGGGCTGACACATACTTTACAAAGCAGCACTATAGGCTGTGGTCATCATCAGCCTAAAATAAATGTTCTAGTGTGACCTAGTTTTACCTCATTATTAATGTCCATCAACCGAAAGGCCTGTACAGCTGCCTTTTGGTTTGGTAATGGTATGTCAGTTCTCTTAGCACAGCGCAAAATGGAAGAAATCAGGCTGGGGCTCACAGCTTGCATGGCTTTACCCATGACACCAACAACCTGGAAATGAGAAAGGATTAATTGGAGGGCAGCTTCTAACCAGAAGAGCTGATTCAGTTCAGAAATACAGTCGGTTAAAATCTTCAATGATTAGTACCCTGAGTACGAGGAAGGTAATCTCTTTGGGATCAGAAGAAATATCGGGAATCTTCATTTAATGATTCTTCCAGGCAGTCGTGTAGGAGGGATTCTATGAACTTTGACACATCAGTGACCACTGGAGTAACCTTTGCTTTATGGAACCTGTGGATCAGATAAAAGGTATATATATATATATATATATGCAAATAAGATGCCATGGTTTGGATGAAAATGGTGTTAAAAGGTTTAGTTAGAGAATATATTTCCTCTTGTGGTCAAATTGAATAGGTTTTCCACAGTATTAACATACAAATATAAGTGTACTAATATTGAAAAATGGATCATAAGTTTTAGAAATGCCAGAAACAATATTTGACTTACTTTTTGACAGTGTTTGCTAGTGCATACATGATTGCCCTGCTTGCTTATACTGAGCCATGCTGAGCATATCTCTGACACGTGTGGCATCGGGATTAGCCTCTAGACTCAGCCCATAGATTAGAGCGTCCACCTCTGGTGACAGACCATCAATTGTCCTGAGAGCCTGGAAAATGGCACTGGTGCACTCTGTGGTTCCACACTGGAACAGGGCCTGCCAGGTGAGCAAGCCTGACACATCCAACATCTCCGTGACCGTTTGGCTTAGGGTCTCGTTTCTCAGGACGCTCAGGCTGGACACCAGTTTATGGAAAAGGCTGGTCCTCCTCTGACCCTGGTCGGTGCCTGCCAAAGCCATGAGGTCAGTGAGAGTGCTCAGAGCAGTGTCTTTCGTCTGAACTGGAGCTTTATTGTCATTGTGTTGAAAGTGGAGTGGCTTGCTGTGGCTGGGATTTATGTCTGTGGACACACACATTGTAAATTATTTTTGCGTTTCCAAAAAAGAGATAAAAGAGAAAACTAAAAATCTCCATTGCAGACACTGACCAAATACTTTGTTGTTTATCCTTTTGGAGCTCTGAAAGCTGAGATTCTGGGTCACTTTAGATGATATTCCACTGTCCCAGCAAGGCAGATCAGAAGGTGACGCAAAATGCAAAGCAATGCACTAAATACACACATTTATACACACTGGTGATGACTTACACAGAGTAAGATGGCTCATAGAAGTGACTTTCTGTGCACATGGCGACCACGATGTGCTTCCCCTGGTTATCAAACTGGTAGTTGCAGTCTTGAGTGCTTGTAATCAGTTTAGACAATGGACGATGCTGGAAAAAAATGTTTGTTCGTTAATGTTCATATACCCTTCCAAGCCTCAAGGACATTTTCCGAGAGAAGACTTTTTCAAACTTTTTTTGCCTTTTTCAAACTCCACAAAAACATTTTTTTATACCAACTACGGTTAGAATTTTCACACAGTCTAAATTGTATAATGATAAGGAAGTGTACAGGGATGGAGTCAGTTATTTTTTATTTCACAAAAGATGCAAAAAACGGTTTATAAATGCAGCCCCTATTTACCCCTATTATTCATCAAGATTTTTCTTTACTTTCTGATTCTGGATTCTAGAGACAGGAGAGCAACAGTTTTTTTGTCAGAAATTCAAAGCAACATGGAAAAGTAACTGATATACATGGAAAAGTATTCCTTCTATCAACAGAGTAATAGTTGAGTCAACCTCTATAGCCCTTAAAAATATCAGGAACCTGTCTTAGTGATCTCATAGAGCAGAAACAAAAGGAGCATTCAACACAGCATATGGATTTCTTCTGGTTTCTTTCTAATTTAAGGTTAGAGAGAGTTAAACTCATTCATAATTTATCAGGAGGAATCAGGAAACATTTATTAGCCAAAATATGTCAAACATACAAGGAATTTGTCTTGGCGGTTAGTGCGCGACAGTAGACAGACAAGTCAACAGTGCACAAGTAATAAAATAAAGTGGAATGAAATGCTAATGCAATGGGTTAGTAGAATAAGGCTAAGGCTATGGGTTAGTATAAAACAAGGGAATAAAGTTAAAAAAATGTAAATATTAAAAAGTTAAAAAGAAAAATATTAAGCATAAAGTGCACTAACAAACAAGTAACAGACAAGAGACAAAGTGACAAGTGATGAATTACAGTTAAAGTGACATGTGCAGTATGAAGGGGAGTGACCGGTGGGATGTTGTAGTCAGTCAGTGGGGGACCGGATCTGTTGATGAGCCCGACTGCCGACGGGAAGAAACTGTTGGTGTGGCGGGAGGTCTTAGTCCTGATGGACCTCAGCCTCCTGCCAGATGGAAGGGGCACAAACAGGTTTTGTCCGGGGTGGGAGGGGTCGGCTACCATCTTTTTAGCTGCTTCAGAGACCTGGAAGCGAACAAGTCCTGCAGGGACGGCAGATTGCAGCCGATCAGCCTCTCTGCAGAGCGGAGGACACGCTGCAGCCTGCCCTTGTCCTTGGCTGTGGCTGCAGCGTACCAGACGGTGATGGAGGAGCAGAGGATGGACTCGATGATGGCCGTGTAGAAGTGGACCATCATCGTCTTTGGCAGGTTGAGTTTCTTCAGCTGCCTCAGGAAGAACAACCTCTGCTGAGCCTTCTTGGTGATGTAGCTGATGTTCAGCTCCCACTTGAGGTCCTGGGTGATGATGGAGCCCAGGAAACGGAAGGAATCCACAATAGAGACAGGGGGAGTCACACAGGGTGATGGGGGAGGGTGGGGCTCTGTTCCGCCGTAAATCCACAACCATCTCCACTGTCTTTAGAGCGTTGAGCTCCAGGTTGTTCTGGCTGCACCAGGACACCAGATGGTCAGACTCCCACCTGTAGGCGGACTCGTCCCCACCAGAGATCAGTCCAATGAGGGTGGTGTCATCCGCAAACTTCAGGAGCTTGACGGACTGGTGACTGGAGGTGCAGCTGTTGGTGTACAGGGAGAAGAGCAGAGGGGAAAGAACGCAGCCTTGGGGGGGAACCGGTGCTGATGGTCCGAGAGGCTGAGACATGTTTCCCCAGCTTCACGTGCTGCTTCCTGTCAGACAGGAAGTCTGTGGTCCACTTGCAGGTGGAGTCGGGCACGTGCAGCTGGGAGAGTTTGTCCTGCAGCAGAGACGGGATGATGGTGTTGAAAGCAGAGCTGAAGTCCACAAACAGGATCCTGGCGTAGGTTCCTGGGGAGTCCAGACGCTGGAGGATGTAGTGGAGGACCATGTTGACAGCATCGTCCACAGACCTGTTGGTGGAGCTGTGGGGGATGGGATCAGGACATTGTCTTTCGAATCTGCAGTAGAACTCATTCAGCTCGTCTGCCAGGCGGAGGTCATTCATGGAGTGGGGGTTTTTTTGGCTTGTAGTTGGTGAGGTGTTTGAGGCCTCTCCAGACCGAAGCAGTGTCACTTGCTGAGAACTGTTGGAGTTTCTCAGAGTACAGTCGTTTAGCGTCTCTCACCGCCTTGCTAAACTTGTATTTTGACTCTGTGTACAAGTCTTTGTCCCCACTCCTAAATGCCTGATCCTTCTGCAGACGTAGTGTTCTGAGTTCCGCTGTGAACCAGGGTTTGTTGTTGTTGTTGTAACTCACCCTGGTGCATGATGGTACACAGCTGTCCTCACAGAAGCCAATGTAGGAAGTTACAGCCTCTGTGAACTCATCCAGACTGTCAGTAGCAGTTCTGAAAACATTCCAGTCTGTGCAGTCAAAGCACGCCCGAAGATCCTCCAGCGCCTCACTGGTCCACTTCTTGAATTCCCTCACCACAGGTTTGCAGAGCTTTAGTTTCTGCCTGCATGCAGGAATCAGATGGACCATGACGTGGTCAGAGTGTCCCAGTGCAGCACGAGGGACGGCGTGATAAGCCCTGCTTACTGTGGTGCAACAGTGATCCAGCGTCTTCTCTCTGGTGGGGCATTTAATAAACTGTCTGTATTTAGGAAGTTCATGGGTGAGATTTCCTTTAGTTATTGTCCTCAGGGACTTTAACAAAGAGTCCGGGTTGGTCTGCTCCACACGCCGTATCTGGTCGGCGAGTGTCCGCTGAGCCTCGTGCACGTTGCCCGCCGGCGGCATGTAAACACCGACCAGGATGAATGAAGCGAACTCACGGGGGGAATAAAAGGGTTTGCTGTTGATGAAGAAAGTTTCCAGATCAGGAGAACAGTGTTGTAGGATCACCGTTACGTCGTTGCACCAGCTGTTGTTGAAGGAGAAGCAGATTCCTCCACCCTTTGTCTTGCCGGAGAGCTCCGTGTCGCCGTCCGCTCGGAGCAGCTGGAAGCCCGCCAGCTGGAGCGCGGAGTCCGGTATCGATCCGCAGAGCCACGTCTCCGTGAAGCACAAAACGGAGGATGTAGAGAAGTCTCTGTCTCTCCTCATCAGCAGCTGGATTTTGTCCAGTTTGTTGCACAGTGAGCGCACGTTGGAGAGAAAGATGCCTGGAAGCGGAGTGCGAGAACCACGCCTGCGGAGTCTCACCAGCGAGCCGGCCCGGCCCGTATCGTCTTCTATAAGTCTCATGACCTTTGATCTCCAGGAGATGCAAAGAGACTGTTGTTTTAGAAGACTTCAGAGACATGATACTTAATTGGCTGAACAAAGTCAGGTCTTTGTAGAACCCATTTCCAAAAGTAACCTTTTGTCATAATAAGGCATGATAAATGGTCACCCTCACAATGCCATGAACAATAGGAACCATGTAGTAACATCTCACCATTCTTTGCAGCAAGGCAAGGGGACTGTTGACAAGTTCCTTGCTGTAGAACTGATCGCATTGGGAGAGATCTCTGGAAAGTTTTACATGTGTGGCTGCGTCCTTTCTGTCATGCACCAGGTAGTTTGTAGAACACTGTCCGTGCACTGTGCTCTGACAAAAGAGTAAATATAAATGTTATCTCTCAAATACTGGCGACAACACGTAATGCCAATTTTTACATACCAAACTGCTGTTTCACTTTTTTAATCCATTTACTTCTCTTTTCACCACTCAATGTTCTGTACTATTCTCTCACTGGCTGACAGACCAAGTTTACCCTAAAGGGGTAATGCAATTTACATCTGATGCGATATCCTTGTGTATTCAATTTTAAAATAAGGTAATCTAGGTTGTGAGAAGATACCAACCATGGAGATATTCTGTTCATCCTCCATGACGGGGACAATGAGAGCTGAAAGGATTCCTCTTTTAATGTTGAGGATGGGAACAGGCTCGTCCGTCTCGGGGTAAAGGTAGACACGGGTCACTCCCTCCACAGTAAATTTCAGAGCCTTCCTGGGTCAAGGAAAGACATTAACTCAGTATAGGCTCACTATTCAGTATGTGCATATCATCAAGGATTTATATTCAGTTACAATATCACCACTCAGACACCATGACCCCAATGATTGTATGTGCCAAACCTTTATGGTAAATATCGGTTTACATCAAAGAGCCTTGAGCCTTGCTCTGACTTTTCACTGCGTAGATTAACTCGAGTAATATTAACGGTGCCTAGAAAGCAGATGAGATGAGTTCCTATCAACTGGAAGAAGGTTTTCTGCTGACTTCAAAGAATAAACAAAGTCAGAGAAACGGTTCCCATTCCTTCCTGAACTTCTTACTCTCATGAAAATGTCTTACTATAGAAACAACAGTTTTCGGGCTCAGCAGGCCAAAATCCCAAACATAGTAACCACACACGCTGACATTTTTGGGTCTAATCCAAACAACGGATAAGACCCAGCTGGAAGTCCCGTCTGAAGCTTCTTTGGTATAAAACAAGCTACTCTTCAGAAAAACTGTCCATCTATACTTGCATAAAGATATTCTCTTGAGCCTAATCGGGGCAGACCAGGGGTCGCTAAATCTGTGCACCACGCTAAACAGTCAACACTGTTGAAGGCTAACTCATACGGACATTATACGCTAGAAATGTTCCAAAACCTTTTAGGCCCCTAAATAAAAAGTGGGAGTTGTGGCAAAAGTGTGCAAAGGAAATGTAAGGTGTGTCAGGCGTGTGCCAGACGTGGTGGAGAGCATGAATGCCTAAATACTGCAACTGTGAGGGTAAACATAGTTTTGCATGTTGGGGATGTGAAGCCATGAGACGAGAGGTGGACGTCCAACAAACAAGAAGGAAAGAAAATGTATCGTATGCAGAGGCAGTTAAGGTGGTGAGGCAGGAGAAACAGACAGAAGAGCTTATCAAAGAAAGAAATAATGGAATCAGGATACGGGCAGAAAAGGAGAAGCTGCTGACTTTCATAGCAGGGGTGATAAATGTAACTGCTGAGGTTAATAAGTAAAGCAGCAATACATCATCTTGATATCATGATGAACGCATTTGTGGTAAGACGAGTCTCAAAAACCCACACACAAATGTGAAGCGATCGGTAAATATAAATCGTAATTTATTGATGTGTGCGTTGAAATGCATTTGTAAATCCTTCTGTGTAAATCGAATACATCTGTGAATCTTCCGGTTTGCATTTGTGAGGTTCTGTGTGCATTTGCTATTATTGAGACTAATCTGACCCCATACTATAGAAACCCTAAATGATATTATAACAGAAGGCATATGGGCAGCTGCCCTACATCCATCCATCCATCCATCCTATACTCCATAACTCCATCCATAACTATCAACATATGATACAGTTTAAAAAGGTGCAGGCAGTAGTGAGAAAGACAATTAGGCAGGCAAAAAGGACGCACTGGAGAAAGTTTTGTGACACAGTTGGTAATACAACCCGAGTAGGAGAAGTGTGGGGGATTAGAAAGATGGGAGGGAACAGAAGAGAGTGGAGTTATCCTGCGCTAAAAGCTGGAGAGGAGGTAGCGGTGACTAATAAACAGAAAGCTGAGACATTGGCTGATACATATACACACCAATAACAATCTGTCTGATAAAGGAAAGCGAACTAGAGAGGAAACGAGATGTACAAATAGGAAGGCATTGAGGAAGAGGGAGGATACTGAAGATGGATTGAATTTATTGTTTTCAATGGGGGGAAAAAAGCAGCGGTGGAAATACACATACAAGTGCAGTGAATCACAATCCATCTACATCTGTTGTAGGTTAATATATGGAAGCCCATGTCAGCCACTGAAAAACAGCTCCTGTAAGTCATCATAATGAGATACGATGATGACTTTGACTTACAGGACATTACTATACATGCAGCTGTCACTTTTATCCACTTTTACCGCCCATGGTTTGATATAATTTCATGTGGAGTATTTGGGGGTTAGGTGTCTTGCTCAGTGACACTTCAACTTGGCACCGGGAGCAGCCAGGATTTGAACCACCAACCTTGTGATGCACAGCACACCCTCCCCATCCCATGCGCTGCCTTCGCTGTCGTTTCAGTCGCCGGAATGTAAATTATTATTATTTAAAGTGTTCATTGCCTAAAAGTCATTTGAGTGTTAATCGTGACCGACTGCTCCTGAACGTGACGTCAGACGCGTAATCTCAGTTCATCCAGAACACCTGTGCAGTTCAACATGGGAGGAGTGTCTCATTGCCTCGTCTCTCCAAGTAACGTTGGTAAGTGTTATTTGCCTTCATGATTAACATTCTCCTTCCTTACATCTTGTTGTCTTCCTCAACTTTGTCATTTTAATATTTTACCAATGACAGTGTTTCGAAATATTTTATTTTGTTTTACAGAGGCTCTGGATTAAGGACGCCAGCCGTTTGCTGCGGTCAATTGAAAGTGTTCCATAGCGTATTGTTGCAGTTAGTTTACCTTGTTCCTAATGATTTTATGATTCATTTTTTTATTATTGTATACATGCAGCATATTTTATGTTTTGTGTTCTTGGATATAAATGCCTAACATTTTTGTGTTAAAGGCATCTAATAAACTCCAACCACTATGACCGAAATGAGTTTGGTTGTCTTTCTTTAATTTATGGGGAATTAAATGCAAAAGTATACGGTTATAAGTAAACGGTAACATTCTGGTATTTATAACACAAAAACAGTAATCGTATGGTAACAAACTGTAATCCAATATATGACAACATACCGTAAATTACGGTAGGGCACTGTAAATAAAACAGTAAGTTACTAGCGACTGCCAGTAAATTGCAGTTAATTCACAGTAAAATTTGTTCAAGTTTACGATAACATACAGTAATCCATTTTACGGTAACATAGTGTAAAAATCATTTACGGTATTATACCGTAAAATAACGGTAAATTCCTGGCGTCCCTGCTGCCAGTAAAATACTGTTAATTTACGCCTTTTAGAGCGTACAACTCAGAAAGGAAAGACATGCTGAAAGAAATGCAAACACAAGGGATGATAGAAAGAGCGCTAAACCGTAGTGGGGGTCTAGTAAGCTGGGAAGAAGGTGCTTACACACTTTTTGCCAGCAACAGGGCTGATGGGGAAAGTACATTAGTTGGGAACCAGAAGATTGCGGTAATGCATCAAAAAGGATGCAAGCCGCCGTTAAACACAACAGAAGAAGAAGACGACGGCAGGGAGGTGACAGATTGCTCTATCGTAACCTCTCCTCTCTCACCGATCCCACCTGCTCCACACATGTCCAGCACCTCGTCACAAGAGGCCTCTGGAACTGCCAGTCAGCTACTCGCAAGACAGACTTCATCTCCGGCTTTGCTATCCAGCATTCTCTTGACTTCCTCGCTCTCACCGAGACCTGGATCACACTGGAGAACACATCCACCCCAGCCGCCCTCTCCTCCGCCTTCTCCTTCACCCACCCAGGCCCACTGGTAGGGGTGGTGGCACAGGTCTACTCATTTCACCCAAATGGAGCTTTTCTCTTTACCCTCTTCCACCGTCCACCCAACTGTCCTTCGAATTCCATGCTGTAACAGTTACTCACCCGGTACAATTAAATATCATCCTTTATTGTTCGCCAGGCTCCTTGGGTCATTTCTTGGAAGAACTGGAAATTCTCCTGTCCAACTTCCCTGAAAATGGACCTCCGCTCATCCTCCTGGGTGACTTCAACATCCAGACAGAGAAGTCCTCTGACCTCTTACACCTACTTTCTTCCTTCGCTCTGTCACTCAGTCCCTCTCCTCCTACTCACAAAGCCGGCAATCACCTTGACTACATCTTCACTAGAAACTGCTCTACCACTAACATCTCTGTAACTCCACTTCATGTGTCTGATCACTTCTTCATCTCTTACTCTCTATAACTAACGACGCCATTGACTGACTCTGTACCCGTTCATCGCAATATTCGCTCCCTCTCTCCCTCCTCCCTGGCATCCTCTGTTCTATCAGCTCTCCCTTCTACTGATTCCTTCTCACTCTTGCATCCAAACGCTGCTGCAGAGACTCTCCTCTCAACTCTTTCCTCCTCTCTAGACTCTCTCTGCCCTCTTACGACACGACGGACTGGCAAATCCCCTCCGGCTCCGTGGCTGTCTCAACCGGTGCCATGAGAGCCACCATGCGAGCGTCGGAAAGGAGATGGCGTAAATATGAACAACCTGATGACCTGCTTGAATTTCAATCTCTTCTCTCCGCTTTTTCTGCTTCGATCTCTGCTGCCAAAAGCTCTTTCTACCAATCCAGAATCCAATCTTCATTTTCTAACCCCCAAAAACTCTTTTCGATCTTCTCCAACCTCCTCTAACCCCCTAGTCCTCCTCCCCCCTCCACCCTTCTTCCACGAGACTTTGTCAACTACTTTAGCAAGAAAATAGCTGACATACGCTCCTCCTTCTCAAACCCACCTCCTACTTCTTGCATCCCACTGGCTTCACCTCTATCGCCCTCACTTTCCTCTTTCACCCCCGTCTCCTAACCAAATTCTTACCCGAGTAACCTCTGCCCGTCCGACCACCTGCCCTCTTGACCCCATTCCATCACATCGCTCCTAACCTTCTTCCTTTCCTCACCTATCTCATCTCACCTGTTGTTATCTTTAACCAACTCTCCTCCTGTCTCCACCATAACAACCTCTTTGACCCCCACCAGTCAGGCTTCAAGGCCGTTCCGCAGAGACTGCTCTCCTTGCTGTCTCAGAGCAACTCCACACTGCTAGAGCAGCCTCTCTGTCCTCTGTCCTCGTCCTTCTGGACGTCTCTGCTGCATTTGACACGGTCAACCACCAGATCCTTATTTCCTCCCTGCAAGACCTCCTGCTTGCAAGCAATATGTGGCAATACGAGTGGCCTATGACACTCAAGGAAAATAACAATGTCCAACAACGCCACTTGGGATAGGCCCAAGACCATTCTTGTTAAGGCACACAGAGCCATTCACCAAAATCAGGGGGTCAGAGACTTAAGGTAATTATAAAAATATACGGTTTTATTTAGTTAAATATTCTTTTTTAAATGACAATATGTTCTTTGTTAAGAAGTGAGTAGATGAGTGATATAAAGAAAACAATAATAAACAAACAATTCACATCAATAAACCAGCATGCATAATAAGGAAGATGCAAACAAAAAAGAAAAGACCCACATGCAATATGTACAGTTAATACAATATAGAGAGCCATTTTTGTACCAGTTTCGGTTTCAGCCGGTATCAAGAACAGCTTCAGTGGGGGAGGGAGAACGCCGGGAATATTGGCCCTTTAATTAGTCGTGGCACCAGGACAGCCCCAGATGCATGTCCAAGGCTGCAGCCCGGTCCAGCGAAATACAGTACAGGCTGCCCACGGACCCCGGCGGTGGCACCCACCTCGCACACACACTCACAGACAGCGGCCCACACGAGACACCGAACGGCAGCAGTCCAGGCATACATCCACCCACACGGGGACATCCATGACCAAGACAGGGTCGCAGCAGAATGATGACCTAGGGCAGCGGCCAAAACATGAAGCACGCCTCCCGGACACGTCTCCACAGACACCCAGCAGGAGAAGACAACAAAACGAGTCCACACACCACAGGCTTAAGTAATGTCCCCGCCTCTCCCAATCAATCGGAATTAGCCCCAGGTATGCTGGTCCACACCCCTGTGTGCAGGTAAGAGGGAAGGGGAAACCCTCATCCGGTCACAAATAGTTAGAGCCAGATATCTGCGGAGAATTGCTCATGTAATCTTTTTCTCTTCTAAATAAATGTTAACTTTTTGACTTTAATTGATCAACGGGCTGGATCCTTCTGATCAACCGACTCGGGGGGATCGGAGATCCTGACAATTTGGGGGCTCGTCCGGGATGAGAGGTTTTCCTGCACAGGCAGATTCGATCTAAAACGCTTACACCTGTTGAACGCGACGTACTCCCAGGTCGGCCTCAAAACAAGGTAAGCAGAAACCTCTTACATCTAATTCTGCATATTGAATAAGCTAAAGTAAGGAGTACGTTGTGGATTGGTGGTGTAGGAACCAAATTAATACTTGAGCAATTCTCTAAAAAGGAAAAAAGTGACGTTGCATCGATGGGATGAACACCGCCGAGTGTTGGTTTGCGTGCCGCCGGGTACCGGAAAAGTACTGCAGTGCTTAAGGTCTAGAGTCCAAAAAAGAAGTGATTACTGTTGTTTAGTGGGTACCTGCGAGTAACAAGGGATCTAGTATCCGTCATAAATCAAAGGAATCAAAGGGCGCTGAAGTTTGGGAATAAATAAATTAACTATGGTTTAGTGGATACCGGTGAGTATCAAGGGATCGAAAATCCAACATAAATTAAGGAATTGATTCGGAGTCAATATCCTGGTCTCTGGTTTGGCAACCCCCTCAGACCGTGACGAGGGCTGATTTCGCTAGGTGTGGACTCCTGGGGATCTGGGGACCTCCGAAGGGCTGCAGGTCGGTCACCCAGGGTTAGAGTTCCTTAAAAACCGTATGTTCGATTCCTAGACTTGTGCAGCCCTTGGAGAGGTGCTGGGATACAGTAAAAATAAACAGCGCTTTGGAGTGTGGAGGGGAGAGAGGAGTGATTAGATAAATAAATAAAATGTGTTGAGAAATGCACTTAAAGAAATAAGTTTTGGAAGTACGTTCTAAGGAATTGAGAACGCAGACAGACCGCTTAGGTTAAAGCATGATTTAATGATTGAGTCTGAGAGGTTAACATAAACTCACAGACGCATTGACTGCGGAAGGTTAGTATAAACTTTCGGCATAAATGAATTAGGGAGACTAACATAAACTCGCGGACACAAACATTTTCTCTGAAAGGTTAAGAATAAACTTTCAGAACACAGCTGTCTGCTCCGGTAAAATACATCCGAACTGGTTGACGGCTGTTAAATGGAAGGTGAATTTAATGGAGAAGTGGAGGACGGCGGCTGGGAACCAGCGCCGGGGTATGGATGGAAAATAATAAATGACCAACTGAGGCTGTGTTGGTGGCGGTGAGCGGAGACACCACTGAGAAAAAGAACCATGATGTTGTGGATCACACGGGACGCGCGGTGAGAAAGTTGTTAGAGGAGAAAGACGTTGGTTTGGTAGATAGAGCGTCACTGACGCAGATATTGTGGGAGAAGGGAGACTAGAGATTATAGATTGCTGAGAGTGTCAGCTGAAATTAGACTTAAACCCGTAGGAAAGATTAACTAAAAAGAGGGGAAACAGTCATTGAAAATT
This sequence comes from Gasterosteus nipponicus, assembly GCA_014132575.2. Lineage (NCBI taxonomy): Eukaryota > Metazoa > Chordata > Actinopteri > Perciformes > Gasterosteidae > Gasterosteus > Gasterosteus nipponicus. Next base: position 388,442 of record BMAF01002688.1, on the reverse strand, counting down.
AAGTGATGAGGAATGAAGGTGATGAGAAATAAGGAGAATTGTTCTGTATAGTGTCAGTTTTTTCTATTAATGTTCGTAGTTTTTTGAGTCTTCTCCTAAAACTCAGAGATGGGCTGTAAATTGTTGAGTGCTGCTTATTGAGTGTATAGTGCACGATACACTTGATACAGTATCTGATGATGGAAGCAAATGTCTGATCAAAGGAATATTTATAGCACCAGTACACGGAATATGGAAACTTGTTAGACGGTCATCCTGTAATGTTCAACAAGTAGTACACCCTTACATTTGGATACGCTAACCATGAGAGGTTGATGATCTATCAGTGATGAATAATTGGATTGGATCAAAATAAGCGTGAGCTGAGTTTGTGTTAGCAAGTAACAGATGTGTCACTCACCCTCCGCTTTGCTTTTAGGCTGAAGAGCAGTAAAAGAGATCAACAATGAAGTGGGGGTTTGGGACCGATGGGTCTGATGCTAAGTTGATTTATTATCTCCTGGTACTGTTTGGGATCAAGGGACTCATAATCTTCATTGTTGTTTTATGACACCCAAGTGTTTGGAGAACCTTTGTTGATATCACCGGGGTTTGAGGTTCAAATTCAAATTGTCAGACAAAAATTGTCAGACAAAAAAGGGCGAATGTAAGAGAACGGACAACGAAAACGCTGCACGCTTATTTGGACGAATGTAAGGAAACATGGGTGAAACACACAGGTCATCACGCAGGCACTGCGGGAGTGCACAGGGAATGGTTTAGACAGGCGGTACTGGAGGGCGTACCAGAGAGTGTGAAAGCTAAAATGATCAATAACCCAGACCTGCCAGGTAGTGACTCTGCTGTGCGGGAGAGACATTTGTTACACCATTTACAAGACGCGACAGAAGAAGCGACAGGGGAAGATAAACAGTTAAAGGAGCTGCAGGCTCGACTGCTGAAGCTCCAGCTCACCAAAATAAAACAGGAAGTGAGCGACAAGAAGCAGAAAGGGAAAGACGAGCGACAGATGGTTGCACACAGTGCTGTAGTGGTAGAATTAGAGGTGGGTAAACTCTGAATTTTGTGATCATACAGACCTCGACGCGATGCGAAGCAACGCAACACAAAGCGTCGCGACTCTGTAAGGCTGTCCTGGCTATATTGCATTATGTTATCAGTAAAAGTCATATACAATCAATGACAATGAATACATGTGTTAGTAGTTTAGTAAATTTAAGAAAACAGTAAAGAAAAGTATGTCAACACAACAACACATATTAAGATTAAGAACTATCTCCTTTTTACAGTAGTGCCCAGAGGGCCTCCTTGTCCTCCACGTCAGGTCCTGCCCTGCACAGAGGAGCCATGAACCCCAGAACACGTGTTCTGGGGTTCATGGCTCCTCTGTGCTTCTCTCTCTATTGGACCTGGTGTTTCTCTCCCTGTGCTCTCTGCATCATTGCCTGTCCTCTCACTGCCTGAACAAATATGTTTATTATATAATATATAATATTATATATATTATATAATATTTAAGAGTTAACCAGTTAAGCAGCCTGTCAATCACACTGACAACATAAGTTAAAGGAACACTCATGTACTACCTATGTCATCATAAATAGCCTGTACAGCATGTTTTTTTTCACATTGAGAACTGACTTGTTTTCTAATCTACGCGTCACCAGGCGTTTTTCTTGTCCTTTTACCGACCAGCGAACACAGAGCGGGCGACTACTACCCCGACTACTACACCCCCGTCGGACCTTCTCGACCAGTCCGCGAAATATTGGCTGACATGAAACCGGTCCGTGAGGTAAGAAAGGTCGGGGACCACTGGGCTGATCCACAACGTGTGTTTACACACCTCCACCTGGTCGCTGCTGCAGCCGCAAGGCACTGATTGGATGCTCACAGACCGTAATACAGCGCAGATGAACATGATTCAGACTACGGCGTTTATATGTTCAACAATAGGAAACGTAGTCTTAGCTGTTTTAAAATTACACCAAGTTTATTTCGGATTATTCCAATGGAAGAATACAAGGCGCAGCACTGCATGAAAAGTGGGATTTTCGGCAGTATGCGGCACTGTAAATTGTCGTGGAATTTCAGGTTTGCAGCAATTTGCGGGCAACGCCGAAAACTGCCGTAAATTGTCAGAAATTGATGTGGGCCTCCCTTGGCAGTTGTCCCCCCATGACCCCCTCCTCCTAATTCTAGGGGAGGCTTTGACATGTAAATGAAAATGCTGTGAGCTATACAAATGCAAATCAGGGTCGCAGAGGGAGTTTTAGCCCAGGTGACATTTTTTTAAAAGGTAAGAAAATCTCTGGTACAAATAGATCAGGCTCAGTAGCCTAATTATAGACTCTTACATTTTAGCTTGAATTGATTTATTTAATTCAAATATGCTAGATTACTGTGTACGCCATTAGCAATGGCAAATGTTATGTAGAAAAGATACACAAAATAACTTCTTTAAAAAATTAGTTTTAATCAAGGTAAAATGAGCATTCCATGCAGACAACATTTGAATCAGCATGAGGGGTCTGCAGAGATCAGTCTCCTAGAGCTCAACTACAGTGCATAGTGGCAGGACTACAGTGACCTTTTCTTTGGTCTTACTTAAATGCACAGAGGATGTATTACCCACACATCTTCTAGCAATGCGCTCAACTGGCAGAATGATGCTGGGTATGACGTGTCTGTTCCCTGCAAGCCCCAAACTTCTATTGGCTTTCCATAAAAATGTCTGTCCAGGTGGAGATGAAGCCAGGAAACTTGTGCAAGAACATGTTTAAATGCCGTACCCTTTGACACAACATTAACAACTATAAACTGCTTTATAATGGCTGGTCGTAGTTCTGCTAGAGGGTCAAGGACGGGTTCCTCAAAACTGTTAGTGTTTCCACACCACTTAGAATAAACACATGCTGACCTTTATGCTTTGCATCTATTGATTGAGTAAGTTACATTCATATATGTTACCCGTTTACATGTCACAGCAAAACATTCAACCTCAGTGACACAAGGGTACATCTGATGATACATTGTCAACATTGCATGTCTGTCAGACTCAAGAGTGTCTGGTGGAATGGAGAAAGAGGCACCGCTGTACAGTTTTCTAGGGAAAGTCGTTCTGCTGACACCAAAACACTGCTTTACATAAAGCATATCAGCTGTTTCAAAGTCCCAACCATTTGTCTTCCTAAAATACTGGTCCTTCCGTATAACAATAACCTCGTATGTGATTGGAGGACCCTTAGACTCCTCGTCCAATCACGTGTGAGGTCATAGGCATGACTCAGACAGCAGTACTTGCAAGACGAGCATACAAACAGTGTGTGTTACTATATTCAGAAGAACTGTATCTCCAGTTCCTTTGTTTGGTTTTTGCTGCTTCGTGAATAATGGCTGGACGACGTCTCGCGTTCAACTCGCCTTCAACTCCTCTCCGCGGTCACCAACTTTCGGGCCAGTCCGCAGACAGACGAGAAGAAGCTGCTGATGCTCTCAGTGGATCGTCTCGTCAACTCCAACAACAAACTGCCGATATCAACGAGCGGTTCGCTCCACTGGAGCGTTCGGGACTCTGCGGGTTTCTGTCCGTGGAGGAGAGGAACCGACTCAAAGAAGAGGAGACGGGCGCACAATCCCAAGATAGCGGTAAGAATACGTTCGATGACTGCAAGCTAAGCTAAAAGTAGCGTAGCCTCAAGCTAAGCTAAGAGTAGCCTAGTAGCCTTACAAGTGAGCAGAAACAGCTTTATTAAAGTGTGTTTTCTTTGCCGTGTCGTTTACAGGAAGCGGTGCGGAGTCTTCACAACTCCCGAGACGAACTACAGGCGCCACGAACCGGAGCAAGGGTCAGATTTAAAGAATATGATTTCATTCTGCGCGATAAGGAAATGTATACGTATAGATACCGATCATAACTGTACATTTTGTTTTCACAGACTAATCTCGCCTCATAATGAGGCGGTGACCTCGTATTTGCTCCGGGAAAAGTCCAGATTTAGACGACGTCATTGTGTGTAAGTAACACGGTTTACTGTTTCTCCTTCCTTGTTAAATTACTACTAAGTTACTGTGACTTGCGTTTTTTTGTATTCATACCACACTCATTTAATTGTTTTCCAGCCGCCTGTGAGACGTATTTTGAGACGGGACGCAGGAGCTGCGAAGGATTCAGCGCGGAGTCGAGCGAGAAGAAAGAGGGTCAGAGTTTATTTGCTGACTTGTTTCAGGTGCATTGATCGATGTGTTGTGTCCGTACGCATCGCACAGTACTGATTCATTGTTGTTTTTACAGCTGCTGGAATCGAGACAAAGTGTGCTGGCTGATGACGAGGTGGAACGCTGGAAATCCGCCACCGTGGAGCTCACGTCGGACGGAGGGGACGGCGTTGTTGGCGGGGGTCTCGGGGTGGATTGTACGGTCGCCACACACACACGAGCCGCCTGCACAACAGACCTGCCTCGGAAAACACGGCGCCAGTGACGGTCTACAACCCCGAGGAGGCAAACGGACAGTTTACTGAGCTGTAGTTTTTAAACCGCCGTTACCCAAGTGTGGGCAGATCCTCACTTTGTATGTAGTTGTTGTTTGTGTGTTGTTAATACATCTGTTCTGTGGGGTCGTCGTGGCGCAGGGGTTAGAGAAGGTGTGCTGGGAAGCACAAGGTTGGTGGTTCAAGTCCAGGCTGCCCCATGTTCCATGTCGAAGTGTCCCTGAGCAAGACACCTAACCCCTAATTGCTCCCCAGGCAAAAATGTGAAAAAGCCATGGGTTTAAAGTGTAATGTAAGTCGCTTTGGATAAAAGCGTCTGCTAAATGACATGTAATGTAATGTAATAAAGCTCTTTCTTTGCATAAACATGTGGCAAATGTTCATTTTCTCTATAAATTCATTGATGTCCTGGTTGGTATTCTAATAATAGTGTAGTAGCGTACATAGGATAACCATGAAATGAATATACAGCATAATATGAATATATAAATATATATAAATAAAATGAGAACCATTCGCACCTCCGCCAGCTCTCCACCTACGTCATGGTTCGTTTCCGACAATTTGTGGCACAGACAAACGCGACGTGCGCGGGTTGCAAATTGTCGGAAATTGTCGGAAATTAGGGAGATTTCCGGGCGTTTACGGGAACGAAAATCTCACTTTTCATGCAGTGCAGGGAACTTTGAGGTGTGTAAACGCCACTTAGAGGTGGGTAAACGCTATTTATAGGTGCGTAAACGCTATTTCCAAAATTCAAGAGGTGCATAAACGGCGTTTATGTGCGTTTACCCTCCACTACAGCCCTGGTTGCACAGGCTTCCCCCAGCTGGAGGTAACGCAACCAAATTAAGGAAGCCCAAAAGGGGGCGTCTCCTCAGGAGAAAACGGTGTGGAAGCAAAGAGGGGCTACAGAGGTTGGAGGCCTCTGGAGGTCCCCTGTTGGTCGCCCAGTACTGCGGCCGGGAATGTTTACAGGAGGCACATGGGATGGCTCATGTGGGGCACAAACAAATGAACAGGAACCTCTGTCATTGGTGACATGCGTTTTTAGCCGACATGACACGTCACTTTTTTAAAACATGTAAAACCTGCATCACGTTTAATCCGAAACCTACGGTTAAGCCAGAAATGGGGGTGTTTACATTGACCTAGGTGACAGGACAGGAAATAGTCATTGACTATACTGACATGATCACACGACACGAAGGAAAAAGGTATCTCCCTAGTATGGACGCCCTGACCGGCTGGCCAGAGGCGTGGCCCACGAAAAAGGAGGATGGCAAATCGGTGGCACGAGTTTCCAGAAAAGATCAGGTCAGATAATGGCACCCACTTTAAAAATCAGGACGAAGAAGATGCTGGGGCTGAAACACGCGTTTGGTACAGTATATCATCCACAATCCCAAGGCAAAGTAGAACCTATCCATCCATCCATTGTCAAACCACTTATCCTGCACACAGCCAACTTCGGGCGATACGCCAGCCAGTTGCAGGTCTGCACAGAGAGATACAACCATTCACACTCACATTCACACATCTACGGGCAATTTAGAGTCCCCAATTAACCTGATCCCCAGAGCACGTCTCTGGACTGTGGGAGGAAGCCGGAGAACCCGGAGAGAACCCACACAGACACGGGGAGAACATGCAGACTCCACACAGGCGAAATCAACGGATTTCAGAGCCGCGGTGGACAGGACCATACCAGGTGGAGGAGAGAACTTCACATGCAGTGAGGCTGAGAGGGAAAGGTGACACCTGAGGAACTAGCGGAGATTTACTAGCGGAGAGGATCGGAGATCCTGACAACAGCTATGCCAATGACACCCAACTAATTCTCTCCTTCCCTCACTCGGACACCCAAGCGGCGGTGCGGATCTCTGCCTGTTTGACTGACATCTCTCAGTGGATGTCCACCCACCATCTGAAAATCAACCCAGACAAGACTGAACTACTTCTCTTTCCAGGAAAAACTCTTCGACCCAGGACTTGACGATCAACTTTGGCAACTCTGTGTTAACGCCCACTTTAACCGCTAAGAACCTCGACGTCACACTCAACAGCCAACTCTCCCTGACTCCCAACATCACTGACAACACAATCCTGTAGATACACGCTCTACAACATCAGGAGAATACGTCCTCTTCTCACTCAGAAGGCAGCGCAGGTACTGATTCAGGCTCTTGTCATCTCCCTCCTGGACTACTGTAACTCTCTCCTGCAGGTCTCCTGCTACCACCATTCCACCTCTGCAGCTCATCCAGAATGCAGCAGCTCCACTGGTCTTTAACCTTCCTAAGTTCTCCCTCACTCCTCCACTCCTCCGCTCTCTTCACTGGTACCGGTGGCTCATCCAGTTCTAAACATTGGTGCTCACGTACCATGCTGTGAATGGATGGGGTCCAGCTTACATCCAGGACCTGGTCCAACCCGACATCCCGACCCGCACTCTCCGCTCTGCATGTGATAAACTGCTTGTTCCTCCTCACTGAGAACAAAACACTCGACTAGATCACCACTCTTTTGCTGTCCTGCTCCTAAATGGTGGAAGGAGGTCTCTGAAGACATCAGGACCACAGAGAGCCTTCACATCTTCAGACTAAAGACACACCTCTTCAGACTCTACCTCCACTAAAACACTAACTGTAGCACTTAAATTGTACTTGTAACGTCACTCATCTATAGCAAATTGTAAATTGGCTTATTTGAGGAAATTGCACTTTCTTGTTTCTTGTTCTTCTGAGTTTGTATCCTTATGGTTGATGCACTTATTGTAAGTCGCTTTGGATAAAAGCATCAGCTATATAACATGTTGTAATACAATAGTGCTTCACGATGCCGGTGATAGTATTTCATGATGGAGTCCAATCGGCAAAGACGTTGCACAATTCATATTTGATGCATGTGTACTAAAGTATTCTATTAAATGAGTCTCTCCTGATTGAAATATTGTTGAGGAATTGTTGATATGTTTGGGGATGCAATTTGGACATATGCTACAAATTTGGTGAGGACAGTAATTTTGAATGTCTTGACATTTAAAGCGACACCCATTAGAAGTTCATCGGGCTATCTTCTAAACAGAAAAAGATATCAATAATCTTTTGAAAAGAAACCAAACAATTGATGACAGACAGAAAATTGTGTGAGAATCGGACTCAGCGTTTAGGAGGAGTGAGCAGAAATGTGTTTAAAAAATTCTAGATGGCGAAAAATCTAATTCGGTGTATTTAAGGCCAATTTTACTTTTTTGTAGCGTATACCCAAGAAGACCAGATATTTGCCAAAATTTCAGGTCAATCTGTCATATGGTGCAAAAGACAAGAGCTTAAACAAATCTAGGGGGACAATAGAGACATTTCAAGGCCGCTTGTTTTAGTCTCGATATGCATGTCAAATTTAACGACATTTGAGGTACAACAAATTCCCCAAAAAAGGCAACAAAAACTTGCTTGATGCTTGATATCAAGTGGGCAGCATTATGTACGTTTATCTCAATATGACAGTGTCTGTAAGATAACGCTGAATCTTTTTACCAGCAGTGTACACTGTCACGGTGTGGTTCACTTCCTGTTATATTTTGTAGTTTTCTGCCACTCGTGTCCCCGGGTAACTTCACTTCCTGCCTGGTCCCGTCATCCCCTGTGATTGTCGGATTGTTTCCACCTGTGTCCAATCACCTGCACCTCCCTTGTGTATTTAAGCCGTGTGTCATTTGTGGCGTCATTATATCGTCCTGGATGTTCATCGTTCCTGCCTGCTCCTTTTTTCCCCCCGGTTCTTGTGTGTGTTTTTGCCCGTCGGCCTTTTGCTTTGTTGCCTTTTCGACTATTAAAGTCTTTTTGGTTTAAACTCTGCATTTGAGTCCTGCCTCCCACGCATCCCCTGACATACAGGCCGAATTTGAAGTGGATTAGAAAAAGTCCCTGTCCCAGTTTGTTAAAGTATACCAACAAGAAATGGGAAAATTCGCAAACAAATCAGAATCGCCGACTTTCGGTACGGTTTAGATCCGGGGTCTCAAACTCAAGTCAGGTACGGGCCAGATGCAGCCCACCTCGACCGAACGCGGGCCAGACCATTATGGCCGACGGGGGATGACACTGACGGTCCGACCGGCGAACGGAACGGTCGGCGCTGGGGTGGAGGTTGTAAGTGGCTGCTAACAGCGAGGTTGCTACAACAGCGAGGGGCCGCACTAACATTACACTTTCATATGAAGGCGGGCCGCAAATAACGTTACACTTTCATATGAAGGACCCTGGGGGTCCCAGGAAAAAGAATCACAAAATAAAACGAAACATCAGCTTCCTTTTCATCTTCAATGATGCTTTGCCACTGCATCATTTCATGAAAACTCCCAATATACATGATGAAGCATCATCAAGGTCTTAAGGCTTTCCTTACTAAATGTCAATCTGGTCAACTGGCTAGGAGGAGTAGATCACAGGGCAAGCGCATTATTTCCTTTTCCTTATAGCAAGCTCTTTAACATTAAGGAAATTGCGATTTACTCTATCACTCCATAATGGTAGCAGGGAATAAAAATGTCATGGTATATAAGTGTATTAATGCTGTAAATGTTTTGATGCTAGGCCATATCCAGGGCTCTTTGGTGGGCAAGAGCCGACCTCTCACCCCGAACACAGACTCTTTGTGCCCCTTCCCTCTGGCAGGAGAACAGGTCCATCAGGACCAAGACCTCTCGCCACACAAACAGTTTTTCCCGTCAGCAGTTGGTCTTATGTAAAAGTTTGCAGTGGTTTCTCTCACCATGGAGACATGGACATACATACGTGTTTTAATGTACTTATCTGTATATATTTGTTGGAATGCTTTGAAGCAATATTGAATCTTAACTATTAGTTACTACTTACTATCTTAAAGTATTGTGTTTTTGAATCTTCATTCATCTTTTTTATTCTTCGAATGCTTTGAAGCATTCGAAGTATTGTTGAATCTTTATTCAACTTCTTCAAATTATTATTCTATTTCTTCAACGCCTACACATTTTCGGCAGCTCCTTTTGGGCTTTCTAGCTGTGACTTTTATCTATTCAATTCTCTTCAATACCACTGATTATGTTTCATGAGTTTCTCAGTGCGGTTAAGATTTACGTGTGCGTTGCGTTTCTTAGAGTGAGAGCTGAAGATCTTGGTAAAGTCGCACAGCAACTTCAGTCAATACTACAGTGGATAGAACTATGTTTAGTTTATCATTTTTGATATATAACAGAATTTATGAGAGTTCCAATATAAGGAAGTTATAATGAATGTAAAAATAATATTTGCAAGAATTAAAATATAATAAAACATATTTAGGTCCTAAAAAGGAACATTTTGAGCAGTATCTCCATCCGGATCAAGTCACATACTCAAAGTCTTTGATGTGTGACTATTTGGTTTATGATGTGACATTTTATATGATAATTGATTGCTGTCATGAGTCTTGGGCTTCTCCATCCACCAATACAGTTTGTTAACTGACATATCAAAATCATGGGGGCCATTTTCTAATGTAACTGTTTGCATGCTTTAGTAAAGCGCTTGTGTTACCTTGTTATGTGCACATTATCAACAGAAATCCATGTTGAACTCCCAGACTCTTTGCTGTAACAAATCCCTTGAAGAATTTGCACTGACCTTTGCATGGCGGCCTGGAAGGCCTTGGAGCCGGGACTGTGCTTGTAGACCGACTGGCCCTGTGGATCCATTACGGAGACTTCTCTGAGAGCACAGTTTCTGGTGTGCATGATGAATTTACACCTTTGGGGGACTTCAATCTCAACCTAAAGATGTATGACAGCAGGCAGAGGATCAATGGAGAGCCAACAGGAAGAGCAAAGGGACAAATAAAAAGCAAAGTACCTGACAGGAGACTTGCGGGTCATTCTTTCGGTTGCCTACCACACGGTTTCTGCTTTCTGTTGTGTACTGGTACACATATTTCTTATACGTTTTGAATCCGGATGCCACTGCAATGAGATAATTGGATCTGAATAAGGGAAAATTGACATTCAAAGATGTTTGAGTTCTGATCAAATGATTTCAAGTCATCACTACCATTAAGGATAAGATCATAATCCTTAATTACAATCGAAGGCAATTTCTGTCCACAGTCAAAGTTCCACATTGTTACATGGTAACAATCATTTGGACCGAGTTTGACCTAAAAGGAGGTTTCCAGAAGCAAACTACTGCAGTAAATCATAAACAGCACAGGAGCAGAAGTCCATGAACTCCAGAAAAAGGATCATGTGTTTATTAGTTTAGCGAAGCCACCATCGATCTGCTAACAGGTCAATAAGTTTGTTTAAGACAACGTTCAACTTGCCTCCTTTATCTACTCTGTTCACATACATATGCACATTACATTACATACCAACCTTTTAAACAGGATATTTGCTCATTTTTCCTTATCAAAATACAGGATAGTTTTGTTGATTGAGCCATGGAGATTGAATATGTTTAAAGATGTAGAACTTACACAGACATGATGAGGTTAGTTCATCACTGGCATTGCCGTCCTCTGTAAACCAAAAAAGATTTATAAGTGTTCATTATCTTATGATAATTATTCAGGCATTTTAAGTAAACTGAAACATCAACAAGGGCAAGACTATCTTTTTGGTATTGTGACCATTTGAAATCATTAAGAGTGACAAAGAAATCTAATTCAGCAAAATAAAATCCAAGTTATTGCAAACATTAGCACGAACAATCAATGAATTCATTTTGCATCTTAAATGGTAATAGAATCAACATTTAAGAAATTTAAATGAGTAGATTTAGTCAAAAGTCTTAGTAATGTAATCAATGCTTCGACTTGTCGTAGGAGATTTACAGGCGTCATTGATGGATCTTTTTTATGTACTTGGCAGAGTGAACCAGGGCTTAGAAAATGGTGAGACCTTTTAACTATCACACTAATTAGAGAACTGGAGACGTTTCAACATTAAACACACAGGTGTAGATAACAAACAACCTTTTGCTTTTGCTGGTTCACTTTCCTGGTTTACTTAAAGTACATCGCCATCATTTCTAACAGCGAAATGGAGCTTGAAATGCCTGCTGAGAAAAAGGACACTCAAAACTACAATGTAGTTGGTTCTAGTTGAAAAACCTCTGCCCAGTTATTTTATGTATTGTGATGGATTCCTACTTACGAGCCAACGTGTTCATGCTCAGCAGCAGTAACAGACACAGCTCGCTGTACCCCATCATGGGCTTCTGTTCAGGCCTCCGAGTCCGACTGATACGAGAACACCTCCACCCAGATGTTCAGTGAGGTCCCTCCTTAAATAAAGCCTGGCGATGAAGAGGTATGTAGACACAGGCGCAGCAAAGCCTGCTTGGTTTTTTTAAAGTACAAGTATATATTTGAGAACTTTCACTCTTATTTTAAAAACAATAATTTAGGTAAGTTTAAATTTACAATAAATGTTTTAACCACTACTGTGTAGAGGGAGAAACGCGCCTACAAATAACTTGATTTGTTTGCACAAATAAGTATGCAATACACTACTACTTTTTAATTAATTATTGAATTTTTTAATCAATTTAAATAATGATACTGTGAGAGAGCTAAGAAATATACTATATATGTTTGCAGTCAGCAATAGCTCCCATGCCACAGTTTCTAGAACGTACCTCATTCTATGAGCAAAGGTTGGACTTTGTCTCAATCTCTGGCTGCTGTTACCAAATGTGGAATGATTGTTGGAATTCTTAGGACCTTTTGAACTGGTCTCAGATACATGAATAACTTTTTATCAAAACTGAAGGAGGGAAAATTGTGGAAATGCTGATAAAATTGAAATATTTTTTTTCGTAAGAATCTGAAGCTGCTCAAATCTCTCCAATGACCACTCAAGCTTCCCAATACACACCCATGATGAAGTTAGGAACAGATTGAAAAATGAATGAAATATTATCAGGAATAGTTCAAATATTTATTAGATATCAAAAAGCTGAATCGTTTGATAATATTAGACGATTTTCTCAATACTTGAGTGTTTAATATAAATATGTAGCTGTATGTATGTTGAAGAGGGAAGTTTTAGGATACTGCCCACCTTGACCGATCATAGGGAGGGGGGGCGCTGGCCATCCGACCGGCCGACAGGGAGGGGGGAAGGGGGACGAGAATGAGGAAAGTTTATTAAACTGCATAACCTAGTAGGTATAATGTATAACTGTTGGGAGGCTTTTAAACATTCCAACTATTGTTCTTCTGAGCTTTATTCCACTCAATTTATTTTTCAGCTATTAAATAATTGAATAAAATATTCAGCTCCTTCAGTAGAAGGGTGCTAATGACTTTTCAGCTTTCTGAACTTCAGCTCTTCCAAACTGAAGCTCAGCCATTCGTGAGGAGCGTCGAAAGGAGCCAGTTGAGGTGGTTTGGGCATCTGGTGAGGATGCCCCCTGGGCGCCTCCATAGGGAGGTGTTTCAGGCACGGCCAGCTGGGAAGAGGCCCCGGGGAAGACCCAGGACCAGGTGGAGAGATTATATCTCTGCACTGGCCTGGGAACGCCTGGGATCCCCCAGTCAGAGCTGGTAGATGTGGGAAAGGGAAGTTTGGGGTCCCCTGCTGGAGCTGTTGCCCCCGCGACCCGACCCCGGATAAGCGGCTGAAGATGGATGGACTTTTATAAGAAATTATGTATTTGAAAATGTACCATTCAATTGTAAATTATCAAATGTGTACATATTAATTAAAACAAAAAATGTAGGTTACGTGTGGTTTCTTTCAGTTTCTGAATGAACTTTTCAGTTTTGTTTAGCCAATTGTGTTGGCAAAGAGTCTCAGAAATAGTATAAATGCTTTGTCCGAGTTGTAAAAACAGCAATGTGTTCTAGAGGTAAGTGTATGAGTTGTAGATAGGAGAGGTCAGAGGTGAGGGTGAGAGAAGAGAGTCTCTCAGAGTATTCAAATCACCTAGATCAGGTACCGGTAACCAAGTCGAGCCAGCAGGTCCTTGTGACCAGAGCTTAGTCCACAATTCACTTCAGAAAAAGGTCTCCAGAGTTTGTTCCATTTCTTTGCCACAGATTACCAACGTGAGGGTGGGACAGAGGGGGACACAAAGTGTGAGTTGCCAAATGCCAAAGACAGAGTGGTAGATGTGACAGGAGAGATAGAGAGCCAACGTGATAGAGGACAGATGCTGCACAGCAGGACACCTGGAAGACGCAATACAAACAGACTTTAGACCGCAGTTTGAAGATCAATTTATGGAACATCTAAAACTAAAAGTGCAGTGAAGATTTTGCTCACATGACCAGAATATCAACCATTCTACCTCGATAATACCTCACTTACTTAGTCATTGAGTGGACTGATTCAGATGTCTCACAGCCTGCGTCTCTCTCCCGAGTCGCTGCTGCCGCCTCTCCTTTTACCACACGGGTTCATTTTATTATGAACTAATTATATAATCATTTTATTTATTTTTAAATATAAAAGGTTTAAGAAGCATTGGGGTTTATTCATACGATGTTAACAACCCACAATTAAAAGCTGAATTCATGGAGAAGTGAGAGTCACTGCCTTTTCCTTCACTGTTCTGCAACTATTTCAGAATAAAAGCCTTTTGTTAATAAGGGGATTCCTGGACAGACTCACACAGGCAGCTCGGAGGCTTTCATAAATACAAAGTGTATTCAGTTTGCACTCATGTGTGAACTTACTGTGAAGTCACCAGCAGTGATGGTCTGTAGTTAAAGACAGAGAGGAAACAGGAAGAGTCGGAGAGAAATACATTTACATTCTTCTCAGAAAACCAGTGTATCACATCCCATTTCACTCCAGAACTGTTCTTACGCTCGGGTGATTATTGGTAAGAACAGATAAGACTGATTATTATGATGGGAAGACCAATGTAATATCAGTTATATATTATAGCATAAACATTAACAATGTGTGTGAACTTACACTTCAGAGTCAGCTCACTTCAGAAAACCAACCTATAGCTCATTTTAAGTACTTTCAGGTTCCTTATTTATTATCAATGTCTAATTTAAAATGTACATAGAAGTGTGAGTGTGATACTGACTGTTGTCAACAACATGCAATCGTATTCCTTCAATATGTGTTATTGCCTGTCAAGGACTTTAAGAAATGCAGCTGGTTCTATAGCATGAGACACAACATTAACGCTGCCACCATCAGTTATTAGATTATTCAAGCTTATTAAATGCTAAGATTTTCTGATTGAATAGATCTGAATTCTGGCTAAAACAATACATCGAAAATAGAAAGAAATACATATTGAAGCTCTTCACATTTTTTTTTTGTGTTGTTGTTACATAAATGTTATTTATGTGACAATGATCAATTGTAATGTATTGCTACATACATACATATATACAGACTTGATCAAGGACTGACCAATGATTGATTATCTCACTCAGCTTGCTGTTGTCCGAGGTAGCCAAGAATCGCCGTTGTGATTCTCAGAAATTCCCCATCGATCTTTAAAAAACAAAAGAGCACATGCAAATGTTAGTACATTACATCAAGTGTCAAATCATGAATTCTGTATTATTTGCAGGTTTCTAATGATAGAGGCTGATATCATTAATTATATAGGCAATCGCTGACTTATTGCCATTGATTACAAAAGTTACTTGCTTCATCCATTGTTAACATTGTCCATTTGCAGGTAATTCCAAACAGCCTTGAGTGCTTCTTGATCACTGAAGTCAGCATCTGCTGGGTAACCTTTGTATTTGAAAATATTTTCTGCTACCTTTTCCAAAATATCTGACTTTGTTTTTGAACTAGGAGTCAACCTTGTCGTGTTCGGTCTACAGGATTTCCCTTTTCTAACTGCAGCGTTAAGTCACTCACCGAACAACCCTTAGGATTTCTGCTTCTGTGGTCAATCAATGTTTTGTACGAACAACTCTGAAACACACAAATGACTGTTCCACTGTTTTGCGATATGTTGAAAATAGTCCCTTAAAGGTGAACGTTGATTGCATGCGATCAATTGAAGTGTGCTCAGTTCAGTGAGTGTGGAGTGCTGATGACATCTTGACAAGTGGCTAAAAAGTGCACACGGGCAGCTGGCACAGATGCAAGGATAGGATAGAACATTTTAATGTGAAGAAAACCTGTCATGGTTCCACCCTCGACCTCTTCCACCCCCTCAGGCCCAACCTCTTCCACCCCGACCTCTTCCACCCCTCAGCCCCGACCTCTTCCACCCTCGACCTCTTCCACCCCCTCAGCCCCGACCTCTTCCACCCTCGACCTCTTCCACCCTCGACCTCTTCCACCCCCTCAGCCCCGACCTCTTCCACCCCCTCAGCCCCGACCTCTTCCACCCTCGACCTCTTCCACCCCCTCAGCCCCGACCTCTTCCACCCTCGACCTCTTCCACCCTCGACCTCTTCCACCCCCCTCAGCCCCGACCTCTTCCACCTCGACCTCTTCCACCTCGACCCGACCTCTTCCACCCCCTCAGCCCCGACCTCTTCCACCCCTCGACCTCTTCCACCCCCTCAACCCCGACCTCTTCCACCCTCGACCTCTTCCACCCCTCAGCCCCGACCTCTTCCACCCCCTCAGGCCCAACCTCTTCCACCCCCGACCTCTTCCACCCCCTCAGCCCCGACCTCTTCCACCCTCGACCTCTTCCACCCTCGACCTCTTCCACCCTCGACCTCTTCCACCCCTCAGCCCCGACCTCTTCCACCCTCGACCGACCTCTTCCACCCTCGACCTCTTCCACCCCCTCAGCCCCGACCTCTTCCACCCCGACCTCTTCCACCCCCTCAGCCCGACCTCTTCCACCCCTCAGCCCCGACCTCTTCCAGCCCCTCAGCCCCGACCTCTTCCACCCTCGACCTCTTCCACCCCCTCAGCCCCGACCTCTTCCACCCCCTCAGCCCCGACCTCTTCCAGCCCCTCAGCCCCGACCTCTTCCACCCCTCAGCCCCGACCTCTTCCACCCTCGACCTCTTCCACTGACTTTCCACCCCCTCAGCCCCGACCTCTTCCACCCCTCAGCCCCGACCTCTTCCACCCCTCGCCCCTGACCTCTTCCACCCTCGACCTCTTCCACCCCCCTCACCCCTCACCCCCGACCTCTTCCACCCTCGACCTCTTCCACCCCCTCAGCCCCGACCTCTTCCACCCCTCGACCTCTTCCACCCTCGACCTCTTCCACCCCCTCAGCCCCGACCTCTTCCACCCTCGACCTCTTCCACCCTCGACCTCTTCCACCCCCTCAGCCCCGACCTCTTCCACCCTCGACCTCTTCCACCTCGACCTCTTCCACCCCCTCAGCCCCGACCTCTTCCACCCCTCGACTTCCACCCTCGACCTCTTCCACCCCCCTCAGCCCCGACCTCTTCCACCCCGACCTCTTCCACCCTCGACCTCTTCCACCCCCTCAGCCCCGACCTCTTCCACCCCCGACCTCTTCCACCCCTCAGCCCCGACCTCTTCCACCCCCTCAGCCCCGACCTCTTCCACCCTCGACCTCTTCCACCCCTCAGCCCCGACCTCTTCCACCCTCGACCTCTCTTCCACCTCGACCTCTTCCACCCCTCAGCCCCGACCTCTTTCCACCCCTCAGCCCCGACCTCTTCCACCCCTCAGCCCCGACCTCTTCCACCCCCTCAGCCCCCCCGACCTCTTCCACCCTCGACCTCTTCCACCCTCGACCTCTTCCACCCCTCAGCCCCCCGACCTCTTCCACCCTCGACCTCTTCCACCCTCGACCTCTTCCACCCCCTCAGCCCCGACCTCTTCCACCCTCGACCTCTTCCACCCCCTCAGCCCCGACCTCTTCCACCCCCTCAGGCCCGACCTCTTCCTCTTCCTTAATTATTTAGCAAATAGCCTTATTAAATTCTGTTGTGAATACCGCTGCTCCCACGTGTCCACTCCCATTGTCTTTTGACCCGTCAGTGTATATTTATAGTATGTATTGTTTATGTACTCCTGAGTTTGATGGCAAATATCACACCCGTTCCCCCCGTTCTATTAGTGTTAGATCCACTTGGTTTGCTGGGAGGATCCACGGTGGAACATTTCCCCACATTAGATCGGGAACATACTCAAACCCACTTAACCAGACCTCCTTGACTGCTGAGCCGATGCTCCAGCCAAACTCCTTTATTCTGGGTGTAGTCAGCATCCATTCAGCATGATGGTATCATGGCCTTATAAATATCCAGCAGGTTTATCAAAAAGGTACAATCAATGCGCGTTTCCAGCTGTTGGGCAGTTCACCATCCCTCCAAATCATAGTTTGAGAAGCATTTCATTAAGGCTGTTCACTGTTCTGCACTCGGCTCTTTTTTTGGGACACTAGAAAGCATGAATCACAACACAAACATCTTCTGCTGACTCGCACACATCACACAACGTGAGCCTTGGTCAATGACGTTTGGCTGCCATGTGAATGAAGATCAGCAGAACAGAACCAAAGGTGAGTGAGCATTACTTTTATTGTTGATATACTGAGCTACAATAAAAAAAATCCAAACAAACATCGTTAAAGGTATTGATGATCCATAAGGTGCAGACCGCAAACCCCTGCAGCCCGGTGTACAGTATGAGCCCCCCAGTCTATCGCTCCACCCACTGTGCTGGTGGTCTGCGGCTGCCCCCACTCCATGCCAACAGCACCGCCAGGGACGTCTTCTCCACCCAACACATCAAATCCACCCAAACGCTGCTGGGGAGGGGCGCTGTTTGGCCGGGTTTCCGTTCCCTTAAAGCCGGACACATCTAGACCCACTTCCAAAACATGGGAAGAACCGCTCCGGACCTGGAATCAGAGGATCGGCATCGGCAGTGGACGTCGAGTCAAATTGTAAGGAACTAATATTAAAATCGCTAAGTGACTTATTAAAGCTAAAGCGCCCACTGCATCGCCCTGAGGAGACGGTCCAACATCACACTCCTGTCCTCCGTCCTCTCACGTAGCTGCCATGTAGTACTTGGCCTTGGCTTCACTGCAATACATTTATCAGACAGCTGCTTCTCAGGTTAAAATTCATTCAAATTAGTTTTTTCAGACCCTTTGAGTGGGGACACGGCTGTGACTCACACCGGACAGGAGGGGGTTGTTGTTGTTGATGGATCCTGATGGATTCTGACAGACCCCCCACACACACACACACACACACTTTAGCCCCAAACGGCTCGATTCTCACATGATAACCAACTGGCAGGTTTGGGGCTCTCAGGGGACTCGTCCCCCCCCTCGTATGTGCACTTCTGTTCTCTGCCCCTCTTCACACGGGGGGCATGAGGTCACGTATGGTGCCCAAGTGCAATCATCAATTGTGCTACATGTACAAAAAGAATTAATTAAAGAGCCAGTACGAGAACGCATAGTCGGCTGGACTCCACGCCAGACCCCCCCTCGACCCCCCCGCCCCTTTACCTAAAACATACTCAACATGATGTCATGATATCTGCATCAGCCAGACAGAGTGTGTGGGACACCGAACGAGTGAGTCCACGTTCTGGTCTACCCCCCCCCTCCCCCACAGACTTAATATTAATGAATAATTAATGTACTGAGCCTAAATGTTTGTGTGACCCCCCCTTCTCTGAAGAGGCCGGTCACCTTCCCTCCGTGGTGGGAGGGGCCACATGCTGCGGGAATACTTTGCATGCCTCAAACCGTGTAGGACGTACGTCCCTCTGGACTCTGGACAGAGTGTCGTTTGCTTTGAGGACATGAGACAGACAGCTGTGTGCGGGCAGAGAGACGTCCGTATCAGTCTCCTGTTGTGAGGTAGAAGCACCTGCTGGTGGGCTGATCAGACTGGGGGGACAAAGGTCTCTTTGGACCCTCATGAGGACACTCGGTAGTCGAGTGCAACGTGCTGGTTCCGTGGCGCTCTGCATCAGTCAACCCTCTGTTGTTTGTACCCTGAATTCACAAACACATTCTCAACTGATCAAATGAATAGCTGGTGAACGAGGAAGACCCCCCCACTGTCGACATCGAGCACGGGGAGGAAGGAGGACACGAGGCTGCAGCCGGCTGGCCAACGGCCAACCAAATCAAACTGATCCAAAACAAAAACAAAGAGGTCAAATAAAGAGGTATTATAGTTACAGTGCAAAAAAAGATGAGAAATTCAAGCTTAATACAAAAACATAGCACCAAACAAAAAGAATATATATATAAAGACGAGGAAATGCATGCAATTAACTGAGGTATTCAAGTGAAAAGGGCTCATGGATGAAGGGGAAAGGACATTTAGCCAGAAGCAGAATGAGTCCAAACACACAGCGGCTCGTAGTGTCACAGCGGCATGAGGACAAGCCAACAGAACGAAGACACAATCTGAGCCTTAACACCAGTGTCCAGAGTAGAAAAGTCTGTAGCACGCGGAATGCGTCCTCCGATCAGCGAGACATTTAGTGCACGAGAACGAGTCCAAACCGCCGGCGCCACTCGCACGGACCTTCAGAGGAGCATGAACTACTTTAAATTACAGTCAGTGGGAATGTTGGTATTCCGTTTAGCAGTAAGGGGCCGAGCAGATCACTCACCTCTTGTGTTTCATATATATATATATATTTATAGACTTTGCTACGTATAGGATTTTGCTGTCAACACATTGTCAAAGTAACAGACCCTAATGGAATAAGTGCAAACATGATGAAGAATACCGTTTCCTGACAGGAGGGCGCGTTGTTTCCTTCTTCCTACTCCTCTGACTGAACTAGTACAGTCGCCCTCCACACAATAAGCAGGGGCCTCCTCGCATTGAACGGAGGAGGAGGAGGAGACATGGTGACCTGACACTTTGCAGAACGTTGATAAAGCACTGGTGTGATTACACAAAGCCGAGAGGGAAAGCAGAGATTGTGTTTGCGCAAAACAAGAAAACAAAACAATGAAATAAGAGATGTGAGATCAGTTCTGAGGATGCGTCACAGCCTCTTCCCCTCCCTTCCGCCGGCGTCAGTAGCTTCGGTGCTGATGCTGAGGGCTCAGTTGGTTTGGACCTGAGGTTGATTGGCTTTGAGGCTGCGCAGCGCCCGTCGCGCCGCCGCCGACTTGGCGATCCGGTAGCTGCGGCCGACTCCTTTGAACTTGCCCTTTCCGACGACCTCCACCGTCACCCGGACCTTCCCGTCATACGTCCTCTCTGCGGGGCTGACCAGGGGCACACGGGGGGGCGGTTAGTACCTCGCGTATCTCATGTTGCTGACAGAATGCTGAGCACATGCAGGACTATTATTGACGGTGGTCCTTTTCTTTCAACCCAAGTGGTTCTGTGCTCATCTACTTTCCGTCCTCCTTTATTCCACATTCCGTGTGATGACGGGAGGAGAAGCCTACCTGAACTTGGCGGTTTCCGGCTCCATCTCCAGCAGCTCCCTCACAGGAGAGCGGGGCACGTTGGCAGAGAATTTCTCTGGAGGTGGAGAGGGAATGAGGGGGGGGGGTCACCACAAACACCATCACCACTGGCTCAATGAGGAATGCAAACAAACGCCCCGCTCACCTATAAGGGGCATCATCATCGGATAATACACCTGCCACACCGTCTCCAGGGACATGCTGCTGTCCATGTAAATAGCGCCGGCCAGCGACTCAAAAATGTCCCCCATGGCCTTAGGGACCTCGATGTCCTCCTCCTTCTCCTCGTCTTCTTCGGAGCGACGCAGCTTGTTGCCCAAACACACAGATGGAATTTCGTTAATCGGCATGCTGGAACGCATGATGACTCCCTGTTGTGACGCTCAGGTTTTCTTTGTTTGTTTGTTGGTAGAAATGCCTCAATAGTTCTCTGTCTAATAATCACATGCGGACTCATCATGCAGACATGTGCACAGCACTGAGAAAACATCCCTGATGCCTGCAGCTGTCCTGCAGATGAAGACTTCCAGTGTTGCCCCTAACTGCCCTGATGGGGGCGTGGCCATTCAAAACCCAACCGCTGCACAGGTGTGAATGATTGACTCAGCAAGCAGAGCCGTGGATTGGCACCTATTTACAAACGGCAAAAGCCGGGTGCTGAGCTTAAACCTGTTGGAACATTAAACAAAGGCGCCAGCTGCATTGTTGTTTTGTGGAGACGGGACTCACCTCGGAGTCCATGCCTTGCATCTCATTCTTCTCCAGCTGAAACTGCACAAAGTCGTCGATGACGTGGAAAAGCTCCGGCGAGATGGCCTTGAAGTACTTGTGGTAGTCGTACTTGACGGCCAGAGAAGCAAAGATGGTGTTGTTGACGAGTGCTGAGCGCAGGTCGGTCAGCACGCCGGGAGAGTGCTGCCGCGGGTCTTCATAAAGGTGCTTTGTTATGAGGTAGTCTAGAATTGCATCGCCAAGGAACTCCAGCCGCTGGTAACAATCTGAAGAGAAACAACAGCCGTATTCAACATTCACGCTCTACCGAACAATGGATCAAATGCCTTAAACCCTCAGACGATCATCACAAACTGCTGCTGAGTACAAACAGCCACACAAAGACCTCCAGGTCTGTGACTCCAGTGAAAGAGCTGCTGTGACTGGGTGAAGTCACCACAGCGTTAGATGTTGGAATCCTTCATGTAGGTCCGACTGTTTTATGGATGAAGGCTATTCACTAATCTAAAACATTTGATGAGTTTGATGTATGATGTCGTTATATATGTTTATGTCGATATTATCCAGAGTTCGTTGGTCATCTTCAACAACATGACACTTTGGATGAAAAGACGGACGGACGGACGAACCAATGGAACGGTGGACAAATGTGTGTGTGCTTGTTAAGTGGATCAAGGGGCGGACGGGGTGATGGAGGACCATGTCATATTTAAAGTGAATAATCGTCTGACCTGTGATGGTGTTGTAATGGTAGGAAGCGTGGGTGAAGGCTTGCAGCAGGTACGCCTTGTTCTGAAAGGTGTAGTTGATCTTCCTTTCGAAGTTTTCGAAGCCGGAGATGAGGTGGTTGAGGGTTCGCTCTGCGTCTGGGTGGTCCAGCAGGGAGCGGGGCGGGATCTTCAGCCAGCCGTAGCTCAGGTCCCGGGTGGAGGTCTGACCGCTCTGCACCAGCGCTCCAGTCGGGGTCCCGCTCTCCAACGGCAACACCTGATGTAAAACCACAGTGAATAGCAGGGGACAGCTGGGAAAAGGGGAGTCGTAGGAAAGGCTCCCGTGGACTTGGCAGCTGGCACCGTGCTGACCTTGAGGCCCAGCGAGCAGAGGAACATCTGGGCGGCTCGCTCCCCACAGCTGGTCAGGTAACAGCCCAGCAGAGCCTCCACGCAGTCGGCAATGCTCTTGTCGGCGATGCACTGCTCCGTGTGCAAGTCGTAAGAGATGGACTGCTTGCCCAGCTCCGCGCCGCAGTTCTCCTCGGACGGGTTCCAGAAGCCCACCACGAAGTCGTCCTCCTCGCCCGCCTTACTGGGGTCCAGGTAGCACATGGCGTCCCAGGAGCTGTAGTCAAACTCCTCCGCGCTGGGCGCCGGCTCCGAGGCGTAGTGGGCCGCCGCCGGCTGGTGGCGCTTCCTTGGCGCCTTCCACTCGTAGGGGGGTTCCGTGGCGGGGGAGGAGCCCGACGCCGGGGCAGGAGGGGGAGGGAAGCCGCTCAGCGAGATCTTCTTACCGAACGCGCCGGATCCCAGCAGCATGTTGTCGATGAACTTGATGTGCTCCTTGTAGTACTCCAAGTCGTCCTCCATGTTGACTTCGTCCTTTGGCTCCTCCTTCAGCATCAGCTCACCGTCCTCGTCCAGCTCCTCAGCGTCTTCCTCCTCAATGTCGGAGTCGTTCTCAGGCTGCCCGTTCGCCGCAGGCTCCTCCTGGGCCTGGATGATGAACGCAGAGAGACACGTGGACCCCTTTAATTCAGAAGGGTTCATACGTAGAATTGACTCTAGGGCTACCGGTTCAAACGGTATACCGGGTTACGACTTTACCCATATGTGTTACGCCATAACTACTGACGTGTGTAGAGATTGAGTCATGGTAATAACTCTATAACAACAATGAATAAGCCACAACAAACACGCTGGTTTAAATCCTACTTATCGGATCGATCCCAGTTTGTGCTTGTAAATGGTGAATCCTCAAAGACCACCAATGTTGGTCACGGAGTCCCACAAGGTTCTGTACTTGGACCAATTCTATTTACCCTCTATATGCTTCCTTTGGGCGATCTTATCAGGAAACACCGCATAAACTTCCTTTGTTATGCAGACGATTGTCGATCCAGCCAGAAGAGACGGACCAGCTAGTTAGACTTCAAGAATGTCTTGGAGACATCAAAACTTGGATGACCGGCAACTTCCTGATGCTAAACTCAGAAAAAACGGTTATCCTGATAACCTCCTGCCAGCTGTCACGTGATACAGTTTTTATGGATGGAATTGCTCTGGTACCCAGCAGCACCGTCAGGAATCTGGGAGTTCTCTTCGACCAGGATATGACCTTCAACTCGCATATAAAGAAAACTTCAAGGACTGCCTATTTTCATCTACGTAACATATCAAAAATCAGGAACTTCCTGTCTCAAAGTGATGCAGAAAAATGAGTTCATGCGTTTGTCACTTCCAGACTGGACTACTGTAATTCTTTGTTATCAGGCTGCTCATGTAAATCTCTTAAGCCTCTCCAGTTGATTCAGAATGCTGCAGCACGTGTATTAACAAGAACTAAGAAAAGGGATCATATCACTCCTGTATTAACTTCTCTGCACTGGCTCCTGTTAAATCAAGAATAGATTTTAAGGTACTTCTCCTCACCTACAAGGCACTTGCTGGTGAGGCACCGTCGTATCTTAAAGAGCTTGTAACACCTTATTGCCCTACAAGGCAGCTGCGCTCCATAGATGCTGGGTAACTTGTTGTTCCTATGGTTTTAAAAAGTAGGATGGGAGCCAGAGCCTTCAGTTATCAAGCTCCTCTTTTGTGGAACCAGCTTCCACTTTCAGTCCGGGGGGCAGATTCGGTCAGCTCTTTTAAAGTAAAACTTAAAACGTTCCTCTTTGATTGTGCCTATAGTTAGGGCTGGCTCAGGTTAGCCTGATCTATGTGATGGTGGTTCTATCTGGCATCCATTGTAGTCGTCCATCAGGAGTGGGATCCCTCCTCTGACGTTCTCCCTAAGGTTTCTTCCTAAGCTTTCCCTCTTGGAAGGGTTGTTCCTGTGCCGATGGAGGGTTTCGGGACAGAGGATGTCGTATGTGTACAGACTGTAAAGCCCTCTGAGGCAAATTTGTAATTTGCAATTTTGGGCTCTACAAAATGAATTGAATTGTGAGCAGCAGGGGGATCACTGAGTTTAGATAAACAGAGAAGATGTTCGGCGTTCTCTGAATTCTTCAGCTAAATGCTTTTCTAGCTGCCTTCATTGTTTAAAGTGCTACATTAAGAGAATATGATCATCATCTTACATGTGTATGTAAAGTGAGTATAGACCAGACTCAAACATGATGTGCATGTCCTCCCTCTGTTCCAGAGAGGAGAAGAAGCACGAGGTCCACTGACCTCCTCCGAGTCCAGTTTGTCCGGGCTGCTTCTGTCCTGGTTGACCACGTATCCAGGAGGCAGCCAGTTGACGGGGGGGTCGAAGATGGACACCACCATCCTGCTGGGGAGCCCCTTCTTCTTCCCCAGACGGTACAGGTTACAGTTGCTCACCTGGAGGAGAGGATCAGATGAAACCTACTTTAGAACGTTTGCTGTCGACGGCTTGCTGGACATTTAAGTGATGGAAACTGAGGGCTGACCAGTGAAAAGATGCACGACCTGTGAATGGACTCAACATTCACTCACTGATGAGATACCCTTCAAGGTACCACCTGCCCATCAGTTCCACCCTATGCACGGCTGAGGGGTTAAACGTCTCGCCACAAGAACCACCGAGAGTCACACCAGAACTTTAGTTCATTTGGAAATCATCATTTTAGACCAAAAATCCAAGAGGATTAAACCTGACGTAAAACAGACGACTGTTTAACAGATTTGGTGCTTTTCATGATCCAAACACAAGGAGAAATCAATGTTTATTCAAGTATTTTAAGGATTATGTTAATTTATGTTCTTGTGTAACAGAAGAAACAGATTATCAAAATACTAACACACACACACACACACACACACACACACACACACAGCCGACGTAGAGGAAAGAGCAGTTGTTGTGAGTCACATGACGCAGGCAGAGACGTCTGTCCGCATGGGGGGACACGGGACGGAGCACCACGTTGTCCCGTTAACGTGAGGGACGTAACGAGCCTCCTGTTTACTCGTCATCCAGCTGATCAAGCTAGCGTTAGCTCGCTAGTAACAGCAGTAAGGACTAAGACGTTTTTATTTACTCGCCTCTTTTGGACTCACATTCATTTTTCAATCTGTTGTCTTGTATATAGTTCATGTTTTGTCCCAAATCGGATATTGTTGACAAATATATTTGTGTGTGTTGTACTTTTTAATGCTGTCATATACGGTAGTCCAGTGCGCTTGCTTGCGTATTGTGGGTTATACGGTAGTTGATGTTATGCCTGTAAAGGGAGACACACGGTGATCCATTAAAATAATGCATTTATTTACAAATTCCATTTTAATTCATCTCACAGCACTTGGTTGTTTTTTAGCTGTATACATTTACTTAACTTAATGATGGTAATAATTTAATGAATAAGCTTTAAGTGAACATGGGGGTGAGTTTGTGAGAGTTCTGACGTTAAAACAAATCCTGTTAAATTTTCTGATTTGTATTTTTCTTTTTTAGAAATTATGTTCAAGGAGCAACCTGAACTTTCTGTGAATTTGCAGTTGTTTCAGAATAAAGGGTTGGAAATTAAAGCTTTTTAATGCAGTTTAAAAAGAAATAATCGACCGATTAATCGATTATCAAAATAATCGTTAGTTGCAGCCCTACACACACACAACAGGTGCTAGCACACACATTCACACCAGTCACAGCTGTGGGAGCAATGTTGGGGCGAAGTGCTTGGCCCAAAGACACCTCGAAGGGCCATTTGTCTGATAAAACTAATACAATGACCCCCGCTACCACCGTGCCTCAAACCCAATTCCCAGCACACTCGTCTGATTCTCCGTTGTCCTCATAACTGGCGAGGGAGCGTCTCACCTTCTTGCTGCGCATGTAGCTCAGGCGGCCCTCGTGGGCATCGGGGTAGGTGCAGAACAGGTACGTGGTGATGGCGTGCTTGAGGAAAGAGTCTCCGAGCATCTCCAGCCGCTCCAGGTTGAAGCCGTCGCTGGCGTTGGACAGGGTGAGGGCCTGCAGGATGAGGCCGGGGTTGGGCCCCAGGCTTTTGGGGGAGTCTCTGGTCGGGGCCTCGTGATGCGGGGCCGCGGCCGGACGGGGAGAAGATGCTGCGGGGGCGTCGGGACCCGTTGCTGCCGGGCTGCAGACTGAGGTAGCTTTAAATGCGTGGTGCGAGGTCCTCCCTGGTGTGCATCCATCACTCGGCGGCGGAGGGCTGTGAGCTGAGGTAGTGGTTGGTGCCCGTCCAGGGGAGCCGAGCTGCGAGCGTTGGCAGTTGTCATGTTGGCGAAGGGGCTCCTCATGCATGTCGGTCACTAGGGCGGTGCCGTTGGTTAGATTCCTCGTGCACGTGGCTTCTCCGGGCCCGGGGGCCGCTTGGGGCCCCTGCTCGGGCTGGGGGGAGCTGCAACTACTGGGGCGGGATAGCGGATCGCGGTCAGGGCTCTCAGTCTCTTGGAACGGACAGTCGGCCGCGTCGTCCTCGCTGCCGGAGTCGGATAAGGAGATGAACGCTTTGCTGTCGATGGATCTCTTCCAGCCAAAGTCCAGGTTTGGGTACCTGCAACACACACAGACACACTGTACTGACTTTCAACAGCGCATTGGCCGTGATTCTTACTTATTCACAGTTTAGGCACGGATATACCAGCATAATGTGTTATACATTCACATGCAGCATGCTCTGAATTTGTATCGTCGACAAGTGAGGTAGCAAACACGCAGCTGTATTGAAAGACTTCATACATGTGACCCACTGCAGTGAAAACCTTTCTTAAACCATTGGACTGTCCCTGGCAAAAAGGTGACAGCTACCAGTGAACCAGAAAAACGCTGCATACCGTACAGTTTAATACAAATACAGCTGTTGTCAGTATTTACTAACGTACACCAGCTGTGGAATCTCCTGATTTATTCTTACAGTGAGCAGGTGTCGTGTGACTCAGTAAGCGTCATCAGGAGCTCATGTGCTGTGTTAGGGTTGGGCACCTGAAGTCGGGGGGCAGTGTCTGGGCTCCCACTCCGGCTTCGCTGGCGGTCTGGGCCCGGAGCTCCTCGGCGGTCAGGAGGCAGTGGAGGCGGTAGAGGATGCTGGGCAGACACACTGCTTTCCTCCACAGCGAGGCGGGGATGGGGTGGATGGCACACAGCTCTGGAACCAGGATCTGATAAGCGCAGCAGCAGGTTAGAGGGGGGCGGTCGCAGGGCGCACGTGTCACCTAAAAGTTCTCCACTATCTGTGCAATGATTCTGTCCCTCGTTTGTCCCGGGAATGAATGCAGACTTTAAGCGCTCCAACGGAAGACAAAGGCCCAGATGTTAGGCAACTTTTTATTGATAACTACACTGGATTTGAATCTATGCAGATTCATGAATTACAAAATGAATGCATGTTAAATAGATTAAAATACGTTAAATTTGCACGCAGCTGACAGACAACAGACAGGCAAAGTACGGCGGATATTAACGCGTCATGATGACATCATCCACGAACCCAGAACGCTCGCAGCGGTGCAGCGGTGGTTCTTGTGCACCGACTACGGACCGCGACGACTATTTTAGGCTTCGGCGAGTTTGAACGTGGCTTCGTTAGTTTAGCTCAGCTGTCAGCAAAATGACTAAATGTGACTAAAAATAACATGCATTTTCGTCTAAAGACTAAATCAAAAATAGCTGCCAAAATTAACACTGCTTGGGCAAGACCCTTTCTCCTGTAGCTTTATTCTGCCCCAGAACTCCCGTACAGGCATTCTCTCACTGAAAAGGAGGAGCAGCGGAGTTTCCTTTACCTGCTTGTTCTGCAGACTCTCCCACTTGGCCTTCCTCTTCTCTGCACTGCTGAGGGGCAGTGCTTTGCCCTTCTGGTTCAGGTGGCGAGGAGTTAACAGGTTCAGTCTGAGAGCGCAGAGGAAGCCGGTCAGAACGCCGCGCACGTACAAACCTCCTACAGCCTCGCCAGACTCAATGCAGATACACAGTTATTCACTACTTGCGCTGGTCTCCCACATCAAAAACATGGCAGCGTAATTACCCACAATGCAACGGGCTGCAATGAGCTCGGTGTTGCAGTTCTGTTAGTGGCAGCTCATTTCTCCTGGAGACAACTAGCCTGCAGGTCTGGTTCCATCATCATTTAAACACACGTGTGCTCTGGTAAAGACTTGCATGGATGTGAATGCTGATGACGTTCCCCAACAGGCCGATGGGAATCCACCTGTTGAATCATGAGAAAAGACCCAGGTACATCTGCGTGCCGGGCCGCCGTGCTGCTGACCTGGAGGAGGTGTGGTCCACGTCCAGAAGCGGCTGGTTCAGGTTGGACAGGTCCAGGTTGTACTTTGTTTTGTAGTACTCGGCAAACGTCTCGTACTCTGGCGACGGAAACTTGCTGAGCGGCGTCAGGTCTGTGTACACATCGGCGACGTAGAAGCGGTGCGGCTGGTCAAAGTTCCGGTACCTGGGAGGGAGAGAGAGTTTGAGAGACGCCACGCCGCATCAGCAGCGTTCACAGCAGACGCCACCGTGGTACCTTGGAATGATGACCGCATCCTGGTAGTCCTCCAGCTTGAAGGTGAAGGGGTTCTGCTTGGTGTACTGAGTGGTAGGAATGCCCGTGCGGGCCTCAGACCTCTCTATGTCCTCCATGAACATGAAGTCCATGTCTAGAATGTGGGAGTCTCCAACTGAAGGAGCCAAAGAAGCGGCAGACAGAGAGGACACGGGTGAGAACCTCGGCACGGCGAGCCGTCCTGCCCTCAGAGGGGTTCTACTCACCGACGTTCAGAGGCAGAACGCAGTAGGCAGAGTCGGCCAGCGTGGGCTTGAACTCCAGCGCGGGCTTCTCCAGGCGCAGGATGTGGGAGAAGACGTACTGGTGCAGGCGCGTGATGAGGTCCAGCTGCGCGCCGTCCAGCGCAAAGCCAGACTTCTGCAGCTCGATGGAGATGGTCACCTCGCCCGAGCGAGTGTACACCGGGAAGTGCGGGATCTGGACAGAGAGGAAGCAGCCGTGAGGGGAGGACGGCGGGGACACGGAGGTGTTGGTCTGGGCCGCGGCGTACCCGAGGGATGGGTTTGGCGGTCAGGATGCCGAAGCACCTGGTGGTGTCCTCCGGTGGGTAGAGCTTCCTCCTGCGGAAGTTGAGTTCATCAGGGAGAGGCGTGGTGAGGACCATGCCGATGACGTACAGGTAGTAGGTCTGCTGGGACACAGCGTAGCTGTCCCGCAGACACTCGGGTATCTGAGGAGGACAAAGGGACCGAGCGTTTACTCCTTTCTATTGTTCGCGTACGTTCACCTCACTCAGAGCGCTTCAACTGGTTTAAAACACTGATCACATCACAGATGTGCTTTGGGCTGGACGAGTGTCTTACGGCTTTGGGGTAGCACTGCCTCCTCTTGGTGGAGCCGGGCCGGCCTGGAACGTTGGTCTCTTCCTCATCGTGGAGGTCCAGCTCCTCCTCGTACTTCACCGTCTCCTTCCCCACCGGCATCAGGTGATCGTCCAGCTCACCTGGGAGGAGAACGGGAGGACAGAGTCACGCAGGCCCTACGGCGGCTGACGGGGGTTTTACGTTCACACATCTGTGGTTCTACCGATTTTGTGAAGCTTCTCGCAACATAGAAGTGCGACTGCTTTCTCTGCCAGCCGGGCGCAGCTGATTGTGGGACCCTGTGGAAACAGGGACATGTTACTGCATACAGGTAGGTGCCAGCGCGAGGAGGACGTAAGCGTCACTACAGCTCACCTTCAGAGGAACTCGCAGAGGGGAGTTGATGGGCAGGTACAGAGTGGACTGGAAGCGCTCGTCCTGCCTCTC
This sequence comes from Gasterosteus nipponicus, assembly GCA_014132575.2. Classification (NCBI taxonomy): domain Eukaryota; kingdom Metazoa; phylum Chordata; class Actinopteri; order Perciformes; family Gasterosteidae; genus Gasterosteus; species Gasterosteus nipponicus. The sequence goes on along the minus strand of BMAF01002688.1, from coordinate 357,904 downwards.
AGCAGTTTTACACTTGGGTGCCAAGTGGGTGAACGGGTCACTGGGCAGCCGGGCGCAGTACCTGAGCACCACAGACAGGTGGACCCCAGGTACGTAGAGATGAGCGTTAGAGATGAGGGCACAAAAAGCCATTGGGGGAGGATTTAATTAGTCTTAGAGCCCAAAATCTGTATATCCAACACAGTTTGAAGCACGAGTTCCCAGTTAGTGCACAGAATGACCATTTCATCAATACCTAATGTGTCTTATAATAACCAAGATAAATACATACAATGATAGCCAACATGGCAGGAACATTCTTCTACCTGTTGATGTGTCCGATGGCTGTGTTGATGGTGACCCGTGGGCCTCCGTCCTCAGAGTGCAGGACGTAGGGTGGAAGGACGTCGTCGTCGTCCAGCACCTGCTCCACTTCAAACTCACTCACCTCCACCGTCTTGGAGCACTTGTTCCTTAAGATCTGCTCACAGGTCAGAGGGGATCAGCACCTACATTTCTCAACAATCAACCACTAGCTGCCCCAAAGAGACAGACGGTCACCTTCTCAATGGCCTTGTAGGTGGTAAGGTCATCTTCGAAGGTCCTGGTCCTCTCACTGTCCGCCAGCATGATGTAGTTGGAGACTGGAGCTCGGGCTCGGCCTTTGGACTGGACGTAGGACCTGTACTCTGCAGGCAGGTCGAACCGCACAACCAGGTTACACTTGGGGATGTCCACGCCTTCCTCCACGATGCTGGTGGCGATCAGCAAGTTGGTTTCATGAGCCCGGAACTTGCGGAGAACCTAGAACAAAGAAGAGAGTGGGTCTAATAGTCTTTGATCCCAGGCGTGAAATGCTTTCCCAGCTGTTTCATTACAAAGACAAAACAAATCAACATTTTCTACAATATACACAAGTTTCCCACATTGTTTTATTTATGGAATGCAATATTGTCTTGTGAGGGTGTGAATGGAACAGGGGACAGACAGAGACACTTTGCTACCACCATGTAGGGCTGTATAGGACAACATCACATTTCTGTTGTGCGATTATTGCACCAACATCTATTGCGATATTATTGCTATTTTCAGACCATTTCATGCCATTTATGCAATGATAACATCATGACAATATAATAGCATAGTAATAAAAGCTATTTCAAAGTGCTAACAACGTATTTGTCAGAATAGACATTAGAATCGGAATGTGTAAAAAAATATATCCTATATGAATAAAAGAAAAAAACAGTAAGTGCAAGGGACACTGAGCGGGCGAAGCATCGGGTTTGGTGCCATTCAGTCGGGTTCAAGTAAATGTCAGCTGGGGAGGTTTAACGCGGGGCTTCGACCGCCAGCAGGCCGACGCGCTCCGCGGCTGCAGGGAGAGACGGAGCGGCCCGGGAGGAACGCAGGGCGGCGGCCCGGGAGGAACGCAGGGCGGCGGCCCGGGAGGAACGCAGGGCGGCGGTCCTCTCGCCCAAAGAGGCGAACCAGCCGTCCGGAGGATGGCTGGTTGTTTTAGGTGAGATTTTAGCCGAGTTGGGTTCACTGCTTCTCTTCACCTGTCCGTGTCGCTCTGTGTGCGCGCTGCCTAAGCCCGGCCCCCCTTTCCACAAGTAAAAAAAGGACAGGCAGCGCGATCAACTTGAACGTGTTCTTGTAAATCTTAACTTTAAATGAATTACATTTAAAATAGAAACATGAATGTAATAAAATCAAATATAAAACCAAAACTTTTTTCCACTGTTATCCGGCGTTTGGTGGGCAAACGTGAGCAGGAGTCTTATGTCGTCCACAATCAATGAAGATTGAAAAACCATTGCGGAATGCTCCTCTCTCACGCTCACCTTCTGTAATAATTCTCGTTTTATTAATGCACATGACTAATTCAGCTTCTTCAGGGAGTTTTTTTGTGCTTTCTCCCCTTACTACTCACAATTATCCTGACGGTCTCCCTCAGGTTTCTTCCCTTTTTTCCCCATGGAAGGGTTTTCTCTGTGCCGATGGAGAGTTTGGGGACAGAGGATGTCGTATGTGTACAGACTGTAACGCGATTTTGGGCTCTACAAAATAAAATGAATGTTGAACTTCAGCGTGATAGGCCACGCCCCCTTTTGACCAGAAATAATCCCGACGTGGACCCCCGAATGCCCGTGAGGGACTCCTGCATGCTCACCTCCTCCTGCTTCCTGAACTCCACCTCCATCTGCTTGTTGCGCGGCTGGTTCTTGCCGATGCTGTGGCCCGTGATGAAGTTGCTGCTGATGTAAGCCAGCTCCGGGTCCTGCTTCCCCGCCTCTTTGATCAGACTGAGGAGTAAACAGAGTCAGCATGGAACCCCTTTCACCAGGGTCACGCTTCTGGTCCGCTCCACATTGCAGCCTGAACAAGAGGGTGACGCAGACCCACCGATTGAGGACGACAGCTGTGTAGCGCCTCTCCACAAAGATGATGCCACACAGGATGTTGGTGAAGGGCGAGGGAAAGTTGGCCTCGGGCCTCTCTTTGGCCTCCACCTCCTCGTCCTCGTCTTCGTCCTCCGAGTCGCTCCACGACACGTAGTTGTCCTGGTTGCGGTTGTTGTACCACTCCACGCTTTCAAACTGCTGCCGCTCGAAGGGCTTGTACTCGTGTAGGATCTCGAGCAGCCGGAGGACCTTGGGGGTGACGAACTTGAGGTCCAACGAGGCCGGCGAGAAGTGCTCCTCGCAGAGCGCGTGCACCTTTCTCAGGATGGTGTCAGTGAAGAGCAGAAACTTGCGGCTGAGCTCCTCCTGCTCGTGTTTGATGTACTTCTGGAGCTCCCGCACCATGATGCCCGCTGCCTTATCGGCACACCAGGGACCCAGGACCTGCAGCACGGCCCGACAGTCCCCCAGGACCTGGACAGGACACAGACAACAGCAGCTGGATTTGAGTTTTTTTCTCCCACTTACGGCCTCAAAGTCTTCAACTTTAACTGCATATTGACCCGAGGAAACCAGCACATGAGCCGTTATCCTCATCACCAAAGCGTGAGCTGTACAGGGCCGGTGGTTTCCTGAAGCCCGGGGATCTTCCCACAACATTGAGAAAGAACTCAATGCATTTGGACTACAGGGACCAGACTCTAAAGAACATTCCACGTACACCTTGTTCTCCCAAAAGCCCTGAGAAGTAAGGAAGTATTCTGGTCATTTCCACTGGTGTCTAATGCTGCGTTCACACCAAGTCAATGCACAGAGGCATTTTAAACAGGCGGCGCGATAGTCGCGGCGTGTGGGAAGCTAAATATTCCAGCTTTGGGCGAAAAATTCACCCGACGTGGTCTAGTGAAAGCCAATCGGCGCTGAGACGCTTCGCTCGTCATCCCCGCCGTCCTGCAGCCACAGCGTGACCGAGAGACGGCGCCACTGAGCCGACACAGCGGGTCATCAGACCGGCCGCTGGTCCGCCTGAAGCCGCCGTCATCCAGACGCGCCTCCTGGAGGAGCCGCTGACATTCAGGCTGTGTGCGGCGACGGATGACGTCACGAACCCGAACACGACACGTCTGTGGTCCCGACGTTTAAAGAGCAGAAATAGTGGTTATTTATTTCCATGGTGGATAGCGGAAATTATCATAACGGTCTTTATGGAGACAAGGGGGTCGTCGTGGCGCAGGGGTTAGAGAAGGTGTGCTGTGAAGCACAAGGTTGGTGGTTCGAGTCCAGGCTGCCCCATGTTCAGGAAGACACCTGATCCCTAATTGCTCCCCGGGCAAAATGTGACAAAGCCATGGGTTTAAAGTGTAATGTAAGTCGCTTTGGATAAAAAGCGTCAGCTAAATGTAATGTAATGTAAAAGTAACGGATATAAGCCACGCCCCCTTTCTGGCGGGATTAATGAAGCTCAAAAAAATGGGAATGAAGCAAAATAACTACAACTGGTCAGGCGAGTAAACGCTTTGCTTTTGGTGTGAAGCAGCAGAAGTGACTTTTCTGCACACGTTGCAAAGGGAGACAGTAGAATAACGTTATGACTATTTAATAACAGCATTAGTCTGGGTTATTTGGAAGATTAGAGGCATCATTTCAGCATTATTGATGATAGTTTGGAAGTGACCACATATCCAACATGTTACAGTATCACCACAGCGTCTACAGCAAAACCATTATGTACAGACGTGTGAATTAATCCCTTGTTGTCCCGTTTGTGGTGGAAGAATACTCGTGTTTGTAAATCATAGTACACACTCATTTGAATGGAAAAAGGAGGTGAAAATCGTCTCAAATACAACAACAACAACAACAACAGGTGAATGCGTGCTTGCAGCTGGGACCTGTTTGGAGATGAACGTGGGGTCGCGGTCCTCTCTGCCAACACAGAAGTTGCAGTCACTCAGGAAGTAGAGAGCGTCATCCAGCTCCGCCTGCAGACAGGAAGAGAGGCCGCTCTTATCCGTGTAGGGGCCACAGTCCAGCACCACTTCTCTGGGCTGAGACGCGTATCTGAAACATCCAACAGCGTTACTGCCACCGGCCTCCAAGGGCATCAGGTACGTCACCTGCACCAGACAAACCTCCTGAGTCCTACCTGTCCAGCACCACAAGGTCCGTGGCCGTTTCAGCGTTGCTCCTCAAGATTCTCTCCAGGTTCTGGATCTTGTGCTCCAGTTCTGACGGGTCACACTTCCCGTTGAGGATGGAGGCTGTGAGGCCCAGGATGCGGGGGCTGCCCGGACAGCCCTCAAACAGCTGCACACAGGCAGGGGAGAGCAGGTCACTCAGAGATCACTTGGGAAAGAAGGTCAATTTGGCGTTGCACCAGCAGCCCACCTTCATGATGTCACAGTAGGGGTGGTCTGTAATGGCCAGGTGGCAGTCATCAAACACCACCAGGTTGATTTTAGACAAAGGTAAGAATTTATTCCTCAAAATGTGGAGGAAGATGTGGCAGGTCATGACCAGCACCTGTACGGGAGATGGTGGAGAAGGAGCAGTTATTGACCCGTCACCAGTCTGTGGAGGACATTCAGGGACTCGCCATCCCGATCACTCGGTTCTACTGATTAGAGCTTGAACGCTGTTCGTTAGCTCATAGCTCCTGTGTTGTAAATGGGTCTCACTCTGCTGATTTAAACACCGATCGATGACTAGAAAGCAGCAATGCTGATTGCTACTGAATGTAGGCGGAGGATCAGCAGTAAACCTCCATTTCACACACGACGGGTAAATAATCAGCAGTCTACATGTGTGCCCAACGGTAGGTCTTCAATCATTTCTTTGGCGAGACAAGAAGTAATGGAGCTAGGATTACCTCATTAAAACAAACAATGAGAATGATGAGCACACCTGATTCTCCATTATTTCTTCCCTCCAGCGTTGGTCCGTCCATGACGAGGACTCCTTCACGTCCGTGTACTCTCCCACTTGCAGGTCAGAGTGAGTCCTGACTGCAGCCGCTTGCTGAACTACAGACACAGCTGCAGAGCACAGAAAGGATCAGTGACTGGGGAAGATACAGAGAAAGCTCCGTGACCATCGAGTACGGTACCTGTGTTCACCAGGAAAAACGTCCTCTTTGCCTTTTCATTGTAATGTCCCCGGATTTGGTGGGAGAGCTCCTTTGTTAGAAGTACTGCAATAAAGGTCTTCCCTGAGCCAGTATTCAAGCAGACGATAGTATTATGTTCAATAGCTGCTTCAAGAAGTTCTACCTGTGGAGGAAGGCACAGGTGAACACAAGAGAAGAGCGACGCACAGCCTTTGATGCTCACACATGCAGGAGGACGCCCCCCTTACCTGATATTTGCGAGGCGTGTAGATGTTGTCGTGGATGGCCTCCTGCTGCCACGGCAGCCCGAAGAAAGGCCCCATGGGTGAGGTGGCAGGGGTGACAAGCTGCAGGCCTGCCATGCTTCAAACAGGTGGCAGTGGGGGGGCGGGGGACTGGGCTGCTCCTGTTGTCCACTTTATCTCATTTCATCACCCAGTTCACTGGCAGGGGAGGTGAGGACCGATTTAATACCCTACAGGCAGAGGGGCTGCCACATGGTTAGAGGCACATTACTACGGGATTTACAAAGAATTCACTTCATGTATAAATGTCAAATCAAAATGCACAATTTACATTTTATTGTTACCACAGAAATCCTGACACGTCGAGTTCAAAGCAGGTGGTGAGGAAATACCACCTTTAATACATTACATTTGGATTCAGAATGTTCACCAGCAATTGCCGCAGAGAGAAGTTTGTACTTTGGCCTTTACAGCCGATAGTGGTAAAACTGTTCACATCCCATTAAATGTTTTCCTCTTGGTTGATTAGTGTCTTATTTTCTCATTTATTTGGAAAGGTCGTCCTCTGATTTCTCTTTACTAAGCAAATCAGATGTGGACTGAAAACAGAGATAAGACAATGAACAAAACGTGGTCCTGTGATTAGCGTGATCTTTATTGGTTTTAAGAACGAACTCCTTAGAGCACAAGACGTCCTGAGAGCAGCTTGATTCTATAGAGACTTTTCAGAACAGCTCTTTGATCGACTGGTCAAACTATGTGAGCAGCTTGTTTAGATTTATAAAAAGCATTATTCAGAGTTTGTTTCGAACATGTTTAGAAATGAAAGGTGCTTACTTGGCATTTACTTGGCATCAGTGTGTTTAGAGACAAACAGCAGCTTGTTTGAGATGATTTACAGCATTTCAACAAGAACAGATGGTTTGGAACCAACTTGGACCACATTTACGATGTGAGGAGAACTTTTGTGGAACCAAACAACAAGTAGTTGGAGCTTCTTTCATAATATAATAACAGCTTGTTACAGGATCTTGAGTCTGGTTTATTTGGAGCTTAAGAGTAGCTTGTTTAGAGCGGTTTGTCTGCCACGTGGCAACAGGATGACATTATCCGATGACAATAGAATCAATGTCTTAAGAAATATACTTACAGGTAATACCTGGGACCTTCTGGATGAGCAGACAACACTTAATCTGGGCTTCATGATCATTTCACGCTCTTTCAACTCCTGATGCTCCACCACCTTAAGCTGGAAATAAAAAACATCCACGTCACAGCAGATTCTTCCCATTCATTCGGGTTAGCTTGGTTTCCACAGACTGCATCCGGTACCCATGTGCTGGTATTGTGCACTAACTTCTAACTTCTCACCTACACACAAAGGGAAGTGTCAGGGCTGCTGTGAGCACAATGAGAATGCTATGCTACATGGAGCAGAGGTAGAAGGATACATCACCAGACTGAGAAGAGCCTTTTGAACTATTAAGGCAAAGCCCATAATCGCCACTGAAGTACCACGACCCCCTGCGAGTACCGCTGAGGTCAGACCAGGCAAACATGCGTCTTCATAGTAATGCAGCGGCTCATATTCACTGATGATGTTGATGAACCCGAACCCTGATCAGTTGCTGGTCCCCACCAAGGACAAAGTAACAAAGTGTGTCGCACCAGAACAGAACCACACTACCGATTGACACACTGGCAAAATCTCAAATGTGAAATAAGTGACAAAGAAGTCTAACTCTGAGAACGTTTTATAAAAAGTAAAAACGTTACATGAATACGATTAGCAGAAAGGCTTTGATATCTCAGCCGCTTGCATCGCTCGCATCTCAAAAGTAGAAATTGCACACAGAATGACTGGTCTTCAGTCCGATCTTGCTTACACAGCTGAACCCTGTCTAAGTGATGAAACACTTGCTGTCGGGACACGGTAATAGAACATTACATTTCCTTTTAAATGAATGAAAGGGACTTTGTGCATTTAGAGGCGGATCGCCGCATAGCGCTGTTAAAAAAAAAAAAAAAAAAGTAATGTCTAGTTTATGTATGTAGGAAAAAGTTTCAGAACATAAGAAGCTTGATTGTCAAATGAATCCCCACCACGGTCACCTGTAATTCTTATTGGCATGCTATCATCCTGCAGATTCTCATGTAAAACCTTGTTTTAAACTGGTACCGTATGCTAAAATTCAATACTGGAAGAATATTGACATATGCAACCTGGACTTTAACCTGACGAGGGAGGGAAGTTTGCGCACTTTCAGACAAAACCTACCACAAGATCTAACTTACCCCTTTAAAACTGAGATACAATTTAGAATCACATCACCTGAAAATGATGGTGAAGAGTGGTATCCGCCAGCGGCAGAAATAAACTTCTTTCTCCCAACACTCACACACATAGTGGCATCATCAACGGCATCTTTTAAAGCAAGTCAGTACGTGACAGTAGAACTTGAGTGACATACTTGAATGAAAATGCCCTAACAGCAGGTTCAAGATGTTCCCAACACGACCATGAAATGTCAAACTGCTATGACACCTGCCATTACATCTGCCATGACATCTGCCATGACACCTGCCATTACATCTGCCATCACATCTGCCATCACATCTGCCACACCTGCCATTACATCTGCCATGACACCTGCCATCACATCTGCCATCACACCTGCCATCACATCTGCCATGACACCTGCCATCACATCTGCCATCACACCTGCCATGACACCTGCCATCACATCTGCCATGACACCTGCCATTACATCTGCCATCACATCTGCCATGACACCTGCCATCACATCTGACACCTGCCATTACATCTGCCATGACACCTGCCATGCCATTACATCTGCCATGGCCCCTCAGTTTAGTACAAGGAAGCCAAGCGGGGGAAGGCAGCTCTAGCAGGCAAACACCCTGCGTCATATCATTGGCAGTTTCATTAAGAGTGGGAGGCTCAATGTGTGAACACCGACCAACATGCCAATTCAAATTGTGAACACGAACGTTTAGTTAACTTTGCAGTTACTAGCAGAGTAACACTGGCCAAATTAGCTTGCTAGCAACTAGGCATTTCAAGTTATTTTAATGCCTGAGCGAACTTTTAATAAACATTACCATAACGTTAAAGATATTAAATTAAATATGAGCGGATACTTGCTTGACGGGACTTTAATACTACAGAACAACGAACCCTGTAGGGACCATTGGCCTCATTGTCGGTGCTATAACGCTAGTATGAAGAGGGGGATGCTAGCTTACACTAGCTAATAACGTTAACATGTCCATATGACAAATGACTGAGTGCGTTACTTTACTTTAGGCTGGCAGGGACTCTATCGTACGGACAGGCTGAAGTAACCACATAATGTCTCGCAGAGTCTATTAGCCTCTTACACAGCGTTAGTGACCAAATATTGACATCGCGCTGACTGCAATGGAAAACCTCCTCAGCAACGTAGCGTTAGCATAACCTAGCATGGCTAGCGCGTAGTACAGCTGACGGATTGCGCCTGTCTGAACCCAGTTATCGATCTATTCTGCGAGTCAAAGACATGTTTGTCTGTTCCCGACTGCGCGACTAACCGCCAAACTGAAACACGGCTTCCCCTTTAAATACATACAGCATTTAGCTACACAGCGTCTGGGCGGTGACTACAGCCCCCATGCACCATCACCATGTCAGCGAGCTTTAGCTAGCAAGCTAACACCTAGCAGGGCCAGCGCGTGCAACAGAGTAACGTTATTTCACAAAGTATGTGACCTGGTAGGCAATCTCACCTGATGTTTGCTTTTCAATTTACAGTCAGGCCTAAAAACTACTTGTAATCGTTCCTAGGATATCCGCTGCTGTCGCTCTCGCTCTAGCTACTCGTTCCGCGGTGGGACCCCTTCTTTTCACCCGGGCCTCTGCTACGCCAAAAGATCTACGTAATCTGCGTGACAACCAGCGGTGACACCGCACGCTGTTTTACTAAAGCGAAGGAGAATATCTGCTCACAGTCTGGAGGTTCCTCTCAGTAGACAGGAGAATCCGGTTACTGACCTCACATTATCTTATTAGAGCAGCAAGGCACAACAGCTCATCTGTATTTATACATATACGTATATATATATGCTACTACTATATATAGATACTATATATACACATATATATATATATATACATGTTATTCTGTAAATATATATATATATATTTACAGAATAACATTTGTTTAAATCAACATTTCATGGCACTTGCAAAGGACATATACTCTCTTTTCGCATGAACGCATTGCAAATTTCTAGTGAAAAAGAACGTTGGGGATCCCTTATGTTAATAGAGAACAAAAGAGTGCCAAAAATGTGCATGATAAGCATTTGTTAATTTTCATATTTTACTGTTCGCAGATGTTACATATATATTGGCAGATTCATCCATGTTTTTACCATGTCCGATCAAAGGGCAGCAGACGCTTCACTGCCATATTTACAAAAACCTCCTGAATGTGTTCAGCCGGGCTGAGGCTGTTCAGTGTTACATGATGTCCTCTAGATGGCAACACACACTGCACAGCAGTGGAGCGGTACCAAACAATAAATTATCAGGCCTTAAACATCTATGTTTAGTAAAGAAAAGAAAAATGAACAGAACAAAAACTGAAATTGTGGTTCGAGGTTCATGTAAAGCGACCATTCAAAATAAATGGTCACCTCATAATAACTACACTAAATATTGGTAGCTTTAACTGCTCATTTCAGCCGTTTCATACATGAACTGACTGCAGATCGCTGACTGACATCTGCTAATATTGAAGCAGTACGCCGCACTCAGCTAAAACTATTGAAAATCCTCTGAATTGTAGAACTCGTACAAGTTAAGACGAGACCGGGTGCAGAGAGAACGCTTGGGGCCGATCTCATTACAGAAGCCAGAGATGCTCACATTCTGAAGGCTGTCCCTCACTCACTCAGAGTTCCTCTGGGAGGTTTCCTCCATCACTGCTCATCTAGGACTCGTCCAATACGCCTTGATGCTAAAAGCAACTCTGTGAGAGTTCCCACAGGGTTTAGGTGTTCGCCCCGGGCTCATCAGGCTGTGAGACTGAAGCAAAGTGGGGCCTTTTCTTCTGGGTTGATGAAAGAGAACAAAAAGCTTGATGGAGCTTAGAATGCTAATTATCTGAGGTTTGTCTCCACGAGCCTCCTGCTTCCCGTAAAAACATTGATACGGCGGCTTGCAGCTAACAGTGCAAACTGACATTTCCTTAACCTAGAGACTCATACAAATACTCTTTAAACGTCCCCAGATGAATCAGTCAGTTCCCCTGAATCCAAAGCATTCACAACTAGAGACAACGGCTTTGAGACACGTCTTTAATCGCAGTCCACTGGTGCTGATGAAACATTTGCAATGACTAAGCCAATATGTGCGTCTAGGTTAGTCCTCTCGGTGGAGGAGACACAAAGACACACACAGTCCCCTTGTAAAGACCTCAAACTGCCCTTTTGTCTCAGACTCAAGGGACTGTCCCGGTGGTTGGACATGTTTTTGTAGAAGGCACCGGACACATGTGGCGGGCAGCAGCGTGTGGAGGTGTGATTCATTTGTGGTGAAAGAGGCTGGAACCTGAGGGGCCCGAATAGGACCTTCAGCCTGACCTCCACTGGTGGACGTGAAGCTCCTCGAGCCCTTGGACCTCTTTTGTAAACGGAGCTGTGTCCCCTTCCCGTCAGGGTGACTCAAAGGTCTATTCAGAGACAGTATAGTGCAGAAGGTATTACTACAAACTCATTTGGTAAAAGAATATTAAAAAAAAGGAACTTTTTTTAGTGAGGAACTATTTTTTTTATAAACACATCTGACAAAAAGGCAAAACATTCATACATAATAGCGAAGCTAATGCATCATTTCATGAGCGTTCCTTCCCAACAGCACGGTAACATTGGCAGGCGCTTCACGTGTTCCACAGACAGTTGCATGTGTGCTTTATGCTGATCAATAGAAGGGACACAGTTTGGCTCTAACGAGGGTTAAAGTGCAACCGGACGTCCAGCACTCACACGGGAGACGGGCTGACGATGACCCGGCCGAGTGCGGGTGGAGGAAGGACGGGGTGAAGGAGGCGCGCTCTGTCAGACATGTTCAAAAATAGCATATATGTATATAGATATTTCATCGTAAAGCATTCTCTTTTCACAAGCAAGTCTCAATCACATAAAACATTTCTTTATAATAAAACGTTAAAAATCCATTATAAGACACAAAATATTACAAATACATGTTCTGCTCGACTATGATACAATATTGAGCCACAGGAGTGAAGCTTTAGTACCAGATTGACTTTGTTAAAAACAGGTTGTTGTGTACTTTTCGTTGGCATGGATACCGTATTGAGCGTATACATATCGTTAATGCATATGTCTTATACTCATCTCTCAAGCATTTCTTTGGCAGTTCTGATTCTTTTTCACGATGTGCAACGGATCAAAATCCCCCTTCATTAGTTACCTTCAGATCACCTACAGGTTTGTATGTTTGAATGTTCTAATCTCCCTCAGCTTAAAGCACTTTCACTTTTAAATGGCTATTCAGTCCATGAGTCCATCTACCAATCAGAGTGCTGTACGTGTTGTCTCACAATGTCAGTTGTGTCGCCTTTGAACGGCCGTAAATTACAAATCAGGTTTTCCCATTTTAACTGCAACATTTGGACCAAAACAACAACGTCATGAGAAGAAGTTCTAATGTTAAATAAAGTCACACCTTTAAGAAGGAAAACGTCTCGCTTCTGGTTGTTTATTACAGGTCTTTGGCTATCTATAACTACGATGATATTGTTTCTTTATATCTGAATAATAATCTAATAACACCAAAATATTTTACATTTACTTTAACAGCACTGACTTTTCTCAAAACCATAGACTCATAAAATAAAAGCCCAGTTTCTAAAAATACAAGTATTTCTTTTAAACTGACTTAACGAATAGTTCAAACGTTATTGTTGATAAGTTATGACTTTTCATCCTGTAAAACGACAACGCTTTTCTCATAATATTCCCCAAAACGTGAAGATACAGAGATACAGACGCCTCCGAGCCACATGGAAAGCTGCACAGCACAAAGCTAAAACAACTCCTCCTCTTCAGGACTGTAGTGTGCGATTTGGTGGTGGTGCTTTACGTGTGTGTGTGTGTGTGTGTGTGTGCGTTCAGGGCTCCAGGTTGAGCAGCAGGCTGGGAAGTGTCTTCAGGTCCATCTGGGGCAGCAGCCAGAAGCAGTAGAGCAGCAGCCAGAGCAGCAGCAGCACGTAGAGCTCCCAGCTGTCACTGCACCTGCACACATGTTGGTTACAACAACACGCACACGTGTGCAGCTCCGACAGAGACGGTACGCCCCGTCTGGGTTCAGGGTGGCATCTTATCTTATGGGGTAGGAGTTCAGCTACTGGGGAACCGTACTAATGAACTACGCACTAATGATTAAGTGCCAAGGCGAATCATTCACAGTTTGATCAAAGCTAAATTGCAAGTGCACGGTTTGGTCGTCAAGGGGTTTGATGTGGTGCACGAGACTGAAACAAAGCTCTTACCCAGAGTCGGAGTCGCCATTGTCGTCTCCGCTGCTCGCTGCAGTCACAGCCGGCCGATCGCCCTGCGAGGCGTGAAACACGAACCAGAGAAACTCACTACCGAGCATCACACAGGACATCAATCCGAAAGGAAACGGAGAGTCAAACCAACCGTGGACTCGGTGGAGCGAGCGCCCTTCCTGTGCCGGAGGACTGGAGGGATCTGGCTTTCATCCTGTCTGATGGAACCTTCACTGTAAAGACAAGCTCCATTAGTCTGTGTCTGCTGTTAGGGTCTCTGGTACAATATTCAAATCCTGAAACCAAATGAAGAGAACCAGCTGAGCCAATCAAAGCCAGCAAAGCCATGAGAGATTTACAACAAGATGGGCTTAATTATAGTGATTACACACAGGCAGATATGTGACCTACCTAGGTCACATGTCTGTTTATCTGTACGTTTGGCTATGGGATCAGAACTTTGGCTCCAGTGGGCAGTCCCTCAACCCTCATAAGGCCCGTCTTCTTTCCCATCACCGGCCCGCATAGATCACGTAGTTCAGTACATTTAAGGAAATATCCGAGCCAGGTCACACATTGCCATAACACTGCTCTCCCCCCAGGCCCACTGTGTTTCCCAGTGTTCCCAGTGTACCCGGGAGCTGGCTAAGAATAGAAAGCCTACCTCACAGGCTCTGTGTTTTCCCTGGCACGACCCAAGGTCCTGAGATCACTGCCGTCTGCTGGAGCGTCGTCCCCCCAGAGTCCTCCTGTCGTCTCCCCGGGCAGCACACACAGTTCCTGGGGTTTAGATGCCGCGTCAGTGTCCTGGTTGGTCTTCGGGATCAGCTGGTAACGGCGGAACGGGTGACAGGCAGGAAGACACTTTAACAACTACTACTGGTTGCCAGAGATCATCAACCATTAGTACATTTATAGGAACAACAGATTCCTTATTCCAAAAATGGGCCGTACTGCTGCTACGCTGTATGCATGGCTGGTGAACATTACTAACATTCATGTGGACATTTGTCCGTTTGTATTGTGATGGACGTAACTGGGGGAGGGTGGGTGAATGTGCACCGGCGCCTCCCTTTCTCACCCCTTCAACCTGAACAGGAACAACTGACAGAAAGGTAGTCGGAGGTGTTCTGCCTTCCAACCCAAAATGTGGGCTTGTCCTTTGGGCACGCGTCTTTGCAAAGTGTACATCAATCACAGGGAGACACATTACTTTGCTGTGACGTCTCACCGGTTCCTATAGCTGGTAGTTGTAACTGATGTATCACCAATAAATATTGGACTATATGGACTAAATTGGTAAACTGTCCAGCCGCCCTACCAAGGCTGCCATCCACAGGTCCCATCCGTAACCAAACCCACCAACAGCTGAATAAACACGCATTCACCTCGTCATTCTCTTGGGTCCAATCCGCTCCATGGCTGAAGTCTTCACCCAGCAGGCTGAGGGGCTGATCGGCTTGAGTCTCCGAAGCAGGAGCTGGCTTGAGGGCGGATACACTCAAAACCGAAGGCCAACTCTGCGTCTCAGCATCTGGTGGCTCTAGAAACATGGACTCCTCTTTGTCAGGGTAGAACAGATCCATGGGTTCAACAGGGGCACTGACGACATCCTCTGGGCCAGGACTTTGATCAAAGTCTGTATAAAACAAGTCTGTGTCTCTGTGCAGACAACCTGGTTCAAAAGTACCGCTTGGTTTTGAGTTCACAGAATCTGGTGTGTTCTGCTCGGTGGCGGCTGTGTCCTTGTGTCCATCCGGCTGATCGGTGGAATCCATTTCCTGCTCGGCATTCACAGGTGTGGCTTCTGAAGAAGAAGTCTGACAAGTTAATTCACATTCACTCATTGTCATTTTATCTCCTGTGTCGGACTCGCCGATGTTCTGACTGGTTCCATGTTCATCCAAATGTTGGCTTTCCCTGTCCCGTGTTTGTTCTGAAGCTTTTGGTTGATCACTTTCTGTTACCGGACACAATGGAATGTCCACATTGTAATTGAAGTCAAGGTTGTTTTCATGTGGATTTGGGGGGCAGTCGACATCTGGGTCAGTTCCTTCTGGCTGTACCTCATCTTGCCGAGCAGGATGTTGTCTTTCTGGGTCACATATTCCCTCTAGGTTCTGCTCTTCTGGCTCACTTGAAATCGAGATCAGAGGAACATTTCTGCCAGCGCTTGGGTCCAGACTTGTTTCTGGAGCTCTGTCTTGGCTGGTTGGATCCGTGTTTGCTAATGTCTCCGAACTAAAGTTTTCTTGTGCATTCAGGTCTTCTCTTAGAACTTCTTCACTTGCTTCCTCTCGTGTTTCTCCAACATCTTCAATCATTGTATTTTCTTGTCTTTCCTGACATTCAGTTTCCCCTTGAAGTTCCTCAGAGTTACCGCTCTCATTCAGACCTACACTTTGACCGGCAATTTGTCCTTCGTGATCCCTTGCACCCTCAATGAGGTCCACAGCCCTGTCTCCAACGTTGTTTTTCTTGGGTTGCGACTGGTTAGAATGATCACTTTCATGGAGCTTTTCCACAGCTGAGCTGGTCAGTTCCACTGCGTTGCAGAGTCCTACAGAAGGCTCCGGCTCCCTGCTCTGACTCGTATCCTGTATCGTCTGTTCACTCGGTTCTTCTTCTGCAATCTCAGCCTTGCTATGATCGGGTACCTTTTCCACAGGCATGTCCTGGTTGTACTTCTCAAGGTGCACCTCCTCTTTCTCTTCCACTACTTCCGGCTGCTTCTTCTCAAAATCCCCTTGACTTTTCTGCACGGGATTCTCCAATGAGCCCAGTGAGCAAATGCCTTCGTCCACGTACGACTCTGGAATGGACTCCTCCTCGGGTGCCCTTTCCTCCATGGATAGGACGCATCCTTCATCCAGATTAGTGACCTCCACAGGAGTGGCACGATACACATCCCAGGCTGTTCCACTGTCACACAAAGAACTGTCACTCTCACAAAGCCTCTCCTGCATCCCCCCCAACTCGCTCTCCACCCACGAGTCCGGTGAGCTTATTGCTGAGTCGCCAATCATCGACTCGGAGGTGACGGACTCAGGCAGCGATGAGCCTGTGGGTGAGTGAGCGTAAGACAATTCTGGGGACTTAGAGGTTGAGTTGGTCGAGACGTCACTGGCAGATTCTTGGGGCTTTTCGGCCACACTGCTTGAGATTTCTTCCATGTGGGGGGAATCCGCTAAGATATCTTCACTGGACCACGAGCGAGCTGCAGCTGGCCGGAAGGGGGGGGACATGGCACTCCGGTCCTCTGACACTGAGGAAATCAGGATTCTGGGTGGCGATTGGGTACAGACCCTTTGAAACATGTGGGACCTCTCCTTCACTCGGCTTTGCTGGATACTATTCCTTATGTGGTTGGAGTCCTTCTCGCGCAAGTTGAGTCGGCCCATGGAGACACTCCGTTCGATCGGCGGGACGGGCTCCTCCGGCTGAGAGAGAAACACAGGCATGTATCTGCGCTCACTATCAGAGATCGATGCTCTGTAAAGGCTTCCACACACTGGGGACTATCGAATAAATCACATTGAAATCTAAACTACTCAAAAAAGTGAGAAAGCTCAAAAGTGAAAACAATAGTTTTGCGACTTAATGACGGGAACAAAAGGCCTGTGTGTGTAAAGAAGGGATTCTTACCTCCTCTCTGTCAGGGAAGTGCTCTAGGAACTGTGACACATACGTCATGATGGACTGTTCATCTGGTGCATTGATAGTCACATCTGACAATGGGAGCATAAACCATGTATAATTAACACAAATATAAGATACAACTCAAAAGAACAAGAAATGTCATCAAATAAGCCGATTTACAACGTGCTAAGAGCCATTCTAGTACAATTTAAGTGCTACAGTTTGTAGTGTTTTTAGCAGGTAGTCTGAAGAGACCCCGTCGTTACCCTCCGGCTCCAGTAAGCGTGGGATACCCAGACTGTAGTGGGCTATCCTGAAGCTGTCCTCCAGATTGTCCTTGGCGTTCCTCAGCAGTGCCTTTCTCATGTCCACCAAGCTGGGGTCAATGGACTTAATGACAGCCAGGAAGGCCAGGCCACTGGTCCAGCTCTTCCCAAAGTCCTTCACTGCCACACTGTACCTGTGACGGGACATGTTGAATGGTCAGGGTCATTCCACAAAGACCATCAACATAAACTATGCTCACTGATGTGCTGGCCGTCAATCGGTAAGTACCATATGTCCAGCAGCAACACAACTCAACACAATACCAACACATTCTGAAATGTGTTAGTATTTTATTTAGCAATCTTTATTGGAGACAGCAGACTACACCCACTTGCGTGTTCGCTTCTGCACCCACTGCAGCAGTTTTTTGATGGCTTTGCTGTGTTCTCGCATGGCGGTGGACACCGACTGTCTCTCGCCCGACGGCGTGCTGCAGCAGGACGCGTCGGAGTCAGAGCTGGTGGGGATGGACGATAGGCTGGACGAGGAGGGAAACTGGCTCCTGATGTTCCCAGTGAGCTCCTTAATCTGGGAGGAGACAGTGAGCTGGATTATATTCCCCTTTAGTCAGCTGTTAATTCAGCTGTTCAACCGTGTTATTTATCCAGGTGCTGTACGTAGCTTCCTACATGCCGTGTGCCCACAAACAATCCCACGTATACAATAAAATATGTGCTGAGTCGAGATAACAAACAGGTAAAAGCCTCGTTCAACAGCATGAAGTGTTTCGCCGTGGTTACCATGGAAACACTGTACACAATGTAATCAGAAACAGATCAATCAAAGCACTAAAAACAGTGAGAGGATCAGTTCAGTGCTGAATGTCATGATGGAAGTCAAGTCCGTTTTACTGTCTGTGAACGGTGACGTAAGGACTCCAGCCGGAGCTTAACAGACCTGCTTTCAAACAACATCGGGCAAAAGTTTTCTCATGCAAGATATTTGTATCTGTACACGACAGCAGGTTGAGTCCCAACAGGTTACAATCTGCGAAGAGACTGGAAGAGATTGAAAACGAAAATGTAACCTATGAGCTTGCTACCTCTGTCCATTTCTCTGTTCCTGTTTAGATTGGAGACATTCCAAAATAGATACGGCCAAAGTCAACACAACACTTAGTTCACTGTTACTCAAACGGTATCTTGATCTCCAGGTTGAGTCATGTTTCACTTCACGTAGAGGGACTACGCTGGAGCTTCGGACCGATCAGTGAACAAAGACGTCATCGCCCGTCACCACGTCAAAGCAGATCGGTGTCTCGGTGTTAGCGCTCTGACCGCTACGGAGAGACAGCCTGTGCTTCCTGAGCGGAGCGGATCAAGTGGCATTAAATGGGATGCAATGGGGTTACCTGGAAGAAGAGGATGATGTTCCAGATGAGTCCCAGGATGATGGAGGAGTTTCCATCAGCGACGTCGGCTGCATCGATGCTGACGAGCTTTACCTGAGGACACACGTACGTGGTGTCAGTCACCCAGCGGGAGGTGGACGTGTCCTCGGTGGACTGTGGCAGTACTCACGTTTCTCTCCTCCAGGAAAGACAGCACCTTGGCAATGTTGTTGAGTCGGAAGATACGATGGGAGGACCTCTTGTACCTGTGGAGCTGGAGGATCGTTAGGAATGGAAACAGAATTATTGAACAATATAAAAACTAGCGACCAACACAACCCTGAAGACCAGTACTGCTACGGCACTCGGCCCACACTGACCATCTGGCAGCCGGACAGTTCCTCCAGCAGGGCCATGAGGATGTGTCCATCCCGAATGTCCAGGAAAAGGTCTTGGACCTCGATGGGCGGGTCGCACTGAACATGGAACATGGAGGGGAAGAGTAGAGCGGTGAGCCTTTAACCACAGAAATGTATCTTCAACTCTTATGATCACTGAACAAACGTTGTCTCTAAATGTAACGATTAGATGTTTTATTCCTCATGACTTCACTATAGAAATATCATCTTTGTTAATGATTCAACTCTTCTTTATTGGAAGAATCTCCACAGCGATGGATACCAGGACATACCGGTACCATGCGTGACATTTCCATATACAACTAACCCTGAAATAAACCGTGAATCCAACCAAGAGGCTTGAGATGGACTCAAATGTGGAGAAGAAGTCCATCTCAGAACACAAAGGACACGCTGTCAAAGTTCAAACCCAACAACGTGCTCCAAACACAGCATGGAGCTTTATTACAAGGGGAATATGTGAATGTCCTGTTCCTGGTACACGTCGTCCTCTGCAGTAAAACATCCGTCGTACTTCCTGCATCCGGCGCCTTGGGGAGATCTGAACTCCAAACTACCAGCAGCAATGCTCTCCAGTTTGCAGTTTTGGTAAATTGTGCAGCTTCTCAAGATCAGGAGTCCAGAATCCTCTTTGTGGGTGAACACTGCACTTTACCAACGACACGGACTGCACGGCTTTAGTTCTAAACAGCAGGGTCAGCACACCGTGCAGATCCATCTCCTCATCTATCCCTTTACTAGTGTGTGGACTCGTCTGAACACGGTCAGCGAGGGACTAGTGTGCGTGCGTGTGTGTGCGTGTGCGTGTGTGTGTGTGCAACAGCAGACAAATGTCTGATTGTTCATTAGTGGGTCAGAGGTTTGATTCAGGGCCAAACAATGAGTAAGAGAAGAGAAGCTCATTGTGTGAGAGAAACAAACGATCGATCAGACGCTCTCTGACTCCCTGGCGATGGCGAGGTCACGTGACGCCCTGCTGGCGGCCGTGTACAGGTGCACGGCGGTTTGATATGTGAGGAGAAGAGGAGTGTGCCATCAAGCTGCAGGTAAGGGAGGTTTCCTCCCCCCAGTGTCCCTCCTGCTGGTCAGATGGAACCATGCTGCTGAAGCTCATTGGGATCAGTGGTATTGAGCTGCATAAATGTCTGGTGTTGGTATTCATGACACGTATGTCTGCGTTAAGGGTTTTAAAGCACTTTCCAACACGCATCCATGACTTGACAAGTGGCCCAAATTATTATATGCTATTTTTGTAAATGGATTTAGAATTTTAAAATTGGCTCATTTGACAAAATAATGTTCACACGATGCTGCTGGTATTTGTTTACGTTCTATTTCCTGGTGCATGCAGTCCCTTTCGTTGGTGGGAGCCCAAAGCTCTGGGAAGCGGAGGAGGGGCCCCTCATCCCGCCAGCCATTGTTCCCATGCAGCCGCCAGCTGGGGGAGGAGAACGACTGCAACATTTCAGTTGTCTCAGACTTTAAAGCCTCATAAGCCACGAGTGTCCTGGAGAGAGTAAAAGAGTGTGTGGAGGAGACGGAGCTACCTGAGATGAGGGGACCAAGTGTCCCACCTGAGGGCCGAGTGAGGAGACCATCATGTAGACGTTCTCTCTTTGGGTATTCTGTCAACAAACCTTCTCTAAGTGCAGGTTCATCCATCGGGTGAAGGTCCTCTTCTGAACCAGCTCTCGTTCCACTGCAACAGAGACAAGAAGCGTTTCAGGCACCAGGAGAGTGAAGCCCTCAGAGAGTCGGAGGCAGCACAGCTGATCCTTTCTAATGAGCTGCACTCATGTTATACTTTGAACATCGAAGAACCTGAAGGCCACACTGATTAGTCCTCTACATACAACCTGTACACGTTAATGCACGAGGTACAGAAGGCGACATATGAAGGGGAACAGTGGAAAGGTCAGCTGTCATTCATCTTTATGGAGAGCACGGCTCACTGGGGCCAACTCTGCATCACACACACGCACACACACACACACACGCACGCACACACGCACACACACACACACGCCCACGCGCACACACACACACACACACGCACACACGCACGCACACACACGCACGCACGCACGCAAGACACGCACACACACACGCACGCACACACACACACACACGCACACACGCACGCACACACACACGCGGGTAAGGAGAGCTTTGGGTGCCGTGACGAGATGGATTGGTTCTTCCCCAAGTGGGGAGAAGACGGTAGCAAGCAGGGAGCAGAAGAGGAGATGAAGAGGAGCAGAAGAGGAGCAGAAGAGGAGATGAAGAGGAGCAGATGAAGAGGAGGAGAAGAGGAGATTTGAAGAGTGAAGAGGAGGAGCGTGAAGAGGAGGAGATGAAGAGGAGGAGAAGAGGAGCAGAAGAGGAGGAGATTGAAGTTCTTCCCAGTGGGGAGAAGACGGTAGCAAGCAGGGAGCAGAAGAGGAGATGAAGAGGAGAGGAGAAGAAGAGGAGCAGAAGAGGAGATGAAGAGGAGCAGAAGAGGAGGAGATGAAGAGGAGGAGATGAGTGGGAGGCGGAGCCAGAAAGGCAGACGAGCAGGTTCAGTCCAAAGGACACACCAAAGGACATGCGTGTTGTCCATTGATTGTTCCATAGACCATGTGCGGTTCAGCCAAATGACTAAAGACACGGAGACGCATTCTGAATGAGGACCAGTAGCTACAGGTTCCTCAGCACTCATCAGCTTCCCTCTGAGAACGTGAGACGTTATAAATCATCTTCAAAGTAGGATTTCTCTCTTCCCTTCGGATGGAAAAACGACCCTTTGGTCCTCTACTTTGGATTTGATCAATTGTCTGATTGCAGCACTGACTTTGGATTTGATGAAATCATTTCAAACCCAGAACCCACCCTGACCAGCAGAACCAGCAGCACAAACAAGTGAAAGGATTCAGCTGTGCACACTATCGGTTTAATCTTGATATATTAAAGACGTATTAGTTGATGTATTGTTTTAGATGGTGGCACTAGTGGCAACGTTACGAATGAATCCATTGGAGAACATGAATATTCACAGCTAACGTGCCTTTTCATCCACCAAACATTTGGCCAATGAAAGATAGATTCATTGGCCCTTTACCATCTTGACTCTGGAGACGCGTTAATAACAGAGCGTGGTAGTAATTAAGGTACGAATATGTGACCAGAACAGGTAATCAACAGGGAAGTGAAGAAGGGAAAGAACTACTCTCACATTCACAATGATCCACTGAGGCAGCGTGACCCGCTGACCTCAGCGTTCAGAGAAACCCTGAGCAGGAACCGCCGCCTGGCACCTGGAATATGACAGCGTTCCCTCACTGCCCATTGCAGCCGTCTTCTCACCGTCACAAACGGCTTTGTCTTCCCTGCGCTCATTACACACAGAATGGCCTTTGTGTGTTGTGCAATATTGCAGCTTTTGCAAAAGAAGAAACAAACCCAGCGCCTGTATGAGCTGCACTGGGTCTGTGTTTGTTATTTCACAGACATACGGAATAAGAAAGACTGGGTCGCCTCTTAATGACTACGCCACTGGACACAAACTCTCAGGGAACCCAACCAGTTTGTTTTGGTCGATAAGCCATTTCATAAACAGCGTAGATAAGAGCTCACACTGCATTTAGCTCCAGGCAGACGAGCTGCTGGCTCACCAGGAAAACCTCTCATGTTATAACCCGTTTTGATTGCACAAGTTGTTTGTCACTCCGCTGGTGCAGTCAAGAGAGGACACTTGTCCTTTTTGGGACATCTGGGCTTAAGTTACCCGTGGCTTTGACAGGGTTTATGTGAAAGGGGGATTACACGATCACAGGATCAACATCCTTTGTGAAACCAGGAGACTCTTGTGTCACATAACCGAGTGATTTGCTGATCTTACTGCAAACAGCGTGTGCTGAAGCCACGTTTGGCGGGACCACTTGTCTATTACAGTAGTGGGGGCAGGGGGGGGGGGCACAAAACCAGCCAGCAAATACAATTAGGTGGCACTTCGCTCCGGAGGCTACAAATGAACACAAGGAAAACTGCACAGGCAACGTGTCTCTTTTGTGGCGTCTGTGTCTCTTTGCTTTGTGAATTCCAACCAAGGCACACGAGTGAATTGTGCCGTCGTCCCTCAGGGGGGACGATCAATACAGGTCAGAGACACACAGTGAGCATTGTCCTCACTGTGGCTCCTCAAGGCTCTATGAGGGACTTTACAGAGGAAACCAATCAGACCAGACGGAAAGCCTGGGGTGAGGGTAAAGGTATGCTTAGGTCTAGGCTTACATTAAGCTCAGGGTAAAAATAGGTCTAGCCTGAGGTACGGTTAGGTCAAGGTTAAATTAAATTAATTAAATTAAAATAATTAATAGGTTAGCTTTAGGTTAAGGTAGGGCAGTGTTTAGTTTTAAGTTAAGCAAGGTTAGGTTTAGTTTTAGGTCAAGGTTAAGTCAATTTTATGTCTCAAAACACAACTTTATGTGTGTGTGCGTGTGTGTGTGTGTGAACATTTGCATGGCGTTTCCAAATGAATGTAAATTACTAACACTCAATGGAACAGTATAAGATCCCAGAGAGCCTCAATGCTGATACCGGCAGCACGGAGTTGTAAACCAGATTGCCCTAAAGACTGCAGGTCTAGACTCTGGGCTGCCTGAGCCACTCGGTGAAGAACTGGACCGGAACCATTCTGAGTAAAACCAAACAAATGCAAACACATTGGTACCTATGGTAACCACTACAAGCCACATTACAGATACACAAGCTGTATACAGAGCTACTGACAAACTCACAAGCTTTGTTTTCATTTTACCAGCCCGGCTCTTTGTGGGATCCATTTGGTTGCTACTGGAAACTAACAGACAGAGACGTTGGAAACACTCCACGGGCACTTATTCCTGAAACGAAGCAACTTGACACATCACCAGGCTTCGAAATAAATACCACAGTATCTGTTTTGCAAAAATAGAATGTTCCGACGGCCGACGCACTTGACGCCCCGGCGGGCCGGATTTGGCCCGCGGGCCACCAGTTTGACATATGTGCTCTACTGACAGTAATTCCAACGCTCCTTCTTCTAAATGGTCTCTTATTAGTGACTCAACAGGAATCAGGAATCAGGAAACATTTATTGCCAAAATATGTCAAACATACAAGGAATTTGTCTTGGCGGTTGGTGCGTGAAAGTAGACAGTGTAACAATAGACAACAAGACAGCAGTGCACAAGTAATAAAATAAAGTAAAATGAAATGCTAAAGCTATGGGTTAGTAGAATAAGGCTATGGGTTAGTATAAAACAAGAGAATAAAGTTAGTTAAAAATTTAAAATATTTAAAAAGTTAAAAAATATTATAAAATAAAGTGCACTAGCGAACAAGTGACAAAGTG
Source organism: Gasterosteus nipponicus (assembly GCA_014132575.2). Classification (NCBI taxonomy): domain Eukaryota; kingdom Metazoa; phylum Chordata; class Actinopteri; order Perciformes; family Gasterosteidae; genus Gasterosteus; species Gasterosteus nipponicus. The sequence goes on along the minus strand of BMAF01002688.1, from coordinate 333,500 downwards.
ATAAATGACAGTTAAAGTGACGTGTGCAGTATGAAGGGGAGTGACTAGTGGAATGTTATATTCAGGCAGTGGGGGACCGGCTCTGTTGATGAGCCCGACTGCCGACGGGAAGAAACTGTTGGTGTGGCGGGAGGTCGTAGTCCTGATGGACCTCAGCCTCCTGCCAGATGGAAGGGGCACAAACAGGTTTTGTCCGGGGTGAGAGGGGTCGGCTACCATCTTTTTAGCTCGCTTCAGAGACCTGGAAGCGAACAAGTCCTGCAGGGACGGCAGATTGAAGCTGATCACCCTCTCTGCAGAGCGGATGACACGCTGCAGCCTGCCCTTGTCCTTGGCTGTGGCTGCAGCGTACCAGACGGTGATGGAGGAGCAGAGGATGGACTCGATGATGGCCGTGTAGAAGTGGACCATCATCGTCTTTGGCAGGTTGAATTTCTTCAGCTGCCTCAGGAAGAACAACCTCTGCTGAGCCTTCTTGGTGATGGAGCTGATGTTCAGCTCCCACTTGAGGTCCTGGGTGATGATGGAGCCCAGGAAACGGAAGGAATCCACAATAGAGACGGGGGAGTCACACAGGGTGATGGGGGAGGGTGGGGCTCTGTTCCGCCGGAAATCCACAACCATCTCCACTGTCTTTAGAGCGTTGAGCTCCAGGTTGTTCTGACTGCACCAGGACACCAGATGGTCAGACTCCACCTGTAGGCGGACTCGTCCCCACCAGAGATCAGTCCAATGAGGGTGGTGTCATCCGCAAACTTCAGGAGCTTGACGGACTGGTGACTGGAGGTGCAGCTGTTGGTGTACAGGAACGTGTTATGTCCCTATAATCTCGTCTCGTGTTTGTGTGACCACTGGTCAATGGCTAGAGACAGCTGCTTGTCCTTGTGTCATTGCCCCACAGTCTGTTTAGCCCACCGCCACCCAATAACACTGAATGTGACCTGCGGACATCAGATCAATTGAATATCAGAGGGCCTATTAACAGCAGCACAATGAACCCTGCTCAAGAAGGGTCTGGGGGGGGGTAGTAGTCCGGCCAACGGATGGGGCAGCACTGCCGTGCGTGTTTTTATTCCAGACCTTCTTGGGGGGGCAGAGGGTATTTTCAAGGCCCCCCTAGTATGATGGTAGGGGGAGAAGCTGTCTCACTCAAGAGGACAACAGGAGTGGACAGGAGGAGCCTAAGCTGCCACCTGATATACAGCCCCCCTTTTCTAGGTAGGAAACCCAGCAGCTTGTTTGACATAAGTCCCTGCCAACGGTCAGTAAAGCGCCTCCCTCCACATCAACATCTGGATTTCCTGTACCTTGGATGATGTCATGGACTCTACATGGCCTGTAGTTCAGAGCTGAGATGTATAAAGTGTGGGGGGATAGTGAGGGCTCAACACGGAGACATTCTGAGACGCTTGTCTGCAGAAACAGCCGTCCAACACAAATCCAAAATGGCCTTGTGATCCCTCAGATCCAATCAGAGACGGCCTTTGACAAAGCTCCCGTCTAAATTGTTTGATGGTACTGAGAGGTCAACATAACACGCCGTGGGCATCAAACGTCATCCACATTCCAGCAGATTAAACCAACCACAGCTACGGTTTAACTGATAAGCTCACACAACACCTGGGGGGAGGAACCAGGCTTCAAATGACAGCTATTGTCAGCTTTTCTGACCGCGGGGGGGAAGGGGGGGTCCAGGACAGAGAATATAGCAGCAGCTTGGGTTGAAAATGAAAAGCAATCCCTGGTGGGTGAGTGTTTTTCTGTGGAGTGAAGGCCCCCCGAGGTCCAAGGGTCAACCTGAGAGCTGCTCTGTCTCTGCTGTTAACCCTGTGAGGGCAGCTCTGCCTGTAATACACATTACACATGACAAATAATCACAAAATGAAATTACAAGTAAGTTAATTAGCCTCGTTTGGTATATATAGTTTACAGTGTTGCCTGACATTTTGTTCAAGAAATGCATTATATATTGTAAATGTATAACACTATGAATTACCTCTCACTAAATTACAATTTTATTATTGTAATCATTTTTTGGTGAAATGCGTTCATTAATAACGACAATATTAAACACAATATTGACTTGTCATCGAATTATAGCTTTATTTTCCTAACATTGTAACTCTTTCCCTCAAATGAAATAAATATATTTAGAATACAGAATTTTACTTTTTTAAATTGTCAAAGCAGATTTGTGAGATATGAGTGAAAAGCTTGCAGAAACACGTCTGTCCGTAGCGCTGCAATAAAAGGGTCTAAAGAGGTTCCTCCTGCAAACAAAACCCACAGAGGTGGGAAGAGACAGGAAAAATAACACTGAAAGGAAAAATGTTAAATACACACAAACATTTTAGAATACAGAAGCTTTGAGTGTTAATTATGTAAATGAAATAGACATTACCATAAATTGAACTTGCCAGAATGCAGAAAATAAACACATTTTCTGTGTGGAGGACATTCGGATTCAATATGTGCACCCCCCAAACAAAACCTACACCCACCACGGAGCTTTGTGTCCTTCTTGGATGTTAAATTCAGCAGTGGACCAGTCCGAGACTCGATGAAAGAGCACTTCTCTGAGCGCATCCAAGGTTTCTTCTCTGGTATTGGCAGATTTATACTACTCTAAACTAAACTTGATATTCCTAATTATATGAGCATTACCTGTGAAATGCTTAACGCTGGACGTTGTAAAAAGCCTTTAAACCCTCCAGTGTTCCCCAGAGCTTTGGGTTGATTATAAGTTTGCTATCTGGCACTTAGTCACCAGTAGTTTGCTCACTACTTACATAGATTAAGGTCCTGAATGTGTCTGTCAGTCCATGTGGTGCCTGGTCAGCCTGCTGTATTTGGTTTAGATTACTCACTGTTAAAGAGCAAGAGAGCAAACTGCTCCATGGTTCCCATTTAGAGCCGGAGTTATCCTCTACAACTACCTCATGAAAGATTCCGCTCAAAGATGTGAAAACGAGCACAATGAATTCCCTCATTCAAGCGTCCAGTCGCAGCAAGAACGAGGCAAAGCACAGACGGCCTGCTGGGAAGTAAAGAGGGGACTCAGTGGTCAACATGTCCCGTCCACTGATGCTCAATCGCCTCCTCCACTGAAACCAGGAGCGTGCTCATCATCTGCGTCAGCCCACACCTACACCCAGGACCCGCTGCACCTCCACTCAGGAGTTATGTAACCTGAGTCGACTCTAATGGTTTCCATTCATTTAACCCTTTAAGAAAAACAGCACATTCCAGTCAGTTTACAGAAGCAGCTTCATGGCTTTCGATTGTGTCAGATACTGTTGTCTTTCTGCTCTTTAAAAACATGGAGCTTTAACTTCCGCTCCAGCGTTGGTCTTTGTCCCGTCACAGATATGAAATGGTGCTGTGATTGTATGACCGGTCCCACTGTCCCTCACACGCTTTTTATACTACGTCAGTTGCACGAAGCATTTAACACCGACACTTGTTCAGCTGTAACATTGGAGTTGGTTAAAGCCTGAAAGACGCGAGTGGGCGGTCGGTGCGTTGGTCGCCCTCTCACGCTTTTGACAAGGCGAGAGTGACAACAGGTTGTTTACAGAGAGAGAGAGTGAGATATTCAATGGTACATGATGTGAGAACATGAGTCCACAGCCTCAGTGAGGCTGAATTAAACACAGCAAAGAAATTGCTAGCGTTAGATAGCTAACGTAGAGATGTGTACCATTTCTACCACGCTTACTAACATGTCGGTATACTAACATTTGCTGGTTGACAGTAAATCTTTTTGTGCGCTAGCAGATGTGTAATGTTATGTACATGTATGTGTTGAAGTAAAACCCCAATCTGTGACAAGAGGAACTGAATGATGTGATTGTTCTGTCCCGATACTGTGTGTGAGAAAGAGTATGAAAGAGTGAAACCCTCGTTTCAGCTAATGGATACGGATGAACAGAGTTCCTCAGGGTTCCGTCCTGGGTCCCCTCCTCTTCTCGCTCGGCGCTGTCAATCGCTCGCATGGCCGATGACACCCAACCAATCCTCTCACTCGGATCTCTGCCTGTCTGACTGACATCTCTCAGTGGATCAGTGTTCATTTCGTCGACGAAAACTATGATGAAAAATGTTCATTAAATGACTAAGACGTGACGAAAACGGAAAATCAAAACTATGACTAAATCTATTCTAACGAGACAACGGTGGTTGACAAAGTCACAATACTTTAATTTTAGTAGCACTTACATGGAAACGTACTTATAGCAGAGCTTGACATTAGCACCCACCGACCCGCCAAATCCGATAAAACTATACTATAAACTATACTAAAACTATAAATGTTGATAAAATGATACTGAAGCAACCAGGCATCATAAGGGACAATAGGGGATGTATCATTGTGAAAACAAAATGAATCAAAAGCTGTATGCAACCTCTTACTATGAGTTTTCCCAACTCCTGACAGACTTCTGTGTCTCTGTACTGAAACATGAATCGAGAGTAAACCAGATACTTTGTCTAAGCAAATAAAGGCTCCATGGAAAGGAAAAGCACCGCAGTGCTTTGCATGTGGACAACAAGACAACAAGGACAACAAGACAAATAACACAGTGCAGGAAAAATGACATGTTCAACTTACACATTTACAATCTAAATCTACAATATTAAATAGAATAATATAAACGTGTGAGTGTGTGAAAGTGAAGTGTACATATGGAGTGTGAAGGGATGTGTCGCCTGTCGCGATACGCAATAAATTAAATATTATCGCACAATGTAGGAAAAAGAGCACGATAAGTTTTGGTGGCGCGATATTCATTTTACATATAAATGAACGTCAGCAACATTTTAGTCGCTTGTCTGCTTCCGTGAACCCACGTGACAACTACTGACAATTAGGATGAACGAGTCCGACTGGATTTAGTTACGGACATTTTGGCTTTTAGCCGAATGAGAGAAACGAGCCGATAACGTGAACGCGCCGGTATGTCGACTTTGTTTACCAACAGTGGCAACGGAAACAACACAACTAATCGGACATCTCTCCTAAAACAACAAGCATCATGACGAGCAGCCAGGCGGCGCGTTGAAGCGCCCGGCTTCCCACTGGGGCCCGATGCCTCTTATTTATTCCACACTACGATTCTAATCCGTAGCTATATTGACAAATAAAACAATCTTTGAAATGATATCGTCATTATGTCATCAGTGGTAAAATAATATGGCATATCGCAGCCATTTGATATCGTGACAGCCTTTTTTTCTTAATTCCTTGTGACATACGTTCAACAAGCTGTTGGAAACATTCCTCAGAGGTTTTGGTCCATACTGACATGATCGTGCAGATCTGCCAGCTCCACCTCTCTGATGAATCTCCCGCTCCACCACATCCCGAAGGTGCTCCATGGGATTGAGACGTGGTCATTTGAGATGATTGGAGCTTTGTGACGTGGTGCATCTTCCTGCTGGAAGTAGCCATCAGAGGATGGTAGACGGTGGTCATGAGGGCTTGATACAAGGCAGGATGGATGCATTTACACCACATTCTGACCTGACCATCTGAATATCGCAGCTGAGATGGAGACTCATCAGACCAGGCAACGTTTTTCAAATCTTCTATTGTCCTAATTTTGGTGAGCCGGTGTGTTCTTAGTGGCACCAAATGGCAGGAAAACCCGGGGAAGACTCAGGACACGCTGAAGGTACACGTCCAGCTGGCCTGGGAATGCTTCAGGACCCCCACGATGAGCTGGGGGGAGCGGGAGGTCTGGGTCAAGCTGCTGCCCCTGCAGCACTGCCTTTATAACGTAACACTCCTGCAGCCTGACGCTGTGATGAAGGATGCAGCAAAGTACTTCAAGTACAACAGCTTGGTAAACACACTTTAATTCAGCCCACCTCCACCGAACGCGGGCCGGACCATTACGGTCGATGGGGGGACGGGGGAGACCCTCCTGCTCTCTGCACATCCAAAGCCACTCTCTCTCTCTCTCACACATAAACATGCACACACACACGCCTGTAGAGGCGTGAGGAGCCGTCCTGGTTGTTGATGTGCACAGAGCCGGAGGAACATGTTCTCAGATGGACTCGAAATAGGAGTGTAACTGTGTAACTGGGGAAGTGTGTTTCTCACAGAGAAAGCTGCACAGTGGGTGTGTGTGGGGGTGGGCATGAGTGTGTGTGTGTGTGTGTGTGTGTGGGAAGCGTGATGCTGCAGCTCTCCTCTCTCATCCCGTTACGTAACAGCCGTGGTTTCAAAGCGCTCGCTGCTCCTGCAGACACAGGCTGAGGACCTGCTGCTGCAGTGAGTCCAGCAGGCCCGTGTAGCCCAGTGGTCCTCAACGTGACCACCTTCTGCGCCACAATGACAATCTAGTGAGGGGGAACGTCAGCGTGGAGAGAAGCTACAGCAGCTCATGGTCTCCTTTCCAATCCAAGGAATCAGACTGTGCGACGCGCTCAGCATGGAGACCCGACCGAGACCCTTCTGAAGTGCCGCGGCCCTTCACGCTTTTGCATAAAGCGTGGGGTCCCCCTTTGGTGGTTCGACGGCTTGTTCCATGTCGAATGTCCCTGAGCAAGACACCTAACCCCTAATTGCTCCCTTGCAAAAATGTGAAAAAGCCATGGGTTTAAAGTGTAATGTAAGTCGCTTTGGATAAAAGCGTCTGCTAAATGACCTGTAATGTAATGTAATGTAATGCATAATAGAAGGAGCCAAGTTTCATTTGCATGTGGAACGTCACACTTCTCCCCTGATGGTCTTTGCTTGGCTGAAATAAAGCTGACTATAAATGTCTTTTCTCTAAACCAACCCCGGGGGACGAGCAGCCCTCGTGCTTCATGCTCGCAGCGTCCACACGCAGGTTTATACTTCTGTCCTCTTCCAACCGGGTCAAAGCTTTACAAAGCCGTCATTCGCCACCCTCATTAAATCAATTACTTCCACTTGGAGGAGCAATTATTGCTCTCAGCGAGTACTTCAGTCACACAGCAGACTGTACTGATGAGTTCATTATTGGAAAGGTCGTCTCAGTGTGACCTGCAACGCGTCAAACAACACTTTTTAATTATACTATTTTCCTTACGGTTTATTAACAGTAATGCGCTGTATTTCTAAATTAAGACATTTGTTCAATCCAACATGTTGATGAAATTAAGGAAAACTTTCCACACTGAAAACCAAAGTTATTTCAAAAGGGGAGAACTCTTGTCTTGTGTCGACTGCTTGGCAGGTTATTTTTATCTGAACGGAGCAGCGGGACGTGGACCAAGATTCACAGCTCACAATATTAAACATCCAGTGATGTAACTCGCTTTTCTGAGCTCATTTCCCTGTTTTGGGGTCTCCTTTGTGTGACTGCCAGGCAAAGTTACATCATATATATATATATATATATATATATATATATATACGTATTGAGGTGCATAGAAGCAATATTGGAAATGAAATGAATACAAACGTGTTCTCCTTGTTACTCACTATGCACAGTAGACTCATACTGTTGTTGTTGATGATAATGTTGTTGACTCGGTACTTTGAGGAACAAAGAGGGAGTCTGTCGGATCCAAAGACCTGAAACACGCTGAGATTGGGACCAACGTGAATGAGGACGTGATGAAAGCAGCTCGTCTTCAGGCTGGTCCTCAGGAGACAAGTGATCAGTCCACTGGACATTCTGAATGCAACAGGCTGCTCACACAGGAGGCCAGTGAGGCCGCATTGTGCCAAATGATGTGGTGGTTTGGTGGATCTCACTAAGCTTTCTGTTCTCCTTTGATTTGTTCTGTGTTCTTATGGAAAATCCTGCTTTGACTTAAACAACTGCGGATGTTTTGTCCTCCTTATAATCCACAAATAAAAGCAACCACTCACACGCAGAGTTGATCATCTTGTATATTTGCAGCGCACCACGCGGCACCGCGCAGGAGACACAGCAACCAGGCGTGAAAAGCCCCCACACACCGGCACCCCTCCGGCCCGCGGAGCAGCACCTCCCCGCCCGCGGAGCAGCACCCCTCCAGCCCGCGGAGCAGCACCTCTCCAGCCCGCGGAGCAGCACCTCTCCGGCCCGCGGAGCACACCTCTCCGGCCCGCGGAGCAGCACCTCTCCGGCCCGCGGAGCAGCACCTCCCCGGGCGGGACGCTTCCTACCTTGCAGGTTCTGCACTCGGATGTCGCTGATCTGCCCGATGAACTCCTCCCGCTCGAACCAGTCCTCCCACTCGTGTCCGGCCATCGGAGGGTTGCTGCGTGGATCCGGGCAGGAGCACCGAGAGAGCTCGGCGGCCGGAGGTGGAGGAGAAGCGGCTGCAGTCTATTGTCCGGCCGACCGACCGACCGACAGCCACCCGGAGAACTTGCAGCGGCCGAGGGTCCACGCGGGGGGTCGCACTCAGCGGCGGGACGGAGATGCTGTTCACTGCGGCTTTTCCTCTCCGTCACATCGCGAAGGTGGAGCGATGGAGCTCGCGAGGAAAGTCCGGGGGGAGGAGCGGAAGGAGCGGCAACACCTGGTTGGTGTTTCCGAGGTGGGATGGAGCTGATCCAGACCCCCTTCTCTCACTCTCTCCCCCCCTCCATCCCTCCCTCTCTCCTCCCCCTCCATCCCTCCCCCCTCTCTCTCTCCCCCTCCATCCCTCCCTCTCTCCTCCCCCTCCATCCCTCCCCCTCTCTCTCTCCTCCCCCTCCATCCCTCCCCCTCTCTCTCCCCCTCCATCCCTCTCCCTCTCTCCCCCCCCCAGAGGCGTCCATGGAAACATCCACTTTCAGTATCGAGGAAAAGCAAAAGCATGCGCCTACAAATAGTACAGATGACAGAGACAAGTGTGACCTGTAAACAAGAATCTGATCAAATAAGTTAGAAATGCAAACAGAAAAGTTGTGGCTCTTAAAGGGACAGTGTGCTGCTACAATGGGGATCTATAAGCAGACGCCCCCAATCAAACCAAAATATGTCAAACATACAAGGAATTTGTCTTGGCGGTTGGTGCGTGACAGTAGACAGTGTAACAATAGACAACAAGACAGCAGTGCACGAGAAATAAAATAAAATGAAATGCTAATGCATGAGTTAGTAGAATAAGGCTATGGGTTAGTATAAAACAAGAGAATAAAGTTAAAAATTAAAAATATTAAAAAAGTTAACAAATATTAAAAAATAAAGTGCACTATCGAACAAGTGACGAGTGACGACAAAGTGACGAGTGATGAATTGCAGTTAAAGTGGCATGTGCAGTATGAAGGGGAGTGACTAGTGGGATGTTATAGTCAGTCAGTGGGGGACCGGGCTCTGTTGATGAGCCCGACTGCCGACGGGAAGAAACTGTTGGTGTGGCGGGAGGTCTTAGTCCTGATGGACCTCAGCCTCCTGCCAGATGGAAGGGGCACAAACAGGTTTTGTCCGGGGTGAGAGGGGTCGGCTACCATCTTTTTAGCTGACCATCATCGTCTTTGGCAGGTTGAATTTCTTTAGCTGCCTCAGGAAGAACAACCTCTGCTGAGCCTTATTGGTGATGGAGCTGATGTTCAGCTCCCACTTGAGGTCCTGGGTGATGATGGAGCCCAGGAAACGGAAGGAATCCACAATAGTGACGGGGGAGTCGCACAGGATGATGGGGGAGGGTGGGGCTCTGTTCCTCCTGAAATCCACAACCATCTCCACTGTCTTTAGAGCGTTGAGCTCCAGGTTGTTCTGACTGCACCAGGACGGCAGATGGTCAGACTCCACCTGTAGGCGGACTCGTCCCCACCAGAGATCAGTCCAATGAGGGTGGTGTCATCCGCAAACTTCAGGAGCTTGACGGACTGGTGACTGGAGGTGCAGCTGTTGGTGTACAGGAGAAGAGCAGAGGGAGAGAACGCAGCCTTGGGGGAACCGGTGCTGATGGTCCGAGAGGCTGAGACATGTTTCCCCAGCTTCACGTGCTGCTTCCTGTCAGACAGGAAGTCTGTGGTCCACTTGCAGGTGGAGTCGGGCACGTGCAGCTGGGAGAGTTTGTCCTGCAGCAGAGACGGGATGATGGTGTTGAAAGCAGAGCTGAAGTCCACAAACAGGATCCTGGCGTAGGTTCCTGGGGAGTCCAGACGCTGGAGGATGTAGTGGAGGGCCATGTTGACAGCATCGTCCACAGACCTGTTGGCTCTGTAGGCGAACTGCAGGGGGTCCATGAGGGGGTCGGTGAGGGACTTCAGGTGGGTCAGGACTATCCGTTCAAAAGACTTGATGACTACAGAGGTCAGGGCGACGGGCCTGTAGTCATTGAGTCCTGTGATCCTGGGCTTCTTGGGAACAGGGATGATGGTGGAGGACTTGAAGCAGGCTGGTACGTGCCATGTCTCCAGGGAGGTGTTGAAGATGTCAGTGAACACCGGAGACAGCTGGTCAGCACAATGCTTCAGGGTGTGAGGGGAAACGGAGTCCGATGAGCAGGAAGGGGACATAATACTACTACTATATAATAAATGAAAAAGAATAATAGATGTCTCTGTTAGGAGCTGCTGTACGTTGATGAGTGGTTCTACAGCCAGTGGTTCTACATCTGGACTTCCATTGGTCTCGCTGCCATTAAGGTGGTGTATGTGTTTGATAGGCTACTTGTGTTTATTCAAACCCGGCTGCACATCATCAATACTCGTTCATTGGCTACAAACTGAAACCACATCGCTTCTGATGCTAAGGTTCAGGTTCTGAATCCATATTTCTGTTACAGAGATGATCTTCTTCAGAAAGGACAGGATGACTCTAGAGAGACGTTTTCATGTCACCTGAAGGCCAACATAGTTCTGACTTTTACTCCCATATCAATAAATAATCCCTACAGAACCAGATGCGGGTTCATCCATCGCCAAAAATAGTCCAAAAGTACAGAGAGCAGCTGTTTGAGGTATTTGCTTTTCCTTAGTTGTAAGTAGGAGCCAACGGGCTCGATGGGAAGACACACAGTATTCAAACGGACTGACAAGACGTTGTTCATAGTAAGAAGAAGGTAGAATCAATTTGATCAAGTATGTTGCGATGTGCCTTTGAGTTGTCTGGAGATCATTTACCAACCCAATCAGTTCCCAGTGGAACAAAGTCAGTTTAAAGTCCCATCAGATCATAAACGCTTTCTGAATCACACACATCTTTGGTTTGACAATGATTGATAAGGACACATGAACTATCACACTGGATTAAACTTGAATCTGCCTGTAGGAGCTGATCTTTAAACACACGTCACAATATCTGGCTGCGTACAAAACGGAAGCTGTCAGTCTGTTCGTGTCAAAGCCAAATGGAAGGTCAGTAGGACGTCTCAATACTTTGTGTTACGAGACGGAACATATTTCCATTACTTGCTTTACAAGTATTACAACTCCTTAGCGTGTGCGAGCTGGATTACATGGGACGGAGTCATGAGCTCCTGCGGGGCTCTGGGTGAGCGTGGGTCTGCTTTCATCAGTGAAACAGCTCTGAGCGACTGGATGTGGCCCGTCGATGCAGACGGACACGGTTCACGGGGGATTTGGGTCGGTATGAAACCAGGTTTCCCCACATGAGAAGCAGCCGAGGCCGAATCGTTCTTTCATGATACGAACACGTCTGAGGCGCGCAGACCCACATCGTTCATCGTTCCCATTTCACGCTGCAAAGCTGCGTTCTGTCCCGGGACGTTAGCATAGAAGCTAACCACGGTTGATGAATGATGGGAGCGCTAGCTCTCGCTAAGTCAACGTTAGCTGTGCTAGCCTTGGAAATAACCAAAAGGTTTCGTCTGGGCTTTTTGAAGTTGGCGTGTATGAAAAAGTGTCAAAGGTTTTTGTCACTTTTGATTTGATCCACATTCACGTGTGAGCTGTGAAAACCCAAAAGACAAAACGTATCAGCGTCTGAGGTTTGAGACCAGCTATAATAAACAATAAACAGAATCAAATGTCTCGTCTGTTTGTCTCTCATCACTTGCTTCTTTCACTGAGTGAGAAATTCTTAATCAGCAACTAATTTGATCATCTGGGAATCATCTGAAAATAACTGCTGGTTGCGGTTTTTCAAATTGAAGGATTTAGTGCTCTTCTGTTATAAGTGATGGTGAAGAGAATATCTTGCCTCGAGCTAACTGACTACGGCACTTTCCCACAATATTGATTTCCAAAACTATTTCTAGTTCAACACTAAGATGAGATGATAAAAGGAGACCATGAAGAACTGTATGCCATAAATCGAATCATCTCTCAAGAACCGACCTCCACTCTGTTTAACCCACATGGAGAAACCAAGCCGACGCACCTATAAATAAATACCGAGGAGACGGAGGCAGATTCTGCAGCTGAGCAACATTTGCATGCTGGCCCACATTAACGCAGCGATACTTCAGTGCAACGCCGCCCACACGCAACACAGCAGAGGCCACAGATGCTACGCAACCATATCAGAGAGCAACGGCATCGTCTTCCCACTGAAGCAGCCTTAAAGTGGATCCTGATCTTTGGTGAGCTGGAATCAGAGACCCACCAGCAGATATCATCTGGACTAATCCGTTTAAAGGCCATCTGCCACGTTTCACTGCACCCGGCTGTTCAACACATAATATATTTAGTACTTTTTGTAAATGCATTGCTTGTTCCGGCCGTGTGAGAGGGTTCTGCTGCGCAGCCTGTGTGTGTAATCACACCCTGGCGTTGGGGTCATTGACCATGCGGTCGCTCTTTACTGTGAGTGCATTCGGCAGAGGAGGACGGGACGGGGGGAGGACGGGACGGGACGGGACGAGGCCGGCGGTCTCGTTGTACGTGGCTTCAGGAGCTGCTACGTACCAAACAACAGGCTGCTTTAGGTTCTGAAAGCTTATTCACACAACTCAAATAATCGGGACACATTTAGTGAGCGTGTTCTCATTGTTTTCTTTCACAGCAACAATCTAAATGGGAATAATAAAGGATAACATTCTCACTGATATTTACATGCTAATCTTTACTGTACAATGTTCGCCATCTTAGTTTATTGTGTTAGCAGGCTGACGTTAGCTAATTAGCAGTAAATGCTAAGTACGGCGGAAGCAGATGGACCGTTGGATGAAGTAAGATTGACTTGACGATTAGATGTGATACCAAGTCATCCAGATGTTGAGATATAGGAATGAATATTCATATATGTGAAAACAAATCTGATGACCTAAACAAAAATTCACAGCTTCCCAAGAGCGCCAGGGCTCATCCAGTGGGACCTTGAATATGAGTACGATTTGGACGGCAGAAGTATCCCCTTCCACCACTGTTTTGATGGTTTCTCCCTGTGTTTTGGCTTCAGTTGTTGTTTTCCTCCATCCGGCGTCATGGAGAGACGAGGCCTGGAGGTCAGTGTGGTGTCAGCTGAGAGGTTCTTGGTCAGTTTCTGCTTTTGGGAACACATTCTGGGTGCCATTAAACCATTACAGAATGACCATGTAACACAACAGAAATATGTTCTAAATGTTCAATGTTTAATCATCAGATTTGTAAACCTAACAGCAGTCCTCGCTCATTATCTCCAGGTGTATTTACTGTGACACTAACCGCCGGCTGTAGGTCAACCTGAGGGTCTCATCCCCCCCATTGAGAGACGTCAATTGGGTTAATGTCTCGTAAACACCACAATACATTATTGACAGCACACTTTTCAAATCCTAACAAACCAATATCCAAATTGGACCACCAGCAAACACTCTTTCATAATGCTGAAGCTCTAATGTGACACAATAATCACTGTTCTCATTTGACCTCGGTTTCATTTTGCATAGTAGAAACCGGCTCATTCATTTCCCTTTCAGATGAGGACTGAGAGGACTGAGACATGAAGAGGTGTTGAGTCTGTCCTCTGTGCAGCTTTTACCTCCAATGACACGTATCTATTATTTTTTTGTTGTGTTTTATAATTCTACCTGTTGACAAAAGTCGCAATGAAAAACAAAACTGAATTCCTTGCATTGGTCCAAAACGGGTCTCCCCAGATCCACTCTGATTCTACACCATCAAGTTATCAACACCAGGTCCACTAGTAGGTATCCACTAAGTGTATCACTACAGGGGGCATGTGGGGGTCGTGGTGCAAGTAGGACACAAGAGTTTTACCGTGTATAGATTACTTTATTATTCTCTAATCACACGGACTGCAGGGAGACGGGCTGGGCAGAACCAAAGCAATGAAACAAACAAAAATACACAGGCTAGTTCCTGTATATAGTGCCGTAGCTTTGGCACGCTAACCAAAAATACAGGTGGTGGTCTGTCCAGGTCTAGCTAGTGTTCCTAGACAGAGACTCACTGCAGGTGATGTATGCCCATGGGCCTCTAGTCTACACAACGACTCCCTTCCCCCTGGGACGAACAGGGAAAAGAAGAACACGGTTGTTAGCAAACAAAACGGATAATAATAATGAAAACAGATCAAAAACTAAAACACCGACAGAACAGTCAATCCACCCCAATGCAAATCAAATGTCTGACCATACAGTATCACCCATGTGGAGCGAGACCCTGGGGCCTGAAGACTGTGGCCTTTTGAGCTCCAGCCAATCAGGAGGGGGGGTAAATCCTGTCAATCAGAGAGAAGGGAGATGCACACACACACAAGCAACCTCAACAAAAATGCACACACACACACTTACAAGGCCCTGCTGTGGAACACAGGGCCGTAACACACACGCATGTGCACTAAGATGAAGCTGAATAATTCAAGAGAGATTATTTAAGGCTGAAGGACAAATCACATGCAGCAGCTGATTCAGAAGAAAATATTTTCCGTATTTTTCCGACAGGATTTTCAGTTTATCCTGTTGGGTTTTGTTCTACACAAGTGGCCTAAAGATCCACAAATATTTGGCAGCCGGACTTTGAGCCACTGACCTGAAAAGACTTCTGTCGCTGTGGGTAAAAATAGAGACAATCCAGGGAGACAGAGACAGGAAAGATGGCCCACACGTAGCATTAGCTAGCATTAGCTTTAAACTGTGTACAGACCAAACACACAAACACAGACCAACAAGGTTTCCGGTTTACAAAACAAGGTTTATTTGCATTTTTTCCACTAGTCTTCAATTTGTACAGAGAGAGAGACCAATATAATCCGAGTTTCAGTAGTTACGGATGTTCTCACACTTGCACTAATACAAGTAGTCTAATAAAATCCCTCAATAGACCCCGGCTCACTCTGAAGACCACACACTCCTCCGAAAAACAAAAGACAATCCTCATAAAGTGGAGAGACACAGCAGGTGATTTCCATGTCTTCATCCTGGATTAAGGCCATGTGTTTTTTCCCAATGGTTACAACAACCTGCAGCAACCTGTCAATCACGGTAGCCCCGCCCTAAAGCGTGTTCTGCCTTATTGTCTGTTTGACTCTCGCTGGACCATCACTTGCTAAATGAACTTCATGCTGTAGACATTGAGACCGTACGCTCAAAGAAGGGAGGGATTAAATCGAGACAAGTAGTCCTGTCTTCTATTGGACCAGAGGAGTCTCCAGGAGATGAACCTTCACCACAGCTCCTCAGAAACCTCTGGACACTTGTCCATGTCCTGCACGCTCTTTAGACCATTAGACATGTTGAGTCCGTGTGAGCTTTGTTTTGTGCTCTGAGCGGAGCGCCGGGGCCCGTGGGGTTGATCAGCACGCCGTGGTTAGGGCTTCCGTCAGAGGACCGCGTGTTTCTACAGGCCGTGTTTCTACAGGCCGTAGGGGGGGCGGCGTGTGGTTGGCAGAGCGAGCGCTCCAGATTGCGGCGCAGCTCGGTGAGAGCGGCGTGGGAGGACGGGACACACACGTATAAGTGTGTGGACACAGTGAGAGTGTGAAGCTGGTAGAGACGCTACACTGTGTGCGTTCATGTACACGTCCATCACTGGACTCGACAGATTTACACAAACATGTTGTGCGCAGGAGGAGATATTCAGAAGATCTGCACCTGCAGGAAAATATGAAATTCTCTTTACCAAGCGAGCTAACAGGCTAGCTAGCTAGCATAACGACGTTGGGTGACAACAAAAACTCTCAAATGTAAAACACACAGAATCTTAATTCTTTATTTCGGCAGAATAAAAAACATTGGATAATAGCGAGCAACGCTCTTGAATAACATGTTTAGATTAATAAAAAAGAGGCATCTCACAAGAAGAAGCCTTTGGTTTTCACGCCTCCATCTTTTGCATAACGAGTGGACCCAGAGACACACGCTGTGATAAAGGAGCAGAAGTCCTTTGGACAATGGACACCAAGCAGGGTGGAGCCAGCCGATGCATCCAGGGTGGTGCAATAACAGTCAGCTGTCCTGTAGTGGACTATAGTGCTCCAGGAAGCCACACACTGAAGTACAGGAGGTTATGGCAGCGACACAAAGGCTTTAAGGCCACGGTCACATGGTCCCACGCAGCATGCGGCCTCCTCACGGAGTGGTGGTGTGGCGTCGTGGTGGAGATGGTGGAGCTAATCTGAGGAGGCTGAAGTTCATCGTCTTTTTGAAGCGACACAAACTGAAACACGCTTCGAATCAGACAGTGGATTCGCTCCATTAGGTCACTGTTGCCACGGCAACCTGATAGATCAATAGCAGTCGACACACGGAGTGACGGTTTCTGGGGGAGTGTCTGGGGGTGGAAGGAGTGAGAGTTTACAGCTGGGACACACGCGTCACACCATGAGACCATGAGAGAAGTTGTCATGTGACTCATGTGTCATGTGATGGTACCCTGAGACGAGCTCTTGAGCTCACACACGACACAAAGACCTGCTTCTAATTACAATGTTAGAACCCGGAGCATTGGATGTGGATTCCATGACCCCCACCACACCTTCATCGGTCAGGTGGCTTCAGAGTAAAGGTCCCGTTCTGCCAGCAGGCTCTTCATGTCAACTGATCCCTTCCTCTCTTGCACTTTGCCATTTGTCTGTTTGTGTGGTTTAAATCAATGAGGAGACAGAGAGAGACCTCCTGCTCCACAGGAAGTCCTGCTGTTCATCTTGGCACCATGTTTGTGTTTGATTTAAGAGTTCTACTTTCAGCTTCATTTGAAAAAGAAAACAGGCCGGCTGATTCATTGGGCACAAGCATTTAAAATATAAAGGTGCTGTAGCATACTGGCTGTACAGCACTGCTACATGACAACAGCTGACTGTCACAACAAGAGACGACGACCTGCAGCCCTGTAGCACTCGTGCTGATTCTCTGTGATGGAGTTGTTGGAGAAGGAGCAGCTGTTCTGTCCATGAGGAGGAGGAGGAGCCTAGAAGCTTGAACTATTAAAGCGTGTTTTCCCTCCTCTTGTGGACGCTGCAGGAAAGACGTCCCCAGGTCGGTGCTGGTGGTCTTCCTGGAATAGAAGGCGCTGTTTGGGGCTTTAAAAGCTGACGGTCATTTTTAAAACAGTGACAAAACATTTTGTCCCATGAATTGCAATCATACTTATTTTTGTCATAATGATTTTTTTACACTGTAGAGAAGCATGGTTGGGTTGTCGGGTGAGAGCAAATCGCTTGTTGGCTTGGTTCTAGAATGAGATGAAGCTACTGGAGCAGTCTCGGCTGTGTCTCACAGTGAGGCGTTTCCTACAGAAGCCCGTCCTATGTGGGGGGCGGGCCTTCGTAACGGAGCATGATGTTGAAGGAGCGCGCAAAGTTGTTGGAGAGGGAGCAGCTGTGGCCTCCGTCCATGAGGGGCAGCAGGACGGCCAGCAGCAGCAGCGCCAGGAGCAGGAGCCACAGAAGAAGAGCCAGGCGACAGACGCGCCGACACAGGCCGGCCTTCTGCAACGACAGCAGCATCACAACACTTATTCTCATCCTCGCACTGACACAGAACCTCTGCTGTCATCTCCATTCAGCCGCCCTAATCAATGCACACACATAGTATCTCCCCAACTAGTGTTTCATCTCTGATGATCAACCTTTGCCTGTCAGCACACAGCCAATCAGAGGAGCGGCTGGCAGGAGACGCGTGTGTGTGGGTGCAGCTCCTGAAGACGTTAGCGTAGCAGCAATAGCATCTTCATTGAAGAAATAGCAAAGAACCACACCAATGTTTTTTTAATCTGGAATAATTAAAATCAGGATTTCAGATGGTTGATGCAATAATCTGGTAAAGTAAACAACAGACAACATGTCATGCGTATTGAACCCATCATTCACATGGAAGCTACTTGATGAGGGGATTTCACAAACATCATGAAAGGATGCTCCGCAGCATCGACCTCACTACTCATGAACTCATTCTCATGTTGTTTGCTTCCTCCACTCAGAGAAAGAACCAACGACGTCGTGTCATCAGATCACAGGGACAACGAGTGCTTTACAGTAAATATACCCATGGACCTTTAACCACTGGAGAGAGCCGTCACTATAGAAATACAGGATCTGTAGTGCACCATGCCCATCCCTCGCTACCTGAAGGCCACTGTGACGTAAGGACCGCTAACGCTGCGTCATGCTTCATCTCCCTGTCCTCAGGGGATTTACTGTAACAGTCCTCATATTACCATGTTTAAACCCAAAGCATGATGTAGTGAGTTTGGATCCGTCTACGACCTGGGTGATGTGTTTGGATCCTGTCTCTGCCTGACCCTTTTTGTTCTTTTGTCTTTGTCACAACGTGTGAGAATAAGCCACCTGTACCATCTGTCTCCTGAGCGTCTCCCTTTAGACGCACTCGCATGATCTACAGGTCAGTGGAGCAGCAACATGACGGGTAAAGACTTGGGATGTGGACACAGAAAAACTGGACTGAATGCTACAAAACAACGCAGCGTATCATCATTGTCTTAATCCTGACAATAAGAACATCCCACAGACTAGAAGACACGGGACGGCCCAGGTGAGGCCAAATGAGGACTATGGACTAACTTTCCCCAGCTTTATTATCAGTTGTTTAACTTCCGGGGAAGATGCGGGGAGGGGCCCTGTGTGCTTAAAGGTCAATGACTGATGGAGGAGGAAGTGAAACCAGCTGGCCGTAGCTCCATATGACAAACAGCCACAGGACAGAAGTTAAAGGGTTACCGTAGCAACACCCATTAATGGAGACATGTCAGCTCTATGATGTACGCTGCAGTGTGACGGAGTCTGTAGCACTCGCTACCCAAATACCTTCATGAGGCTTTTATTTATAGCACAATGTGTGTGTTCACACTAACATACCTGATGATCTGCATTCAGCTATTTTGTGTTTATTGTTGATGTTAGCATGCTAAATGCTAAACCAAGATGGCAACCAGGGTAAACGCTAACGCTGACTTATTGGTGTCATTGCTGTGTCACTTGTGATGAATGAGTTAGTACACAGTGCTGAAGGGACAAGTAGGCCAGATATATTTGGTGAATAAGCCTGATAAGGTCGCTTCTTACTTGTTGACGCGTAGCCATCAGAGGGTTTGTCAGCTTAGAGACATGAAGCCCAACAATAGAAAAGAACGTAGTGGAGAGTTTAATGTTCATAAGAATGTAGTGACTCCTAAAACAAGCATCTCTCCTGCAGATGAAGGAAGCCTGCACAGGCTGGCTGGGGGGGTCAGACTGTAATCTGCTTACTAAATGAGTGGAGGGGGGGGTTCCACTTGCTCGATGCCGGTCCTGGTGGTCAGGTGCTCATGTGTCCATGTGACAAATGAATAAAGAGCATCTGGTTCTTAAGTTAAAGACATTTGAGCAGCTCCCCATTCCCCCACTACAGGACACAATACCATGTCTGTAGTTCCTTCTTCAGCCAAACCAAGTGCATCCAGTTTTATCTTGGGGAAATAAATGTAAAACCTAAATAAAATAAAAATGCACTCAAATGACAAAGAGGAAAGAGGATGATTTGTTAACATGGTTTGGTGAAGAACTGGAGGAGAGAAGATGAGTCACTCAGGTCTGTAGTTTGTGGGTCAGTATGTCTACTACCGAGACAGAAAAGGACCACTGTTATATTTGGATTCAATTCTCTTAGACATTATTCTACGGGTTTGCAGTTTGGGCTTTGGTCACTTTCACTATTCTCTGATAAGTTGCAGGCTAACGGTGGCAATGAGAAAACGCACTCATATAACTATATGTGCAATGCAGCGGACTTCCCACCACACAGGCGCTCTGTTAGGGTGAGCCATCGCTTTAAAAGCACTTCTCAGTCTGTTACCTTTTGCACTTTAGCTGTGGAGGCCGGCTCCTCCGGTCCGGCTTGGATTCTCTGCAGAGGCATAGAAGACGGACGGTTACACACCTCGACGTGCTCTCTGGATCCCACTGACCCTGAACCTCACGCAGCACCTCCCAAAAACAAACCACTGTCAAAACCTTTGGTTTCATTTGGATCCACCACATCTGGAGCAGAATGCCAGCCAGTGAGTGGACTGAGCAGCAGCTGCTGTACAGATGTGTGACTGTGCAAGCAGTGCTCTCTATGGTGTTACACCGCCACCTTGTGGAGGAAAGACTGTTAGTACAGTTAAAGGGGAACGCCGTGGCCGCACAGTGCACCTACACTTTCTAAAATCTGCGCTCTCATAAACTAAGTTAGTTTATGTGTGATGATGATGATGATGATGATGATGATGATACTTTAGTTACCTTGTTGCATCCAAGCAGCTCAATTTGCAGACAAACAATGTAAGACGAGCGCGCTCCCACCAGCGTGTCTTTAACCCCCGATGCTGACAGGAAGGCTCTGCTCTCACCTTGGCCCTGGACCTGAGGTCCCCCACGTCCTTCAGTTTGGACTTGTAGAGCATCCAGCGGTAGCGGAGCTCCTCCAGGCGCACATCTTCTGCTTGTCCGGCATCGCTGGCCGGACTCTCCTGGAGCAACAGCTGGAACTGCTCGCGGCCCCGGCCCACTGCGGCCCTCAGAGCCTGCAGGGGGACACAGCAGAGGCTTCAGAGAAGTGGACTAGAACAGGACGACAACACGCCGTCTGAAACGCAACTCAAACGGCAACCACCGGAGGTCCGTGGGAAGCTGCTATCGTTCATTTCCACACCCCGTGGTCTCTAGTGGACGGACATTGTCTCAGCTCAGGTTGTGTTCAGCCTGCGTGTCCTTGTCCGGGTCCCTCATCCTCAGTGTGCCTTCCTATCAGTGATTACATCAGGCAAACACTGGACCACCTGCCTGTCAACAGAAACTCACGGTGAGCGTGTCCTGCTGGCTCCTGACTTCTTTGGCACTGAGAGCTTTTCCCCGGCTGCTGCAGATCCCTGAGAGCAGTTTATTCTCTTGTGACAGCCAGGCCTCGAACTCCCTCCTCCTGGACTGGTACTCTCCCGTGCCCCCCTGAAAAATACCCCAAACAACTGGTAAAGCTTCAGCCATGATGCAGGATCGACCAGGGGGCGCTGAGTGTGAGAAAGGCCTCAGCAGTGGTCTGTGTTTCTTTGTTGTGCTATCGATTTTCTTTCTTCTTCCACACAAGAGGAGGAAAATAACTCGTCTCTGGCAGGACGTAATCGAACTGTTGTCATGTTTGAATGCGTCGCATTTAAACAGCTAATCTGTCTCTGCTCTGACTGACAGGAGGGGCGATAAGGGTTTAAATGGGGCCGAAGCTGACAGAATAGACATGTGCTCACTGGAATGGACGGTTCGCTCCGAACCAACTTATTTTTGTGTAGTTCATCGGTCTCAATGTCTCTCGTCTGGCAGTTGTCCTGCGGTTGGGGCAGTTTTGGTTAACTTTTTGTCAACACTGTTCCTGCTGTGGCATTCGGCTTTGACAGACAACAGGGGGACATTTCTTCTAACTTTTTTATCCTTATAGCCAATTATACGCGAGAGATTGGATATTTCTGACACAGGGACAAAAGAAAAAATCCCTCCTGCTGAATAATCAGTAGAAACATTCTGGTTGGCTGATTAAAAGTCATTGAATACTTTAATCAGCATGAATCTGTTGAACTGATGAAATAAATGTTGAGGGTATTGAAGTACTTTTCTCAACATAGAGGAAGGACAGTCCTAACCCTCTTATGTAGTATTCCTGTGTGTCTTTACTATGTACCGGTTGGTGCTGAGTCGGCTCCCTTCTGTACAGCATGAAGGCTCCTCCTCCCGGGCTCCGGCCTTCCGCTGCCTCCGAGGTTAGCGGCGTTGCCTCTCTGTCAGGGCTTCCAGCTGAGCCTCTCTGGCCGGCTCTGCTGCCAACTCTCCAGGCGGAAGAGTCCACTCGGTCTCCTGTGAAGGAGGGCCGGCCGTCCACGCGTTCATCCAGGCAGAGATGACCCTCACCGCGGCCCTGCGCTCCACCACGCCGCCCGGTCGCTGCCCCCTCTCCCTCCAGGCTTCTTCCCCTGCCGCGGCGTGTCGGTGCGTCTGCTCTGTGGAGCGGTCCAGCAGCCTGGAAGACAGGGGACAGCCTATTACATGTCCATGGGTCTCTGGTAGCTGTAGTGGCAACATGCAAGAGGCGCTCCGTGGGCCAACCACGAGAAGAAGATGGTTTCAGTATCGACGAATATGAATAATGAGAAGGGAGGTACCTGTGGAGATTGAGACTGGTATCGTACAGAGAGAACCAGGACTCTTGGAGGCGCCGAATGTCTCGCAGAATGTGGACCCGTCCCTCCTCTGAAGTCCTCTCCAAAACGGCCTGACCCTGGACCTCCATCTGCTGCAGCTGGAGCTCCTTCTCAGGGAACTCTCCAAGTGCTCTCTGTGGACCAGGACAGTGCAGCGCAGTAGTGACCGTGGTGGAGAGGGACACAGGCAGACCAAACAGTACACGGCTCACGCACTCTGGGATCCGAGGTAACCCTTTTCCTGAATGTGGAACCGATATAGATACTGTGAAAGTAATAACATTTCTATTTTGATCTCATAACAGGAGTTTGCTTTCTTGAAAGTTTTAACTTTGCTTCAAAGTGTTCAAAGTGAAGCCTCGGGTTAGTAAACTAGCACTCGGCAGGGCGACAGACATGACACCTGCTCACGGCCATTGAGAATAAACATTGCGTTCATTCAGCAGTGTGTGTGTGTGTTTGACATCTGTGTGTTCTGGTGTAACAGGCAGGTTACTTCAGGAACTACATCCCTGTTTAGTGCTCTGCAGCGCTCCCTGTGCCCCTGCACAGGGAGCGCGTGAAGCACGTGAAGTGCACGTCCTCCTCTGAAGCAGCCGTTTAATGTGCAAACACTCTCCTCTCTGCGACATCCAGGTGTTCTAGGCTGAGGAGACAGGTGCTACTTTTCTGTTGAAACTTTTCTGCAGACAGAGACAGATGTTTGATATCCGTCGGAGAGCTTCAAGGAGGCCGGTGCTCCTGATCGGGGCGACAGACGCGCTTCACAATGATCCGAATGAAGGAAATGCACAGCGGAAGAACCTCCTCCTGCGGTGCTGAGGAGCTGTGCAGGTGGTTCAGGAGGAACAAAGAACCCTGGAATTCTGTCTCTGAGGTGTCCACGTTAACCTTGATGCCAGGTGGCTCGGAGCCGCCGGCAGTCCTTCTACACACAACACAAATATGAAAGGGAAAAATTCACGGGTTTCTTAACAGTTTCCTATTCATCCGACGCAGCAGCTCTCACACGTTCTGTATTCGTGACACACGCAGGGTCAAAGCAAAGAAAAGTCCTGACAGAGAAGTGAAGGGAGGGTGTCAACATGCTGCCATTATAATAAACCCTGAAATGAATCAGCTGGCAGATGTGAGGTGGGAGAACACACACCTCAGCTTCGTGCTGGCGGCCCTCCACGCTCCACTCTGCTGGGGGGCTGTGGAAGGACTCCAGCCTCTGCCTCATGATCATCAGCCACTTCTCCAGGTTCAGCAAGCTGTCGTGGAAGCTCTCGTGGGCTGAGATGCTCTCCTCGCTGTCGTGCACCTTCACCTGCAAACAGAAGACAGATCAGCTGCTCGGTCGGTGGTCTCCAAAGACGATTAGTGTACTCTGTTCAGTACAGTGTACGGCGGATGAACATGTCCAATCTGCTCACAGGACGTTGATGGGGGTGTATTTGCATCACGGGGACCACCTTGCATGTGCGTTCATGGGTAACTGGATGTCTGGCTTGCTTTCATTTAAAGATTAAAACAATTATCACGTAGAAACGAGCCGACTGTCAACGTATTGAACGTAAATCTCTCCTTCATGTAAGTTGATTGTTCACCATCGCTGATGAAATCCACATCAAAACCTTTCTTAACTAAAGTGAAGTAAGTTTTAAGCATGTTATGATGTTTATGGAGAAAAAGTTGTTAACCAGAATTATTAGCCAGGATGATCACAACATAACATTTCTCATTTCACTCTGCGCTCAGTCGGCTGTTATTTCTTCCCCATAACATTAAACTATTAACTGCTTGTTAGAAACAAGGTTGGCGAGAAAGACTCAACCAATTCAATGTTTCCCGACTCCGAGCTAAAAGAGGCTTTATGTGTTGTTAAAGCACTTGGTGATGACCCTTCTGCCTCACCCTGGCGGCCTTGTGCAGGTGTTTCCACTCGGCATGGAGCCTCTCGTACTGAGCCTTGTTGCTCTGACTGGACGAGACCAGAGTCTCCAGCGCTGTGACGGGGGCCTCGCAGTCCTCCACGTCCTTCAGGATCACCTGAACAGTTGGAAATATTTTTATAATCAACATATTTATAATGACATTGCACCACAGTCTCTGATGATGAATGAATGTAGCACTTAAAGCAGCCATTAACTCAAGCGAAGCCAACAAGTGCCTTTCCAGCACTGCAGCAGGCGTTGGACATACAGTGCCTTGCGAAAGTATTCGGCCCCCTTGAACGTTTCGACCTTTTGCCACATTTCAGGCGTGAAAAAATAAAGACATAAAACTGTAATTTTTTGTGAAGAATCAACAACAAGTGGGACACAATCATGAAGTGGAACGAAATTTATTGGATATTTCAAACTTTTTTAACAAATAAAAAACTGAAAAATTGGGCGTGCAAAATTATTCAAGTTAATACTTTGTAGCGCCACCTTTTGCTGCGATTACAGCTGTAAGTCGCTTGGGGTATGTCTCTATCAGTTTTGCACATCGAGAGACTGAAATTTTTATATTCTATCCATTCTAACATGGATATGTTTATTTGTGAACCATTCCATTGTAGATTTTGCTTTATGTTTTGGATCATTGTCTTGTTGGAAGACAAATCTCCGTCCCAGTCTCAGGTCTCTTGCCGATTCCATCAGGTTTTCTTCCAGAATGGTCCTGTATTTGGCTCCATCCATCTTCCCATCAATTTTAACCATCTTCCCTGTCCCTGCTGAAGAAAAGCAGGCCCAAACCATGATGCTGCCACCACCATGTTTGACAGTGGGGATGGTGTGTTCAGGGTGATGAGCTGTGTTGCTTTTACGCCAAACATAACGCTTTGCATTGTTGCCAAAAAGTTTGATTTTTGTTTTCCACATGTTTGGTGTGTCTCCCAGGTGGCTTGTGGCAAACTTTAAACGAGACTTTTTATGGATCTTTAAGAAATGGCTTTCTTCTTGCCACTCTTCCATAAAGGCCAGATTTGTGCAGTATACGACTGATTGTTGTCCTATGGACAGACTCTCCCACCTCAGCTGTAGATCTCTGCAGTTCATCCAGAGTGATCATGGGCCTCTTGGCTGCATCTCTGATCAGTCTTCTCCTTGTTTGAGCTGAAAGTTTAGACGGACGGCCGGGTCTTTGTAGAATTGCAGTGGTCTGATACTCCTTCCATTTCAATATTATTGCTTGCACAGTGCTCCTTGGGATGTTTAAAGCTTGGGAAATCGTTTTGTATCCAAATCCGGCTTTAAACTTCTCCACAACAGTATCTCGGACCTGCCTGGTGTGTTCCTTGTTCTTCATGATGCTCTCTGCGCTTTAAACAGACCTCTGAGACTATCACAGAGCAGGTGCATTTATACGGAGACTTGATTACACAGGTGGATTCTATTTATCACCATTAGTCATTTAGGTCAACATTGGATCATTCAGAGATCCTCACTGAACATCTGGAGAGAGTTTGCTGCACTGAAAGTAAAGGGGCTGAATAATTTTGCACACGCCCAATTTTTCAGTTTTTTATTTGTTAAAAAAGTTTGAAATATCCAATAAATTTCGTTCCACTTGATGATTGTGTCCCACTTGTTGATTATTCACAAAAAATTACAGTTTTATATCTTTATGTTTGAAGCCTGAAATGTGGCAAAAGGTCGAAAAGTTCAAGGGGGCCGAATACTTTCGCAAGGCACTGTATGTAGATATGTGTATGAGAAGTCCGATCTCTGCACCGCGGCGATCATCTGTAACCTCGGGGGCGTTGCGTCACACGTCATTTAAACTCATCTAAATCGGCTGGAGGCGACAGTAACAGCAGAGCATCTGGTGCTCCGGTGGACCGGTCCGGGATCAAACTCACCCTGAACTGGTCTGACTGGCTCTTCTTGGCCAGGATATCAGGCTGCAGGCCGTCGGCGGCCCCCCAGCTGGTCCTGGAGAGCGGCCAGCCTGCAGCAAATCAACTCATGGGCGTCGCCAAAGTCCTTGCTCCTGGAGACTGAGCCCTGAGCGAGGCGGAGACGAATCAGTCGTGTTTTCACCGACTCCGTAATGAAATGAGCTCAACTATTCATCAACTCCTGCAGACATTATACCTCAAATTGAACTGCAATGTCATTATTGAGCTTTCGTGTGTTTGAACTCCCTCCAATGTGGTGTTATTTTTAGATTCACATTTAAATGTGTTGCTGGCCTCAGAGGAATTGTTGGTGTCTTTTATGTGCATCATAAAGAAAAAAAATGGTTTGTTTGCGTGAGGTTGTTTTTGCCTTTTTCAAAAAAGAGTTGATTTGACCCTCACATAACTCATCGTCTTCCCTCAAAATATAATATTCATATTGACTTCATCTCCAGGCACAACTTGTCCTTGTGAAGACGTCTGTGCATTTCTGTCGTTGTAGAAGGTAATGAGGGACTTGTACAGGTGCGCTGCCGCTCGGAGCCTTTTAACACTAAAAGCTGTGTCTCATTCCGGTTTCATTTTTACCTCCACACTTAAGATTCAAGTACTTTTTTTTCTTTTCTCATTGCCAGTGTTAACAGCGAGTCGATAATGAGAACAAATATGAAACTTAAACCGTTCTACCTCTGATCCTTGCAGATGTTTGATGGTCATGGTGACGTGTTTCCTTGTCATAACCTTCTTCTACTCTGTACTGCTGGACTACAGCTGAGTGCATTCACTCAGAACGGCTCCATTGAAACAACCACAGTCAATATTCGTAGTGCAACGATCAGATTTTATAATCACAGTAGGTTTTATTTGGTCTTTTGAGATGGTCACTGTCCAATTAAGCAATTGTGGTTATAAATGATTTCTGTGACTTGTCTCACTTATGACAGACGGCATGTTGGCGACTTGTTAAACCAGGCAACAGAAGGCTAAATAAGGGGACGTGCCGTCGTCAACTTGTAGATTTATTGGTCACTTTGTTTCTCTTTCTCTTGTCCCCCCCTCATTCTACCACCAACAATACCATGGGCATCACATTTGCATGGGTCTGAAACCAGCAGTGACTGCCTGGCATGAGAAATGACCTTCAGCACGGTCGTGGACATTTGGATTCAGTGTGTGGTGAATGTGTAGATTTTTAAAGGCAGCATGTGAGTACCTGCAGCCTGCTCTTGCTCTGCAGCAGCTGAGCGTGCAGCAGCTCTCTGTTCCTCACGGCGGCCCCCAGCTCTCCCTGCAGGCTGTCGGACCCCTCGGGGCCGAACACCGAGTCCAGCAGGTGGCCCTTCACCTGCAGCAGGCTGAGGCGCTCCTGCAGCTGGACGCTGCCCTTCAGCAGACGCTAGAACAGGAGGAGGGAAGAGAGGGAACGTGAAGCCTGCTGCTATCACACCATGTCATCTCATTCTATTCAGCCAGCCCTGAATACCAATATCAGTTTTCACGTCTTTGGCGTATCAGTGTTTCCCCTACTATAATATATAAATATAGTCTGTCAGCACCAGCAGACAGATTCCATATCTACTCACACATCCTGCAGAAAGCTTCTCCAGCAGCCTTTCATGCTGAACTTCGTATGGATTTGGCATTGGAGTGCTGCCCCAGTAACTCTTACATGAGCTTTAGCGTTTCTTTTACACGGAGACTAGAAGTTAGAGAGTTTACATTTTTCTGATCTTTTTCTTGGTACAAGGGGAAAGCTGAATTCCACTTTTTCAGCTTTTCATGTTTTCTCTTCTCCTCGGTGAGCCTGGACGCACATTGCATCCTGAGAAGAGATCCTCATTGTTTGAGGGAGCCAGAGAGACACGCTGCGTTTCTGACACTGGGCTGAAGATCAGAACAGCGCTGCGAGGGAGGACATACACTGCAAAGATTCCATGGCATCACATTTTATTAATGGCAATAAATAATAAGAATGCATTTTATTTGTAACACAATCTCACAGTGCCATAGAGCCAGTATATGGTAATAAAAATATAGTTATGAAAACTATAATAAAGTAGAAACAGCTAAGAGTGATTCAACAGAAGTAAAAAACGGCTTCCTGAATAAAAAGCTTTGTAGTCTTAAAAGAGTCCAGTGTCTATCTGTGCTGCCCTGGTGCCAGTGAAGTGAGTAGGATGGGTGGTATCTGCTCATATATCTGGACTCTCATCAGGATCCTATCAAGCAATGTTTTAAATGTTTTGTTTTAAATTGTTGCTCATCCATCTCCCCAAGACAGGCGGTGAGACATGGACTGGCTGTGGGGGCAGTCTCGACGTGGAGCTGTGTGTCATCAGCATAACAGTAGAGATGACACAACCGAGGGGGAGCATGTCGGTAATAAAGAGGATGGGGCAGAGGGCCGACCCTTGTGGAACACCACAGGAGTGCAGAGTCTGATCCAATGGACCATTGAGTCCAGTGGTGGTGTGGATTGCTGTCCCAGTATCATGAAATATGTATCTGACAGAGAATCAAACCACTGGTCTTCTATATTCTGTGTAGTTTAGAGAGCTTGAGCATAGTGGAAGGGTGTTGGATTTATATTTAGGGTCACAAGAGGCTTTTGAAGGTCACCTTTACACGTTAAATGCTCAGAGCGCTTGAAAAGCACCTTCTGCTTTTGGATTGTGAGAGCAAAGTAGAACAACCACAGATTACAGTCAGAGTCGATATGAGATTCTTATAAAGGGAATACAGGCACATATATAGTGAATGGTAAATGGCCTGTACTTGTATAGCGCTTTTCTAGTCTTCCGACCACTCAAAGCGCTTTAACACTACATGACATCATTCACCCATTCACACCCATTCATACACTGACAGGAGAACCATACACAGTGACACCTGCCATCAGTCACTAACATTCACCCACTGTAGTCGCAGCTACAGGAGCCATGTTATAAGTGTCTTGCCCAAGGACACATGGACATGCGGGTTAGCAGAGCCTGGGATCGAACCCACAACCCTCTGATTGGAGGACGACCTGCTCCCCACTCACCCACAGTCGCCCACATACTACACGGCTGTCAACATGGCGACAGCTAACAATGTGACGGAGCCAACCGACTAACCGAAGCAGAGAATACACACTACGCTGCTCAGGTTAACGTAGCTCAGTATTATTAACAGGCTGATATCTACCACAAAAGGATGTATATATATATATATAATGATTTAATGGGAGAAACTAAGTAACTCTATTTGGAGCAGAATGGAACAATCTTTTGCTTTGAGGATCCTGAACTATTCAGGGTCACCTCGATAGTCATTACGTCACGGGTCTCAAACTCTGCCACCCCCCCTCGTCGCCGTAATGGTCTGGCCCGCGTTCGGTCGAAGTGACCCCTGCATTACATAGTATTTATCTTGGGCAGCCCATCACTCCTATGGACACCTCTCACACAAGACATGTACACGCATTATAATGATCAAAATGAAATCTGTGTGTTTTACCTCAATGCTCTGCACCAGCATGTCGACGTGGGAGAAGTCCGTGACCTCAGCGGAGGCCTCCAGAAGCTGAGAGACCATGTGGGCCCAGTCTCTGTAGGCCACCAGCGGGTCCTGGAGAACGCTCCTCAGCCCCGACTCAGACTCTGAACACAGCCTCGTCGCTCTGCATTTCACACTGTAACGAGAACACGCAACTTCACTTCCATTCACACCACTGACAAGGCGGCAACTATGACACATTCAAATATGCGAGGTAATAATATATATTAATAATAATAAACCAAGAACAATGTAAAAAGTAAATCTTTACACAGCGAAAGGCGTGAGTTCACCGGTGTGATCAGGGTACTGAGGATGTCCCTCGTTCTACCTCCATATATCATATATCACCTGCTGACCCCGGCCACACGAGATATATGACGCCTCCGGCTGTCAGAATGCCCAGAACCAGAACCTGCTCGGGTTGCTTTTAGATTTCACCCCCATTTTGTAAAATGTAAAATAGGCAACAGCCACCGCCGCTCTGACAATATTCCTATCATAAAATGATTTGGTTTTAACAGTTGGGAAAAATATTTATGAGCCACATTCCGCATTTAAACACAGTGACTTTCTCTCTCTAAGAAGGGTTGTCTGGTGAGACGTCTCACTCATATTACTCAGAGAACCGGGGTTATGTAAATAACCTAAAGGTCTCTTTCATAATACTTCGTTCGGTGTCTCACTATGGGATGTGGTTGCTCCCGCATTGCCAGACAAGCTTATCTAGCGTCCTCCAACCCTCAGGGAAAAAAACTGCGTTCCAATCAGGACAGCAAAACCACGCGTGCCAGAAACGTCCGGCATATAGAAACGGACAAGCACAGACGTCCTGAACAGAGACTCCCCTGAATAAGGCCCAGGATGCGGCCAGGCCCCGAGTCGAGTGCGCTCGCAAGCCCACAGGTGGCTGCATGCCCCGACTCGTATAAGCCAAAGTTATCGCCTCCCCCTCCCAGTGGGACAGGCGCTGCTTTGTGACAGCTTAGCCCAGGAGACGAACAGCTGGTCGCTCCTCCTGAAACTCCTCGTCCTATCCGTGTAAGTGCGCACTGCACGGACCCGCTCGGCCGAAAGGCGCGCTGTGAAAGCCACGAGTCCAGGGATAGTCCCAGAAAGACTATGCCCTGTGTCGGGGACGACACGCTCTTTTCCGCGTTTATCACAAAACCCAGGTCGGATAGGTGACGCACGAGAATACGTGTGTGCGCTACGGCCTCCTGTTCCGATTGTGCCAACAGCAGCCAATCGTCCAGATATGTGGCCAGACGCATGCCCTGTCGTCTCAGCGGGGGTATTGCCGCCTCCGTGCACCGCACAAACACCCTCAGGCTTAAAGACAGACCCAAAGGGAGCACGCGGTACTCGGAACCGATCCCCTGGAAAGCAAATCTTAGATACTTTCTGTGGGGAGGGTAAATTGGGATGTGGCAATATGTGTCTTTTAGATCGACAGAAGTGAACCAATCGCCCTGTCGTACGAGGCGCAGCAGAGATGCGTGTCAGCATCCTGAACTTGTATTTCCTGAGATATTTGTTCAGAGCTCGTAGATCCAGAATAGGGCGAATACCGCTCCCCCCCGTTTGGGGACCAGGAAATACCTGTAAAAACCGCTCTGACACTGTGCGGGAGGTACGACACAGAATGCTCCTTCGTTCAACAGTGAGAGAATTTCCTCGAGCCGACTCTCCCTGAGCCTGAGAGTGTATCATACCGGCGAACCGGTAAACAACCCACAGATATGACACAATGTTCTACACGTGAGCCAATGCACACAGACAGCGAGTGACGGGATGTGGACTTAGTTTGTGAGAAAAGCCAGGGGCCCGGGGAGCAGTGTCTTGCTCAGGGACACCTCGACATGGGACATGGAGCAGCCGGGGTTTGAACCCTGCAGTTCTCTGCTGCATGCTATTGCAGCTACGCTCTATTAGAACCACCAGTGGCCCGCGGGTTGTCTCACACACACCTAAACACACGCCTCCATGTCCCTCACAGGACAGGTCCAAATGCATCACCTTGCCTGCTTTTTGTATTCTGTACAGATTGTAAAGATATGTTTTGTTCTGTGGATTTGGGGAAATAAAAGAGCATTGAGGTAAATTGAAGTGAATAAAATTGAACTAATTGAAACCTGACAAAAAAAGATTTTTGTGTGATGATTGAGGAAGAACTGCGAGCCTCACTGAGTAACAAACTGGACAGACTTCAGCTACTGGTGAGGAGAGACAGAGACTTTTCTACATCCTCCGTTTTGGATCGATACTGGACTCCGCGCTCCAGCTGGCGGGCTTCAGCTGCTCAGAGCGGACCGCGAGACGGAGTCGGGGCGACTGTGGGTGAGTGGGGAGCACGGTCGTCCTCCAATCAGAGGGTTGTCGGTTCGATCCCAGGCCCGGCTAACCCGCATGTCGTTGTGTCCTTGGGCAAGACACTTAACCCAACATGGCTCCTGTAGCTGTGACTACAGTGTGTGAATGTTAGTTACTGATGGCAGGTGTCACTGTGTGTGGTTCTCCTGACATCAGTGTATGAATGGGTGTGAATGGGTGAATGATGTCATGTAGTGTTAAAGCGCTTTGAGTGGTCGGAAGACTAGAAAAGCGCTATACAAGTACAGGCCATTTACCATTTACCATTTAGCTCTCCGGCAAGACGAAGGGTGGAGGAATCTGCTTCTACTCCAACAGCAGCTGGTGCAACGACGTAACGGTGATCCTACAACACTGTTCTCCTGATCTGGAATCCTTCATCATCAACCGTTTTACTCCCCTGTGAGTTCGCCTCACAGGCTACAAGCCCAAACCCCCCCACTCCATGAATGACCTCCGCCTGGCAGACGAGCTGAACGAGTTCTACTGCAGATTTGATAGTCAATGTCCTGATCCCATCCCCCACAGCTCCACCAACCTGCCCCAGTCCTCCACCCCTCCCTCCCCCTCACGCCCCTGTATTACCCCCCTCTCACCAGCAGGTGGAGTCTGCCCGACTCCACCTGTAAGTGGATCACTGAAGCAGCAAGTGAAGCAGGGAAAACATGTCTCAGCCTCTCGGACCATCAGCCAAAAGCTCCTGAAGTTTGCGGATGACACCACTCTCATTGGACTGATCTCTGGTGGGGATGAGCAAAAAGAAATTCAACCTGCCGAATGATGATGGTGCACTTCTACACGGCCATCATGGAGTCCATCCTCTGCTCCTCCATCACCATCTGGTACGCTGCAGCCACAGCCAAGGACAAGGGCAGGCTGCAGCGTGTCCTCCGCTCTGCAGAGAGGCTGATCGGCTGCAATCTGCTGTCCCTGCAGGACTTGTTCGCTTCCAGGTCTCTGAAGCAGCTAAAAAGATGGTAGCCGACCCCTCCCACCCCGGACAAAAACTGTTTGTGCCCCTTCCATCTGGCAGGAGGCTGAGGTCCATCAGGACTAAGACCTCCCGCCACACCAACAGTTTCTTCCCGTCGACAGTCGGGCTCATCAACAGAGCCGGTCCCCCACTGACTGACTATAACACTCCACCGGTCACTCCCCTTCACACTGCACATACATACGCTTTCACTTTTAACTTTTAGTTGTAATGTTGTTCTTGCACTAAGTTGTCTTATCTGTCTTGTTGTCCATTGTCTTGTCTGATGTTATGCACCAACTGCCAAGTCAACTTCCTTGTACATATTTTGGTATGTTCCTGATTCCTGAATGTGTATTCTACTTGCAATGATACAAAACTGGGACATTCATATTATTTTGGGTTTTATTTGGCAGGCGGTCTTCTTGTCGTTCTTTGACCACATCCTGCCTCGGACTGTGGATATGCATCAACTTGGACCGGCTCCACTGGACCCAGGCCTCTTGTCAACTAGACCTTGGTTCCCCTGTCCGTGGTTTACTGTGGCTGCATAGAATACATTGGACCTGAGTATCCTTCCCTGCTGAGTAACTGGGCTCGATGTTCTTTTCCACGTTTGGTAATATTTGAGTTGCGAGGCATTAGTATTACACAAATAGCTGAACAAGGAAGTTTTAACACGTGATTTGGCTAACATGGGGTCCACTAGCATGTGGCTTTTGGGGGTTTTCCAAAGCGGTAACATACCTCTGATGTTCTTTAACAACAGCCAGGACGTCATCAGAAAGGTGACGCGAGTCCTCTGAGAACCTGAAGAGCTCCTTGAGCTGGGCCTTGAGTAGTTCCACTTGGGACTCCTCCCCTGCCAGAGTGTTCCTCACATCCTGCAGGACAAGTAAGGGACACAAGCAGCAAACTTGAACTCCTCCTTTAATCTTCCACGTTATTGCACAGTTTGACCGTAACAGTCAAACTTACAGTGTGAAATAAAGTTTAGCTTCTGATATTCAGGAAAACATTATTCATGCTTTCTGTTCACCGATCCCTGATAATAGAAACAGAAACAACCATCAGTGTTGAGATTGAGAGCATGTAGCATTAGCAGCAGCGCTAACTGCTAACAAACAGAGATTCAGTAGCAATATCAGCGTTTCCCCTACCATAATAAGCCCCCCTTTTCATAGTACTCAAAGACACTTCATGTTAAAATCATCAAATATAAAAAGAAAGAAATACATTAGAAACATAAAACACACCTTATTCAAGCAGTTCTGAAAAGGCGGGTTTTTGATTTGTGATTTAATGTTGAAGGTCGGGTGAGTCGGATGTGTTTGGGGACAGAGTTGCAAAGGGGGGGGACTATGGAGGACGCCTGAGTGGAAGGGACGGGAGGTTGCTGTCAGAGTGGTGGTGGTGGAGCAGGTCAGTGAGGTGGGAGGAGCCTGTTTGGTTCAGGTGGTCGGGAAGAAAGACCCACAGTGTTTTCATTGGCTGAGTGGAACGCAGCCACAATGGCTTTTATCAGCCAGCTGTGACACATCTGTGAAGAGAGTCGGCTGATTCTCTCATTCTCTCCAGTAACTGACACAAATTATTAAATGCACCACTGTATTTTATTAAGGTTATTATAGGAGAATGTTCTTGAATTGTTTGATATTTCTATAATTCTCAGTATTGGAATATTTTAACTTCAATGGCGCATTTGCAAAATAGATGAACTGGAGATGTTTACAATCCATTTCCTGTCAAACGAGTGACAGTGAGGTGGCAGCTTCGCTCGGTGGAGTCAGCATTCCAGTCACACCCAACCGAAGCCGCTCCACTACAGCAGAGACGTCCTCCCTCTAATCTCCTGCTGACTCTGTGTCTCTGTCACATTCAGTCCTCACTGCCTCACAGCGGGGCTCACACAGAGACATGGATGAGCGTCGCAGTGTGGGGGAGCCGAGTACAAGTAATGTGACTGGGACTCCTCGCAGGCGCTCATTCAGTGGAGCGACGAAAGTGATCGAGCAGCCTGAGTGACAGGCCAGCCACCTTGTGTCAGTATGCCAGGAATGTGAGATAGGTTGTAAAATACACTGTGATGGAGAAAAGAATCCAGTCATCAGTCATCGTGTCAGGGCACCTAGACTGTAGAGTGATGTGTATGCAAAGAGGACAGGCAGAGAATCAATGTGTGCAACCACAGAGGAGAACGGATGCATAGAATAGAAAAAATGAGCAAGGATTCAAAGATTCAAATCGACAGCTACATCAACTCTCTGTTGACTCTAAATGTGTCTGTAGCACTGACTAAGTACCTAATATTAGTGTAGTGACAGGTTGGAAGATCCAACACTAGCTTTCTCACCTTATAGAACATTTATTAGAATGAAAAAGCAAATGTAATACTGGATTATCACTATGGATACATAAAGGTGCCCAGTGCTGAACTGTTGTAGATGGTCATGAATGGAGGTAAATGGGTTACTTTAAACTAGTAGCGTGTAAATTGACGGACCAATATTATTGGTAGAATATAACCTAATTCATTCAGTGGTATTTATCAATTTCCTTATGAGTAGAATTTGCAACGTAACTGAAGCCTTCAGATAGACGTGACAGAATAAAATATAAAATGTGGCTGTGGCCTCACGGCAAGAAAGACTCAACTTTTCTCCATTCAATCCCTCAGCAAACATCATTTTACGTAATTCAATACAGCTGATGTTCATTCAAATCAAATAGAGAACCTACGGTGTATTTTTTCCACTGGCCCACCATCTGCTCCTCGGTCCGGTCAGTGTGGCCCCTCCCCTCGCGGCCCTCCTCCAGTTCCAGGTCCAGCCCCTGCAGCAGCACCCTGAGCTGGCCGATGTCGTCCCCCAGCCGCTGGCACCTGGCCACGTACTGACTGTGGGAGTCCAGGCTGGAGCGCAGGCCCTCCTCGCACTCAAACAGGCCCTGCCTCAGCCTCTGCCAGCGCAGCCGCAGCTCCTCCGCCTCCTCCATCACCACCTCCGCTCCGGAGGGAGAGGTGTTGCCCCTCACCGCCTCCGCCACTGCCTCGATGTGCTGCAGGGTCTTTTCCTCGCCGGCTATGCTGTCGTCCAGAGCCTGACACAGAAACATTACAATTCACGAATACACAACATCCTGCTTCCTCCGTTTAACAGCAGCCATTAGAGCGGAGTGACCTAGCGAAAGGGAATTCCAAAACTGTGAGCTAGAAGGAGCAATAAAAGACATTCAGAGCATCAATGAAGCAGAAAAGGGAGAGACAGAGACAACAATACGGAGAGAGACAAGATATATATACTCATGTAAAGTGTAAACCAGATGATAGTCTGTTGCAGCTGTAACATGCTACACAGAAACAACCACAACAACGGCACAAAATAAGGTAAAGTATGAAAATATAACAAGTCATATGTGTCCCTGTGCTTTACACACACTAGAATCAGCCAAGAAGAAAGACCTCAGTGCGCTGAGTGTCTCCAAAAGACACGTGGAAACCCACCACTGATCACATGGACATAATCAGATCCTACTGTTTGCATAGAAATAATGTTAATTGTATTGCAATTTTATTTTCAGTGAAAAAAAATAGTAAATTAAGTAGAAAAGTAAATTAACATACTTATTTAGGAAGAAAACTGATATTATATCAAGTTTATGTAATAAAATGAATTCATAGAAAGAAGGTACACCCCCTGTGGAGGGGAAGAGGGGCTTCAATGTTCCCACATCATCATCGGCCTGATCGCACTGATCTATGTAAAGGTAATGAGAGCTATGTTAGCACCGCTCAGCACAACGACAGACCCCCCTCGGACCCCCTCAGGTAAACACTGTTGGCTCTGTAACCACATTTTTAGCGATGACCAAATTGTCAACTGGTCTCTCAAAAATAAAATAACCCAAATGTCATTTTCAGAAAACTAACTAAAGCACTTTTTTCCTTATAAGCAATGCGATACAAAGAATATTTTGAATGTTTCCTGTGTTAATCAACATATGTATGACATCTTCACAGCCTGTTCAAACTATCGCTTTGCACACTGAGAGAGTCTCACTTGTAAGGCTTTGAGCTTGTTCTCGGCTGAATCCTCCCTCTCCACGAGGTCAGTGAGCTCTGTGGTTTTCGACAGCAGCCACGACTGGAACCTCTGAACGCAGCCTTGGTACGTCTGGTGCTCCTCCGCCGTCCTCTGAAGCAGCGACAGACGCTCCTGGCACAGCAGCACAAACACACATTACGACTTCATGCCGGTTTTCTCCTTTCAGACCGGCAGCTGTTGTCTTTAACTGTTAACTGTACTCCTGAGACCACGTCAACGTTTGAGAAAAGAATAAAGCGACTCAGTGTGAGTAGTTTTATCCCCGTGAAACCGGCACAGTAGCGTGCCGTTAGTCGAGGCTTTCCAGCAGAATGGTGTGCTCAAGTGAATGCTTGGTCAGATCTGAGTGACATTTGAAAGAGCTGATAGAGCATCGCTTTGTGTAGCAGCAGGAAAGGTTTGTTATGTTTGTGTAAATGTCAATCCAACGATATCTCCGCTCTGAATGAAATGTAATGAACGGGAAACGCTTTGCCCTCTTGCAGATGCGATAACAGACACAGAGGAAATATAAAGCGTGTTGTGTGGCTGAGGGACGGGCTCGCAGTAGCTTTCCGTCAAATCAGGCCAAAGGATCACTGATTTGTTCTCACTTTGATTCAAACATGATGCAAATCCTACAAGCAAAGCCTGACACTGACACTACTCATGACTCCTTCATCCCTCATAAAACTAAACTCTTAAACTTAGACAACAATATGTGCTGGGAATGTGTGTGTGTGTGTGTGTGTTGTGGAGGCAAAAAACTATTCATGGTTGTTGCGTTATATCTTTTTTTACATTTGTTCTCAAGCTCTGAGACGCAGTTCCTCCTTCCCACAGAGGAAGTACTCACGCTAGTTCCTGCCTGGTTCACTCTCATTTCTGCTCACTTTCATACTTGTGCTCTCTCCTCGTGTGCTTAAGGAATTATTCAAGCATTATTCCACACGCACATTGAACCAGCTAACCTGTGTGCATTTTCACATAAACCAATAGCAAACACTTTGCATTAAAAGGGTTACTAGTCCATAAAAAATGCTCATTTGCATAATGGAGATGTTCAGCAAGTATTCCAACCGGTAACAATCAACAAGCAACAACAAGCTAAAGGGAATGTATTCATGCAGGTGTGTGTGTGTAAACCCGTCTCCATGCTTGCAAAGTTTGAGAAAACTTATAAATACAGTCATTTTCCTAAATGGCAACACTGTAGGAGAGGGGCTCACCATGACTAAATGGCATGATGCTACTGTGGCTACACCTGTTGTCCCGGCTCTGAGTATTTGTCCATCTTCCACGTAGATGAGTGTGACCGCATGAGCTCCTCACCTCAGCTCTGTCTCTGACATCGCTGTAGGCTTCCTGCAGCCGCTCCTGGGCCTGGGGCTCCACACTGGGGTCCTGGGTTCTGTTGTGCAGCGCGGCCGCCTCGTCCAGCAGCCTCTCCAGCAGTGCCGCCTGGCCGTGGATGTCGCTCACCACCACCCTCTGCTGGTCCACCTGCCAGAGCTTCTCCTTCGCCCCCAGCTGCAGCTCCACCACAACATCGAGGCTGCGCTGCCGGCTCGTCAGCCACAGCTCAAACTCCTCGTGGGCCTTCAGGTACTCGCTCCAGTGGAGCCACACCCACTCTATGCGACTGGGTTCAGACACATGAGGAAGAGTAAGTGCGCAGCACCCACCACCCCGTTCCCCCCCAGCTAAACACTGTTAGCTCTCCACCGCGGTCAACTCTGCACGCATGTTCTCTATCATTGTAAACTCAACAGCTTTAGGTTTTTGGACTCTTGGCTGGACAAATCAAGGGACTTCTAATGGTTGGGCTCTAGGACAGTGGTGGACGTTCTATACTTTCATACACTGCTGATTTTGCAGGAGTGTGTCGTGTTTTAATACTTGTTCTCCCCTCTGGATTGTAGCATCACCAGGATAGACAAACAATGATCTAGATACGATTTGGGGAAGCCCTGCAGTTTAGCCAGATACTGTAGTCGGCATGTTGATACCCAACCAGGGGAAGAGTACCTGCAGACACACATCCAAAGCTCCAAACAGATCCATTCTCAGGGCACAGACCTCGGGGCAGACTGACCTGGTGAGTCCCATAACTACCCGTCACAAACACACACACACACACACACACACTCGCGGGCGCGGCAGGGTATCACCTGTGACAGTGGATGATGTAGGTGGTGGTCTCCTCCCACAGGTTCTTCAGGTCTTTGAGCTTGGTGTGGGTGTGGTTCCTCAGTTCGTTGTCTCCGTTTTGCAAAAGGTTGTCAGCTGCCGCCAGCGCCATGTCCATCTTCACACGACCCTCATGCTCCGATTGATGGATCTTCTACACATTCAGTGGGGCACGGAGAATACAGCTGTAGTCAATATGAAAGGTAAACAAGGAAATACTGTATACACGTAACATAAAGCACCTAATGTGGTAAGAGAGTACTTTCTCACCCGATGTGTGTCATTGCACAGTACTTATCTGACACAGCAGAACATTTGTTTCATTTTCATCATGTATGAATTAAAGAAGCATCTTCCAGGAGCAAAGAAATCCCAAAGAACTCTACACTTAACCATGTGATATTTTTTAACCAGTTCATGTTTCATTCCGATAACACACAGAAACGTGAATAAAGTGTAATCTCATCACCATAAACTATAATACTTTCAATATGTTTATTTATGGAAATTGTAGGATAAGGATATAATCATTAAATATGGTATTCAGAGTTGTTGAGAGTGTCATGAGTCCGTTTCCATGACTTCTTAATTTGCTTGTCTAGCTGCTAAATTGTACGTAGACATTGGTCCTGATACAGGCGATCCTCAGACGTACTAAAGGTAGCAGCATCTCACCTCCGTCTCCCTGAGTCGGCCCTGCAGGGCCTCCAGGGGCCCTTGGGTGTTGTCATTGGCCTTCAGCCTCTTCTGGATGGCCCTCATCCAGGAGAGCGCCGCTTCCAGGCTCTCGGTGAACTCCTGCTGCTCCTGCTGCGTCATGGCCAGTCCTCACGCTGACGAGAAGGACAGAAGGAAGCTTCTGCATCAGCAGGCAACTCAAGTTGAAAAGGAACTCCACATATTTTATTTTGAAGGAAAAACACAACAAAACACGTAAAGCCTGGGTTAGAAACAGAATGTGTGCAATTTGAAAGGTTATGAGCATTTACAAAGTAGGCTAATGAAGACTTCCTAATGGTGGCCTCATGGGAAATGTAGGATCCAGTGTTAAGTGGAACTTGTCCCTAACAGTGCCAATACATATGCAGTGGAGCGGGACATATAGTTACAACCAGGGCCGCACGGTACACCAGCTCTAACGACAATATATCGGTTTAAAATGACGTTGCCCTTCGGCAGACGGACGATTTCATTTTAACCCGTTATGAAGGAGCTCAGCGGCCGGAGCTACTTGTCTTACGTGTGTAGAGATCGAGTCATGGTGATAACTCTATAACAACAATGAATAAGCCACAACAAACACTCTTTAACAGGGTAAAACACCACGACACAACAGCTGGTGACACACAAACAATTAGTAACACTAATCATTGTACATTTAACGGACTGCATGCTGTACAGCTCACAACAACAAGTAACTCTCACAGGAGGAACAACGAGAGACACAACTTGAGCCCAACAGAGGAGCCGCGTCTGTTTGGAGGGTTTTTGGTTTGGGAAAATCCGACGTTAGATTAGAAAACGATTTATTGCAAAGTCTGTCGAGCCTTTGGTGGCAACACTAGCAGCCACAACAAGCTAACACGCTAACACGCCGGCTAGTTGTGAGCTGGTTGTCAGCAAGCGTCGAACAGCTGTTCAGGGAGCCGCGGTCCTTCTCGGGGTCAACGAATTAATGTGCGCTGATATACCGTGATACCTTTTTTAATACCGTGATATGGAGTTTTGGCCATACGGTGCATCCCTACTGAAGCCCTCATTATGGATATGATTTTTATCATGATATTGATAAGATAATAGAGTAATGTTGACAGTACCGTGATGCAGTGATATTGTTGCACCCAGCACACACACACACACACACACTCATTTGTGTCCACCTCCTGTATAATGGATACAGGTCATTCTTTTGGAAGGAATTAAAATAACATGTCCGCGGTCTTGTTATGTGCATATGTACAACTATAGCTATATAACTAACTATTCCAGGAGCTTCTGGCTGCTGCGAGGCGGTGTGCCCTGAGGAAACTGTGAGGAGAGTGAGCAGACACATGCATGAGGGACATGGGGGCTGAGGGGCGTAAAAGAGAGGGACATTTTCCTCATGACTCACTTCTCCCACCACAACATTCCTGCTTTCTGCTTGTTTTGCCTCAGACTCTAGAAACTCTGTCATAAGTAGAACTCCCTGTTCTCAGTGAAAGACAACACAACAGATCTTTGTATAGTTTGTGTGTTTCATCTTATTTGGAAAGAAGCACGATGCACTTAAAAAAAACATTCTGTAAAATAAATAGCAGCTAAATTGCACTTGCTAGCAATCAGTAACTACTATGTTATAACGTCTTCTCTCACTGTCTCTTTCTCTTCGCCCTGTGTCCCCCGCGGAGGAGGACACGGGGTCCGGGTGAGGGCACGCAGAGGGGGCCTGTGGGCCCCGCGGAGGAGGACACGGGGTCCGGGTGAGGGCACGCAGAGGGGGCCTGTGGGCCTCAAGGAGGAGGACACGGGGTCCGGGTGAGGGACGCAGAGGGGCCTGTGGGCCCTGCGGAGGAGGACACGGGGTCCGGTGAGGGGACGCAGAGGGGCCTGTGGGCCCCGCGGAGGAGGACACGGGGTCCGGGTGAGGGGACCCCTGTGGGCCCTTGCGGAGAGACACGGGGTCCGGGTGAGGGGACGCAGAGGGGGCCTGTGGGCCCCGCGGAGGAGGACACGGGGTCCGGGTGAGGGGACGCAGAGGGGGCCTGTGGGCCCCGCGGAGGAGGACACGGGGTCCGGGTGAGGGGACGCAGAGGGGGCCCGTGGGCCCCGCATGTTGGCGGTGAAGCCCCTCCCCCTCGGTGTGACAGCTCGTAACAACCTTGATCCTGGTCGCTCGCGCCGCCGTCAGCGGGACGAACACTTTATTTGCGTGTCGTGGAAACTGTAGTGAGCGTGCTTGCTTATAACTAAGGGACGCAGAGTTTAACGTTAGTTCCAACCTAGAACTTCAGTCTGGCTTTGACGACCTATAACATGCTATGCTAATATGCGGCTGAGTTAACGTAACTGGTTTACGGGTAATTATGCTAAATAGAAACACAGACCGGTGTGTGCTACGGACCCGCTCCTTGTAGTCCAGTCACTTTAAAGTGACCTGTGGACGTCTCTTAGATAGATACAGGCCTGTTGTGGTCCAGCTAGCCGAACAGCGGTGCAGTTGTATCGGTGGAGTCGGGCTTCGTGGGAATAAGAACACTTACGGCTCGGTGCTCGCCGGGTGAGACGCGTCCTGTGGTGTACAGTGAAGTTGTGGCACAGGAAGTAGAGCGAGGGGGCTGGTGTCAACGCACACTTCCATGCTGCCTTCATTGACTTCTTGTAAAATATAGTACGGCCCGACACTACAACGGGAAAAAGCCAATCCGTAGTTACGTAGGTACTAAGTGTTTGTACGCATAAATAAATTATGTCAGGGCTTTGCTAAATATATTTATCCAACAGGGTTGTGCGAGGCTTTAAGAGAAACCAGCAACATGTAATGTATCTGACCAGCTAAAAACACTGATATTTAAAAGATAAAAACTGCTTTAAACATACGCCGTTACCGGCAGCACCTGAACGCACCAGCAGACCAGCTTGAACCAGAGAAGGGATTGAGTCCACGGCAGCTGCCGTTTCAACGTCACACGTTCAAACTGTAGTCTTGAAACAACGTCATCATGTCTGCACCCATGAGTACAAATAACAGATATTCATCCAGTGTTTGTATTTGAAATACACAACAAATACTCGATAAAGTGGAAAACATCCTATAATAATGGACATTAAAAACAGCATATCAATTCTCAGTCCTTGATAATATATATATATACATATATGTATATATGTATATACATATATATATACACATGTATATACATATATATATATACATATATGTATATATATATGTATATATATACATATATATACATATATATACATATATATATATACATATATGTATATATATATGTATATATATATATATATATATAATATATATATATAATATATAATTATATATATTATATATATATATATTAAATGACTTGATGTCTGAAACAAATTGCTTTCATTTAATATCACTTGAAAATGATTGTATCTAACTATGGCTGCTAAGAAGCCAAGAACTGTATCCCTCACACAGATGTGGGAGAGTCGATATATACAACCAGCTACTGTTACCTGTTTGCACAGAATGCAAATTCAGTGGTGGTGGATCTTTTACTTTGGTAAAAGCACAAATTCCACATTGTAAATTAACTCTAATATTAGAAAAAGCCCAGCATTGATATTGTTACCCAAGTTAAAGTATATGTAAAATCATGTGTCCTATGATTATTATTGCTCATGCATCCATGTAAAAGCAGGCCTTTTCTGTTGTACAACATTCACCAGGTTTTTGGAAAGTGACACAAAAACACCCCCTTTGCTTTTACCCTTAGTGGCAACTTGCCATGAAGAGTTTGGGGATATAGATTTTTGTTTAAATAAAACACA
Source organism: Gasterosteus nipponicus (assembly GCA_014132575.2). Taxonomy (NCBI): domain Eukaryota; kingdom Metazoa; phylum Chordata; class Actinopteri; order Perciformes; family Gasterosteidae; genus Gasterosteus; species Gasterosteus nipponicus. The sequence goes on along the minus strand of BMAF01002688.1, from coordinate 289,479 downwards.
AAAATATATGAATCATCTGAACAAAATGTAGATAAAAATGTAAATACCATCTAACATCCCAAGATAAATGAATTGAATCTAAATATAAAGATGTAGATTGCGATGTGACATCTTTGGCTCTCCCTCTCTTCCAGTAACATCTGTCTCCTTCCAGGTTTCTAGTCATGGGAATCACAAACCGTTCAGATACAAGACTCATTCAAATCGCAGCTGCGTGCAGTTGAACTAAACTTTATCTCAGGTAGGTCAAGTTGGACTAAAGATGACAGTGGCAACATTTCAGGGCTGGCTTGGTTTTAGTTATGAAGGTGGAGTCCATCCTCTGCTCCTCCATCAGCGTCTGGTACGCTGCAGCCACAGCCAAGGGCAAGGGCAGGCTGCAGCGTGTCCTCCGCTCTGCAGAGAGGCTGATCGGCTGCAATCTGCCGTCCCTGCAGGACTTGTTCGCTTCCTGGTCTCTGAAGCAGCTAAAAAGATGGCAGCCGACCCCTCTCACCCCGGACAAAACCTGTTTGTGCCCCTTCCATCTGGCAGGAGGCTGAGGTCCATCAGGACTAAGACCTCCCGCCACACCAACAGTTTCTTCCCGTCGGCAATCGGGCTCATCAACAGGGCCGGTCCCCCACTGACTGACTATAACGTTCCACCGGTCACTTTCTTTTATTCTGCACACATCACTTGTCACTTTTGTCACTTAAATTTTTTAATATTTTTTTAAACTTTAACTTTTATTCCTTTATTTTAAACTAACCCATAGCCTTATACTACTAACCCATAGCATTATATTTTATTCTATTACTCGTGCACTGCTGTCTTGTCGTCTATTGTCGTAATGTCTACTATTACGCACCAACCGCCAAGTCAAATTCCTTGTATGTCTGACATATTATGGCAATAAATGTTTCCTGATTCCTGACATAAAAAACACTTTGCAATATCTTTTTTTCAATATTTCATTATTCATTTTTCTCAGCTCTCTTTAGCCAGGTGCTATACACAGTAATGCCTTCTCTATTCGGTTCAGAACTCCTCCGAGGCCTCAGGGTCCACCATCGGGTGCGTGGAGAGGTTTCAGTGGTAGGGTTCCTTGGTCTTGGGGGAAGGACCCTCATTGTCCACACCAGGAACCTGCTGGTTCGTCCTGGCAGTCGTCTTGGTCCTAGACGGTTGTCCTGGGTGCTGCTTATGAAACCTTGCAATGAGTCGGGGGTCACAGATGTTCCGAGTCGCAACCCATTTCCTCTCTTCCGGCCCATTTCCCTCCCAGTAGACCGGGTACTGAAGCCCTCGCCCCCGGCGGCAGGAGCGCAGCAGGCGATGAACTGTGTAGACTGGACGTCGTTCAAAGACACGAGGAGATGGAGGAGGTGCAGCAGCCGGCACCAAAGGACTCTCATGGACCGGTTTAACTTTCAATATATGGAATGTGGGATGGATGCGCATGGTCCTGGGGAGCATAAGCCTTACTGCTGACGGGTTGATGATCCTCTCAATAGCAAACGGCCCAATGAACCTTTGCCCCAGCTTCTTGGACTCCACCCGCAAGGGTAGGTCCCTAGCCACACGCTCTGACCCACCTGGTAGATGGGGGCTGGCATGCGGGGTCTGTTAGCCGCTGTTGAGTAGCGACCAACAGAATGGAGCAGGGTAGCTCAGGTCTGGTGGCAGCGGCGGACAAATGTCTGGACTGAAGGGCAGGAAACCTCCTTCTCTAATGCGCGGTGGCTGGAGCCCATATGCACACTGAAACGGTGACATGCATGTGGCGGGTGTTATGCACGTACTCCATCCACATCAACTGACGCGACCAGGCGGCAGGTTTCTGGAAAACTATGCAGCAGAGAGTTGTTTCCATCTCCTGATTCTTCCTCTCTGTCGTCTGACCAGATTGGGGGTGAAAATCAGAAGACAGACTGGCAGTGGCCCCCAGCAGAGCGCAGAATTCCCTCCAGAAGACGGAGGTGAACTGAGGTCCAAAGTGTGAGATGACATCAACTGGGATCCCATGCAGGCGGAAAACATGGCAGCAAATGAGTTCAGCTGTTTGCTTAGCCGAAGGGAGCTTTGGTAGGGGAATGAAATGGGCCATCTTGATGAATCGGTCAACCACTGTCAAGATGGCGGTGCGGCCCTCAGATGGGGGTAGTCCGGTAACAAAGTCCAGCAAGATGTGGGACCATGGACGATGAGGCACAGGGAGAGGCTGCAGGAGACCGGCCGGAGCCTGGTGAGGTTTGTTCTGGTTGCACACTGGGCAGGCATTGACGAATTCCCTGGTGTCCTTGTTCAACGAGACCCACCAGAAGCGCTGCTGCAGGACGTCCTAGACGTCCTAGGTCCTCTGTATGACCGGATGGCAGTTCAGCCTAGGGGAATGTGCCCACTGGAGGATGTCAGACCGAAGGTCTTAAAGAACAAACAGGCGGTTAGGAGGGCATGCGCTGGGATGTACTTTCTGTATCACACAGAAATAGTCAATTAATTAAAAGATAATTTTGAAAGTCAACAAACTGAATTTGCTAATGCAAGAGAAGTATGCTGCGTTCACACCAAAAGCGAAGCGAAGGGGGGCAGTTATCATCTCCGCTATCCACCATGCAAACTACCATTTGTCAGGCACGTGCAAAGACATTTTGGGGGGCAGGTGCTCAAACCAAAAGGGCACCCATTGCTAAAATGATTCATGAAATTAAAAAAGGATATTTTCCCTTCTTCTTTTGGAGTCTCTCTTGGAATTCAATTCAATTCATTTTATTTTGTATAGCCCAAAATCGCAAATTACAAATTTGCCTCAGATGCTTTACAGTCTGTACACATGGGCACAGGAAAAACAAGGAATGAAAACCCTTCCATGAGGTGAGAACGTCATCAGAGGATCCCCAAAATAATTGTGAGTAGTAAGCCAGGTGACATTGCTCAGCTGTTTTGTTATTGAATGAGTGTTAAATAGATATTGTTTCAATTTCAGCTGTTCCAAAGATTCCGGTGCTTGCTGAGCCGATTGAAGCACTTTATTTAAACACTCTGATAACTCTAACGATAGCTTGTGTAGCTACAGCAGCTAGCTGCTCATCTACCTTCTATTCACATTTATTCAAAGCGCGCCCCCCTCCTCCCCCCTCCTCCCCCCCGCCGCCAGACTCTTAAACCGAGGGCGCAGCAACGTTGCTCATTAAGCATTAAGTTTGTCATTAAGCTGCATACATGTGTCACGCAACTGACAGGAGATCCTTTGATTCCTTTCGTTGTGTCTTTGTTTTACGCCACAGAGCGTTAACTGAATATACAATTAATACATTGTGTCCCACGATAGAAAACGATGTGCTCTCGTGCCTCATGCAGCTCTCCTGTGTTGCGTCAATACGTCGAGACAAACGAGGAGCGTCAATCTAACGTAAATGCTTTTCAATATATGTTACATAACTTTAGTTCCTGCACAATGAGCGTGAATCTAAAATAAAAAGATTAATATTCCCCGCATGCCAATTAACGACACTTCCGGCTGTTACAGAGGGAAAACACTGTAATCATACTGTAAACTTTACACAGTTCATAGTCTGAAGTTAAAAAGTTCGAAGCTGTCGTTTGAAGCCAAGTGATTTTTATTTATCTTTATATAAAGGGATGTTTAAAAATCCGGATTCAAGAGTTTACACATTTCCGACTGGATAAAACAATGGACAAAAATCTAAAATCGTTCTTAATTTATTCTTTAAAGTGTTTGCTTTCAAGATAAAGATGAACGGGTCATAGAAAAAAAACAGGTGTAGCATAGTGTTTAATGCACCATGTAAAGTGGATGAGCTCCATCAATACAAATAAACATCCACACACTCATTTACTTTAAAGGCTCATTTCCATAGATACCTTCACTGTAACCATAGAGACGTGACATCATGATAGAACATTTCTCCATGTTCCACGTTCCACGTTCCACGTTCCATGTTCTATGTTCTATGTTCTATGCTCCGTTCACAGCATAAGAAACACAGTCTGAGGCACATTCAGTCAGTTAGTTAGTTTCAAACCTCACATCTACACACGATGAAGTGTTTCTAGACAGAAACCTGCAGAAAGCAATCGTAACGCCTCAGGAGTCTGAAGAGGGGATGAAGACGCGTTCTGCTGCACTTAACAGAACTCAAGGTAAGTGATGAATCCAGACAGACTGCAGCCGTACTACTGTGAACGATGTGTTAGGACCTTGAGATGAACCTCTGATTCCTGCTGTTATCATGTACATGTACACAGAGACACTAACTTAGACGCTAACGTATTAAGTGTACTTACACAGAGACGCGCTAACGTTTAAAAGTACTTACACAGAGACGCGCTAACGTTTAAAAGTACTTACACAGAGACGCTAACGTTTAAAAGTACTTACACAGAGACGCGCTAACGTTTAAAAGTACTTACACAGAGACGCTAACGTATAAAAGTACTAATGAACGTTTAAAAGTACTTACACAGAGACGCTAACGTATAAAAGTACTTACACAGAGGCGCACTAATGAATAAAAGTACTTACACAGAGACGCTAACGTGTAAAAGTACTTAAACAGAGACGCTAACGTATAAAAGTACTTACACAGAGACGCTAACGTATAAAAGTACTTACACAGAGACGCTAACGTATAAAAGTACTTACACAGAGACGCTAACGTATAAAAGTACTTACACAGAGACGCTAACGTACTTACACAGAGACGCTAACGTGTAAAAGTACTTACACAGAGACGCTAACGTGTAAAAGCACTTACACAGAGACGCTAACGTAAAAAGTACTTACACAGAGACGCTAACGTGTAAAAGTACTTACACAGAGGCTAACGTATAAAAGTACTTACACAGAGGCGCACTAATGAATAAAAGTACTTACACAGAGGCGCACTAATGAATAAAAGTACTTACACAGAGACGCTAACGTGTAAAAGTACTTACACAGAGACACTAACGTATAAAAGTACTTACACAGAGACGCTAACGTATAAAAGTACTTACACAGAGACGCTAACGTATAAAAGTACTTACAGAGAGACGCGCTAATGTATAAAAGTACTTACACAGAGACGCTAACGTATAAAAGTACTTACACAGAGACGCTAACGTATAAAAGTACTTAAACAGAGACACTAATGTATAAAAGTACTACCACAGGGACGCACTAATGTATAAAAGTACTTAGACAGAGACACTAATGTATAAAAGTACTTACATAGAGACACTAATGTATAAAAGTACTTACATAGAGACACTAATGTATAAAAGTACTTACATAGAGACACTAATGTATAAAAGTACTTACATAGAGACACTAATATATAAAAGTACTTACAGAGACGCACTAACGTGTTTGTATGCACATAGACTAGCTAAACATGAAAAGCAGACACAGAAATACAACTTAACAACCACAAATATAAAATGTACATTTACACATCGATACAATCATGAAATATGTAAACAACACAGGTCAACAAAGACCACCAGGACGCGACCAGGACGAGACCAGGACGCCATCAGGACGCAACCAGGACGAGACCAGGACGCCATCAGGACGCAACCAGGACGCCATCAGGACGCCATCAGGACGCAAACAGGACGCCATCAGGACGCGCTGAAAGCAACGAACTCTCAGGAGCAGCTCCAGATCTACACATGACTCAGATAAACGCACAACACACACACACATACACAAACTGATGTAATCAGAGACAAACTAGACATACTAACATGTAGACGTACACACAGACACACTAACATGTAGACGTACACACAGACACACTAACATGTAGACGTACACACAGACACACTAACATGTAGACGTACACACAGACACACTAACATGTAGACGTACACACAGACACACTAACATGTAGACGTACACACAGACCCACTAACCTGTAGATGTACACAAAGACACACTAACAAGTAGATGTACACACGGACACACTAACAAGTAGATGTACACACGGACAAACTAACATGTAGATGTACACACGGACAAACTAACATGTAGATGTACACAAAGACACACTAACAAGTAGATGTACACACGGACACACTAACAAGTAGATGTACACAAAGACACACTAACAAGTAGATGTACATACAGACACACTAAAATGTAGATGTACACAAAGACACACTAACAAGTAGATGTACACAAAGAAACACTAACAAGTAGATGTACACAAAGACACACTAACATGTAGATGTACACAAAGAAACACTAACATGTAGATGTACACAAAGACACACTAACATGTAGATGTACACAAAGACACACTAACATGTAGATGTACACACGGACACACTAACATGAAGATGTACACAAAGACACACTAACATGTAGATGTACACACGGACACACTAACATGAAGATGTACACAAAGACACACTAACATGTAGATGTACACAACACACTAACAAGACACACTAACATGTAGATGTACACAAAGACACACTAACATGTAGATGTACACAAAGGACACACTAACATGTAGATGTACACAAAGACACACTAACATGTAGATGTACACAAAGACACACTAACATGTAGATGTACACAAAGACACACTAACATGTAGATGTACACAAAGACACACTAACATGTAGATGTACACAAGACACACTAACATGTAGATGTACACAAAGACACACTAACATGTAGATGTACACAAAGACACACTAACATGTAGATGTACAAACAGACACACTAACATGTAGATGTACACACGGACACACTAACAAGTAGATGTACACACGGACACACTAACATGCAGATGTACACAAAGACACACTAACATGCAGATGTACACAAAGACACACTAACATGTAGATGTACACAAAGACACACTAACATGTAGATGTACACAAAGACACACTAACATGTAGATGTACAAACAGACACACTAAAATGTAGATGTGCACACAGACACACTAACATGTATATGTACACAAAGACACACTAACATGTAGATGTACACACGGACACACTAACATGTAGATGTACACACGGACACACTAACATGCAGATGTACACACAGACACACTAACATGCAGATGTACACACAGACACACTAACATGTAGATGTACACAAAGACACACTATAATGTATATGTACACAAAGACACACTAACAAGTAGATGTACACAAAGACACACTAACAAGTAGATGTACAGACACACTAAAATGTAGATGTGCACACAGACACACTAACATGTATATGTACATAAAGACACACTAACATGTAGATGTACACACGGACACACTAACAAATAGATGTACACACGGACACACTAACATGCAGATGTACACAAAGACACACTAACATGCAGATGTACACAAAGACACACTAACATGTAGATGTACACAAAGACACACTAACATGTAGATGTACACAAAGACACACTAACATGTAGATGTACACAAAGACACACTAACATGTAGATGTACACACGGACACACTAAAATGTAGATGTACACAAAGACACACTAACATGTAGATGTACACAAAGACACACTAACATGTAGATGTACACACGGACACACTAACATGTAGATGTACACACGGACACACTAACATGTAGATGTACACAAAGACACACTAACATGTAGATGTACACAAAGACACACTAACAAGTAGATGTACACAAAGACACACTAACAAGTAGATGTACACACGGACACACTAACAAGTAGATGTACACACGGACACACTAACATGTAGATGTACACACGGACACACTAACATGTAGATGTACACAAAGACACACTAACATGTAGATGTACACAAAGACACACTAACATGTAGATGTACACAAAGGCACACTAACATGCAGATGTACACAAAGACACACTAACATGTAGATGTACACTAACAAGACACACTAACACTAACAAGTAGATGTACACAAGGACACACTAACATGTAGATGTACACACGGACACACTAACATGTAGATGTACACTAACATGTAGATGTACACGGACATGTAGATGTACACAAAGACACACTAACATGTAGATGTACACAAAGACACACTAACATGTATATGTACAAAGACACACTAACATGTAGATGTACACAAAGACACACTAACATGTAGATGTACACACGGACACACTAACATGTAGATGTACACACGGACACACTAACATGTAGATGTACACACGGACACACTAACATGAAGATGTACACAAACTAACATGACACACTAACAACATGTAGATGTACACAAAGACACACTAACATGCAATGTACACAATTCACAACATGCAGATGTACACAAAGACACACTAACATGTAGATGTAGATGTACACACACTAACATGTAGATGTACACACGGACACACTAACATGTAGATGTACACAAAGACACACTAACATGTAGATGTACACACAGACACACTAACATGTAGATGTACACACACACTAACATGGACACACTAACATGAGATGTACACATGACACACTAACACATGTACACAAAGACACACTAACATGTAGATGTACACAAAGACACACTAACATGCAGATGTACACAAAGACACACTAACATGGCGATGTACACAAAGACACACTAACATGTAGATGTACACAAAGACACACTAACATGTAGATGTACACAAAGACACACTAACATGTAGATGTACACAAAGACACACTAACATGTAGATGTACACAAAGACACACTAACATGTAGATGTACACACGGACACACTAACATGTAGATGTACACACGGACACACTAACATGTAGATGTACACACGGACACACTAACATGTAGATGTACACACGGACACACTAAAATGTAGATGTCCACAAAGACACACTAACATGTAGATGTCCACAAAGACACACTAACATGAAGATGTACACAAAGACACACTAACATGGCGATGTACACACGGACACACTAACATGAAGATGTACACAAAGACACACTAACATGGCGATGTACACACGGACACACTAACATGAAGATGTACACAAAGACACACTAACATGTAGATGTACACAAAGGCACACTAACTTGCAGATGTACACAAAGACACACTAACATGTAGATGTACACAAAGACACACTAACATGTAGATGTACACACGGACACACTAACAAGTAGATGTACACACGGACACACTAACAAGTAGATGTACACACGGAAACACTAACTTGCAGATGTACACACGGACACACTAACTTGCAGATGTACACACACACTAACATGCAGATGTACACAAAGACACACTAACATGCAGATGTACACAAAGACACACTAACATGCAGATGTACACAAAGACACACTAACATGCAGATGTGCAAAGACACACTAACATGCAGATGTACATGTACACAGATGTACAGACACACTCAACATGTAGATGTGTAGATGTACACACACAAGACACACTAACATGTAGATGTACACACGGACACACTAACATGTAGATGTACACACGACACACTAATGTAGATGTACACAGACACACTAACATGTATGTACACAAAGACACACTAACATGTAGATGTACACAAAGACACACTAACATGTATATGTACAAACAGACACACTAACATGAAGATGTACACGGACACACTAACATGAAGATGTACACAAAGACACACTAACATGAAGATGTACACAAAGACACACTAACATGAAGATGTACACACACACTAACATGACACACAACACATGAAGATGTACACAAAGACACACTAACATGTAGATGTACACAAAGACACACTAACATGAAGATGTACACACTAACATGTAGATGTACACAAAGACACACTAACATGTAGATGTACACACGGACACACTAACATGTAGATGTACACACGGACACACTAACATGAAGATGTACACAAAGACACACTAACATGAGATGTACACACGGACACACTAACAAGTAGATGTACACACGGACACACTAACAAGTAGATGTACACACGGACACACTAACATGTAGATGTACACAAAGACACACTAACATGTAGATGTACACAAAGACACACTAACATGAAGATGTACACAAAGACACACTAACATGAAGATGTACACAAACACACTAACATGAAGATGTACACAAAGACACACTAACATGAAGATGTACACAAAGACACACTAACATGAAGATGTACACAAAGACACACTAACATGAAGATGTACACAAAGACACACTAACATGAAGATGTACACAAAGACACACTAACATGTAGATGTACACAAAGACACACTAACATGCAGATGTACACAAAGACACACTAACATGTAGATGTACACACGGACACACTAACAAGTAGATGTACACACGGACACACTAACAAGTAGATGTACACACGGACACACTAACAAGTAGATGTACACAAGGAAACACTAACATGTAGATGTACACACGGACACACTAACTTGCAGATGTACACACGGACACACTAACTTGCAGATGTACACAAAGACACACTAACAAGCAGATGTGCAAAGACACACTAACATGCAGATGTGCACATGGACACACTAACTTGCAGATGTACACAAAGACACACTAACATGCAGATGTGCAAAGACATACTAACATGCAGATGTACACACGGACACACTAACATGTAGATGTACACAAAGAAACACTAACATGTATATGTACAAACAGACACACTAACATGTAGATGTACACACGGACACACTAACATGTAGATGTACACACGGACACACTAACATGAAGATGTACACACGGACACACTAACATGAAGATGTACACAAAGACACACTAACATGAAGATGTACACAAAGACACACTAACATGAAGATGTAAAGACACACTAACATGTAGATGTACACAAAGACACTAACATGTAGATGTACACAAAGACACACTAACATGAAGATGTACACAAAGACACACTAACATGTAGATGTACACAAAGACACACTAACATGGCGATGTACACACGGACACACTAACATGAAGATGTACACAAAGACACACTAACATGCAGATGTACACAAAGGCACACTAACTTGCAGATGTACACAATTCACACTTACATGTAGATGTACACACGGACACACTAACAAGTAGATGTACACACGGACACACTAACATGTAGATGTACACAAAGACACACTAACATGTAGATGTACACAAAGACACACTAACATGAAGATGTACACAAAGACACACTAACATGTGTACACAAACATGACACACACTAACATGCAGATGTACACAAAGACACACTAACATGCAGATGTACACAAAGACACACTAACATGTAGATGTATGTAACAGAGATGTACACACGGACACACTAACATGCAGATGTACACAAAGACACACTAACATGCAGATGTACACAAAGACAAACTAACATGCAGATGTACACAAAGACACACTAACATGTAGATGTACACACGGACACACTAACATGTAGATGTACACAAAGACACACTAACATGTAGATGTACACAAAGACACACTAACATGTAGATGTACACAAAGACACACTAACATGTAGATGTACACACGGACACACTAACATGTAGATGTCCACAAAGACACACTAACATGTAGATGTCCACAAAGACACACTAACATGAAGATGTACACAAAGACACACTAACATGTAGATGTACACAAAGACACACTAACATGAAGATGTACACAAAGACACACTAACATGTAGATGTACACACACACTAACATGGACACACTAACATGTAGATGTACACAAAGACACACTAACATGTAGATGTACACAAAGGACACACTAACATGTAGATGTACACAAAGACACACTAACATGTAGATGTACACACGGACACACTAACATGTAGATGTACACAAAGACACACTAACATGGCGATGTACACACGGACACACTAACATGAAGATGTACACAAAGACACACTAACATGTAGATGTACACACACTAACATGTAGATGTACACAAAGACACACTAACATGTAGATGTACACACGGACACACTAACATGTAGATGTACACAAAGACACACTAACATGTAGATGTACACAAAGACACACTAACATGAAGATGTACACAAAGACACACTAACATGTAGATGTACACACGGACACACTAACATGTAGATGTACACAAAGACACACTAACATGTAGATGTACAGACACACTAACATGTAGATGTACACAAAGACACACTAACATGTAGATGTACACACGGACACACACAAAGACACACTAACATGTAGATGTACACAAAGACACACTAACATGTAGATGTACACACGGACACACTAACATGTAGATGTACACACGGACACACTAACATGTAGATGTACACAAAGACACAACTAGATGTACATGTAGATGTACACAAAGACACACTAACATGTAGATGTACACAAAGACACACTAACATGTAGATGTACACAAAGACACACTAACATGTAGATGTACACAAAGACACACTAACATGTAGATGTACACACGGACACACTAACATGTAGATGTACACAAAGACACACTAACATGTAGATGTACACAAAGACACACTAACATGAAGATGTACACACGGACACACTAACATGTAGATGTACACACGGACACACTAACATGTAGATGTACACGGACACACTAACATGTAGATGTACACAAAGACACACTAACATGTAGATGTACACACGGACACACTAACATGTAGATGTACACAAGACACACTAACATGTAGATGTACACAAAGACACACTAACATGCAGATGTACACAAGACACACTAACATGTAGATGTACACACGGACACACTAACATGTAGATGTACACAAAGACACACTAACATGTAGATGTACACAAAGACACACTAACATGTAGATGTACACAAAGACACACTAACATGTAGATGTACACACGACACACTAACATGTAGATGTACACACGGACACACTAACATGTAGATGTACACACGGACACACTAACATGTAGATGTACACACTAACATGAGACACACTAACATGTAGATGTACACAAAGACACACTAACATGTAGATGTACACAAAGACACACTAACATGTAGATGTACACAAAGACACACTAACATGGCGATGTACACAAAGACACACTAACATGAAGATGTACACAAAGACACACTAACATGTAGATGTACACAAAGACACACTAACATGCAGATGTACACAAAGACACACTAACATGTAGATGTACACACGGACACACTAACATGTAGATGTACACACTAACATGTAGATGTACACACGGACACACTAACATGTAGATGTACACACGGACACACTAACATGTAGATGTACACACGGACACACTAACATGTAGATGTACACACGGACACACACACTAACATGTAGATGTACACAAACATGACACACTAACATGTAGATGATGTACACAAAGACACACTAACATGTGTACACAACATGAAGATGTACACAAAGACACACTAACATGACACAAACATGACACACTAACATGTAGATGTACACAAAGACACACTAACATGAAGATGTACACAAAGACACACTAACATGTAGATGTACACAAAGACACACTAACATGTAGATGTACACAAAGACACACTAACATGTAGATGTACACACGGACACACTAACATGTAGATGTACACAAAGACACACTAACATGTAGATGTACACACGGACACACTAACATGTAGATGTACACACGGACACACTAACATGTAGATGTACACACGGACACACTAACATGCAGATGTACACACGGACACACTAACATGCAGATGTACACAAAGACACACTAACATGCAGATGTACAAAGACACACTAACATGCAGATGTACACACACACACTAACATGCAGATGTACACAAAGACACACTAACATGCAGATGTACACAAACACACTACATGCAGATGTACTAACATGCAGATGTACACAAAGACACACTAACATGTAGATGTACACAAACATGAGATGTACACACGGACACACTAACATGTAGATGTACACACGGACACACTAACATGTAGATGTACACACGGACACACTAACATGAAGATGTACACACGGACACACTAACATGTAGATGTACACAAAGACACACTAACATGTAGATGTACACAAAGACACATGTACAAAGACACAACATGAAGATGTACACAAAGATGAAGATGTACACAAAGACACACTAACATGTAGATGTACACAAAGACACACTAACATGAAGATGTACACACGGACACACTAACATGAAGATGTACACAAAGACACACTAACATGTAGATGTACACAAAGACACACTAACATGTAGATGTACACACGACACACTAACATGTAGATGTACACACGGACACACTAACAAGTAGATGTACACACGGACACACTAAAATGTAGATGTCCACAAAGACACACTAACATGTAGATGTACACAAAGACACACTAACATGAGATGTACACACACATGTAGATGTACACAAAGACACACTAACATGTAGATGTACACACGGACACACTAACAAGTAGATAACATGTAGATGTACACACGGACACACACACTAACATGTAGATGTACACAAGACACACTAACATGCAGATGTACACAAGACACACTAACATGCAGATGTACACAAAGACACACTAACATGTAGATGTACACAAAGACACACTAACATGTAGATGTACAAAACACACACTAACATGTAGATGTACACAAAGACACACTAACATGATGTACACAAAGACACACTAACATGTAGATGTACAAAGACACACACTACACATAACAGTACACAAAGACACACTAACATGTAGATGTACACAAAGACACACTAACATGTAGATGTAACATGAAGATGTACACACACACTAACATGTAGATGTACACACGGACACACTAACATGTAGATGTACACAACTACATGAACACACGGACACACTAACATGTAGATGTACACACAAGACACTAACATGAAGATGTACACAAAGACACACTAACATGACACACTAACATGTAGATGTACACAACACTAACACACAAAGACACACTGTATGTAGATGTACACAAAGACACACTGTACACTAACATGAGATGTACACACACTAACATGTAGATGTACACAAAGACACACTAACATGTAGATGTACACAAAGACACACTAACATGTAGATGTACACACACTAACATGTAGATGTACACAAAGACACACTAACATGCAGATGTACACACTAACATGCAGATGTACACAAAGACACACTAACATGCAGATGTACACACTAACATGTAGATGTACACACTAACATGTAGATGTACACACTAACATGTAGATGTACACAAAGACACACTAACATGCAGATGTAACATGCAGATGTACACACTAACATGCAGATGTACACACTAACATGCAGATGTACACACGGACACACTAACATGTAGATGTACACACACTAACATGCAGATGTACACAAAGACACACTAACATGCAGATGTACACACTAACATGACACACTAACATGTAGATGTACACACGGACACACTAACAAGTAGATGTACACACTAACATGTGTAGATGTACACACGGACACACTAACATGCAGATGTACACAAAGACACACTAACATGCAGATGTACACAAAGACACACTAACATGTAGATGTACACAAAGACACACTAACATGCAGATGTACACAAAGACACACTAACATGCAGATGTACACACTAACATGACAGAGACACACTAACATGCAGATGTACACACTAACATGTAGATGTACACACACACTAACAGACACACTAACACTAACATGCAGATGTACACACTAACATGCAGATGTACACACTAACATGCAGATGTACACACTAACATGCAGATGTACACACTAACATGCAGATGTACACACTAACATGTAGATGTACACAAAGACACACTAACATGTAGATGTACACAAAGACACACTAACATGCAGATGTACACAAACGGACACACTAACATGTAGATGTACACACGGACACACTAACATGTAGATGTACACAAAGACACACTAACATGTAGATGTACACACGGATGTAGATGTACACACACATGTAGATGTACACAAAGACACACTAACATGTGTACACACACACTAACATGCAGATGTACACAAGACACACTAACATGCAGATGTACACACTAACATGTAGATGTACACACTAACATGTAGATGTACACACTAACATGTAGATGTACACAAAGACACACTAACATGCAGATGTACACACAGACACACTAACATGCAGATGTACACACAGACACACTAACATGCAGATGTACACACTAACATGCAGATGTACACACAGACACACTAACATGTAGATGTACACACTAACATGTAGATGTACACACTAACAAGTAGATGTACACACTAACATGTAGATGTACACACTAACATGTAGATGTACACACACTAACGACACACTAACATGGGACACACTCCCTCCTGTTCTCGCTTTACACCAACTTTCTTGGCACTGTTATTCGCTCGCATGGCTTCTCTTACCACAGCTATGCCGATGACACCCAACTAATTCTCTCCTTCCCTCACTCGGACACCCAGGTGGCGGCTAACTGACATCTCTCAGTGGATGTCCGCCCACCATCTGAAAATCAACCCCGACAAGACTGAACTACTTTGCTTTCCCGGAAAAGATTCGCTTACCCAGGACCTGACCGTCAACTTTGGAAACTCCGTACTAACTTTGACCGCTAAGAACCTCGGCGTCACACTCGACAGCCAACTCTCCCTGACTCCCAACATCACCGCGATCCTGTAGATACACGCTCTACAACATCAGGAGAATACGTCCCCTTCTCACTCAGAAGGCAGCGCAGGTACTGATTCAGGCTCTTCACCCTCATCACCCTCCTGGCTGGTCTCCCTGCCACCGCCATTCGACCTCTGCAGCTCATTCAGAATACAGCAGCTCGACTGGTCTTCAACCTTCCGAAATTCTCCCACACTACTCCACTCCTCCGCTCTCTTCACTGGCTACCGGTGGCGGCCCGTATCCAGTTCAAAACATTGGTGCTCACGTACCATGCTGTGAATGGATCGGGTCCAGCTTTCATCCAGGATATGGTCAAACCCTACATCCCAAAACGCACTTTCCGCTCTGCCTCTGCAAAACTACTCGTTCCTCCCTCACTGAGAGCAAAACACTCGACTAGATCTCGACTCTTTGCTGTCCTTGTCAGGAGTGTGGGTGGAGGAGTCCCCGGGTAACTTCACTTCCTGGGGACACAAGGTCAGACTTTAATAGTCAAAAGGCAAAATCAAAGGCCAAGGGGAAAAAAACAGCAGGCATGAAACAATGAACATCCACGACGATAGACAATGACGAGACAAGAGACACACGGCTTAAATACACAAGGGAGGTGCAGGTGATTGGACACAGGTGGAAACTATTAGACGATCACAGGGGATGACGGGACAGGGGCAGGAAGTGAAGTTACCCGGGGACACAAGTGGCAGAAAACTACAAAATACAACAGGAAGTGAACCACACCGTGTCAGTACACCCCCCCACCCCCCTTAAGGGCCGAATTCCAGACGGCTCACACTAGAGCGGACAAGGGGTGGGGGGGAGGGAAACCCGAGACGTTGGTCGGACCACCCGGGAAACTCTGGCGGGCGGCCAGACGACCGGGGAGCCTCTGGGGGTCGGCCTGGCGGACAGGCACACTGCCGGGGAGCCTCCGGTGGTCGGCCCGGCGGACAGTCATTTGGCCGGCTCCGGAGCGGCGACTGCAGGGCATGGAACGTCTCTGGAATGGCAGGCTCTGAGACACGGGAAACCTCCGGGGTCGTCGGCGGTGGCTCTGAGACACGAGTCAGGGTCGGGGCTGAGAGTCTCGGAGCGGGGACTGGCCGGGTCGGGGTCGGGGCTGAGAGTCTCTGGGTCGGAGGGCCGAGTCGGGGAACGGGAGATTGCTGCGGCGGCCCAGCGGGAAGTCGATGATTCCTCTGGCCAGGGCTCCTCCTGGGATTTAGAAGATTCCGGAGCTCGAGGCAGGCGAGCTGATAGCCCCTGGGACCAAAGATGAAGTTGGTCTTTCGCCGCCAGAAGGGACTTCTTACGTCCAAGTACTCAGGTCCGTAATCTGGCAGCGGGTCTGCTGAGCCCTTCTTTGGTCGCGTCATTCTGTCAGGGATGCGTGGAGGAGGGACTCAGACGCAGACTTCTCGGAAAACAAAAAGACTTTAATAGTCAAAAGGCCAAGGGGCAAAAACACACAGGAACCAGGGAAAAACAGCAGGCATGAAACTATGAACATCCACGACGATAGACAATGACGCGACAAGTGACATACAGCTTAAATACACAAGGGAAGTGCAGGTGATTGGACACAGGTGGAAACTATTAGACGATGACGGGACAAGGCAGGAAGTGAAGTTACCCGGGGACACGAGTGGCAGAAAACTACAAAATACAACAGGAAGAGAACCACACCGTGACAGTCCTTGCGCCGAAATGGTGGAATGCGCTCTCTGAAGACACCAGGACCGCAGAGAGCCCTCACATCTTCCGCCGCAAACTAGACACACCTCTTCAGACTCTACCTCGACTAAAGACTAACAAATTGTAGCACTTAAATTGTACTTGTAACGCCACTCATCTACAGCAAGTTGTAAATTGGCTTATTTGATGAAATTGCACTTTCTTGTTTCTTGTTCTCCTGAGTTTGTATCCTATGGTTGAATGCACTTATTGTACGTCGCTTTGGATAAAAGCGTCCGCTAAATGACATGTAATGTAGATGTACACAAAGACACACTAACAACATTAACATCTTAATAACTTTGTCTTCTTATCTTTCTTCTCAGGAACTCCAATTATTGTGTTATTATTGTCATTATTGCTATTTTTAATAATGTTATTATTATAATTGTTATTATTATTAAACGTTTCATCTGAACAATAAAAATGAAACCAAATGAATCCGTCTACTTTTCTTCAGAGCAAAGAGAATCACGTGTTCTTTATTAGTTGTTGACGTGAATAAAGTGAAACAACAATGATGTTAAGTTAATGAGCGTTTGTGTATTTAATGACACACAAAGGTTTGAGTCGATTTCAATCGTTAACTCACTTCCTCCTGTAATCAGACATCTCGTCTCAGAATAACAGCGGAAGAAGAGAATATTTAAAGTAGATGAACAGGTTTCCTATATGGAACATTTGGATTAAAACATGAATGTTGCTAAAAAATGAAGTCAGGCAACTCAAAGCACAAAAAAATTAAATTCTCTACAAATAAAACTAATTCAAACCCAGAGTTCAAATAATGTACTTGCTCCAATGTTAATGTAACTTGATCTCAAACATCTCTAGTTACTAAAATCAGCCAACGAATCAGAGGGTTCGTTCTGGATGAATCATTGAACCTGTAACACATCTTTGTTATTATGCTGTAATAGTGTAACGATCAGGCTGCAGGCAGAAGCACCACCCAAACGCAGAGTTTTGAAAACAAAAGGTAGTTTTAATGAATCCAAAATATCCAAAATCCAAAAACACCAGGAGGGAAAAAACGCAGACATAAAGACACGGAACTCACAGGCAAGATGAGGACAGACGAGCGACGAGAGGACCGTCCAAGAAAGCGCTTTTATTTCGCTATTTGGAGGTGTATGCAGGAAGTCTTATTGTGAAAGGACACAATTGGGTTTCCCGAAATACGGATGTATTGTTGGTGATATTGGCGACTTTTTAACCAATAGTGTGTGAATCACATTTTTTTTTTGCCTGTGCAATTATTGAGACTGATCGGACTCGACAATAGTAAAAACGCTAATACATTAATAGAGGTGTTTCAATCAGCACACTGTAGTTTCATGGTGTAAACTAGTTGCAACGACGATGTGGTACTAATCCTGTGTATGTGGCCCACCTGCGATTTGGGAGCGTTTTTCTCATCATGAATGAAATTCAGGCACGTGCACAGACATTTTGGGGGGCAGGTGCTCAAACCAAAATAAAAGGGCACAGATTGCCCAAATTATTTATGAAATTAAAATAATATTAATGAATAAATAAAAAACACTATATTTTCAACCTGTTAAAACTAACTCAATGTATCTAACTGAATAAATACATGAATAACAGGCAACAACTGACCAAACAAGGCCATATTGCACCTAAGCAATAAGGTACTTGAGCAGAGGCAGTACTTTATCGTTATATACACATCGTTATATTTTACACTCATAAAGTACCCCAATATACCTCACCAGACTGTCGTGTAGCTCAACTTAAGACTTAAATTAAGCAAAACTAGTGAACCAGTGAACTTGTCTAATTTGTAAAATGAATGAAAAGTCTCTGCCTGCCTGTATCTCTTCTCTCTCTCTCTTCATTCAACGTCAGTAAACAGCTGGATAAGGCTTTGAAATCACAGATTTTCAAGTTTTTTGTTTGTTTATTTTTTAGGAAACGTCGGACCAGTTGCGATTTATGTTTTCATAATGTTTTTTGGAGGTTCGCACAAACACCTTCATCACCTGTGTGTCGAATGCTGCAGCCGCTTGGCGCTCAGCGCTGCACGAGCACCAAGGAGGAGGAGGAGGAGGACAAACCGTGTAGCTGTGTACAAAAAGGGAAACCATCATTGGTTGTGTTTGAGGGAACTGTCACACATTGACATACCATGAATGGATGGTATCTTCTCCTTTGGTGTCATGGTACGGTCACCTCTCGTTAAAGCACAGGAACACTCTGGTCCAGCAGGCTGATTGGTGAGTCCATAACACATCTGGCTCCATTGTAAAACCTTTGCACAATGGATTTCAGCTCGAGTCCAGACGGACGTATATGGTCCCGTGGTGCAGAGCAAAGCGCTGAAAGAACTCAAGTGAATAGCAACAGAGCAGAGATGCTACAGAAACGTTTGTGCACTCATTTTTTTCAATTATTGATTGAGTGATTTGAGGCCTTGTGTACTTTTATCATGTTTGTCTTGTTGTCTGTGTTGATTGTTGTTTGTTGAGATGGATGTCTCGCTCTCTGTTGCCAACCACGTCTACCCACGGGTACAAGTAAAAGTAAGCTCAACCTGAACCTGTCGAGGAAATGGCAGTTTGTTGTGAAAGTGCTGAAGAATATAAATAGTTACGCTCGCTCGTCTCTGGGAAGACAACAAAACGCAGTAAGGTAACGTTGCATTTGTGTGTTGGAAAGAGACGTGGTAAGCTAACACAAAATGATCTCTTAAATTGGAAAACATCGGATGTGTAATTTATGGCAGATTCAAACAGGTTAACTAATATTGTGACCGCTGCTGGAATAAGAGAACAAAGTTCTTCATGTAGAAAATAACCCTCCACCAACCCGAGCTTGATTAAATCTTTCTTTCTAAAGGCTGTATTTTGTGATCATCAGGACAGCGTTTCAGATGCGCACAGCTTGCGTCGTTTCTGAGTGCAGGTCACCCCTCCTCCCTCCTCGTCTCTTTGGTGGAAAAAAAAATCTGAAAATGAACAAGAGCAAGGGGTCAAATGATCAGCACTAAAGAAGGATGAGAACTTTCAAACATCTGCACTGCTGGTTGTGTGAAGTGGGTTTGATTGTTTTATTGTAGCACTCAAATCGGCAGAGATAATCTGTCCTAATCTGTATGTAATTATTATGTTACAACGCAAAGGTGAGGCTGTTAAAATGCACTCTGCTCCTGTGATCTTCCTCAGACAGGTTGATGAGGAATGCGAGGAGCTTCTGCGTTGTTGAGTCGCAGCTCCGCTCCAACGGGTTTATTTCATGAGATGAGAAATCCACAAGTTTCTGTAAGAGAAGCCGAGTGACCAACTCTTGTTGGCAGGTCTGCCATGTTTAGTTGATCTTACTGATCTTCTTAAGACCGGCTTGAGCATTCTGTGTGAAGCTCAGTGTCTTTGAGAAACTACTCAACTTCTATGTTGATCACTTCCGCAGGCTATCTGAAGTCAAATGTGTGTGTGTGTGTGTGTGTGTGTGTGTGTGTGTGTGTGTGTGTGTGTGTGTGTGTGTGTGTGTGTGTGTGATCACGTCTCTCGTAATTCAGACAGACTTCCGTCAGCGCTTCCAAGATTTTTCTATCATTGAGAAAGAGATGAAGCTGTTCGAAGAAGAGAAATCCATTGTGACCGAATCAACATCAGCTCCTAAAACAGCTGGTAGTTTCCCATTAAAGGTGACTTCAAAATATAGTAATCATATATGAATAGGCACAATCACTAAACTAATTTAATGAATTAAAGTTGGTAACATTTTATAACAAATATTAGTTAATGTGCTAAAGCTTTACATTGACCTAACCCTTTTACACTTCCTTGTCTTCCTTTAAAGAGTTCTTTTTTCTTTTAGACTATTATCAGGCATAATTGACCTAAATTTGATAGATTTTTCTTACTTAATTACGTTCGATGTGAGTTGTCTGTTATTTAGTTTCTCTCCTAGTGTGTCTAAATGTGAACTGCAATCTGTTGTCGTTTTTGCCCGTCTGTGCCACCATGTCTCTGTGTACAGTGTTCTTGCTTGTGGACAGTTTTACAAATTGACATTCTGTCCATTAATAACACGAGTATGAGTCCCTTTCACTGTGCGTTTCTTTAGAACTTTGAGGATTGAGTAACCTGTTAGCATTCAGATTCTTTGTTAGAATGAGATCACGATCAGATACACATGGACAGAAATATCCAGTAAGTATAATTGTAGAATGTGAAAATTCAGTATGTCAGACTACAGTTCATATGCACATGCTTCCAAAGGTCACATTGTTTCAGTCTCTGTTGGTTCTAATAATGAAATAAAATCGGTTAGAAATAAAAGCTTGTATCAACAACCATCTACTCCTAAGTTTAAGTAAGTCCTCCAGAATATTCTTCATAGAAGTTGAGGGGAAATCGGGTGGGCTTCATGCAAGGAAAACTCCTACAAATAGATTATTAAGTTGTTTGTTTGAGTGATTTCGGAGAATGTGCTGTTACCCATGCACACAAATATCCGTATCAATATCCCAAGCTGCAAGACGAGAGACGCGTTTATTCATAATTCCATGACAGTCACCAATCGTACGAAAACAGGAAGAGAGTCAGGATGAGATTAACCAGGAGATGGAATGTTCTGCTTGGTGTGGTGTGGAAAAGAATTTCCCAAATACTGGACTTAAGAGAAATCAGTTAATCAGAAATGATATTGATTGATTGGCTGCATTGAACAGAGGATCCATTTTATTAAGCCAGTTTTTATTCATTCTGTTTGCTCACAACGACAAGTGACTACAGTGACCCGAGGAGAAAATGTCCCACTTTCAAATAAACCTGTTAGATATTATAACACATGTACCACCACCGTCATCTGCATTAGTTGTATATGTCACATGCTACGGCCATTAGCAATAAAGTAACCAGAGCATGTGAAGATTGCCTGGATACAAAAGTTTACCAAGAGGCCAGTTCATCAAAAAGCCATCGTAGTCTCATCATCCGCATCAAATCCAAACAGCAACTCAAAATCCAGGAAACATATATGATGAATGAATTTTAACTGTAGGCCTCTTATCTCAAGAACATTACTTGAATATTAATCAATTCAAAGATGTATTTTTCTTTTTTTGTTATATGATATAGCTACAATTCACTCGGGCACAGCGTGCAGTACCCTGGAGGCGTGTAGGTCGGATGGTGGAAGCCAAACAAATGGCTTCAGTCATTGAAGTGTTCAGTAGGATTGATCCCTTAGGTCACCTCAGTCGAGCCATACGAGTAATTGTTTCCATGAGCCATGTGGGTCGCTAGTTATGTAAGTCGTGTGCTTAACCACTCAAAGTCTTGCTGTGGGTCTGAGGGAAAAAAATAAATAGTTAATCAAAAAACGCACGACTCAACCTTGAAAGTGCATTCGCGTCTGTTCGTTCCTACTGAACCTGCCGGCATCAAAAGAAGCGGGCAGTGGTAAACTAGAACAACCCGCCTTCTGCTTTCTTTAATTGGCTTCCAGGGAGTGGAATGACTCCGCCCCCACTTTCATCCTCATAATATAAAAACTGCCAAAAAAACGTGACCCGACCCAAGAAAGCAGGCAGGCGCCGCGTTCTGCTCATAAGAACGATGAAGCTGTTGCTGTTGGGAGTCACCTGAGTTGTTATTCCTCCGTAGTCACGTGAGTCATAAGTCAGACACATAATGTCAACCTCCTTTTTGTCCCTAAACTTTTCTTTTGTCTAAACCCAACTTCGGCTGGAGGGATCCGGAAAGCATTGCGCAGCTTAAGGCCACCGACCAAACCGCCGTATTTGACCATCTGGATGTGAGAATGTGTTTATTAACAATGCCTTTCTGGGAATTCATTTAAAATGTGGGTTGCTTTATGATGTACATACTGTAGCTTAAGAGGCGGAGAGAAAAGAGGGATTGATGAAATCCTCTGTCAGGTACTGTGGTCCAGCTTGACATATTTTGGAAAATACTAGACGGGCTGTCTTGCAAATCTTCAAATGGTAAATCCAGCTGGCATTGGTGATGGTCTGACCAGCGCCACCATGAGGTTGACACTTTTGGTTTTGAGTCAACCACCGTGTGACTGATGTTATAGACATTCATGTTCGCACCAGATCGAATTATAATACCTTTGGTTGTCCAGACGTTTCATCTGGCACCATCATCATCCAGGTTCACTTATCACACACGAGGCAAACTGAAGACCTCCATCTCTAATACTACGTAGCTATGTTTGCATGCAGAACCAGGATGGTGGATATGGTGAATGTTACCAGCTACACATTGTCATACTGTTAACACGAGCAGGTTAGCTTGTTGGCATTAGCATTAAGCTAAAAGTACCACTATATACAGCCGGCTTTCTAGATAACAGGGCCCCGTTCCTGTACGTGGCTAACTGAGTTAGCCGGATCATCTTCAGGATAAGAGGACGTAGTTCAGGCTTTTCGGTTCCCCGAAGCAGGTTTGTCTAAATCACCACAGCAACACAATGAAAAACTTGAACCTGCTCCGGTTCATCTGAGCTGCTGGATCAGTTCATCAGTCCTCATTGATGAAGGAGCGACATCAGTTAGATGAACGTTTTATAGGGAGAGACTTCTCCCAGATCAGAGACCCGTTTAGCCGCCATGACGTCCTGTACGAGCGCTACAGATGCTGAGGACCAGAATCATTTATTTACAAGAAGATTTCCCCGTTACGTGGAGAACACCACACGCTGCAGCCGAGCGTCCACTGTCCCCCAGACTGTCTCTCATACTGTCCCACAGACTGTCTCACTTACTGTCCCGCAGACTGTCTCTCATACTGTCCCACAGACTGTCTCTCATACTGTCCATCAGACTGTCTCTCATACTGTCCCACAGACTGTCTCTAATACTGTCCCACAGACTGTCTCTCATACTGTCCATCAGACTGTCTCTCATACTGTCCCACAGACTGTCTCTCATACTGTCCCACAGACTGTCTCTCATACTCCATCAGACTGTCCTCATACTGTCCCACAGACTGTCTCTCACTCCCACAGACTGTCTCACTGTCCCACAGACTGTCTCACTTACTGTCCCACAGACTGTCTCTCATACTGTCCCACAGACTGTCTCTCATACTGTCCCACAGACTGTCTCTCATACTGTCCCGCAGACTGTCTCTCATACTGTCCCGCAGACTGTCTCTCATACTGTCCCACAGACTGTCTCACTTACTGTCCCACAGACTGTCTCTCATACTGTCCCGCAGATTGTCTCACATACTGTCGCTCAGACTTCTGGATGTTCCACATTTCACTGCTTCCATTGATCAAATGTCTGATGATGAACGATGGATATATAATGATTCTCACACACATATAATAAACTAGTTCTATGTGCTCATCTACATACATATGATACATACGCTGATACATAGATCCTATTCATTCGTATCAATCTGATGCTTTGGGCTTCTTTTCATCTACATACTGTGAAGGAGTTGAGATCTTTATTCTCATTGGATGATGATCATCATGAAGACACATTTAAATAGATAGAATGTGATTGATTAGAGTGACGAGGCACTAAAATGAGCCGTTACATTTGACCATCACGCATAACGTTAACTTGTGTGTGATACTTTGTGTACAGAATGAACAACGTGAAATATGTATAATACGTTAAATTCATCTGACAGAAATGATTCAAATGAACATGTTATCTCCTCATATGCCTTCATGATCATCTCCTGCTCTTCCTTTAAGTTTATTTGCCGTTATACTGTTAACAAATCCTGGTTTCTGTGATCGACTCTTCCGCCTTCTGACGTGAGACGATTATCCTGATGACTGAAGTCTGGTTCAAACTAACGAGACGTTTGAGCGCCGATCCGCCTTCGAGGAACCGAGACAGCCTGATGTCAATCATCTGGTAATCTGAGCTGGATAATCGGACATTTGATTGGTTTAGTTGAACCACGTACGAGGAACAGGGTCCTGGCTTAAAGACTATTGTGTTAACTTGATTCAGGTGTTATTAATGTTTAAAATGAAGTCATGACTGACGCCCGATGGAATAATAATAATGATTTACTGCTTTACAAGCTTTTTAAATAAATACATGTCAAGAGACTTGTCAATTGAGTATCTCACAACAATTTAACTTTCAACAGCACTCGACAGTTATAGAAGCTGAGACTCAAGGCATTAGCATCAGTAGTTTCTTTGTTTATAGTTTACAGCGGTAATTAACATTCAGATTGCTGCACGAGAAAACAAAAAAATCCTGTTGTATGTAGAACCGGGCATCCAGCACAACATCGCCTGTAGGATCATTGTCCCACTCGGATGTAGTGTTGGTTCTCTGTGGGTTGAGTTGAGAACTGCAGTTCAGCAGTAGACGGACCAGTAGATAATGTTGAAAAAGATGTAGGAACCAGGGAAAATCATCCGGGAGTATTTGTCGATCGCGTGCGTGTTCTGGATTATGTTGAGGGTGCGGAGGCTCTTCTTCTTCTTGGTGGTGGTCGACTCGCTGCTCATCGACATGTGGACCACCATGCGTTCGGGTTTCTCCAGAACCTCGTGCAGCTCCTCCTGCTCCTCCTCTGGCACCATTGGTTCCTGAGTGTAGCCGGCCAGGCTGTTGGTGTCGGCCTCGCTGTAGGTGCCGTCCAACATGGTCATGGTTCGCGTCTGGGAGATGCCGCAGGTGCAGGGCAGCGACTGGCAGGGAGCGAGGGAATCATTGTGTTAGAATAAGTCAAAGCAAAGCCATCAGGGTCTTATTTATTCTTACGTAGCATTGTTTGTTGATGTAGTATGAAGATAGCTTTTTGTATTTGCTTTAATCATTTGGTCACTAGTATGGCACAAGTATGTGTAGTTATGGTTAATTGTTTGGGTAATAATGAATTGTGTTATTTTAGGGCATAGCCAGGTGTAGGACCAGCATGCACCTGGGTGACATAGTTTTCTACCAGCGAGCCAGAGCGCTGCATAAGAAGGCAGCCAAGCTAATTGTATGTGTTTGTTGACGAACTGAAAGGTGAAGAAAAGGAGCCGATTGCCTGGACAACACACTCTCTGGCTGCATGACTACAACAAGCAGTAGGTTTAAGTTTAAAGACGTGTAGGACAAATGGCCACGACCGTGTATTTGGTAGATGGTTTCTTTTCGTGGTCCATGCAGAAAAACGTCAGGCTATTTGTGGGTGATTATTTATTTGTTAAGGCCGGCGCATGTTTCTGTTTCTGCGTCGACGCCCCGTCTCACTTCCTGGTTCTAAAGTCTTGCGTGTGTTGCAGAGCGATTCACCTCCAGAACAACAGGTGGAGTCACGTGTTTTGTTTAAGACGACCTGGAGAGTCACGTCTATTTATTTATTTGTTTATTTATTTATTTATCATAGACTTTATTGCCCCATGCATCTAAACTGCCGCTTTTCATCGTGGACACATTTGTCCTGTATTTTCCTCCACAACTTTGTTCCTCTCGACCGGCAAACCGGCGTTTGCGGCGATCTCCCTCCATGAATCCGACCCGCTTCTACAACCCGCCGACGACGGCTCGTATAAGCGGGTCATATTTACGCATTTCTTCAGACAAAAGTTCTTCAATCTGATCCGTTCTCTCCTAAACATTCTTCGTTTTAATAATGGCGGTATCGGGCTGTGAAAGCGGAAATGTGAGACTCTGTAAAGGACGTAGTTAGCGGACCAATCGCAGCCTGGTGCGCTGCGGGAGGCTTGCGTTGAAAGCGACGCAAGGCTAGAAAAATGGGTTGACTCACGCAAGAACGCAAGGAGGTGTGAAAAGACACGCAAGGGACACGCAAGGGACACGCAAGGGGCTTGCGTCTGCGTCGCTCTGAAAACACAAGCATAAACTAGGCTTTAGTCGCTCCAACACTTCAGAAGGGGTTCAGAAGGAGAAGTCTCAACCAGTGGGCAATAATATGACATTATGAATATGGACGCTGCTCAGAGGATAATCTGATTGGTCTGAATTTCCTCCTGACTGACAGCTCTCCCACATCTTGGGGCAGAGTGAGGATTCAGCTAAAGGCATGAACCCCAGAAATGTGGGTATTTCTTTCACTTCCACCAGAGGACAATCCCACCTGGCTCACCTGTGAGCTCCGTCAGAACAAACAGGGGGAAGTGGTGTCGGATGAATCCATATTAAATGTGGTATTGAATGTTGATGTGAGATTGAGACTAAATGAACGCCATTGTGTGTTGCTAGGATACATTCCTTTTTGGTTTGGCTCTGTTTATGTAATTTGTTGGTAATAAGATGAATATAGAACACCTTAACCTTTCAGATGGTTTACAATGGTTTACTTTAGTTTTAATACCTCAGTCAGGTGTGTTCACTCATCACAAAACGCACTGTATAAACTCATGTATAAATGTACTGCAGTTTTCAGTTTCTGGCACACAGAGAATCAAAAAGCATGATTTATTAGAGTTACTTGATCAAGTAATATGAATAACTAACAGGACGAGGCGTTTGAGGACCGTTAAATGTGCAGTAAAGGAGTCTTCTGGTTGCCTGAGGTGAGTCCAGACATCAATCACTGTGGAAACAGACGTCCCGCTGCGTAGAACTCAGCAGCCTGCGCCCGGAAAATCAAGTTGCCCAGATAATTCACGCCCGTTCAGATAGAGGAAGATTTGAAATGATAACCTATTAAAATCCAGCAGCATTTTATTAAACAAAGCTGGCATATGCGAAGTATGTTTTCTATTTTTAAATTTTGCTGTGAGCCAAAAACACAAAGAAGCTTTTCAAGTACAACAAACCCCTCTAAAACTGTATCAAGATAACAGGATGTGATATAAAATGTGGATGAAAATAATACTGAATTATAACTAAATCCATACAAAAAAACACAGACACAGAAAGTGGTGCCTTATGTGTCTCTTATTGTTCAGGTTGTCTTGATGTTTTAGGGGTTTTGGTTTCACTATGTAGCTTCATTGTGTTTGTGTTGACAATGTTTTCATATGTGAGTGACTTTATTGAGAGGAAGCCAGATTCAGTTATTGTAGCTCACCAGGCTAAATAGACCGAGCAGAAGTGTTGACTATGGACAACTTCACCAACTAGTGTAGAATGCAAACACTCGGTTTACTTAAAGGACGTTTATCTTACGTGCAGAGACCCCCGGCTTCCCCTCCGTCCTCTCCTCATTTGTGTAGCTCAGTAAGGTGACTGCGCTGTGAGTCTGACTGCGGATGCTTCAAGTTGAATAAGAAAGTGGATTTTTCCCTGTTTCTATTGTTGCTCTGGCTGCTCTTGTTTTTTGGAGTGTGACCATCAGCTGGACGGATGCTCATGTGGTGGAGTCCGTTCTCTGAGCAGCTAAACAGTAGATTATTCAGCATCAAGCAGCAGAAACAAACCTGAGAACGTGCACGCTCTCGCATCTTGCGCTCCCGGCGGTCCTGGACGGTGGACAGGTAGTTAACAGCGGCGTACTCCAACACGGACAAGAAGACAAAGACAAAGCTGACCCAAAGGTAGATGTCCACCGCCTTGATGTAGGACACCCGGGGCATGGAGGCGTTCACTCCGGTGATGATGGTGGACATGGTCAGCACTGTGGTGATGCCTGGAAACCAGATACACACAGAAGTGCACCTTTAATACGTGTCTGGATGTGAGCTTTCTCTACTTTACTTTCACAGTTTAATGATCATGTGTTGGGCGGCTGGAGCAACAACAGAACCACTTTTCAGTGATGCAATGTGCTCCAACATTCTGCAATGGACACTATGTGATGGAGACAAGTGAGAAGGAGCAGGAGGAGCTGTATGTACATACGGTTGATACCACCGTGTAGAAACACTTATTTACGAGTAACAATCACATCATTTTCAGAAAACAACAACACGTCTCTTTCTGACTTCCACACGTGTGTGTGGCTCTCAGCTCTAAACCTATTGGTTCCTTTTGAAAACTGTAAAATGAAAAACTTCACAGAGCACTATTTTCAGACTAATTCACGCTTTTTGCTGCAGTGGTTTGTGGTAGCAGGGCGGTGTACGTAGGCTTGGGATCTGGTTGGATACAATTATGTATTGCTAATATAAATACATAATTATATAATAACTATAATACAAACTGCGGTACAGAAATACAAACAGGGTAAAAATATCTCGTTCTATCAGCTGAATTTAAAAAGAACAGAGACACGAACCATGAGAGGGTCTCAGCGAGGGTTAAAAAGACCCAGACGTCTGTACGAAATACACAGCAACAGTAACACAGAAAATAACTCAAAGGGAAGTGGGAGTGGGAGGATTGCGTGTGCATGTTTCGGACTGGTGGAGCCAGCTTTCATCTTTCCCCAGACAGACGTTCCTCAGACTCGCACAACCAAACTCCTTCAAATGGTCCAAGAACACATTTCTCTTCTTTAACGCAGATTTAATCTCATTTGCATTTTAAGGAAATCATCCCGGGATTGTCTTTCACTAGATGTCTGTCCCTTAAATTGTCCCAAGCCGCACACGTCTGATGTGGAGACAAATCAAAGCTGTTCCGTCTCAGAATTGACTTATTCGCTCTACAGCATCGTAGCGCCTTGCACTGCTCTGAAAAGCAATCCAAATTGTATTAGCAAAGCTCCCTTGATCAAATAGTTTTTTAGGAGTCGGACTGCGTTTTATCAACTCGTTTTTTGGCCTCGCTTGTTTTAGTTGTCTGATGAACCTTTTTCCCAGCTCGGTGTTTGCTGAACCGCTGTTTACCACAGTCTAAACAACCCTTGGGGGTTTTGGCAAACCATAAATTCTCTATCCAAAAGATACATTTGATCTTTCACACATTTCTCTCTTGGGCACGTTTGAGGGATCATGGGGTCCCAACAACTTCCCCACTACCTTCTTACAACTGGCTGCAGGTACTAAAACTAGACTAGCGCACAGGTTGGTAATCTCTCCATAAAAAGGAATTCCCTTCTTGATGTGTGCATCTCTACTACCGAGCCTTCAGAAATCCAGACGACCTGAAATCGTCTTTTCTTTAAACCAAGCTAGTCTGCTAAATGTGCTGTTTTAATTTCATTTGATTGCTAGTTTGCTTTAGCTCTTGTTGTTTACTTGTGACTGGGCTGCCAGTTGTCCCTGTAGATTCTGCTATCTTGGGTTAAATTGACTGCTAGGGGGCCCTTCTATGTTCTATGATCTAACTCTCTGAAGCAAAGCAGATTGAATCATTGGAACTCTCAGACTTTCAATGTTCACTGACTAAGGTGACAAAGTGGTTGTTGTTTTGCATTTTGAGGAATTTCGGGGAAATCAACCTTTTGTTTCCCCACGACGAGGAGTGGTCAACGCAACCGACTTCTACTGACGAGGGCGTATTTAACTAGAGGTTGGGTGTTTATGAGCAGGACAAAGACGAGGACGTCATCCGTGGGCGGCTGAGTGCGGCGCCTTTGACTCCTAATTACTAATAAGGTGTTTGCTTCTGTACCTGTTCGAATCTCTTCCCGCAGACACTACAGCCCTCAGTTAGATCTGCTCTCTATCGTAACCTCTCCTCTCTCACCCGTCCCACCTCGTCTCCTAAACCTTTGTAGCACTTATGGTGGTTCTTATCTACAGCAAGTTGTAAATCGACTTATTTGATGAAATTGTTCTTTTGAGTTTGTATCGTTATGGTTGAAATGATAAGTCGCTTTGGATAAAAGCGTCAGCTAAATGACATGTAATGTTTTGTGATGATGTAATATAATGATGTCTGGAAAACTATCGGTCATTCATTCCGTTTCCGAGCTCTAGATTTTAGTTCAGGTCTGTGAAAAGCTGCAGAATGACAAACTAACGGGTGCATGAGTTCTTTTTTCTCAGTAGTCTGGGTTTAATTGGAAGTACAGAACAATATGTGCTGCTTTGGAATTAGTAAACAACGAGAACACTTTCATTCGTTATGCCAGAGATGCCTGTCAGATCGGTTCTCAAATCTCAAGCAATGTGCACAGTTCAGTGGTTTCTCTTTCCCAATTTCCCACAAAGCTCCGTTTTAGGTCCAGCTGACCGAAGTGCTTCAAAACATGTGTCCAAATCCTGATTCCAATGACACTTAAGTAAAGGCCATGCATTACCCCAAAAATGCCATGAATGATATAACAGCCCTACATTATTCATTTTACACGAACATGAATAAATATAAGTGGTTCTAACTTATGTCCTCATTTTTGTACTCAATTAGAGACAAAATAAGTGAAAGTTTGAGAAAAGTTTAAAGCTTATCTTATTTCATTTCTTCTTATTTGTCTATTTGTTGTTGTTATTTGTATGCATTTCTAGTCTTTAGATGAGTCTCATATTGCTGCTGTGTTCTAACTAGGTCGCTCTTGACATTTCTCACCCAGGGACACTCTGGCCGGCACTGCGCGGCGGTCAATCCAGAACGACACCCACGAAAGCATGACCATGAGCGTGGCGGGAAAGTATGTCTGCAGCAGGAAGAAGAAGATGTGGCGTCGGAGCGTGAAGTTGATGTAGAGACGATTGTACCAGCCTGAAATCACAGCAGGTGAGACGCTCAGACAACATGTAGAGACAGGTCAATGCCAAACGTTTCACTATTCAGTCACAGCCTGGGTGTGTGTGTGTGTGTGTGTGTGTGTGTGTGTGTGTGTGTGTGTGTGTGTGTGTGGGTGTGTGTGTGTGACCTGTGCTGCTGTAGAAGGCCAAACGAGACGTGGTGTGGAACTTCTGGATGAGGAACTGTGACAAGGAGATACGATCATCAGTGCTAAGAGACTCATCTCCATTTTTCCAGTAGAGCATCAGGTCTTCATCAGTGTAGGCATCTGCAAAACACATCGTCCAATCAAATGGAGTTGATTTATCTAAAGATAGAATAACTATTAGTAAACTAACTACTAATTAGGCAGGGGGTCGTACGCACACCGGCAATTTCAGTAATCTGGTTGGCATCGCCCTCAATTGAAGTGAGACATTCACACACGACAGAGACAGGGACAGAGATCCAATAGTCAGAGGCTTAACTGAGCAATATAATATATAGTATAAAACCCACAACAGCCCAAATGTGGCTGAAAACTGTCACATTTTACATCATCTTATAATTACTTTTGGGAAACAATTCCAATTTTTAATTGCGATTAATCGCATGAATCTTTGTGATTATTATGCAAAATTCAACAACGAATTGAAAAGTAATGTATTGTGCCCTTTTGTTTGTGCAAACACTTTGAACAAATATTATAGTATTCCTTTTACAGAGTAGCAGTTTAAACACATATATATATATATATACACTTAAACTATTTTAGAAATACAAAGAATGTTATCAAATCAGATAGCTTTGGTATAAAAGCCGGAATTTACTGTGCAGGAACGTTTTAGTGTGTGAGGTCCATGTTCATACTGGATTTCCTCTGGAGAATCGCAGTCAGAAAAAGAAGACAATTACACTTTAGTGATGCAGGTTATTGGTTCTGTCAATTCCGCTGTCTGGAAGACATTTAAAATCAAAGTGTTCCCATAAGAGTTTGCTGCCTTTCTCCTTTTTCCTGTCGCTGCCAGTCAAAAATAAACACACTAAAAGAAGAACCCTCCTCAAGACCCTGATTCCAGCTTCTCAAAAGTTCTGACAGACGGGGACACTGACCAAACAGATGTTGAAGATTTGAATATCTTTGAATCTTGAAACAAATCACACACCCGTCCCCCAAGCTGTAGGATCAAGTTGCAGGGTCAAGCTGCAGGGTCAAGCTGGAGGGTCAAGCTGCAGGGTCAAGCTGTGCTCTGAACTGCTGGTGTTGCATTGCCCCGTGCCACGTCCATTTATGTTGTCGCCACTTTCATCAGATGGCACAGCTTGGTGCAGCCCAACCGTCCCGCTCTCCTCAGCAGCACTTAAGCTGTTTCCAGCCAGCTTGGACCACGGTTAAAAAGCAGTCTGAGTTCTCTGAAGTCAAAAGGAGTCATTTTTGGACTGGATGCCAGACCAGGAAAAGTCTAAGATGGCTCTCTGATTGTCCTCTATCAGGTCTTATAATGGCGTGAAATTATTGGTAACTACAATTCTCCCCCTGTCAGGGATGTGGGGAGGCGGCAGGACTCAGACTTCTTGGAAAACAAAAGACTTTAATAGCCAAAAGGCCAAAAACACATAGGAACCAGGGGGGAAAAACGGCAGCCAGGCACTACGACCATCCACGACGAAAGACAATCACGCCACAATTGACAGAAGAGACACATGGCTTAAATACACAAGGGAGGTGCAGGTGATTGGACACAGGTGGAAACTATTAGACGATCACAGGGGATGACAGGTGATAGGACAAGGCAGGAAGTAAAGTTACCCGGGGACACGATTGGCAGAAAACTACAAAATAAGACAGGAAGTGAACCACGCCGTGACACCCTCTATCTCCTTTCTGTCTACTTTGTTAGGCATCTGGGAAAGATGGCGGTCTCCTGTTCTGAAACAATACAATAATTTACTGTATAAATCAGATTACAGATTGGTTCATCAAATTCGGCAGAGAGACCCAGAAATTGATGTCATGCACTCCTTTGTGCCGGATACTCCTTCCGATTGGACAGATACATGGACCTCTGATGTGTGTTATAGCTTATCTTCACACCGAGAAGCTTTGTCAGAACTTCTCAGCTGAACTGTAGTTTGAAGATTTGTGTATTCTTCACTATTTTCCTCTATATTAATATGTGACAAACAACCGTAAGATACTTTTGATTTCGCACAAGGACACCATCCACTAAGTTCCACCAAAAGACCACTGTAGAAAGAGTTTGTGGCATCAATATCTTTCAGCTGGAGGAAACAAGACCTGACCAGAGGGCCCTTCACCCTTGGAGGATTTTAACCCTCCTCTTGGAGCAGTTGACCCATAGAATGATCTGAGTATTGCGCCTCCCCGATATCCCTACTGTTGGCCTCCAGCTCCTGGACTGCTGCATTGATCGCAGCAGTGGTGATCTGTTCCACCAGTAATGCCAATGCTTAAAAACCGACTTAATCAGACAAAGCTAGCAGAGAAGAAAACTGTCAGATAAATTATCATTTACTTTCTTTGTCTTCCTAACTATTTTAACCGCTGTGTTTTTTAAGGTGGAAACGCTTCCTCTCATTCAAAAGACTGAAGCCAGGCAGTTTCTTTATTACGTCTACTGATTTGACGAATTTAGGGTGTTACTGAAGTAATCACTCACTCATTTCTCCCTCTAACAGCGTAGGAAGCTGCTTCCTCTGCTGGTTGGGGTTCTGCAGCCTGAGAGCTGCTGTCCTCTGCAGCAACAGAAGCCTGCTGATTGGCTCTGCCCTTCCTCATCCTTTCCCTTATTCTCTGACTGCGCTGGTATGTGATTATTTCTCATTCGGAAACTAGTCTTTATCCATTATCTCTTTAAAATACAACTTGATTTTATGAAAACCCGGATAGGGTTATTCAGCGATGTTGAATCACATTGCAATTATAATCTCAAAATGCTGGTGGTATTTTCATGTGTCAACTGTTTGCAGCCCGAACTGTGTATGACTATGCGTCTGCTTTGCTTATTTTGACTGATCATTGTTTGCTTCATTATGTATTATTATCATCTTAAAATCTAGTGCATACCACCTTTCTCAATATCGGTTTTAAACTTTTAATAAAATTCATCTTCCATGACTGAACCTTGCAACTGAAATTTACCTGAACTGTCACTTTTCTACAGGTTCATTTTGTTGTGGCAGAGTTCGGCCTGCGATGCGCAGCAGTCCGGAACCGGCAGCTGTTCATCGAGCTCACCAATGTTTTGCCGTTGATTTTGCAGCCATACTTAATTTTGGGTTAGTTCAAATTTTGCAACAAATTACTACAGCCCTCAGGAGGCCTTGTGGCTCCTGTTGATCTGGGTTACAAAAATAGCTTCCTGCCTGAAACACATGAACACGCCTCATGGCGTTTATAATAATAATAGCAGCCTTTCATTCTGCTGTTGCCTGATGGAGGAGAGATGAACCAGAAAATTTACTCACAGCTCTCCAATTCCAGTGAGCAAGTCTGCGAATCCAGAGGAAAGCGGCTGAAGTCCATGTTACAGGCTGCCGTCACTGTTACTCTGTTCCACCACGGACACAAATACAGAAGGTGAGATCAGTGATGTAGTTGCATGGGGAGGTATGACCTCTTTATAAGACATGGATACAGTGACTAAACTTGGTTCAAGAAATCACATGGAGTCACATGCCATGAAGACATCTGCCAATGTGAACACTACCAGTTACCCCCATTGATTTTCATAGTTCAGACAGGCAGTCAAGCTCACAGTTCAGCAAAACGTCCTTGACAGTTTGATTTAACTTTCAACTGGTGTGCTTACGTAATGATAAGTTGAATGATGAGTTTATGGTCTCAGTCTCTCAGTGTTCTTCAATACAGCATGGTGTTTATTAAGTAAATAGTGGTGCAGTTTGAGTTTAAAACAACATTAACAAGGGTGTGTTTGAGGGA
The DNA here is from genome assembly GCA_014132575.2 of Gasterosteus nipponicus. Taxonomy (NCBI): domain Eukaryota; kingdom Metazoa; phylum Chordata; class Actinopteri; order Perciformes; family Gasterosteidae; genus Gasterosteus; species Gasterosteus nipponicus. The sequence goes on along the minus strand of BMAF01002688.1, from coordinate 252,506 downwards.
GGCTTATTGTGGTTGGTCGATAGCACGCTGTTGTTCAGCGTTCAGTTGTACAGAAAGTGTCTGCGGTTCTTTTTTCATCATAAATAAGCCTTTTTCTCTGAGAATGTGAAAGACAGATTGTATTAATTATCAAATGTCAGTCAGCCTTGTTCTTTTCTGCTTATTCTCTTTACAGAGGGGAATGATCAGTCCCAGCCAACATCAGGTGAGAGACGGGGTTCACCGTGGACTGGTCACCAGTCAATCGCAGGGCTACACAGAGACAAACAACCATTCACACTCATTCACACACCTACGGGCAATTTAGAGTCCCCAATTAACCTGATCCCCAGAGTCTCTGGACTGTAGGAGGAACCCGGAGAACCTGGAGAGAACCCATGCAGACACGGGGAGAACATGCAGACTGCACACAGAAAGGCCACTGGGCGGAGTGGAACCCAGGACCTTCTTGCTCTGAGGCGACAGTGCTGACCACCACACCACCGTGCCGCCATTTTTGACCAAAATGTGCAGCTTAGTGTTACCTAGTGTCATGGCTGAATATTTTAACATTACTGGTTTATGGTTTTTATGGCTTATAGTAGATACATTTTAATTGGATTATATATGTCATTGTATGTATATTGTCGGTCTTAGCTGCATCAAGGGGCGGTAACCCTTGAACCCCCGTGGTGGTCTGAAGGAGACCTTTGCGGTTGTATTTCCTGGTGGAGGTCACTGAGGTGGTCAAACAACTCTGCATTGGCAAAGCCTCGGGGATTGATGAGATCCGTCCAGAGATGCTAAAAGCAATGGGTGTTGGGGGGTTGTCTTGGATGACACGCCTCTTCAACATTGCATGGAAGTCTGGGACAGTGCCAAAAGAGTGGCAGACCGGGGTGGTGGTACCCCTCTTCAAAAAGGGGGACCAGAGAGTGTGTGCCAATTACAGGGGTATCACACTACTTTGCCTCCCTGGTACTCCAAGGTGCTGGAAAGGAGGGTTTAGCCGATAGTCGAACCTCTTGGGATTGAAGAGGAACAATGCGGTTTTCGTCTCTTTACTCTTTCCAGGATCATGGAGGGAGTATGCTCATCCAGTCTAAATGTGTTTTGTGGACTTGGACAAGGTGTATGATTGGGTCCCGTGAGAGATAATGTGGGAGGTGCCGCTGGAGTACGGGGAGAGGGGGTCAGCTAATTGATTAATTGAGATACATGTGATTATCGCCTAGCTGTTGTTTCACAATAATGTGAATTGTGTGTGTGTGTGTGTAGGTAGAGCACATTCCAAAGTACTGATACGGCTGAGGGGATGGATAGACGGACAGAACATTAGCCTGCTTGATTTTCTTGGCTGTGAACAGAACTTTTTAGCATGAATTCCTTTTTTACCCCATTATAGCAACCCTCAGACTGGAGAGAGAGAGAGACATTCATCAAAGTATAATGCTCTGATTATTAACCAAGATGGGCTTGATAGTCGAACCGAATATACAGCAACTTTATTACTCACCGACACAATGAAGATTATTTTCACATTCATATTAACAGTATTATTAATATGCTGACATTCATTCAGAGGAACTCAAATAACACATTCAACGCCCTCCATATAGCCCGAATAGAATCATCCTTTTTTTCATTAATATATTTCCCCCCACTGCAGGCTCCACCCTGAGCTGGGCACGGCTTACTCTAGTTGGAACTGAAACCTGTGAATGTGCTTCCCCTGTAAATACACATTATCAGGTCTGCTGTGGAATAGAGGTCAATCCAAATGACTTCTCCTGCAAAACAAGAGATCCAGTGAGCAGATCGACATGCGGTTTAACGATGCAGATGGTGAAATGCTTCAGACCTCAGGCTGTAGAGGACATGTCCGTCAGGAAAGACACGCAGCATGATGTTATCGGTGGTGGTGTCATGGATGAAGGACCTCTTTGAGTGGACAAAGAAGACATCGGGGACCCAGATCTTCTTCACCAGGCGCCCATCGAACGTCATGCTTTTATTGGTGCTGCTGGTAAACGACAGGCGCTCGTCCTTCCAGTAGTGCCTCAAGTACAGAGTCATGGTGAAGTCCTGGTGGAGTCCAAGGAGAGAAGGAAGATGGTCATCAGTCTACACCCTCAACAACAGTATGATTGCAATATTTTGAGTCTGTAGGCATCTTGTCAAGAGGCATTTCCATTTTCACTGAAATCAACTTGGTAGGATTTAGTCAATAAAGCCATGTATGTTGATGATTCAAATATATACTGTATGTTAAGTAGGAGATCACTTTGAGTAAATAAGTTAAATCACTGGAGGACTCTTGTCTTGATTAATACACATTTCCTATACTTGTATTTTACTTGTCACCTTATGAAAGCTGAGTCTTTAAAGTTACATTATGTAACTTTTGCTCCACTACTTTGACCACAGAGGTCAGTTGGGCAAGACAAAAAAGGGGATCATTGTCAATTTGCCTGGTGGAGGTCGCTGAGGTATTTCAGTTAATTTCCCAGATACTGAGTGCGTGAGTTGCTTCAATCTTCTTCTCAGAGATCAACAAGTATTATATTAAACCGTATATATGTATATACATATATCTTGATTTGCCGTGTAGAGCATCAAATAGCCCATCAGTTGGGAAAGACTGGCAACTGTAATAAGAAATCCTCCCTCTCCTGTCTCTCCTTACATGTCGACTAACAGGTTCCCAAGAGAAGAACTGAATCCAACTCTTTGAAGCCTCACAGGCCTGTACATCTTTAGGTTCAAATACTGTAGTGAACCATTTCCATTAGTTACATGAAATTGAAGTCACTAGTCTGCCTGATTATAAGCGTGACGTCCACACAGCACACTTAACAAAAGTAGAACATGAGTTTCAGTCCTCCAAGACCGATGTGTTCAGGATTAGCACTTTAGAGGTCATCATTTGGCAGCATTTAAAGCCAAACACACAGTCACTGTGCTTATGTAAAACATGCAAATGTGTGTGGGTACACACTCACCGGCCACTTTATTAGGTACACCTTGTTAGTGAGGTTGGAGCCCATTTTGAATTCAGAACTGCCTAAATTCTTGTCGGCATACTTTCAACAAGGTGTTTTAAACATTCCTCACAGACTTTGGTCCATATTGACATGATAGTTGCTGCAGATTTGTAGTTTGCACATCTATGATGAATTAAATTAAAATTACATTGTGTCATTTAGCTGACACTTCTTTCATTGCATTTTTAACTCATCCAACACAGGGATCGGTGTGTTGCCATACGGGCAAGGAGGAGGAGGAGGAGGAGGAGGAGGAGGAGGTTAGGTGTCTTGCTCAGGGACACTTCGACATGGGACATGGAGCAGCCAGGTTTCGAACCAACCCGGCGGTTCCCGGTGCTCCCTCTCTACTCCATGTGCCACAGTCGCCACAGATTGAGACGTGGTGACTGTGGAGGCCTTTGGAGTACAGAGAACTCATTTAATGTTCAAGAAACCAGTTTGAGATGATATGGGCTTTGTGACATGGTGCATCATCCTGCTGGAAGCAGCCATCACAAGATGGTGCACTGTGGTCATAAAGTTATGGACATGGTAAGCAACGTTACTCTATAGGTAGGCTGCAGCATTTAAACCATGCTCAATTGTTACTAAAGCGTGGCCCGAAGTGTGCCAAGAAAATGCTAACAGCAGTGGTGTGGTCTTCAGCTGCTGTAGCCCGTCTTCATCAAGGTTCCACGTGTTCCGCATTCATTGGTTGTAACCAGCGCTTATTTAAGTTAATGTTGCCTTTCTATCATCTGGAACCAGTCTGTCCCCTCTGACCTCTCACAACAACAAGGCATTTTCGTCCACACAACTGCTGCATACTGGATATTTTCTCTGTGAATCCTAAAGATGGTTGTGGGTGTAAATCCCAGTGGATCAGCAGTTTGTGATGTACTCAGAGCATCCCGTCTGGTACCAACAACCACCCCTCGTTCAAAGTCACTTAAATCCCCTTTTTTCCCCCTTCTGGTGGTCGGTTTGAACTTCAGCATGTTGATGCATTGAGTCATCACATTGATCCCTTATAAGTGCAATGGATGGATAGTCTCCTTTCATTACTGTGCTTTGTTAATGCTCAATTGATTTCTCATCTTCTGTCTCATCTCTGTTTTTCTTTCTGTTACAAAGAAAAACAGAGATGTAACAATTTCAATATTTATTTATTTTCATACATGTTTGGCATATTTACTTATAGCTGCCCTGTTATTACAATACCACAAATAAACTTTCTCTACTTTCCCCTGTAATAGCAATACATAAAGTTCCTTCCTATCTTCATCTCACACTTCGGCATTCTTCATCTCTAATAATCTGTCACGTGATAAGAAGGTGTGGATGAACGCAGGTTTTCTTACCATATCAACCTCTGAGATGCTGTCCAAGCTTTCCACCTGAACATCAACTCCAACCGGGATGGCAGGCCCTGCCAAACCAAAATATTACGTGAGCAAAAAGTGAAAGTAACCCACAGGTGGTGCTGCCTAGCAGCTTTATAACACAATTATAACACAACTATACTGAGTTGTTCATGCTGGCTGACTTCCTCTGCCGAGGAAGCCGGGTTTCAAACATTCAGGTTCTGTCTGCCTGAACTGACGGGATGGAACCCTATTCTGAAATACTAATAATAAAAACTAACAATGTTACTTAAAGGTAAGCACATGGCATAGGATGGAGGCCCCTTTCACCACACCTAAATAACTTTTTACACACAGATTTGCAACGAAATTAGACAAAGAGACATAACAACATATTAAATCACAACAAGTCTTAATGTAATTTTGTTGGATTAGTAACTTCTTTTCCGATATTGAAATCTTATCTCACAAAGCTCACAACTAATTGAATTCTGAAGTAAGATGTGAACCATCACTGTGCAAATAATTGTTCTTAATGGAAAACTGTTCAAACAGCGTTTTCCTTAAATCCAACGGCTCTAAGCTTAATGTGTTACAATGCAGTATTTTCATTATTGGTTGAGACAGCCGTCTATTCATTTGTAACCATTTCAAATCACTTTATACGACCTCTGACCTCTACAGAAGTAAAACAACATTATGTGTGACCATCTCTCAAATCGCCAGGCAGCATGTTCACACTTCATACATGCACAAAAGGGGAGGGGACATTAGCAGGTGATTTGAAGCCGTTTGCATCACTTATCTATACAGTCTGTAATCCCAAAAGATTACCAGAGATGCTAAATGCCGGATTAAAGTCATCTGAGCTCTCCAGATGAGTGGGCGGATCGCTGTGCTCGGGATTATTCTTCACTTAATGGGACAACGAAATCAAGTCTTGTGACATCAGGCATAAAGGTCTTCTGGTGGTCCGGTTAACCGATGTTCATCTCAATATTAAGTAAATCATTAATAGAGCTAAGAGAGGGTCTGGAGTTTGGTGTGGTTGGTATTTCTCAAAGAGCTTTTCCTCAGTCTGTGTTTGTATCCTTCCAACCTATTCCGGGGTTGTGGAGGAAAGGCTCCAAGGACCGCTTGTCGAATCTCACATTCAGGTGGAGCAATACAGATTCTATTATAGCTGTGGGCAGTGGATCCGGTCAGAAAGCTGCTGGGGTGAATGCAGGTTAACCGATCCAGTCTACATGTGTTTTGTGGACATGAAACAGGCTTGCAGAGCGGTGTTTTCTCAGCACCGCGCCATTCACATTATTAGTGGGTGATGGCATCTGCCAGTGTATTCTGTTTCTGATGAACATGGGGAAGAGCCCAAGGAGCAGTCAGGAGCAGAGAGAGTGTCCTGCTCGGGGACAGAAATGCATTTCTGCTCTTTGAGGATTATGTTGGCTTCATCAGAGCATGACCTTCAACACCCACTGGTGTGGTTTGCAGTTGAGTGGGAAACCTTTGGGATGTAAGTGTTATGTGAATATTATTAAGCAGTTAATGTAGAAGTTACTGAATGTTCTCAACATATTTGTTACATTATAGACTTTGAACATCTTCTCTAAAGCACAAATTACCCACATCAATCCCGTTAACAATGTTCAGAAACATTTGAAGTGTTTCAAATCAACAGGTGAATTGTTTTCAATTACATTAACATTCAGTGAAAGAGTAAAGAGGCTCTTGATCATCCAACATCCCACATAATCTTTAGTCTGTGGACATGCATCTCAAAATATACACTACAGCGGCTTTCAATATTGATTTCATTAAAACCGCTGGCTACCATTGAATTTGTGACCTTTGTGGTTCATTTCCCTGCTGTTTAAGAATAACACATGGGTATAAATGGTGCACTAGGTGGTTAATTTGTGTTACATTCATATTGTATGGTCAAAATCAAGACGCATAAAGCTCATACTGTGCTAGATGAGGGCACATGCCTGGAGACAGGGACAGAGAATCAGCTAAGCAATACAAATGAACAACTAGACTGCCCCCATGGCAGAGTTGGTCTAGATGTTGTGCAAACATCTCTGCCACAACAGAAATATACTCTGCAAAAAAATAAAAGGAGGCAATGCAAACTAGATTTAGCATTTATATTTAAAACCAGCATTATCACAACTACTGACTGAAATGTGTTGTTGGCTGTAGCTGGGATAGAGTTACCCGACGGGTTCTTGGACAGAGACACTGACACACGGTACTTCTGCTTGCCAGTTTGTTTGTTATTTCGCGAGCACAGGTCTTTCTACTCTCCAGATCGCCACCTCCTCCTCCTCCTCCTCCTCCTCCTCCTGAGTGTCTGGACGATTCCTGCTCACTGCTTATCAAGGGGAGACCACCAGTCGGGATTGTGATCAGCTGTGCTCATTAACTACTTACTGCCACCGTTCCCTGGACCACCCCCCCACTCTCTCCCCTCTGCAGCTGAGCTAACCACACCAGCCACCACATCGACCATTTGGCAGAAGTTAAGTTGAACACACCAAAATTGTAAAAAAACAATTTCCCCACAGGAGCAGAGAGAGGCAACATTACTAGCCAAAAGTCAATTGGAATCTAGTTTGATTAGTAATTGGTTATGTTATATTAGATATAACTGAGGTATTAAGCTAGTGGGCTTTTACTTTACTGTATTTAGGGAGTCATTCTGTTTACCCTGCAACATCGTGATATTATTACGGTTATGTATTAAGACATCACCAACACATTTTTATAAGGTTTTATAAGAGGTTTCCAATTACTGAGCCTGCATAATGAGGAAGGTATTAGCTAAACCCTCTATGCTCGCATTACAAATCGATAAAGCTTCAGAAAATGACAACTTCAAAAAAACACTTTTGCTGTGATTGCCAAACCAAGCAGTTTTCCTCTGGTTGGACGGATCTGAAATAATAAAAAATGAGGACAAAGTGTTCAGTGGATTGTATAAAATAGCAGAATTATTTTGAAAGGCTTTGAACATCATAAAAAATGTTGTTCACTTTGATTTTGGAGGCCGAGTCAATGAAAGATATCTCAAAAATCCTAAACAAATGAATCAGTAAATATCTGCAAGAAGACATACCGCAGGAGAAAATGAAATTAGAAAATTTCTATTGACATAATTTGTGTGAGCCAACCCTTTTGTACTACAAGTACTTTCATTCTTGCTAACAACTACATTTGCAATGTACCTTTTTTTACTGCAATTGCTGCACTGAAATATTCTGGTGGGATAAATACAGTTCTGTCTTGTCTTGTTTTGCCGGATCTTATGAATCTCTCTGAGCATTCCTCAGAGTACTGTGATGGGATGTGGAACAAGTCAAACTGTCCTCCAACATGTTTCCGATTAGCATGACAGCAGAGACAGAACTAGCCAGTGAGACTTTGTTTCAGCACAGACACCTCACCAAACCAAACACCGGCTCACACAGTAGTTCTTTGGCACACTTGGATGCCACTATATCTGACACTCTGCCCCTTTTAATGATTAATAATAATTGTTTTGGACACGTAAGAGTGTTTTAGTTTGAGGAATAAATTAAGCATTTTTGTGCGTTAATCGTTCACAATGGAGATTATGGGGACTTCTTTACACAGTTACTAACTTTAATTGTGTAAAGAAGACATATGCTGTAGCAGAGGACAGTGATAACTGGAGACCAATTACAAATAGAGAGTGACCAGCATAGCGTAGTGTAAAACTCAACAAATACTGGTTCCTTCAGGTGGGTACGTAAAAGGAGGAACATAGAGGTTAATAGTTTGACTCATAGGGCCACTGACAAAGTGTCAGACAAGGCAAGGCAATTTCATTTGTGTAGCACATTCCAACAAGGCAATTCAAAGTGCTTCAAATAAAACCATTAAAAACATCCAAACATAAAGCAAGGGGATTTATAAACAGTTAAGAACATTTATACATTGAAACATGAAATAAAAAGTCATTAAAAGGATGAAAAAAGATGTCAAAAAATGTGAAAATGTGAAAAATGTAAAAGATTGCAGTGTAATTGTCTTTAAGAAATCCGACTTGCAAAAACGGTTTTAAAAGGCAGCAGCAAACAGAAAAGTCTTTAATCTGGATTTAAAGGAGCTGAGGGACTCTGCAGACCTGCAGCTTTCTGGGACTTTGTTCTAGATATGTGAAGTAGAAAAACTGAACACTGCTTCTCCATGTTTAGTTCTGACTCTGGGAACAGAAAGTAGACCCGTCCCAGACGACCTGAGGGTTCGTGGCGGTTCATAAGATATCAGCAGATCAGATATGTACTTTGGCCCTAAACCATTCATTGCTTTATAAACGAGCAGCAGGATTTTGAAGTGTAAAGACCTGAGAACTGGAGTGATGTGATCCACTTTCCTGGTCCTAGTGAAGACTCAAGCTGCTACAGAAACTTTTTCCAAATCTCGTTGAGACATAAGTCCTCTAGTTCTTGATATATTCTTTAGGTGATGGTAGGCTGATTTTGTAACTGTCTTGATATGACTGTTCAGGTTGAGGTCCGATTCCATAATTACACTCATATTTCTAGCTTGGTTTGTGGTTTTTAACGTCAGTGATTGAAGCTCAGCGCTGACTTTCAATCGTTCATCCTTGTTACCAAAAACAATTACTTCAAGTTTTGACACATCCGGTTGTTGATTTCTTCAATGCATTCACCCAACCCCTGTATTGGATTGTAGTCCCCTGGTGACATTGTTATATATATAATTGGCTGTCATCTGCATAGACTTTGTTGTTTTCCAGAATCTGACCCAATGGACGCATGTAGATGTTGAACAGAAGGGGCCCCAGTATTGAACCTTGGGGAACACCAAATGTCATTTTCTTCAGCCTGATGTGTAATTAGCTGCAGACACAAAGTATTTTTGGTCTTTAAAGTAAGATTCAAACCAGTTAAGTGCCGTGCCAGAGAGTCCCATCCAGTTGATTAGTCTATCCAGTAGTACTGTATGTCATGGTCGACTGTGTCAAATGCTGCGCTGAGATCCAGTAATACTAAAACTGAAATTCTGCCATTGTCTGGTGCTTAAGTGGATCTCAGGTAGAATGTTTATATATGCTGACATGTCCATTTCTTAAAAGTCACGAACATCATGCACTTTTCAACACTTCAGAGGTCAGAGGTTAATAACTGGTGGACCCGGACCAAAATTTAAAAAAAGACAGTTGTGATCAAAAACCTGACAGTGCACTTTTCTTTGCATTCCAGGCAGGATGATGATATCGTCTCATAACTGCAGACAGACGAGAGAGGTACAAATAAAAAGACGGTAGGAAGAAAAAGAAAAATAGCAAAATTTGAGAAAAAGACGAGTGAGATGGAGAAAGCAAGAGAAATGGACTGGTGAGAAACATGAGGATCAAATGGCACTCTGCAAAAAGAGAAACATGGACAGTGAAAGTAGAGCATTTAATCCATAATGGACGGACTGGTTTCTGTCCATACTTCCCACTGCAGCACTAAACCATTGTTAAAATGTTGAGTCCAAATCTGAAGCAGAAAATGGGAAATTCAAGCTTTTCTTTCCGTTATTTAATTTTTTCTGAATTGAAGCACTTTATTTGAACACTCAACGTAATTTAAAGCTATATTAGTTTATATCAACATGCAGGTATTAAAACATGTTCCTAATACAGAATGTAAAGTTAAGTGTTCATGATGAACGTGTAAAAAGTTTTCCAGTTACAAACTACAATAGACTTTTAAGCAAATGCAGAAGCAACACATTATTTCCACTGCAAAATAATTTAATCTCATTGGTTGTTTGGCAAAATTCCCCAAAGATCTTTCGCACACATTTATCAAATTATGGACTTTCAAAGTTGGTATGTGTTGGAACACAATTCATACATTCAGCGTTATTATTAATTTGGAGTCACTTTGAGTCAACCTTGTGATTATAAGTTACCCTTCTTTTAGATTTTCCACCACCTCCTAGGACACTGTAAGTCTCTTCAGCGGCTAAATACTCTTCATCCAAAATGTTCTTATTACCGGTCTGAAAGTCAGTTGACATTGACTTATTGACTGGTTTCACACGAGGAACGTCTTCTGGTCTCTTTGGAAACGTTCTGTGTTTGTTACACCCATCTCAACAAATCAATAAGTGAGTACCAAAGTGCCTTGACTAGATGCGCTTTTTTAAGAACCAGTTTTGGGCCGGTGTCTTTTTTGGTGTATTTTTTCAGTTTGGATAAGGTGTCGTTGCAGGGTAACAGCTGCCTGATGGCGTAACAGATTGGTGCCAGTGCTAATCTAAGCTGTAAACAGGAAGAACCGCTGCCAGCTTAATCCGCTCATCTGTGCTTCAGTGGGGTCCGCTGTGCAACCGTAGGCAGAGCTAGGCTAGGCTAACAGGCCGGAAGAAGCTAGCGGCTAAAGCTCAACTCCAGTCACCTCAAATGAAGCTGATGTCGACAGATGGTCACTGGGTGCTACTGACCCATCCATTAGTGAGCTCTGTGTAAAGCTGATGCTGCAGGAGAAAAAAAAGAAGCAAAAACTGTGGTTATTACTAAGGGGATCATGACCCGTCCCAGTTAACAAACAAGGATAGCATGTCCCAATGGTGATTGGGAGGGGGGAGTAGTAACAATACATTCTTTTCAATATGCACACGTTTAAAAGGGTCCACACTTAACTTGGTGTGGAATGAAAAACGGCAGTGATCCTAACCAACCAAGAATGTTACATTTTCCTTTCATGTACAGTAGCAAGCTTGATACAATCTTCTAATTGAATCTCCATCAAACTATGGCACCAGCCGTCACAGCGCTGATGTTTGGTTGATATCATGCTGTTTAATTTTTAGACTTGCGGCGGAGGAATTTCAGTCTTTACATTCTATTTATTTGCATGGTTTTGAGTGGAGAACCTCGAAATGGAATATATAAATTGTCATGACTTTTAGTGGCTTAGGCGGTGCCTCAGTGCCCCTTGAATCCTCTCATCAAGACCTAAAGATTAGTTACTGCTTAGAGGCAAAGCTGCCAGAATGAGGTTGTGGGAGAGAGTCACCAAAGACCCTCAGCTCGGTTGACTTTCCCCAGATAGATAAGAGTGAAAAAATACTTCTCTGTCCTTTACCCCCTTACGATAAGAACCACCTATCATATTCTAAGAAATCATGTTGGACTAAGGAACTCGCACTAGAGTACAGATGTCTGCCAGTGGTATGTTTGCAACAACCCCTGCTGTATTGTGTGATTGAATGAACTCAACAATTGATGCAAAGTATCGTCAAACCAAGGTCATTCATTCACAATCCTGCGGCTAAATAACATAATTCAAGTGTTTCACAGCTAGTCGTCAGCAGGTTGCAAAACACACCATTGATAGCAGAGCAGCAGCCCAAAGGTACTCAGCAGTGTGTAGGGGGAGTTCTGTTAGCTAAAGGCGGTTAGCCAAACACACTGTCCACAACTATAAAAATGAGCAGGAGTAGGTTGTGTTGTGGGATGATTTATCCTCCTATCTTGGCCCTCCAGCCTCTCATGCTGGGGCAGCAGTAATTCGGTGGCCTTGTCCGGCACCATTGTCACAATACCTGATCCAGCTGTTTGAGTTGGGCACTATATATGATAATGATGCATCCCGATATTTCCCTTTGTGGTTATTTCCTTCATTTAGAGACACACACAAACACTGAGAAGAGATGTCAGAATCTAGCTGTCCCACACCAACTGCCACCTCTCCAGCTACCAGTCGACAATCTGTGAAACAAGACTATAATGCTTGATGATGGACTCAGCAGAACTGTTATTTACAACTATGAAATGGTCTATAAAATCTGCTTCTGTGGGAGCAGTTGACTGATTGCAATGGCACCATTTTCCTGGGATCTGTTAGTATGTAAAATGCTACAGCATTTAGGTTGAGTCAGAGGAGGTATTTTCTGGATATTTTAAAACAGTTGACACGTTGCATTTCAACGTACCAAAGCCGCTCTCAGTGAACACAGCAGTGTGCTAGGTGGGGCTACGTTGAAGTAAGTGCGACCTACAGTAAATCTGCCACGCTGGTAAGCCTCCACATTTTCTGAGAAGCACACAGGGGCTTTGGCATACAGTTGACACATTATAACATGAGTCCTTCTGAGCCTATACGTCAAATGATCGGGCCGATGGGCTTTCTCCCTCTTTCCCTTCTGCATGGATTAACAGCAAGCTTAATGTGATATTTTACAGAGGATTAAGAGCAATAATACACCACACGCTGTAGCCAAACTCACCCTCCTCTATCCACTGAAAGACCAGCCACATCCGACTTTAAAGCAAACCTTTTAGGTTGTGTATTTGTCCTATGTAAATGTTACAGTGTGGCACTGTTCACAGTATGCACTCATTAGAACCACTAATGGTGAGATCAAGGCGCTGCATTACAAACTGGGAAGGTGAGATTTGAAAGCTATGGGGTCAGGACGGATAAAGAACCATTAGTTGCATCAGAGGAAATGTGGTTTTGAAGTTCGGATAGATTAAATTGAGCATTTTTTCTAGGAAATATATGAATCTTTACACATCGATAGTGTGGAATACTACTAAATACCTTTCGACGCGACAACATTTGCTGTATTAGAACCCTAACAACAAAGCGGCTAAACATTAGTCATTCATAACTGAATTATTTTTTGTGCTTTTCATCCTGTGGTTTACTGCGTGCTTGTTGACTTGTCCTTGTTACAAGGTCAAAGGACAGCGATTTGTTTCAAACAAATTCATTTCATTAAGTGAAACACTGCTGCGTTAAATGGTCCAGTTTGCTCCGTGCTTTCTTTCACATGTGCATTTTGGTAAATCAGTTGTACCTGTGCTATATAAACCGGCACAACATTCTAAAAAAAAGGATAGTAAAATAAAACTTCAGTAAATAAAAATATAGACAGCATTTGGTTTTACTGGTTATGATAATGTTGTACTCACTAAAAGTATGAAATGAAACGCTGGCATTCTGAAAAAGCAGAGCTGTTACTGTTTGGTAAACTAAATCCAGCGAGGCCCAAGTTAACAAGTAAAAATCAAAGTTGCTCCATTATTCCTCATAACTGTATGTAACAGCAAGTCTCTGTTGGAGTTATTGACATGCTCATGTAAAGGAGTAAGGGGGCTAAGGTAGGGGTGTTTTCAATTTTACGCCTCCTTCATTCTGAAGTGGCTAAGCCACTAGTTTAATGATCCTTTTGGTGGAGAAACCATGTTACACCATTATTCAATATAAAACAAAAGGCTAGGGGTACAAACACATCTGGACAGCGCAGGCAAAGGGAAACAGGAGGGAGTGGGACACTCTTTATCCTAATGCTAGTATTACTCCTTAAATTTGGTTCCTGAAAGAATTAGTCTACAAACATATGCAATAAGGAGACAGTTTTCTAATGACCTCAAGCATCTTTAGCATTTCTGTATTGAGATTTCTTGTTACTCATATAAAGCAACATATAGTCGGCGTAAAGCAGAAACCTCCAAAACTGCCCCAGACTTTGTACTCCAGGCCTTTCCTGGTTGCTGAATCTTAGAGGCGATGACCCCATGAGGGGATCCTTCCACACTGGAAAGACACTTGTATTCTGCATGAGATATTGTCCAATAAAATCAAAATGATATCTGCATTTCTATTAGTTGCACAATAAGATGTTTACATCTGAAAATACTGTAGAGAATTTTAAGTAAATTGTAATCAAACCAGAAAAACATTAACACACCAGACTTAAACAGATACTGTTTTATTGTCAAAACCCAGACTTTAATGTCTCTCTTTTACTAGAGCTTTTGACCACAACACTGATGGTCCTCATCAGGAGCTACAGAGCTTAGATAAGATGCGATCAAAAGCAAAGTCGTTGCTTTTGTGTCCATGAGTGTTTGTGATGTTGAGTAATGGCCTCCATGGACTGTATAGAATAAATCACCATCATAATCCACACCTACCTGCAAACGCCGGCCTCATGGTGAAGTCGTGATCGTCCACTTTGAGCAGATTTTCTGTCTTTGTTTTGCGAGACTTGGTCACATCTGGAGGTTTCTTTGCCAAGGAGCTAAAGGAGATTACATTCAAGAAAGAAAGATTGGTAAGATTGATCAGAAAAGTAAGAACTCATTTTGAACTGATTTTGTTTTAATGCTGCATTCACACCAAAAGCTAAGCGAATTTTTGCCACACTCTCCCGCGAGTTTACTTGGCCGACTAGTTGTAGTCATTTCGCTTCATTCGCGTCCCGCTTTATTCACGTGAATTTCACCGACTCCTCCATGAAGTACGTCTGGATGACGGCCGCTTCCAGCGCTGCTTCAGCAGCCGGTCTGATGACCTGTTGTGTCAGCTCGGTGCGTCTCTCAGTAACACACAAACTAACTTACAGGCGTTCAGTCTGTGTGTGTGTGTCTCCGGTGAGCGGCCGGAGACACACACACGCATCACGCATCCCAACACACTACTGAATTAATTTGATTTGTTAGTCCTCTATTGATAACATGTAAATCCCTCCCTCACTCCCTTTATTTAATCACACTAAGTATTCACATTGTGATCTTACAGAACTTTGATTTTAGAAATTTTCTGTAACTGGACCTCTTCACATTTTCGTTTTAGTAAGACCCCTGGAGACGACAGTAAATGTAACAGCTGGAAGCGGCTAAAAGCTCACCCAGGAATAAGGATCTTTTCATGGTAGACTTTTAGGAATGTTCTTATCAACCGTGTGCTCAAGTAAAATAGTCACCCTGACTGCAGAAAATATACAAAACAGTCTGGGTCCTTGGTTGAATGTAGAGCAGTGCTGTGATAATTGTCAGTTCAATCAGGAGAGCCAAGTCTGATAAAGAAAAGTTAATTGTTTATATCAATAAATGATTCGTGTTGATAATGTCTTTGGCGCTCAGACTCTACAGGAAGATTTGGAATCAATTAACGTCTGCCTTGAGCAGCAGCACGAAAACATCTCCTGTGTGGTGGTGGTGTTGGCTGATGAGCTGCTGGAAGGATGAGTTGATGAAGCTCGTCGTGGGGGGTCGTCGTGGCGCAGGGGTTAGAGAAGGTGTGCTGGGAAGCACAAGGTTGGTGGTTCGATTCCAGGCTGCCCCTTGTTCCATGTCGAAGTGTCCCTGAGCAAGACACCTAACCCCTAATTGCTCCCCGGGCAAAAATGTGAAAAAGCCATGGGTTTAAAGTGTAATGTAAGTCGCTTTGGATAAAAGCGTCTGCTAAATGACCTGTAATGTAATGTAATGTAATGTAATGTAATGTAATGAAGCTGATGGGGATTGGGTGGAGCTGGGGAATTGAAGGGATGTGTATCGGCTTGATTGTACTGAAGGTAGACAGTCAATCAGATTTAAAGAGACAGCAGCTAGATTATAGGCTAACAATGTCATTGATTCAAGGTGCTCATTGGATAGCTGATATCAAGATTGATAGCTCCGAACAATGACCGTGAGGAAGCAATGAGTGAGCATGGTGAGCTGTGATTGGTAGATAGTATGAGAAATAAGTGACAGGTTTGGCATGCAAGAGTACAGTCCTCCTGTCTGCATTTAGAATACAGCTTAAGGGTGTGTCTTATGCTGCGTTTTTGCAGCGCTTTACACGCACAAGTTACTCGCCCGACTAATCAGGAATCAGGAAACATTTATTGCCAAAATATGTCAAACATATAAGGAATTTGTTTTGGCGGTTGGTGCGTGAAATAAAATGAAATGCTAATGCAATGGGTTAGTAGAATAAGTCTATGGGTTAGTATAAAACAAGAGAATAAAGTTAAAGTTAAAAATTTAAAATATTTAAAAGTTTAAAAAAATAATCGAACGAGTGACAAAGTGACGAGTGACGACAAAGTGACGAATGAAAAATTGCAGTTAAAGTGACATGTGCAGTGTGAAGGGGAGTGACCGGTGGAATGTTATAGTCAGTCAGTGGGGGACCGGCTCTGTTGATGTGCCCGACTGCCGACGGGAAGAAACTGTTGGTGTGGCGGGAGGTCTTAGTCCTGATGGACCTCAGCCTCCTGCCAGATGGAAGGGGCACAAACAGGTTTTGTCCGGGGTGAGAGGGGTCGGCTACCATCTTTTTAGCTCGCTTCAGAGACCTGGAAGCGAACAAGTCCTGCAGGGACGGCAGATTGAAGCCGATCAGCCTCTCTGCAGAGCGGAGGACACGCTGAAGCCTGCCCTTGTCCTCAGCTGTGGCTGCAGCGTACCAGACGGTGATGGAGGAGCAGAGGATGGACTCCATGATGGCCGTGTAGAAGTGGACCATCATCGTCTTTGGCAGGTTGAGTTTCTTCAGCTGCCTCAGGAAGAACAACCTCTGCTGAGCCTTCTTGGTGATGGAGCTGATGTTCAGCTCCCACTTGAGGTCCTGGGTGATGATGGGCCAGGAGCGGAAGGAATCCACAATAGAGACGGGGAGTCACACAGGGTGATGGGGGAGGTGGGGCTCTGTTCCGCGGAAATCCACAACCATCTCCACTGTCTTCCAGAGCGTTGAGCTCCAGGTTGTTCTGGCTGCACCACGACCCCAGATGGTCAAACTCCCACCTGTAGGCGGACTCGTCCCCACCAGAGATCAGTCCAATGAGGGTGGTGTCATCCGCAAACTTCAGGAGCTTGACGGACTGGTGACTGGAGGTGCAGCTGTTGGTGTACAGGGAGAAGAGCAGAGGGGAAAGAACGCAGCCTTGAGGGGAACCGGTGCTGATGGTCCGAGAGGCTGAGACATGTTTCCCCAGCTTCACGTGCTGTTTCCTGTCAGACAGGAAGTCAGTGATCCACTTGCAGGTGGAGTCGGGCACGTGCAGCTGGGAGAGTTTGTCCTGCAGCAGAGACGGGATGATGGTGTTGAAAGCAGAGCTGAAGTCCACAAACAGGATCCTGGCGTAGGTTCCTGGGGAGTCCCAGATGCTGGAGGATGTAGTGGAGGGCCATGTTGACAGCATCGTCCACAGACCTGTTGGCTCTGTAGGCGAACTGCAGGGGGTCCAGGAGGGGGTCGGTGAGGGTCTTCAGGTGGGTCAGGACTAGCCGTTCAAAAGACTTCATGACTACAGAGGTTCAGGGCGACGGGCCTGTAGTCATTGAGTCCTGTGATCCTGGGCTTCTTGGGAACAGGGATGATGGTTGCTAGTTGTAGTTTATTCACCTTCATTCGCTCCTGAACGGGGGCGTCCTTCGCGCGTCCGTTGAAAATTTGCTTCCTCCGTAACCATTCACTGTCTGTGCGTTGACTTTGCATGAGATCTACCCGTGGGAATAATTTGTTTCACTTGATGCATTACAGTGACGCTACAGAGGACATGGTACAGCCATGGCGAAGCAAGAGCAGACAGATATATGTTTTCTATAGCAGCAAGCAGAAAACAAGAGACATTTTTTAGTAAGGAAGTGCGTCTGGGGGACTGCCGCTTCAAGCGCTGCTTCAGGCTGACCAGCAGCCAGTTTGATGGCCTGTTGTGTCGGCTCGATGTCAGCATCTCTCGGTTAGATACAACTAACTTACAGGTATTCAGTCTCAGCTGTGTGTGTGTCTCTGGCAGTTTCATAAAGTGTATTCACGCTTTGGCAGCAGGACGGTGGTGATGACAAGCGGAGAATCTCAACGCCGATTGGCTTTCGCGAGACAGCATTGAGCAAATTTTTCGCCGAAAGTTCAAATAATTGAACGTTGGCCCCCCACCGCCTGACGCTTGTCCCGGCTCCCTGACGCCTGACCTCGACTCCGGTTCCAACTCCCCGATGCCCGACTCCGACGCCGCCGATTGCGGCCCCCTGACTCTGACGCTGCCGATTGCGGACGCCGACGCCTGACCCCGACTCCGGTTCCGCCCCCGACGCCTGACCTTGACCCCGACTCCGGTTCCGCCCCCGACGCCTGACCTTGACCTCGACTCCGGTTCCGGCTCCCCGACGCCTGACCTCGACTCCAGTCCCGGCTCCCCGACCCCTGACATTGACTCCAGCTCCGCCCCTTGGCGGACGCCTAACTCAGACGGCACGATTGTGCGCCCCTCCCCGATGCCTGATGCCCGTCCCGGCTCCCTGACGCCTGACCTCCACTCCGGTTACGCCTCTCCGCTGCCACTGATTGTGGCCCCCCTAACGCTTGACTCTGACGCCGCCGATTGCACCCCCCTGATGCCTGACCCTGACCTCGACTCCGGTTCCGCCTGACTCCGATGCCTGACTCCAACGCCGCCGATTGCGCCCCCCTGTTTGCCGTGTCCCTGATTATTTCCACCTGTGTCCAATCACCTGCACCTTCCCAGTGTATTTCATCCATGTGTGTCTCTTCCGCGTCATTAAATGTTATTACATTGAATGTCGTCACCCTGTTTGTGAGTTCCGGATCCCTGTCGGCTTTGCATTAAAGTACTTTGGTTTGGAAATCTGCGATTGAGTTCTGCTTCCGCCACCCCAGTTGTGACAGGTTGCTGTCGGTGCAAAACAGAATAAAGCTAACAATTGGCTTTATGCGTGATACACAATATTTTCCTGCTTCTGTTTACTAAAATGACCAACCTCTCAACTCCAGAATCCTAGTCCACCTTAGTCTTAGTCCTGCCTTCCAAGTATTGGCTTTTGCTGAAACAGCGACACACATCAGGAGAACATTCTCTTTGATTTCCATATCAACCAAATACTATGCCAATTTCCCTCAAACTAAGCATAGGAACAACTGATTTTTTTGTGATCTGTTGCCCAATCAGATGGACATTTTTTGTCAGTGTCTCCCAAAGCAAATATTGCTGTTACAACGTACAACAATAGGAATTACAGAAAAAAAAAACCCCTACTCGGTTAAGAGTTCGGTTTAGTGGAAAGATCATGGTCAGAGCTAAAAGTGGACATGTAATTACAAACCAAAGCGGACTATAAGAAGCTAGAGTATATCCAATATTAGAGTGCAACTGCAGCACATTTCCACAAAATGCATTGTCTTCAGGATTACGATTACCGTTTTAAACATGCATAAAGAAACAAGACAAAAGTGCAACAAAATATAGACTTTGTTAGGTTTAGTAAAAATGTTACTTAAAATATATATGTTTGATACATTTTTTATGTTATGTATGTAAAATGAGCCAATGTTGGCTGAAATGAAAGCTGATGGTTTCAACCATTTTAACAACTAGTGAATGCTGTCCATTTTTTCTGGGCGAGAGAGAGGTCTTGTACACTATATCAAATTGTCCTTCTGAACCTCCGAGTCCTCCTGTGTAGCAGGTCGGTGTCTCGTATGCAGCCCCTCCCCATCAGTGATTGACCGTTTGGTACAGCACTTAAGTATCTGCAGTCCGTTCATTCTGAACTTGATATGATTTCCTCTCATTGGACTATAACCAACGATTCTGCCAATGTACACCAAAATGTTGCATGCCCATTACCAAGATGTCATCATTCTGCAATAAACCCAAGAAACCACTACTGACACACCTTATTTCTGCAGTATTTAAAGTTCTGACGGTTGCTTTTACACCAAATCACAAAAAAAAACATGAATGACAAAAAAAACAACTAAATAATTTAAACAATGTATCAAGAAAGTTGCATTTTAAAATTGGTTTCATAACATTTTGATGAAATACATTTCAATGAAATAATTTGCAGTGCATCTCTATCTGTAAGTGATCATTTCAGTTCTGTTGCTTTTAATTGTTCCTTTCTATTGCTAATTAGGAAAAGTGTAAATTATTCTAAAGGATATGCCATGGCACAATAACATGAGCTCACCACTCTCAAGCATGTCAAAACCAACACTGCCTTGAGAGTTCATCAATTCCCATTTAACGTTACACACTGACCATTGCACATGCAACAGATTTACTGATGATCTTTATTCAACAACTTTCATCTTCCTCTCCTAGGTGTCTGCACATCTGTGCACATCTCAGCTCATCAGTCAGTATCAAAATGTTACAGCTTGTGTCTTTATATTTTATTTTGATAAACGCAAAATGTACATTTTTCCACTTACGGGCCATTCTTCTGGGTCTCTACGGTACCAGTCCATCTCCGCACCCGGTGGCCGTGCCCACGGCATTCGCCGGTGACAGCCAGACACAGAAGTAAAATCAGAGGTTTTGTCAAATGAGGCATTTTGGCGGCGCTAATCCACAGAAGAGTCCCTTGAAAGCTTCTCTCCATCGGTTCATTCCAGCAGAGCTCGGCCGGCAGCGCATGGTGTCTCAGCAGAGGATGGAGGCAGCTTCGGTCATGGCATCAGGCAGAGAGGAGCGCGTCTGAGTGCGCGATGCTGAACGCGATGTGCACTTGTCCTCACCAGAGAGAGAGAGAGAGAGAGATGAATATGTGTAGCCTACAGGCTCCGGTGGGGGAAGCACACACACACACACACACACACACACACACACACACACATGGATTATGTGCATGACACAACAAGAGAGGCAGATTATTTCTCCCTCTTGTAAATAAAAACCTCATCATAGGAATCCCGTTTCACTCAACTCAGGGACATGGTGGAGCATTACAAAGACAACTCCCATCTTCACCAGAGCATTTCTGTGGCCCCCGGGCACGATCAGTCACCATTTAGGATGTAGGATTTAAGTACCAACATGATGCTGCTGTTGGTTTGATTGCCAACTATATATAATATATATGATATATACATTTAATGTCATGAATATCTGCGTCTTTATTGCCAATGCAGGTGCAGCATTAAAAAAGCATTAATATGTTGACAAATGTTAACATTGCTGCAAATTATTTATTGCTTTTTTAGAAGTGTAAGATAATACACATAATGAATGAAACTGGTATGATACTTGTATTACCGTCAGCAAATATAGCATGACTGCCCGTCTCTCAATACTTTGGATTCCCAGGAGTTTAGGCTTTGGCGTAGTCCATCATATCTCCATGTAAACATCTGGGTATTCATTTATTTTCTTAATTGAACCAATACCAATTTGGTCAGGTGATATTTCATTCACCAAACCAAAAATATTTATTCCTCTGTACCACATAGAGTTTCACTTCGGGCAAAAACTATGAAAGCTGTACTAATAACCCTTTTTATATTCATAACATCCCCCTGAGAAATGTCACATAGTCACAAACCCACAGACAATTAAGAAGTATTGAAAAAAGGTCAGCTATGGAGGAGAAGCTGAGATTACTCAGTTGAGAAGCATAAAAATGGCTGTTGTTGGTGGGTTGTGCCCGAGGTTATTTCAAAGTTAGTAATTAGTAGTTAACATATGGCGGATGATGCGTTCATCAGTTATACAGAATTGATTTGGCGCTGGAACTCAACGAGGGGATTTGAGATTGTGCTGTGTTTGCCCTGAGCGGCAGGCACATAATGTATGAATCCCCCTGAGAAGTGCAGACACTGGTGCTGGTGGATGGAGGTCCTGCTGTTGGTGGAGATGCAGATGGGGTGCTGAATCTGAGAAGGCGGATGGTGTTGGGGAGGCGCAGGGTCGCTTGGGACACCACTAGGCGCTGGTGGCGGGGGTACAGCACATTTAAAGAGACGGCAGCAGGTGATGGTGTGACTTTGCCCATATTGGCTGGGAGCGCCCAACTGATGGGTGGTGACAGCCGTATACTGTAGAACATGTGCTGCTGGTGAGGCAGCGGTATGAGTGAGATGTCAAGCCTAGCGTGAGGGGATGGTTTTCCTGTCTGAATTCACGCTTCATTTCCCTCCCCAAGGAGAAACTAAAAGGCTTAAGTCAGAGCAAAATACACCTTGAAGCTAACTATGTTAACTGGGGCACAACAAGGAATTGAGGTGCACGTCAACTTTACAATGAGAAAGTGTAATGTATTAATCTGTCAGTGTGCTCACAAGTCACCAACGGTTCATCTGATTCTCACCAGAAGGCTATTGCTGGAGACCCAAGGCATTGCTTTGGTTGGTGTTGGTACAATTTAGACACAGAACCGGTTCAAAAGGAAGAGACTTTAAAATAAACGGCGCTGTGTTCAGCAGTAAAGGCAGGAGGTTCTGCAGACTGCATTTTATTTACAAAACACACCAATCACTTTCCTTGAGTGAAAAATAAAAACGTGAAACTTGTAAGATGTAATGTAAGAGTGTAAAAATGTAAGACCCAAGGCAACTTGGATATAAAAACCGTGGTAACCATGGCAACTGTGTTGCCTGTCTTCTCTGTCCATGCTATTGATAAACCAAAAAGGTAACAAAAAATCATTAAAAAATGGTTTCCATACCATTTATTTTTCACAACATTGTAGGTATCTCACAAGATAATTAACATGACTTGCATTCGAGAAATTGCTCAGATGAATTAATACATTTTTTGTAGTTTCTAGTACATTTTCCTTTTTGCACTGCTATGCACAAAATTTGCAGACAATTTAAACATATAGATGTTTTTTAACGACAGCATTCCCTATTAAAAATATTTCTTGTAAATCTCAATTTTAACATCAATATAATCAAATCAAATCAAAACTGAACCAAAGCTGTTTGCCACTGTCAGGGCATTAACATTTTATCTGCACAATCATAACACTTTAAACAGCAAGTTGACATTTATAAATGAGAAAACGTACCGACAGAAACATGTTCTATGTTCAGTAGCAGGTGTCTCTGTTAGAGTGAGCTGAAGTGGTCCAGCTCCAAGGACACAGCTGGGATTTACTGTGGAGGGACTTTTTAATCTGTGAAGTCCTCAATAAAAATGAATAAAAAACACACTTTATATTTATTTGGAGGACTCAACAGTGTCAACATTCTTGCAAACTTGTAGATAAGATTTTTGGGAAAATGTACTCACTGTAATCACATTATTTATTACTCCCCAAATGAGTGTCTGTCTATTGTTCACCGATGTTGGAGGAATTGTGGAAGTGTCTGCTTAAAATTCAGTTCGCAGCTAGAGGCCAGGACAACACATTGTTTTCTTTATATCTATATATAAAGATATATATTCATATGAGAGAGAGATGGATAGATTTGTTTTTTTGTTTTGGTTTCATGTGGACGTTTTGTTTTGGTTTCATGTGGGCGTGGTAGCAGCCGTAGGCCCGCCCAACTGTACTCTCATTGGTTGAGAGGCGTGATGACTGATATACCAAGCCAATACTAACTGTCAGCCCCCTGCTGTGACCCATGGATTGTCTGTATGATTATTCAGAGCAACAGACATTCACAATAATGATAATAAAAAACCTGATGTGGAATAAAATAATTGTCAGCGTTAATTTATTATTGCGTTACCGTGGCAATAATGTGCTAACTTGCCCAGCCTTAGGTTTAGAATTGACTAAAAACTAATAGAATTGACAAGTTGGTATCAGTGGATAATGAATGGAGTGTGTTTTTTTTGCACCATTTCTTGATTATTGTGAATATTGGTAAAAAAGGCTGTTCTGACGAATGCACACAAATTTGTGGGGAACCTAATGCTCCCTTCAATTCAATCTAGTGATTTCCAGAAATTATCTTGTCCATATACTGTTCTTGAAGTCCTCCTTTTTTTCAGATGTAGTCAATACATTTAGGTCCAGGGTTTGGCTGAAATTGTGACCGGAACTTCAATACCTCCGCAAACCACACCCCCTAACTGAGAGGTTCCCTACTAGCTATTTTTCAAGCCACCAAGTCATGGGGATCTACCTACATTTAAAATGCTAGATACTTATTTATTTATATGTATACTGAGCAGGGCTTGACATTAACATTTTTGCTCACCAACCACTGTGGCTGGTGGTTTTCCAACGTTACTGTCACGGCTCCACCGTGACGCCAGCTCTACTCCCAGTTGGTGTGTGTGTGTGTGTGTGTGTGTTTGGGCGGGGCTGCAATCAGCTGGCATCTGGGCTCCTCACCTCTAGATCATGGACCCTCGTCAACGTCAGATGAAATACCCGGGCTTCCAGTGGTCTCATCGCCAGATCGTTTCTCCACCAGAGTGGTCGATATACTCTCGCCTCCTTTGAGTGGGAATAATCAGGTCATAGGAATTTTGTTAATGCTGAACCAAACCAGTGTGTTTTTTCCTTCCAACCCAGTGGATCTCCAGGCAACATCGCCACCCTGCCAGCGCCTCGCAGTTGCCGACTAGACTGGATACATCTCCCTACAAAAATAAATATCCCCCCCCCCGCCTATCCTTCCGTCTCGGTGTCTGCATCTGGGTCCATAACAGTTACTAGCCACTCAGCAGCTTAATTAGTCGGGCTCTGGGGACACAGGGGTTCCGGCGACAGGAGACTGGCCGCTATATTCCGGGTGCACCGGCGACAGGTCACAGGGAGCCGTGCACGGGGGCAACACATGAATCCAAATGTGCATGGCTGCATGTAAACAGGTTTATCTGTGTAATATTTATTTTCACTAGCCATGTAAAGAGTGTTGTGTCTTCGTTGGGTATACCGGTAAAAAAAAGAATATTTGGCAGGTATAGACGTAGTGACGTGACTTTATATTCTTATGTAGCGCAAGTCCAAAGCGGCCTGCACACGTCCCACCCTGACAGACAACCAATTCACAAACATCCATTCATGCATGTGAAGGGGGAGGAATGTGTGAGTGTGAGAGAAGGATCGGAAGACGTGAGTGAGGAAGGGGCTATCTAGAAGCTCAGCTATCGACCACATGGCAGGCTACGTGCTGGTCGAGGTGCTGCTAAGTGGCCGTGTTTGTTTACCTCATAGCTAAACCTTTGTCTGTAGGTAAATTTATATGCGAGGAGGGACAAGTGTACTGGTTAGTGAATAATAAAACAAAAGAAAGAAGAAAACACTCAAAGCAGATCTTACCCGCCACAGTGAGACACAATAACTTCATCACCCAGTCACGCAGTTAATAAACATACACAATTGCTCATCAAACAATGAATGTTTGACTTCCATCCAATTGCTCCTTTATTGCACAAGCTGTCTCCAAAGGGATAGCAGAAGTTTTCTTGGTTGTTGAGCTGCTTGGGAAGTCTAGATACCGTAGTCACAAGTCAATTTGGAAAGCTGGTTTGAAGAGACAACAGTCTTGACTGTACATTGATGCTCGTCGATTCGGGGAGGTTAGTTTGAAGGAGATACTAGTCTTAACCTTACATTGACAGAAAGTTGGTGTGAAGGAGATACTGTCATCTTCACATATCATCAACCGAAGTTGATTCGGAAATGTTGGTTTGAAGAGCTACTATGGTCTTCACCCATCATCCACGCAACTCTATGTGGAAAGTTGGTTTGAAGAGATACTACAGTCTTGACCTTACATTGATGCATGTCGATTCGGAAAGTTAGTTTGAAGGATATACTGTCGTCTTCACCCATCATCCACGCAAGTCTATTCGTAAAGTTGGTTTGAAGAGATACTACGGTCTTGACCTTACTTCCAAGTCGATTTAGCTTCTAAAACAATCAATGGAGCTAAGCTGCGGTTCATATTTCAATGCTGTTGGGGTTCTGTGATCTTCTATGATAACATTTTAGATTGTAATCAATATATTTCTCATTAATGATGTATTAATTCACACACCCACAACCCATCTGACTTTGGATTCAGAATACATCAAAATGATCATTTTTATGACTCAACTGTGGATATAACTGCAATCAGCCGTTGGGGAAGATATTTTTTTACTGTGCATTAGCCAACAATTGTAATTGTAAAGTAATTTTTACTTCTGGATGGAAAAAAGTGATGGATTGAAACTTGCTATTTTTTTGTTAACAAAATGAACACTGTTCCACCCTGTACTAGTCAACAGGCTCAGCAGAAAGTTTACCTTATATCCATTAATGTTGGCTATCCAGTTTTTAGATATACTCTGCAGGACTAGGCTACTATAGTTGTAGTACTAATATATGTCTTTCTTTACTGTTAGTACCATTTCATGATGTGGCATCTTCTGCATTACAGTTTATGCTGGAACAAGGGACTATTTTCTTTCATGTTAAATTATAAATGACTTGACACAGTGTTGCTTATCATTTTTGGATGATATACAACTAATCTTTCATTCAAACCCAGTGAGGTCTTCACAGTAACTATGCCCTTGGATTATGTCACTGCAATCAGTGACTGGACAGCAGTAAGACAAAGGTTGCTGCACCTGATGAGTTTGTCCCTATGAGTGTTGATCCACTCTCCTCTGCTGCTGAGAGGAGATGTGGCGCATGGAGTAGAGTGTGCGCACGGGACTTTTGCAACATAGGGATTTTTTTTGATTGATGTAATTTGACCCCCATATTAAGCAGCTGTGTAGATCACGTTTTTTCCACATCAGAAATATTAAACTCAGATCTGTGGTCTCAACTGCTGAACTTGAGATAATCGTACATGCATTCATAACGTCACGCATTGATTATTGTAATTGACTTTTCTCATTACTTAATGTTAGCTGCTCTAAACCGTTTGCAGGTCATACAAAACGCTGCAGTCCGTTTACTCACCAGGGCAAGTTGACAGTCTCACATCGCCCCCCATGCTCACCTCCATCCACTGGCTCCCAGTAGCGATCAGGATACACAAAATTCTCCACCCACGTACACAGCTTTACACGGTGAGGCTACCGCCTTTGTAACTGATTTACGCTTCCCCTACACACCCGCTCGCACTCTCAGGTCTAACGGCTTCGGCATTCGGTCTGTACCTCGTACCTGTGGTGATTGAGCTTTTGAGGCAGTAGCTCCAAACTGTGGAATGCTCGGCCTGCATCCCCACGCCTGGCAGATTCTGTGGACGTATTCACTCAGCAGCTCAAAACGCACCTTTTTAAACTGTTTTAACGTCTTTTGTAAAACCCATGTTTGTTGTTTGTGGCTTAAGAACGTTGCTTTACATTGAGAATACTCTCATGTGTCTGTTATTTAGTGGCTCTTTTGTTCACACAGTGTTTTTCTCTTGCCCTGCAAAGAACTTTGAGATCTTGGTCTGTGTCTATAAATACATTTGACTCACTACTTACTTATTTAAAGGTTGTAGCAGCCATCATGGAAACTGTTCTTCCAAAGTCTGTGTGACGTTCCTCAGAGGGCTCTACTTTACTTCCACAGTCCAAAGACAAACAGCTTAGATCAACTGGCAATCAACAATCAACTATTGTTTATCTAACTGCTTGAACGTGTGAATGTGCTTCGTCTTTGTGAGTTTTTTACATGCCTTTTAAGACTAATGAATACAATAATCAAAAATATGTTTTTACTTGAATTAACAGGAGAGCTTGACAGCACTTGACAGCTGCTAATTGCTATGGTAATGAGAATTGGGAAAAACTTCAAAATTGGAAGAGGATAGAGCTGGTGACAAATACAATGGTTAGCCATTAATAACCGCTTGGGTTAATTGCATCTAGAGGGACAAGGGCATGTAACTAGGAGACAATCCAGACATTTTTCAAAATATTTTTCTGAAAAAAAGGCCAAATGAATAATATATATATATATATATATATATATATATATATATATATATTATTTTTTCTCTGCGGCGCAGTACCAAGTGGTTGGGGAACCCTGCTCTATTTGTTCCCTTTATTTCCTCTTTCTTCACCCAGGACTTTCAATCTTGTCAATTCATTCAGACGTCTCTGATCTTCCAGCCACGTCATTGTACTGTACCTCTTTAATATCATCCTCATTGTCTACAACCGTTGATGAACCAATGATGAAAGTAAAGTATGATTGGAAGCTGGCTGGAGGGGCCTGGGGTGGAGTCGCACTCCGGTTTCGGGCTGAAATGACACCAGATAGCAACCACAGAGAGAACCCCTTTAAAAGTTTGACAGTAACAATATGATTGGTTTAGAGACAGAGGGCTACATCAGGTTGTTGGTTGGTTGTTTAAGCGCGGATGCCCCCAATATCAGCTGGTAGCATAATGCTGGGAGGTATTTATAAATGACCCATGGTGTAAGGACAGTCTTCCTTTGTGAAATACCGCTTAAGCTCCATTACATGACCATTGTGGAAGTTCCACATTAATTCCCAACAGCAATTTAAAAGTCCATACATATGTTTTTGTTTCAAAACCAGAATTGATTTCTGAATGTTTAAATGAGCCCTTTAACACAAACACACATCCAGAGACTTTGTCTCAAAGGCTCATCTAGCCTGTGGCTTGTATAAAGTTCCTGCTCAACAGGCACAGCTCTGAATATGTGTGTGCGTGTGAAGACAGCTTCAAAAGGCCGTCGTCCTTTCTGCTAGTAACGTGAACACTCGGGTGAGTTCACACGACTGCAGGTGACGCGTACAAACACACATGCACACACTCCCTCCCGTGGTGTGCAGCAGCAGGTGGGCTAGTTGGTGTTGTCAGAAGTGATCTTGCAATGCTGTTGGTGGATATTCACTCAGACATCCACTTCATCGCCTTAGATCACCACAGGAGACACCTGCAGCTCTAATTTAGGGTTGGGACCTTTTTGGAATGTGTCAGTCCAGCGCTGCACTTTCTGTTCTCACCCAGAATTATCGGGAGGCGTCAGGACTGATAAAGGAACATGCTCATCTTCAAATGGAAATAAGCTGCAAGGTGAGTGTGGGAGACACACATACATATGTGGTTAGCTGGTACAAGTGTCACCAACTGTGCTAATTCATCTCCTCCAGGCAGTGATTTTTCCCACTGACATGCCCGAATGCAGTCGCTAGAGCCGAGGGGAACCTAAGAGCTGGTGAATGTTCTCTGCAGGTTCCTCACCAGAAGCCAGTCTGCAAAAGTCAAGGAACATGAGTGTCATGCCAATAACTGCAAAACATTTATTGGCAATCAATGTAGTTGTGTTAATATTTCAGCCTGGTCCAACATTGGCATCCATAGAGCTATTCTAATATTCTATGATGGGTTCAGATGGTGAAAACATTGGTCAGAAGGTCCGGTGGCGCTCTGACCGGTCCTTACATATGGAGTAGTGTCTGTGTCAGCACAGCGGGGAGGGGGAGGCCCAGAGCTCAGGATCAGGACAGGCTGGAAATCCCAGATGGGGAACGCTCAGGCAGCACAGGCCGGATTATAACTGAACATCAAATTGTCTTATGTAACACATTGTATTGCGAACGACAGCCACCACCAGCTGTTACGCAATCCACTGACCTGGCAAGGAAGAGACATGCCTGCACATTTGGACTCACAAACACAGACCAGCAACAAAAAAAAAAGATGTTATAGTGTGACAATTTTAAAAAGATTATATTGCTGCTCTTTATGTAAAATGACTGCTGCGACCGCACTCTCTGGTTTTGTATTTTGTGCTAAGAACAGTACTTGAATTATTAAACCAAAACTGAGACAAAAAAACACTTCAGTCAGGGGTAAAAAATGTAAAAGCCTAATGCAATAATTCCAGCTAGTGTTCACATTAGTATACTGGTGATAACCTCACACGGTTAGAACACATAATTAGATGCTTGTTTAACTTCAAAAGTTCTAAATATTTTTAGTTTTGGTTGGATTGGTGGAGACCGTGTGGCTTTTTCAAAGCAATGACTGCATCCTATCTGGACCTGTCCTCCTATGTGGAGATTGTCTCTAGTGTGGAGGATTTGCAGACATATCTTCCATATGTGAATGGTTGAAAAGGGGGGCGGGGGAAGTGTGAAGAACGAGAATCGTGTTCCCGATAGCCATCAAATGGCGGTCATGGGTTCAATCCCGCCCAGCACCTTTCCAGGTGGAGTTTGCATGTTCTCGCCGTGCCTGCGCGGGTTCTCTCCAGGTTGTACCCCGTCTCTCACTCAATGGGGTTGACTCAAGCTCCCCCGCAGTCTCAAAGGATCAGCGGGATAGAAGAGGACTGACTACTGACTTTCAGTCGTTACGTGTGTTGCACAATATTTGAGAGCACAGGAAGGCGACTTATATAACTGCATATAAGTTTATTACTGTCACAAGGTAAGAAATCAGTTATGGGGTACGGTTTGCAGAGTAGGTTTTAATATGAAAAATGTTGTTACCTGTGAGGTGAGTAACTGTTGAGTTGAGCTGCAGGCCGAGCCCTTCTCTGGCTGAGAGGCAGGTTTAGGTGTGTCTCCCAGGCTGGAGGCGGAGAATTGAATGCACCAGGTGGAGATGATCTGGAGGTCAGGGCGGGTTGGAGGCACTCACTCACAGGACAGTGAAGAGCGAGCAGTGTGAGAAAGCGACATTGAAGAGCTTGGAAAGAGGAGACTGCAGGAATAAAGCTTGCAAATACTGAAGAAGGAGCCGGTGAGCTTTTGAGTGGTCGACTAATTATGGCATCAAATGCAAGAAAAAATGTTATATATTTAATGAAATGTGTGTTTTAAAAAGTATTCAAGCTAAAAGTAATTGGATAAAATTGATTTGTGTGTATTCACCAGAGTTAAAAGCTGCTAAAGTTTATAAGGTTAAAATCATCATTAAATAGTGTTTTATGTATTGTAATTAAAATGTATTTAATTTGGTCTTGGGATACTTTAAATTTGGGTTTTCTTTCTACTTATTTTGAGGTTAATTTCCAGTAGATTATAAATTAAGTATGTGATGTTGGGTATGTGAATTGATTCTGGTTTCTTGGGTTATATTTCTTTGACTTTCTATTTGTGTTTGTATTTCAAGGTTTTTCACCTGGTTTGACCTGGACAATTTTAAAAATAGAAAGCAAAGAAGTCTGAATCTTGGTCATTGAGTGGAATCCAGTCTGCCCTTTCAAGTGGGGAGCTGCAGTTTGAACCTCAAAAGTGAGACACTTGACAGTGAAAAACCGCCGCTGGTGCGAAGACTGGAGCGAGGTATCCTGAACTGCAACTGGCCAGGTCACTGGCTATCAAGCCACAAAGATGTGATTGGTTTGGTGACACTGAGACAGACACTGTGCTAGTAACACATCCTGTAATCATGTTGAGACTCAAGTTCCATAAAAGGAGATGGGCTTTTTACAACCATTACTGGATCATCAGGTGTTGCCACCATAGCATGGTGAAAATGATTTGCCTAGTTTCCCAAAACGCCAGTTTGAAGTCACACCCACAACTGAACTGAATCTGCAGAGCACCGGAGTGAATGAACGTTGTCGGTTTTCAAAATCCCTCAATTTAATTCCAATGTGTTGCAGTTCTTTGAGCTGTGACACAAAAGCAGTAAAAAAAGTACTGTATTTTCCTATAAACGGTCTGACTCCTTGGTGTCAGGAGAAAACTTTCGAGAACTGCTTCTCAGGCTTTGCTTTGAACATCATTTCCCACTTCCTTGATGGAAAAACTACTGTTTGGACGATGCTTTCACCAAAAGACAAGAGGCCTTTTTTCTTTCTCCCCCTTTTTTCAACCATCTTCCAATAGTTTGCTCTCTAGCTACTATCTTTGTGTCCTGCAACTACATATACCATTGATAATCGCTAATACTAACAATTCTTCTGATAGCATGAAGGTTGGAAATAACACTGTCAGATTTATCTCATTGAATGTAAGGGGGTTAAATGGCCTAGGAAGAATTGTCAATCAAGCCAGATGAGACCGGCTAGCTTGTTAGACTGTAAGAATCTCTTGCGGACATCATAACTTGGATCACCAGCAACTTTCTGATAAACAGACAAAATTGATGTTATTTCATGAGGCCTAGAGCGCCTTCGAAGTCAGCTGTCTGGTGATAGTTTCTCTGGATGGAATTGCTCTGGTAACCAGCAGAACCGTAAATAATCGTGGGGTTCTTCTTGACCAGGATATGTCCCTTAAGGCCTGCTTTTTTTCATCTACATATAAAATTCGGCACTTCCTGTCTCAAAGTGATGCAGAAAAGGAGTTCATGCGTTTGTTACTTCTAGACTAGATTACTGCAATTCTTTATTATCAGGCTGCTCTTAAGCCTCTCAGGTTGATACAGAATGCTGCAGCATGTGTATTAACAAGAACTAAGAAAAGGGATCATATTGGTTGTGTACCGCTTCCTGGCACTCTGTTAAATCGAGAATAGAATTGAAGGTACTGCACACCTAAAAGGCAGTTGCTGGTGAGGCCCCGTCTTATCTTCCATCGGTTTTACCTCTTTTAACCTTTAGGATTGGAGCTGAGGGTCACACAACCTGGGACTGTTTCCATCACGTGGGCAGGTTTTAAACTCCACCTAAAATATTAAATTCATCTAAAATCAAATTGTGATGCCTGTGTGGAGGGGGAACCAAGAACCCGAGGGGAATTACCCCCCAGGAGGAGTAGGCTTAACAACCTAAAGCTAGCAGCTTTTAGAGTTGTTAAGGAAATGAGATCTGTTACTGAAAATTAGATGCCAGATAGAGACATGTTTTACAGCAAATTAACCAAAGATTAAGCTTGAAGTAAATAATCAAATGTCCAGGGACGTGAGCTGTGTGAGAAGAAATAATTACTTTAGAAAATTAGGGATTTTAAATAAAGTCCTTTATTACAAGATAATCTAAAAAGGCCTTATTAAAACCAGAAAACTAACAGAAAAACACCCTCATGAAAATAATAGACGAGGGAGAAGGGGGAACTCGTCGTTCTATGGAGCATTTTAACCAAATCTACAAATATAAAGATCGCCAAAAGACATGGCTATTTAGGATGAAAGATTGCAAGCAAACTAATTGTATGCAGAATTATACTATAAAATGTAAGGCCCCCCCTCGGCCCCTGAGGATGCAACGTAAAAAACAAACAAAGCATCCTCAGGCGCCGACGGGGGGCCTTACATTTTGGACCCAAAATAAGTCCTTTTAAGAGTCAAACAGACATAAATGTCCAGAAGATCATCAGGTTTAGGACTTTCCTTTAGTATAATTCTGCATACTACATACAATTAGTTTACTCTTAAGATATGTTCACAAGAACATACCAGTACCTACCAGAAGCTGAAAAGCGTTTTGACGTCCTCCGTTTCACACTGAGCTGTAAATAAATACATTAGTTCCATCTACAGTGGAAGGATGGGATCCACTGTAATCACCAGGATGTGGCTAGATGGGATTTCAATTTCATGAAAAATTGTGGTTGTAAATATTACTTATGTGGGGAAATGGCCGCCATGTGCACGGCAGACAGAATGAAATCAAAGGAGCAAAAGCGATGTTAAAATCCCCCCACCTCTTCAAGAAAAATACATTCAAACCTTCATCGAGCATCACATGTTCAAAGTCAGGCGTCACAATACGGCACGCATTCCTGTAAACAAGGGCGGAGCCTCCGGCATGTGTCGGTACATCTGGCTGTATGGTGTGGTGTGATCGGTCCTTATTGGGGGTTACTAGGCCCCCCATTGGTCACAGTCAGTTTGCTCCACCTCCTCTGACTGAGAAGTTCTCTGTTCTGTTGAACTTCCACCCGAACATCAAACACCTCCTGTATGGCTTTCTTGAAGCAGTGGAAGTTGTAGTCGATCAGTCCTGTGACGGACAGAGAGAAGATACTAATATTTAAGACCTTTACACCTTCCTGAAGACTCCAACTGTCTGTAAATGACACTTTTGAAGAGGAAGACCGACCTTATCTAACAGACTAGGTATCGCCAATTACCAAGAGCGAGGCTGTAGCTTTGAAAGTGTCAGTCAACCACGGTTCGGACTGAAAAGATGTTCATGGTCCCCAGAGGATGATCCTTACTGACCTTGGTGATCCTGACTTTGTATTCAAATCAGGACACATTTCTTTGCTTAGTTAAGACAAAGTATTGGACAAACGCTTGTAAAACAAATAACAGCGTGACACAGATACTGTCAAAGGGTTTTTACATATCAGTCTGTTGTACTCATAGCTGGCGAGTTGGGGACATTACTTTGAATGTGTCTTGAGTGCGTGGGCCTGATGTAATAAGAAAAAAAGCAAAAGATAATCTCTTAGACTGTAAACTTTTACGAGTGTTTAATTACTTCTTAATGCTGATAATCACAATAATGAATATGTGATGAAATTAGTACAATCTGAAACACAGTTTGTAAAGTGTGTAAAATCAGCTTCTGATGGGGACAGGATGCAGGAAAGCTTTCAGCTATTTCATACGGTGTCCCTGAAGTGCAAAACACAACGGCAAATAGGAAAACACAATGAAATTAACTTCTTACGGAAAGGGGAGGGCCTTATAGCAGAGGACGGACCCTTCTGATTGGACAGACGGACTGTGTCTTTTAACAGGAAATGATACAGGGCGCTTTGAGCGTGACCATTATGCATTTCAGTCTCTTGTCACGCACTCGGACAAGTGCCACACATCCAATTCCTCACGCCAAGGAATCGGACTCCGGTCCCCGAGCCATGACGGCCGTAGTGTCCGCGGTACACCCCCCGCCCCTCGTCGGCCATAGCGTCCGTGGCGTCCACCAGCCGTAGCGTCCGCGACCCCCCCATTTAATTTCTTGATTACGATAATATTTAGAAAGCAGCATTTCTCAGCTTTCACAATCCGATATATAAGGAGTCACGGTCATTTGAATCCTTCGTGTCACTTTCCGTCGCCGGCGAAAGGCTTCAAATTAAGACGGTTAAAAGACAGACAGACAGTCCGTCTGTCCAATCAGAAGGGTCCGTCCTCTGCTATCTGCTGTAAGGTCCTACCCTTTCCGTAAGAAGTCAATGTCGTTGTGTTTTCCTATTTGCCGTTGTTTTTTGCACTTCAGGGCCACCGTAATTTCACGCGGCTATCTGCCCAAAGCTTCTTTCATCTTTCATGAACACATTTTAGGCGACAAATCGCCACTCCTGTTGCTGAATCTCCCCTCATTAGATCTCCAAGGCTGTATTTAATGCTGAGAGGCTTTGGTTGGGGAGGAGGGGTCCGGAATGCCAATCATTGCCAGAATTGGCAACCTTCTCACTAGATTTAGAGATTTTTGTTTTAATGCAGGCTGCTGGCTTCTTTCACTGGAGTTTTTTTTTTTCTAGATTACTAACTTTGAAGGTATTTTTGGACCAAATTAGAATAGTTGATTTGTTTGACTAGCAAGGGCATTTGTTTTATTGTTGCTTTTATTGTATTGTATTTATTGTATTGTATTTTGACTTTATTGTATTGTATTTTTCTGAGGTGTTTCTATATTGGCAATGTTTTTATTCTATATTTTGTTTGTTGAGTTAAAAAGATTCCTCGCTAGGGTATATAGCATAATGACATGGAAGTGTGTGTGTGTGTATATATATATATATATATATATATATATATATATATATATATATATATTACACTTCTAAGTATATACTCACTTTTCTTTTGGTGGAACGTAGTTTCCAGTTGTCCTGTTAGTTTGTAGTTGGCTTTTATTGTTTACTGACTGTAAATGAAAGTATAAGCAGTTGCCTGTTTGGAGCCGGTGGCTCTGTAATACTCACTTTGACCTTTAACATTATGTCTGTTTGTCTCGAGTTTCCAACATAATATTCTGGTAGAGCAGACAGCTCTGTGTGCCCCACTGTAAGACACCGACTGTTCCAGGCTTCTCAATATGTATATATGAGCTGAGAGAACCGAACCAAACTGCTGATAGGTGTACCCGAGTAAGAATAACTACTGAAGACCTGACAGCAGCCAGCAGACATACAGGTACATGCGGTCGATGAGGATAACAAGTGGGTGCTGCTTCACACCACCACTCACACACAGTAAGACACGGGAGATGCAATTCATCTTTTGAAAAGTGCTACTTTAGGTTGTTATGCTGCAGAATTTGTGGCTCGGAAGTCAGTAGCTACAAACAAACCATTGCAATATAAGCCGTTAACTCATTGTAAGTATTTGCTGCTGTAGAGGTTGACCTGGGGCGAATGCCTCAGCCCGTGTGACAATGCTGGGAGTGAACACTCCTTTCTTTCATCAGCAGCCAGGGTGTGAGTACTCTTGAGAGAGGCAGGGAGCGCCCTACTGCTCCCAGCAGCTGACCGGCCCGCTACATCATTATAAAGCACTCTGTGTAATGGCAGAAGAGAATTCACACAAACCCACTGGGTGGTGCTTCACTTTGTCGGTTCGTCAGGAAACCTGTTGTGCAGGAGACCAAACATCTTTAAAAAAAATTGATTTAAGTTCATATCGTTTTTGTAGCCTTCTTGTCAATCAGCCATTGGATTTGCCAATCTGTTCTAATATTTAGTGCTGGTAGTACGTCATCCCTTGGTTGACATGTTTAAGAAGTGTCTGAAAAAACTCACCATTTAGTCTGTATCAGGAGATACTTCAGTGCAGAAGTGTCTGAAGACTTGGCCATCAGGTGGCTACTCGTCTAGTCAATGGGGGAATTATGCTACTATCAAAATATCAAACTCAAGGCTTCAAGACCACAAACCTGTTGGGACGACTACCTCCCCTTAGATCCAGTCCATGTCTGCTAAGCAGAAAGCACCGGGCTCTCAGCTACTTCCAATGAAAAACCACCTGTGTTATTACTATACACACAGAGCAATTGACGTGCCATGAAGAGCAAGGAAATCCACTT
This sequence comes from Gasterosteus nipponicus, assembly GCA_014132575.2. Taxonomy (NCBI): domain Eukaryota; kingdom Metazoa; phylum Chordata; class Actinopteri; order Perciformes; family Gasterosteidae; genus Gasterosteus; species Gasterosteus nipponicus. The sequence continues at coordinate 215,758 of BMAF01002688.1, read as the reverse complement.
CAGGAGGGAGAGAGGACGATGGGATAAACAACTTTCACCAAGGAGATCGCCGCTTGTGTCCTTACTGGAACTATGACTTATTTTACAGTAGTCTTATAACATAACTAAAGTTTGTTCATTCATCACTCCATGCTGGTTTACCTTTTCTCTCAAAGCTTTCCTTACGGACAAAGCAGACGATCGCAAGGAACTTGGTGACCTCCTTCAGGTACATGACCGTGGTGTTGTTCAAGTGGATGATGGCCATGGACTCCTCGTCGTAGGGTAAACCAGCTTCACTGTCCGTCAGGCTGGTGCAAGGGAGACAGGAAAACACACTTCCCTGAATTCCGGTAAGGAAAGTCATTGTGTCCCTATTTCAGAAACACTGAGGAAACAGTCCTAGGAGGTTGCATGTGAGCAGATTGAAAGGCTTTGTGTCAACTTTTTCTTTTGGATTATATAAAATGAGTTGAACATAATGTTTATGATGTTATGAAATTGGATGGTATCGATGAGGTTAGGAACCGGTGAGGTAAGCAGGATTCCAGGTTCGACCACAAAATGGAGCTAGAGAGGAAGGTCATAAACTACCTCGGTGTGGACGTGGACTTGTGGAAGGCAGAGGCGTCCACTAATGGTGGAACTAATGGACCCATCCTGTGAGATACAAAAGGCCTATTCTTGAGGAGCAAAGGCAGAATTTCCTGAAAACCATACTTTTTGGTCATATAGAAAGGGTGGAAGGAGATTCTCTATTTCACGATATATTACACTATTAATAGCGTATTTGTCAAGGTTGGGTAGGAAGGCAGGACTCAAACGCAGACTTTAAAGCAAAAAGACTTTAATAGTCATAAACTCCAACAAAGCAAAAGGCCAACGGGCAAAAAACACATACAAGTACCGGGGGGGAAAAGGCAGGCAGGACTGAGGACCATCCAGGACAAAAGACAATGACGCCACAAGTGACAAACAACACACACTGCTTAAATACACAAGGGAGGTGCAGGTGATTGGACACAGGTGGAAACAATCCGACAATCAGAGGGGATGACAGGACCAGGCAGGAAGTGAAGTTACCCGGGGACACGAGAGGTTTACTTTTGAAGTTAAATATAAGTACACATCTTGTATGTTGCCACAGAACCCCCGGCCCCCCCACAATCCCCCAGAATTTCTAAATCTGGGTCAGCACTCTGATGATAAGACTAATTTGCAAGCGTGAAGAATTGTTTTTTGCCATGGAGTAAGTAAAGCAAATATAACCTGAAGTCTTATGCATTGTTCACATCATCAACCGCTTTTATTCTTTACACGCAACAACATGACGTCAAGATGTAACCCAAAACGGTACCAAGGTCGCTAAACCCTGTCCAAACAATACAGCATTTCTAAACGTGTGTGCTGCTTTTAAAGGACACTTTAACCCCCCATTGCTTGCTATTTCACTGAGTTAGGTTATTTACTGTGGAACCCATCAAAAAGTGGAAGAGGGAAGGAGCTACCTGGCCTGGAGGAAGACCAGGGCCCCATGTGCATAGGGGCTTACCTCTACGCACAGCCTCGGCTCTGGAACCACACTCCTGGACAGAGGATGGACTCTATTCTACTCTGGAGAGGCCCATGGTGTGAGGTGCCAGGCGGGTGTGGGGATACTCACAAGTCCCTGGCTGAGTGCTGCTACATTGGAGTTTACCCTGGTGGACAAAAGGGTCACTAAAGAGCAGCTCGGAGTATTCAGCCTTTTTGGAGACCCTGAATGGAGTCCTGCATGGGGCTCCAGTAGGGACTCCATAGTCCTATTAGGAGACTTCAATGCGCACGTGGGCGACGGTGGAGATAACTGGAGAGGCATGATTGGGAGGAATGGCCTTCCTGATCTGAACCCGAGCAGCTGTTTCTTATTGGACGTGCCAGTCCCGGATTGTCCATAATAAGAACTATGTTGGAACATAAGCATGTGTACAATAGAGCTTTTCTCACATTCTTGTGGAGGTAGGGGACATTGAACCAGAGTGGTGTATGTTCAAAACTTCCATTGCTGAAGCTGCGGCAGTGAGTTGTGGCCTCAAGGTCTTAGGTGCATCAAGGGGGGCGGTAACCCTCGAACCCCGTGGTGGACACCGGTGGTCAGGGAAGCCGTCCGACTGAAGAAGGAGGCCTTCCGGGTTATGATACCCGGTGGGACTCTGGAGGCAGTTGCAGAGTACCGACAGGCTTGAAGGGCAGCAGCCTCTGTTGTGATGGAGGCAAAGCAGCGAGTATGGGAGGAGTTCGGGGTAACTATAGAGAACGACTTTCGGTTGGCACCAAAGTGCTTCAGAAAGCCCATACGGCACCTCAGGAGGGGGAAATGGGGAACCATCCAAGCTGTGTACAGTAAAGATGGGACCCTGCGACTGAGGAGGTTATCTGGCGGTGGAAGGAACACTTTGAGGTACTTCTGAATCCAACTACTTCGTCGTCTTTGGTAGAGGCAGAGCTGGAGGCGGAGGAGGGGTCATCGTCAATTTGCCTGGTGGAGGTCACTGAGGTGGTCAAACAACTCCATAATGGCAAAACCCTGGGATTAATGAGATACGTCCAGAGATGCTAAAAGCAATGGGTGTTGGGGGGCTGTCTTGGATGACACCCCTCTTCAACATTGCGTGGAAGTCTGGGACAATGCCAAAAGAGTGGCAGGCCAGGGTGGTGGTATCTCTCTTCAAAAAGGGGGACCAGAGAGTGTGTGCCAACTACAGGGATATCACACTACCCAGCCTCCCTGGTAAGGTCTACTCCAAGGGGCTGGAAAGGAGCGTTTGGCCGATAGTCGAACCAAGGAGTGAAGAGGAACAATGCGTTTTTCGTCCTAGTCGTGGAACGACGGACCAGCTCTTTACTCTTTCACGAATCATGTAAGGCAGTGGTCCCCAACCACCGGGCCGCGGACCGTTTAGTACCGGGCCGCACCACAGAAAGCTTATATGCATACGGGCTGAGGGGGCCTTATTTGGAGGCATCCAATCCCCATACGGCCAAAGCGAGAGCTGTGTTCGGGTGCCGTAAGTCGAAGGCGTTTCCAGTGAAGGAGTTCAAGTACCTCGGGGTCTTGTTCACGAGTGAGGGGAAGATGGAGTGTGAGTTTGGCCGGAGAATCGGAGCAGTGGGAGCGGTATTGCACTCGCTTTACCGCACTGTTGTGACAAAAAGAGAGCTGAGCCGGAAGGCAAAGCTCTTAATCTACCGGTCAATCTTCGTTCCTACCCTCACCTATGGTCATGAAGGATGGGTCATGACCGAAAGAACTAGGTCACGGGTACAAGTGGCCTAAATGGGTTTCCTCAGGAGAGTGGCTGGCGTCTCCCTTAGAGATAGGGTGAGAAGCTCAGCCATTTGTGAGGAGCTCGGAGTAGAGCCGCTGCTCCTTTTGCGTTGAAAGGAGCCAGTTGAGGTGGTTTGGGCATCTGGTGAGGATGCCCCTTGGGCGCCTCCCTAGAGAGGTGTTCCAGGCACGGCCAGCTGGGAAAGAGGCCCTCGAAAGACCCAGGACTAGGTGGAGTGATTATATATCTGCACTGGCCTGGGAACGCCTAAATATGGCCCAGGAAAGGGAAGTTTGGGTCCCCTGCTGAAGCTAATGCCCACGACCCGACCCCGGTCGGTAGTGTCATCTTTTTCTCTCTTTGATGCAGAGCGGATTACCTTCACCTCCACTCTATCGTGAAACGTCACCATTTTGTGGACTTTATTTGGCATATTCTGTGTTCTCTCTGTACAGAGGTCAAGGAAAGAAGAGGCTAAATCAATCCTCCCCCACTCATTTTAATTCACCTTTTACTAGGGGTGTAACGATTCATTCACTGAATCGATTAATCGATTTATATTCCTGCGATCCAACTGAATCAATCTGTGCTCCGCAAATCGGCATTCCGGACGACATATATCGATTGAAATGGTACATAATCGATTGTATCGATACTTTGGATTGGATTAAAGTACAAAAACGGTATGGATGTGTGTTTGTTTGTTTTTTAGCACTTTAGACACGTTAAACGTTACTGGATTCAGTCTGCCTGTCTGTGACGTCATCAGTACGCAGCGGCAGCCGCGTGAAACTCTGAACAACAACAAAACACAGCGTGGAGGAGACGACTGCGAGCAAGATATTTACAAACCAACTTATCGATCCAGCGCGTGGAAACATTTTGGCTTTTGCAAACACGGAGGTGTTCTAAATAAGTCGGTCGCTGTTAGACATGCGACCCTACAATGTGGTTGAAAATCCGGGGTTCTGTAAATTGATCCAAACATTGTGTAATTATTGTGTAATGTTTACATTGAAAATGGCACTTCATTCAAATAAAAGGTTAATACATTTGCCATTAATTGTTGTTTGCTTGTTTAAAATATAATTAATTTAAACCTGATTTCCTTACAAGAAACAACATGGATCTCGGACTGGTACCCCCTTTACAACAATGTCTTGGTGTGTTTTTTTTGGTCAGCGGGACACACGATTGCTGTAGTCTGAGACCACCAGAGAAAGGTGATACAGACAAGTATCGCAGCACTTTGAGGCCACAATGCACTTCAACTATGTAGCTGGACAGGTCCATCCTTCAGTGGGAGAATGTACTTACAAGATAATTCTCCCCCATCAAAGTGTCAGAAGTAATACATGGATTATTTGGATTAAAGGGCAAAAACACTCACTCACCTGTGACTTTTGGCATACAAAATGACATTTGGCATTGACAACAAAACCTGAGAAGAAAAAGCTGCTGGCCTTGAAACAGATGTTGTACTGAGCTTGAAAAAAAGAGTTAGGCATGAATAAATATTTTATATTCTCTTAATTCTCTTAAAAATATTTGAATGCCAAGTTACCCAGAAGAATTTTGCTTTTTTGTGCTCAATGTTTCCTTATCAAGTCAGGTCTTATTTTCACTGTAGTATGGAATGATTGATTAAAGGTTGTCGCTCTCTTTCGTCAGAGGATTTGCATGACCTTAAAATGATCTCTGAGGACTAAATCCCTTTGCTGTTAGATTTGCCATCTTCCATGACCTCTTCAGTGCTTTCTTGACCTGATACCACCCCGGAGGCTGAGGCCGATTAGTATTTTATTATAGGCTAGTGAAAAAACTGAGTGAAATGAGCCAGAAGTATCTAAGTAGCCACCATGACAAGAGCTGTTCAAATGCCCGATCCATATCTGCACTCTTACAGACAAAGACTTTGAGGCTAACTCCGTGAGGGTTTAGGTCTGTCCAAATGTCAAGTCGTGTTCGAGGCTCTCTGGTAGACATTTTGAGCTCTTTCATGAACCCTTTCCGTAAGTCAGCATTGGATGCGGACATGGCCCGAGGGAATTACCCACAAGTCATTGCAATGTGATGTTAAAAAAGGGAACACCAGTGAACGCATGAAGGGGTAAAAAAAGTTAACAAAAAGGACAGCAAATGTGGGTTCTGACTGTCAAAATAAAATGCATACATTTAAAATGTTGAGGATCAAAGACGGAGAAAAAAAACACATTCATTCATGAAATAATTTAGTCATTGAAGCAATTTTGACAAAAACTACACAAAACATACTCAATTGTAAATCATATTTTTTGACGTCATAATGGTGACGTGACCTGTGGCAGCAAAGTGCTGTCCCATTCCCATTTACACTATTTAAAGCCCTCACTCTCAACCACTTACCAGGTGACATCAGTTAAGACCTAAGTCAGTTATAGCAATAATAGTTATTACCTGTTATTACTCTTTTGCTAATACTTTTAAATGGTTTTTTTTCTTCAAGTGTACTTAGTACATTGAAAACCAGTTGCCGGTGTTGCAGAGATGAGATTCCAATTGTCTCTTAGCATGAAAGTGTAACACATACACATGAATGCAATGAAGAATATCATTGGGCAAAGCGAAGGAGTCCCCCGACCCCTTTAAGAGTCCACACAGCGCATCTCCTTAAGTCTATAACAGGATGACAATTCCAAAATAAGCTTCCCTTTTTATGGGGTACAACAGTTAGTTAGAAAGCCAATCATGAAATATTAATTTCACAGGTAGAGGAACACAGGGCTAAACAGCTGGATGAGATCCGCAGGTTTGACTTCTAGAAGCAAATAATTCAACACAGGTGTCTAGGAACCGACCTAACAAAATTAATTTAATTGAATAGAATTCAGAATAATTTAATGAATTATTTAAGCATCTTTTTATCTGTTTATTAAATTTAAATTAGTCTAGTTTGTTTTCCATACAGCTGTACAGCTGTTAACCAGCCAGCGTGGTTTGGTTTGCTGGATTCAGCAGATGTGTTGTCAGTCAAGACAATATGGTGTTTGGTTTAAGGGAATATGTAGGACATGTACACAAAGCAATAGAGGTTATTTAAGCAAATTGAGGAAACTTCAACACGGCGTGAGGCCCCACTCCCCTCCAGCACCTCTAGAGTGAGTGATGACAATAGACAGATGATCCTGCCATCAAACTTCAGCTTTGTGTGAACAAAGCACTAGACAAGCTACCATTACAGAAAGGAAGGGGGTCTGGGGTCTCTCTGTTTGGTTCAGTTCCCGTGTGATGACGACAGACTGTGAAATGTAGCATTGTGACTCCTCTGGCAGTTGCAGATCGGCGTAGAGAATGCTGGCTGTCACACTCAGATTTGATCAATGAATCAAATTCTAGCAGTGCCATGGTCAGTTGGTGGTGGTGTGTCCAATAGAGAACATGGCTGCTCAGTGACTGTAGGAGCATGTATCTCTGAATTTATACTGCTAAAAAAGACATATCTGTACCTAAACAGTACTTCTAATATAATTTGAAATGTGAACTTGTACTCTTATCTGTCATCCTCTCTTGTGTACCCACACTTTTCCAGCCAGCTCTCTAGAGAAATGTCCTTCCTGACGGATCACTTCATTCCAACACAACAGTCAAAAAGAAGAGTAAGTGGAAGATGTTCTTTGCCCCACAGTCCCGGCTTTGCCTCAGTATACCAAATACTTTGGTTTTCCGTTAACAAAATGAATTAAATAATGACAAACATTTTGATATGTTGTTGCTACTCAACGACCATATAATTATCATATCCGGTGGCAAATCAGACCAAAATGATGCGGTTATGGTTCGGTGTTACTGTCATAACCACACAACATGTGACCCTCATCACACAGTTACGACGGAGGCAATATATTTTTGTTTGACATGGCACTTTCCTGAAAGCTGTTCTGGGACAGAGATTAGAATCTAATTATACTCCCAGCTGGAGTGATAATTGAGGGGAGACCCGAGTGGAATGGTGAGGATAGGCTGTGGCATCAGTAGCACAGACAGTCGCTTTGGGCTTTACTTCACATTTTGCTCTGGACTATTACAACCAGTAAAGCAGTTCAAAGAACGACTGTGTGTACGTCCCCATGAGGAGGAAAATTATTTCAGCCACTTGAACAGCTGAAGCTTTATTTGTTGAGGGAACCCGGGAACCCCCCGCCGTGTGGGCTGCCACTACAAGTGTTCTCTTCCAACAATGGAAATACAAGTTCCCTGATGCGTTTGAAAAGCAGTTATAGTATAAACATACAAAGCTTTTAATACCTATGAGTCTTTGATCCATCCACACATCTCACAGAGTTTCCTCATGTGTAAAGCTTCAGATAGCAAACCAGAAGGGACTCCATCATTCTGTCTTTCAAACATTTTCTAATTCTTTATTTGACTAAAAGACGTGGAGAGTAGGGTAAGTTTATCTCACCAGGTGTTATCTGCTTCAATAGAATACCCTTTTAGAGCTGTTACAGCACATCACTCTGAAGGCTTTAAGAGATTCACATCCTGTGAGTGTTGCTGGTATATATTTGGACTTGGAGGGACGTAGATGTTGCATACATCTCTGATAGGGTAGCAGCCTGTAAATCACAAGGTATCCCCTTCCTTAGCGACTTACAATTAGTAAATTTTTAACCATAAGGATACAAACTCAAAAAGTACAAGAAACAAGTGCAATTTCATGAAATATGCCGATTTAGAACTTGCTAGAGATAAATTCAACTTGTAATGGCTTTAACTGCAACAATTTGTTAGTGTTTTTAGTCAAGGTAGAGTCTGAAGAGGTCTTTAAACTGCGTCGGAAGACGTGAAGGCTCTCTGTGGTCCTGATGTCTTCAGAGAGCTCGTTCCACCATTTAGGAGCAGGACAGAAAGAGTGGTGATCCAGTCGAGTGTTTTGCTCTCAGTGAGGAGGAACAAGCAGTTTATCACATGCAGAGCGGAGAGTGCGGGTCGGGATGTCGGGTTGGACCAGGTCCTGGATGTGACTTGGACCCCATCCATTCACAGCATGGTACGTGAGCACCATGTTTAGAACTGGATGAGCCACCGGTACCAGTGAAGAGAGCGGAGGAGTGGAGGAGTGTGGGAGAACTTAGGAAGGTTAAAGACCAGTGGAGCTGCTGCATTCTGGATGAGCTGCAGAGGTGGAATGGTGGTAGCAGGAGACCTGCAGGAGAGAGTTACAGTAGTCCAGGAGGGAGACGACAAGAGCCTGAATCAGTACCTGGGCCGCCTTTTGATTGTCGCAGTAATCAAGTGTCACACTGAGGTTCCTAGCAGTCAAAGTGGGCGTTAACATGGAGTTGCCAGAGTCTTTTCCAGGAAAGAGAAGTAGTTCAGTCTTGTCGGGGTTGATTTTCAGATGGTGGGCGGATCCACTGAGAGATGTCAGTCAGACAGGCAGAGATCCGTGCCGCCACCTGGGTGTCCGAGGGAGGGAAGGAGAGAATTAGTTGCTTTAGAGAGAGAGAGAAGGGGACCTAGGACGGAACCCTGAGGAACTCCCGTAGTAAGAGGACAAGGTTCTGACAAAGATCCTCGCCAGGTTACCCGGTAGGTGCGGCCGTCGAGGTAGGATGAGAGAAGGGAGAGAGCAGAGCCTGAGAGACCAAGTTCCTGAAGGGAGGAAATAAGGATCTGGTGATTGACTGTGTCAAATGCAGCAGAGAGGTCCAGAAGGATGAGGACAGAGGAGAGAGAGGAGCTCTAGCAGTGTGGAGTTGCTCTGACACAGCAAGGAGAGCAGTCTCTGTGGAACGGCCTTGAAGCCTGACTGGTGGGGGTCAAGGAGGTTGTTATGGTGGAGACAGGAGGAGAGATGGTTAAAGATAACAAGAGGTGAGATGAGATAGGTGAGGAAAGGAAGAAGGTCAGGAGCGATTGTAGAATATGGGATGGAATGGGGTGAAGAGGGCAGGTGGTGAGACGGGCAGCGGTTACTAAAGGTAATAACTTCACGGGGTGAAAAAGAGGGAAGCGAGGGCGATAGAGGTGAAGTCAGTCGGACACAAGTAGTAGGAGATGGGTTTGAGAAAGGAGTGTATGTCAGCTTTTATTTTGGTGAAATATTTGAATAGTAGTCTCCCGGAAGAAGGGTGGAGGGGGAAGGAGGACGGGGGGGAGTTCGAGGTGGTTGGAGGAGATAGAAAAGAGTTTTTGGGGGTTAGAAAATGAAGATTCAATTCTGGATTGGTAGAAAGAGCTTTTGGCTGCAGAGATAGAAGCAGAAAAAGAGGAAAGAAGAGATTGAAACGCAAACAGGTCATCAAGTTGTTCATATTTACGCCATCTCCTTTCCGATGCTCGCATGGTGGCTCTCACAGCACCGGTTCAGACAGCCATGGTGCCAGAGGGGATTTGCCAGTCCATCGTGTTGTAAGAGGAACGAGAAAGAAGGACATATTTGAAAGTCTCTGCGGCAGCAGAGGATGTACGAGTGAGAAAGAGTCAGTTGAAGGGAGAGCTGATAGAACAGAGGAGGGAGCGAATGTTGTCCAAACAGGTACAGAGTCAGTTGATGGGATCGTTAGTTATAGAGAGTGGGAGAGAGTAAGAGATGAAGAAGTGGTCAGAGAAGTGAAGTGGAGTTACAGTGAGGTTAGTGGTAGAGCAGTTTCTGGTGAAGATGTAGTCAAGGTCATTGCCGGCTATCTGAGTGGGAGGAGAGGGACTGAGTAACAGTGCGAAAGTAAAAGGTCAGATGACTTCTCTGTCTGGATGTTAAAGTCGCTCAGGAGGGGGAGCTGGAAGTTGGAAGTCAGGGAAGATGGACAGAAGGTCAGGACGGACAATATTTAATTGTACCGGGTGAGTAACTGTCACAGCATGAAATTCACCGTAGGCTGGAAGGTGAAAGCTCCATTTGGGTTAAATGAGTAAACCTGTGGCACCACAATTCTTTTAGTTTGACTAAATGCACCATAATTTACTAAATGAAAACTGCTGTATTAAAGACTTGGGATTGACACCATAAACTTACAATGTTTACTGATGGAATAAATAAAGAGATAAGTAGTAATTTTCTTTGTGTATTCCCTACAACCATTAGACTCCACATCGGCCATCCTCCAGGAGTTTTTGTCCTGAGCAGAACACTTGCTGACCGTACTGGCTGACATTTATTCCTCTTTATTGGCAGCAAACACAAATCCCATGGAGCCTGCCGATGATTGTGCTGTATCCTGATCCACACAAGATATTCGAGGCTGACAAACAGCAACGTTACCGTGACAAGCAGCAGGGGGGCCATTAGGGTTGTCACGATACCAAAATTATGACTTCGATACTATACCTGCCAAAATGTTACAGTACCCGAAACTTACGATACCACAAATAGGATACTGGAATATTTATCTATGATAATAAATAAAACATCTGTAAGGTTCCCTTTTTTACCAGCTTGCTTCTGCCCAGCTAAATGGATAAACAATAAAGCATATAGAGTTTAATATTCTCACATTCATATTTTATCTTAATTCATGGAATCCTTATTTTTCCTTAAATAAAAAGAATTAGGTCAAAATCCACCAGCATGTAGCCTATTGCATCAAGTGTGTGTTATTTGGTACAATTCTGTGTGCATTCTGACCTCATGATCACAAAGAGTGAATGAGTGAAATTGTAGGTTATTTTGCATGTATATATTTCTGAGGGACTATTCAGTAACTTATTTGTGGTCTTTGTCTTGTGTTGCTCGATGTTTGACTGTTAGGAAAGTTGTCGTCAAGTTAGCCAACAAAGCTACATGGCTATCAACTATCATGGTTTCACCGTGTGACGCACGTGTTTGCATGTTTTCACGCCACATATCACACTTCTTCCACGCTGGTTCATCTCCAACCTCGCCGACGGTAAACGGCGCATCTGTAACCCGATTCGCTGCAGCTCAGCTCGCTCAGCACCAACTCAGGGGCCGTTAAAGCTCCAGCAGACTGGAGTCTGACAGAAGCCTGTTACTACTGGTTGGCCCTCAGGGCATCCTGCTGGAGAGGCTTTATTTGAACCCAAAACATGGTGTTTTGCAGAAATCAAACAGCTTTGTTCCTTAATTTCTTCTTTATTCAGTATTTGAGCAGCGTACAGTTACAAGAGGGATTTAATATCGAAAAGGGAGCGGACATGGACTAGATATAAGAAGGGGAAATGCATAGTAACGCCACCCATTGGTTGGCGGACTGATGTTTTTTGCAACTAGTAAACAGAAGTGATCATAACTGAACCAAGGAGGAGTGAAGTAGAGACACGGTATAAGTCTCTGGTAGAAAGAAGTCCCCATCGTAGTTGTAACACTAATTCTGACGTTTTCTGTTTTGTGACAGTACAGAATTCCCTCTGGCTGGTAAAGAGAGTCTCTAGGCTTACCCATAGATGCAGGAGATGTCGATGACCACGTCAATCATGTCACAACACAGCTCGTACGTCTGCATGTCCACTGGGCTGCTGTCCGTGGCAATGTTAATCTTACTGACCACGTCGAACAGGAAGGCCTTCTCAATGCCCGAGTTCTGAGGACAGACGCAGACACAAAGAGAAGCATCACCAGGAGCAGACCCTGCTGCAGGCAAGGACATGACTTTACCCTACACACAATGTGTCTAAAACATTGTCTTGTACTTCTAGGAGGATCGGGGAGGGTAGAGACATGTTGCGACGTTTTAGGACACGTTGTGTTTTCATTTTCAGTTGACCTTTAACCACAACAGTTCTAAAGCTGGTTGAAGATACCAGTTGTGAGTGACAATTCCATGATATTCAGTAGTGTACAGTGGGTACGGAAAGTATTCAGACTCCTTTAAATGTTTCACTCTGTTTTATTGCAATCGTTTGCTAAAATAAATTTAAAACAAATTTATTTCTCATTAATGTAGACAAATTTTTGCAAATTTATTAAAAGAAAACCTGAAATATCATAAGTATTCAGACCCTTTTGAGCTAGAACAGCCAGTCTTCTTGGGGAGATTGTCACACCTGGGTTTGGGGATTCTCTGCTATTCTTCCTTGCAGATCCTCCTCAGTTCCCTCAGGTTGGATGGTGAACGTTGGTTGACAGCCATTTTCAGGTTTTCAGCATCCAGAGATGCTCAATTAGGTTTACGCCAGTGAATGGTCAGAGTTGTTCCGAAGCCACTCCTTTATTACTTTAGCTGTGTGCTTAGGGTCAATGTCTTGTTGGAAGGTGAACCTTCACCCCAGTCTGAGGTCCTGAGCACTCTGGATGAGGTTTTCTTCCAGGACATCTCTGTACACATTCATCTTTCCTTCAATTGCAACCTTGTCGTCCTGTCCCTGCAGCTGAAAAACACCCCCATAGGATGATGCTGCCACCACGTTTGTATTGGGCAGGTGATGAGCGGTGCCTGGTTTTCTCCACACATACTGCTTAGAAATAAGGCCAAAAAGGTCAACCTCAGACCAGAGAATCTTATTTCTCATAGTCAGAGTCCTTCATGTGTTTTTTGGCACTGTCTTATATGCACTGAGGAGAAGCTTCCGTCGGGCCACTCTGCCATACAGCCCTGACTGGTGGAGGGCTGCAGTGATAGTTGACTTTGTGGAACTTTCTCCCGTCTCCCTGCTGCATCTCTGGAGCTCAGCCACAGTAATCTTTGAGTTCTTCTTTACCTCTCTCACCAAGGCTCTTCTCCCCCGATTGCTCAGTTTGGCTGGACGGCCAAGAGTTCTGGTCGTCCCAAACATCCATTTAAGGATTATGGAGGCAACTGTGCTCTTAGGAACCTTGAGTGCTGCAGAAATTCTTTTGTAACCGTGGTCAGATCAGTGCCTTGCCACGATTCTGTCTCTGAGCTCCTTGGGCAGTTTCTTCGACCTCACGATTCTCATTTGCTCTGACGTGCACTGTGAGCTGTAAGGTCTTATATAGACAGGTGTGTGCCTTTCCTAATCAAGTCCAATCTGTTTAATTAAACACAGCAGGACTCCAATGAAGGAGTTGAACCATTTCAAGGAGGATCAGAAGAAATGGACAGCATCTGAGTTCAATATGAGTGTCACAGGAAAGGGTCTGAATACTTATGACAATGTGATATTTCAGTTTTTCTTTTTTAATAAATTTGCAAAAATGTCTAATTTCTTTTTTTCTGTCAAGATGGGTTGCTGAGTACTAAGGAGAAAAAAAAAAAGAACTTTTTTGTACGTGGTTCAAGTAAGTCGATCAACTGAACAATGATCAGGCTATCTTGGTTCCTCAAAGGCGGTAAAACTGTCTCGTTAGTTTGAACCAGATGTCAATCATCAGGATAATCGCACATGCACGTCATACATTAGAAGGCGGACGAGTCGATCACAGAAACCAGGATTTTTAACGGTATAACGGCAAATAAACTTAAAGGAAGAGCGTATTTTTTCTTTGCTGACAAGCAGGAGATGATCATGCGGAGATAATATGTGTATTTGAATCACTTCACTCCACTTTGGCAACTCCGTGTTAACGCCCACTTTGACTGCTAAGAACCTCAGTGTGACACTCGACAACACATCACTGACCACACGATCCTGTAGATCGAGTATCTACAGGATCGGGACATCAGGAGAACACGTCCTCTTCTCACTCAGAAGGCAGCGCAGGTACTGATTCAGGCTCTTGTCATCTCCCACCTGGACTACTGTAACTCTCCTGCAGGTCTCCTGCTACCACCATTCCACCTCTGCAGCTCATCCACAATGCAGCAGCTCCACTGGTCTTTAACCTTCCTAAGTTCTCCCACACTGCTCCACTCCTCCGCTCTCTTCACTGGTACCGGTGGCTCATCCAGTTCTAAACATTGGTGCTCACGTACCATGCTGTGAATGGATGGGGTCCAGCTTACATCCAGGACATGGTCCAACCCTACACCCCGACCCGCACTCTCCGCTCTGCATCTGATCTCATCCTTCTGGACCTCTCTGCTGCATTTGACACAGTCAACCACCAGATCCTTGTCTCCTTCCTTCCGGGAACTTGGTGTCTCAGGCTCTGCTCTCTCCCTTCTCTCGTCCTACCTCGACGGCCGCACCTACCGGGTAACCTGGCGAGGATCTGTAACGTAAAGAATCATTTGTGTTTATGTTTTTTACGTTGTTGATTCCGTACGTCCATCGCAGTCTCCCAGGGAGGATCGTCCTCCGTCTCTCTAAAAGTTTCTTCCCATTATTCTCCCCATCGAAGGCCTTTTCATTTTTTAAGGGAGTTTTTGCTGTGCGGGTTTCTGGACAGAGGACGTCACATGTGTACAGACTGTAAAGCCCTCTGAGGCAAATTTGTGATTTTGTGCTATAGAAAATAAAATGAATTGAATCAAATAATGATGTTAAGGAGTGACAGCGCCCCCCTGGAGGCTACAAGCCCCACAAAGTATCACACACAAGTTGAATGCGCAAGTGTTGGGAAAATGTAAGTGCCTCATCAGGCAATCAGATTACATTTCTTTAAATGTGTCTGCTTGGAGAAGGCTTCATTGATGCATCATCATCCAATGAGAATAATTATCCTCTAATCTCAGAATGTGTAGATGAAAACAAGAGTCTAATTGATACGAATGAATAGGATCTATGTATCAGCGTATGTATCTACATATGTATGTAGATGACCACATAGAACTAGTTTATTATATGTGCGTGAGAATCATTATATATCCATCGTTCATCATCAGACATTTGATCAATTGAAGCAGTGAAATGTGGAACATCCAGAAGTTTATTAAGAGACAAATAAACCAACAGAACTTTGCGAAGAGCACGACATGCAGCGGCTTTCCAGATGTTCTCTGCATCGCAACACTGTCTTACACTCTGTACATGTTTGTACAGAGTATAGACCAACAGAGAGTTGTAGAAGTCTCTCCCTATAAAACATTAATCTAACTGATGTCGCTCCTTCATAAATGAGGAAGTGATGAACTGATCCAGCAGCTCAGATGAACCTGCGCCAGAGCAGGTTCACGTTTTTCAACGGGTTGCTATGGTGATTTAGACAAACCTGCTTCGGGGAACTGAAAAGCCTGATCTACGTCATCTCATCCTGAAGATGATCCACGTACGAGGAACAGCACAGCCATTTAAAGATCTTATATGGAACTTCTAATTCATCCCTGTAGACTAGAAGATCTGTCTTTGGACCTGAAGAAGCCCTGGGTCCCTAGCAGCATGCATGCTGTTGGTTCTCATACGGAGGGGCCGGGTGAGGTTGGGAGGGGGTCTACTAAACCTAATGCACTTCGCTTTGAGTACCAAGGTGGTGTTAGATGCATTGCAACCAGCATTCTGTTATGCAGCACTACCACCTAGTGGTTGGACATTATACTGCCATTTGTGGCAATCCAACGGGATGATTAGATTGTGCGGTTTCTATAGAGACTTAACTAAAGACTGTGTACATTTTCAGATTAGTGGAGTAAGCAGCAACCCTTGGTTCAAAGGTACGGTCACCCTGGTTGCAGTACTCACAGATATGAAGATGTTGAGCAGGTTTTCCAACGTGGGCAGCTGTGGAATCAGCTTCTGGACCACTTTACTGAAAGCCTCAAATATGGAGTGATCGTATATACTGGTTAAGTAGAAGCTGCAGATATCAGGGAGAAAGAACGTCAGAATGGATTCCAATTACAAACTGCTACACTATTTGATTGTTTCCTATAATATTTACACAGATACAGATTGTTGGTAAGATGTGGACCTCTTTAATGTATCATGAAAGGCTGCTTTATCTGACTGCTTGTGCTTTTGATGAAGAGGTAGTGTAGTGCGGACGCATACAGAAGCATCGGGAATCAATGAATTCTGAATGTTCGTTGGGGGTAATAACGAGGCCAGTGAAGATTCACACCTCTAGTAGTGGGTCTATAACACTCATTGTGGATCCCTGTATTATTTTAGCCTTATTATGGGACGTCTCAGCGTGGAATCAACACCGGCACCGTCCATTCATTCAGGCTCTAGCAGTCAGCATGCTCTACATATCCATAATAGCTAGCGAATAAAAGAGCTCGTAGAACACTATCCATTCAATGGGAAAGCCCACCTCAGGTGTATGTGCTCCAAGGCGGCATCTGCCAGGTCATCGCTGGCCCGTTTCTGAATGTCCCGCTGCTTCTCGATCTTGTTGTCGTCCGACAGGCCGTCCACTTTGTGGATGAACACCTCGAAGTTGATCTCCGGGTTGACCTTGTAGGCCCGGGTCACGGTGAGATGCAGCCTACTCAGGGCCTCCACGTAGTCGTCCTGCCGCGACAAAATGAAAGGGGTCACATAGCTTCAGGTCTTTGATGGGTTCTGGTATCACGAGTTTTACTCTTCGGAATCCAAGTTAACAAAAGACACTTTTGTGACCTGCGTGAGAAGAAACCACGCGGCCCCTCTACCTCTTGTCTTGCACCAGCTGGGATTAAAAGATTGACACCTCTCTCATATCAGTGCCGTATTATTCATCATGTTCCATGTTAGAATAGATTGGCATACACTCTGAAGGGAGTGTTACGGGGGCAGCTTGTCTCTTTTTTGTTAACAACAGTGTTCCTTGTGGCTGCGAGGGTTGTGCGATACGTTTACAATGTGGTGAAGGGTCTTGGAACATTTGCCTGAATGCATCACTGCTTTTGTAATTGGTGTATAATAAGTTGTGTGTGGCCGCGATGTGCTTTAGAGCAGGTTCATTTCTTTGTAGGATTTTTCTCCCATTGGTATTATAACTCCTTTGAGTCTAGTGCCAAATTCTTCTGGTGAACATTAATTATACAGTATTATGTTTGCATGCATCTAATATTTTCATTGACATGTCATGTTCATGTCCTGGTCTAGGAAGATGTGCTTTGTCATCTGTCTTCTTCTGGAAATCGCCATAATAAGACAATGGCAGTAAATCAAGTGCCGTAGCAGTTTATATGTACTCTACAGGGGGCAGTTGAGGTAGACCTTCAAAAGGAACCCTAGCGGTCTCTCAACTCGATAAAAAAAGACATCTGGTCTTTATATATATCTATGACTCCAGTAAGGTAATGTCAGTTAAAGATGAATGTTAATGATATTCATTTATTTTAATGCTGATGCTGTCTGTGTTGTGCTTTGAGAAATGCCTTATTTCTGTTTTCTGCCAATTATTAATTATGAGGCCTCACTAAAAAAAGGCCTATTGATTTATTGTCTTATTTAGCTAACTGGATCACAATATCTCATTTCAGAAGATATGTGGGCTGCTGTGCGTGTATGTGCTATGAGAGGAGTGCCGGCTGAGGGAGACTGTGTGTAAACTGTGAAGCTTGGCTGAGGACAGGAAAGGAAAAAGCAAAGAACTCTTTAAAGGGAAAGTGTGTGTTTGATATGAATATTTGGTTTGAAATGCTCCATCGGAGAATGAGCCTAACTTTAGTCGAGGATTCCTCCAGTAATGAAGTCTTGATATCATGGGGAGGAGTTGTGGCGGTGGATAAAGAAATAAAAGATCTGGTGCAGCAGTCTACTGCTGTGTGGGCTACTCCGATTTCCTTACTAGAGGAAGGAAGTGCAGAGGGTTTTTTACAGGTTGCGTTCCCGCTTGTCTTCTCTCCATTGTGCACTCATCATATCATCATATGAGAAAGTCCGACTGAATCTTTCAATGAAATGCTACAAATATATGGAGAATAATCATATTACGCTCATTTACAGCAGCCAATGTAGCGTTAGAGCTCCAAGATTATCAAGCTGGCTAGCTGGCTGGATGACCTTCAGCTTTAATGCTAGACTGACTGAGAGAAATCAGGCCCCCAGCAGGCTGGTAGGTCTAATGACCCCTAACCCTAGATTCTTGCTGGTGTGAGCTAACTAGCCAGCCATCCGTCTCTGCTCTTATCACGGGAAGCGTTTCCTTTTCAACTACAACTGAAAACACTTTTACTTTTCTATCGGCTCCGTTCCTGATGGGTGTGCAGGCTGACCTGTGAGTCGATGACAAAGATTAGCGCTCCGGTGCCTCTGAATATCATTTCATAATCAAAGGTGGGGTCGAAGAAGTCGATCTGGCCTGGGAAGTCCCAGATCTGGAAGCTGACAAAGGAGCTGCTGGACACGTCCTCTCTGCAGATTTTGTTGGTGCTCTCCAGGAACAGGGTCTCGTTGGGCGACATTTTATGGAAGACCACTTTCTGGATGGAGGACTTCCCGCTCCTCCTCATGCCCATCAACAGTATACGAGGTTTCACCTCTCCATTCAGAGAATCGCTGAAGCCCAACACTACGCAGCAAAGGAATAGAGACATGAAAGAGCTTCACGGGACAGAGTCACTCAGT
This sequence comes from Gasterosteus nipponicus, assembly GCA_014132575.2. NCBI lineage: Eukaryota > Metazoa > Chordata > Actinopteri > Perciformes > Gasterosteidae > Gasterosteus > Gasterosteus nipponicus. The sequence goes on along the minus strand of BMAF01002688.1, from coordinate 197,195 downwards.
GCGCCTGCTCATCAGAGGTGGAAGATGTGGTAACATCATGATGTGGAATATCCATGACAGAGGGATTAGTTTACAACCAAACGAGACCAGATCTTAAGCGTACCAAGATGTCTATGTCCCCGTCTATTTGTGGAATGGGTTTGTGAGCGTGTTTCACATTCTTGCTACAACACTAATGTTGAGTAATGTCAAAAGGTAATGTACAAAAGTCAATGAAATGTTTGCTTTCTCTACTCCAGCAGACTCCCTGTTAGTAGAAATGACAAACTGTGTTTACTGATGTTATTTATGTTAAATGAAGAGAGAGGGAGACAGACAGAAAGGCAGTTTTACTGCTCTACAGATTAGACAAGGTGCTTATTTCTGTTTAATTTTAATTCAATTATTGAAATGAAAGGTCTGGTGAGGTGTATTATTAGTGTAATGCTGCTTGTGCTTCAGCATTGGTTGTTCTCATTCACATAATTAGAAAGGGGACACTCAGAAGCAGAGGGACAGGGACCAGCAGTCATTTCAGTCTTTAGCGATCGCTGAAAAATCCCCGCAAACGCCGCAAAGGTTTCAGGCGATACGAACGAACGAATGAGACGTGTGAGGAATCACTGCGATCTCCGGCTCATCACCAGCAAACAAACGCAACGTCCCCGATGCGGTTTCTGTTGCCTGGCAACAACAACTACTCACTATAAATAGTACGTTTGAAGGTTGTCACTCAGATAATGTCCAGCGTCTCGTGCCTTACTGCTAAAGTACAACATGGCCTTGTTTTGTCTCTTTTTACCGTCATTCATGTAGTTATTCGATTTCAGTTGGTTTGCTAACATAAATAAATAGGTTGAACATATCCTAAAGTGTTTATTCGGTATTATTATTTTTAATGTCATGAATCATTTTGCGCACGTGCCTGGTGATAAGTCTTTCAAACTGCTTCCAACTGGGTCAGAGGAGGAATGTCAGCTGACGCGCACCGCCTACCTCCGTCCTCACCGCCCGGCGCGTCGTCGTAATATCCCGCCGCAGCCGAGTCCTCGTCCCCGGGCTCCTCCGCGCGCAGCGCTGCCCCGCGGCCTGCGGCTCCTCCTCGCATCGTTCGCTGGGTTTGAGTCCGAGGCGGCTCGCTGGCTGCAGCTTTGCCCACGTTGTCACCTGATACGCGGGAGCCATGCCGGTGAACTTTCACCCGCCGCACGCGACCGACCGAATCACGTGTCTCACGTTGTTATTCAAATGGAAAGGCTCCTAAACGTCTCCCCTGGGGGCCCACGTGCATTTTTTACCAAGTGTTGACTGACATCGTGCTGAGGTTATGACAGTTGGATAGAATATAATATAACGAACAGAAGTGGATCAAAGTGAGCTTAAGTAGGCGAGTTAGGAACCTTAAATACTGACATATCAGCTTCTAAGTCCAATAACGTTATACATGTTGTGAATAACTAGAAATAAAATTAACTTGTCTATTTTGCAACAGTTTTTGTAGTGTGATTATAAACTAACTAAAAATGTCTTTTAGGGATCAAGGGGAAGGAAGCGGACACACAAACATTCATCTACTGTCTCCAGGTGGCAGCTTTCTCACGGCTACAAGCGCAGCAGGTTGCTAGGCAACGGGAGCAGAAGAGGAAAATGCCCCAAAAAGAGACTTCTCAGCTCAGCCATGGCGGTCTTCGAAGGACACGGACCACGTGGGCCGCAGAGTCTGGACCTTCCAAAAATCCAGCCCTTGGATTGAGACACTGGCCGTTTTTCAATACCTAGAACGGCAGGAGCGGTCTGGTGTTCTTGGGTTGTGTCCTCCCGTCCCAGGGATTTGTATAATGTGTGTTTCCCCAACTGGAACAGCAGCTGAATCACCCAGCAGGCAGTCTTCCTTTAAGCACGTACGCGGAGACGTATAAAAAAGGCAGCGGTGTAACATTGGTGGAAGGTTTGTGTGGAGAGGGCGTTAGTATGTAGAGATTGAGAAGCTATAAGCAAAGAAAAGCATGAAACAAACATATCGGCATCATTAGTTCATAAACAACATTCATGTCCAATAAACGGACTAAATAGATGGGATCCGTATTGCGGTTACAGTCTGCAAACTAGCTGAAGACTGAAGCGGCGCGATGAGCGGAGACATAACAGCACGCCTCTCTGCTTTGTTGGTTTAATGCAGTTAACTTTGATTTACCTTTTACGTGATAAAACTACAGGTGTTACCAACGACAGGGCTGTTGTAACATGCATGTATCACAGTTAGCTTAATCCTGCAAGGTACCACGGAGGCTTGGGACAGCAACAGCACATTTGGACATTTGGATTGGGCTACTGCAGCGTATGGAACTTGTCACTCTCCAGGACCAGGAAGCTGTCGGGGAACGAGAGAAGCCCGCAGCCCATTTGCTGCTGCTGCTGCTGCTGCGGAGGAGGAACTGGCCTACATGTGAGGTTTACTGTTCAATGAGTCCATGTGTATGTATTAGAGCTGTCAATAGATTAACTAATGAATCTCACATTTTTAAATTCGTTAATCGTGATTAAAAGTTTTGTTTTTCTTTTAAAGACTAAATCTGATCAATTAAGAAGAAATGACTTTAGAAAACGTGTATTTTATACGTTGTTGTTTACTTTAAAATACAAAACCTTTCACATGTGATCATCTTGGAGGAACATGTTGAACTAATGACTCTGCTGTCAACTCTCCTTTATTTAACTGCTGTGTTTTGAAGTGCCAACAATCTCGCCACATGTTCCGGACACCATCGGTGCTAAAGTGCTCCGTTGCCTCTCTCCTGTTTGACAGGCGGAGGAATTCCTCTGCAGAATGCAGAAGCCTGTTTGTTTTACTTCCAATGCAGAAGCTTCTGTGTCCGTCTCTCCTGTCTAACTCACGTTTGGTGTCACCGGAAATAAAGTTCAAATATTTTATCACATTAATCTCAGCCACAAAATGTTGTAGATTACCACGTTCATTTTGACAGCCCTAATATATGCATATATATATATATATATATATATATATATATATATATATATATATATATATATATATATATATTAGTGTTTATATTATATAAACACTAATATATATTTATATTATAATATAATATATTCTGCATACCAATTCAATTCATACAAACCAAAATATGAAATACTATTGAATAAACATGTACAGCGATGCAGTGATGATTGCTGGGTAATTTGTGTGTATGTTGTCCATTGCCTCATTGTTTGTTTGATGTCTGAATGTTGTTATCTTCTTTGTATAAATGAGGACACTTAAATTATAAATTGATCCAAAAAGGAAACAAACGCTAAATAAACATTTACAACAGTACAGGAAATCAAATAAGTAACAGTTTATATTTTCTGTGTCCAGGGTGAAGAGGAAATTGTATTTGCAATATATCAGTATGAACGTAACCCCCCCCATGTATGCGACAGGTTTCGTGGGGATCTGAGGGGCTGCGGATACAATTATGCGCTGTGTGGTTTGGATGAGCCAGGACTGCACGTGGTCGTGGTCTGCCCGCCCTCCATGCAGGACGTAAACACCTCCAGACTCAGGAAGCATCACTGCGGACACCTCACAACCTTTAACGACCGGCCGCTTCCGCCTCGCCCCCTCTGGAGGGCGCTGCACAACACTCAGTGAACAGTCTGTCCTCCACCAATAAATGATACATTTCTTCTCTTAAATCCTCGCTGTTACTGTAGAACATCGTCCAATACAAATACAAGCATCACTGCATGCATTGTCCGACCTCTTGACCTGCGTAAAGCGCCGCGTTACGTCCACCGTTACATATTTATTACAGCCCCGTTGCACTCGTCTCGTTGTTCATGGAGTTAATTGTGTAGATGTCTACTTACTACTCACCTGTGTTCCTGGTCAGACGTAAAGTAATAATAAATTAGTGAGCCTGAACTTCAAAGATAAAAGGTGTAAAAATCCTTCAGAACATTTATTTATTCTACGTGATATCTAGTATATCTAGTATATCGAGTACTCAAACCACTTAACTTAAAAAAGACCTCTAAAATGTAACATGGCTCAGCCACAATTAATAAACGCCGCCTCACATATGGTCCGTTTGTGTTGGTACTTCTTAGTTGTGTTGTGTCCACTCACTTATATCATTGTGGGTGTTGTTGCATTATAGTATTATAGTATAATATAGTATTATAGTGGACTGCACTATGAAAAATGTGTCTCTGACATCTTTACACTTCATTATTCAATTATCTGATCTCACAGTGTTGATTAGAATATAAACATTATTATTATTATTATTATTATTATTATCAAAAATACGTTAAATCACTAAATTCTATAACATTTTACGTAGGTTTCCGTTTCATGTATCATTATACAAGTAAATGAAATCTGTGTTGATGCTTCAGGCCCTTGTTTACTCACTCAGGTCGGAGGACCCGGGGGGAACGAGTATGATGCTCAAACCAAATTTTGCAATATGTCTTTTTAATTGTGTTGTTTTCTGGCCGTCGTCTGTGACACCTGATCCGTCAGCCTTGTGCGAGGCGCACAATATGAAAAGACATAATATTGATAACATCACGAAAAGCAGTGCAAACCAGATAGTAGCAGAGAATTAAGCTGTTGATTGAAGCCTTAGAGCATGTCAGCGAGCAGCAGAATGAGGAAGACGTCACGTTTGTGCAGCGCTGCTGTTTTGTTTTGGGCCGCTGTGTGAAGACGCTCGGCGCGCTCTCCTCCCCTCTGGTCTGATGAGACGCAAGTATTGAAATGAGGTTTTGGGCGTCGGAGCGTCGGGCGCGCAGCACAGGAACAGTGGGAGGGGTGGCACATAATTAAAAATATCATTTCAGCTCCCACTCGGCCTATTTCCATCCAGCATTACCGCTTCTCCACAGGTGAATTGCTCCCTGTACTCCTGCGCCGATGGTAATGAGCGGTGGTTAGGTCTGACACCACGTCCCTTTGATTTAACCTAAATGAGAAATGTGCCATCAACGGGGGGACTCAATCATAGCGACTTTAAATGTGATAGGAGTGCAGCTGAAGTAGAGGGGGGGAATCACAGTAAAAGTATGATATTAGGCTGACTGATGGAACGGGATCCCCACAGCAACCGGTGTTTGCTGTCGCCTGAGTCACGCCGACTGCTGGAAAGGAAAACTATTATACAGATAATAATGTGTCAGAAACACATCAGCTTTGCCGTCTGCTCCGTCCTCGTCCCTCGTGGACTGCAAGCTGTCTCCACATATCACTCACACTTTCAATTAATTGTGCTCTTCATTCAAACGCCGGCAACGATACAATTTGATCTCCTCCAACAAGAAGTGTGGGTGCAATGAGACAACGTGGTCACACCGTCACAATGAAGAGCTGCGCTCGAGGGAACCAACCAACCCGAGACCAAGACATTGGTACAAACAGTTGAGTTCAACTGATTTAATAGGTTCATTAATGCAATTTGCTTCTCAAATGTGTTCACTCCGGATCTCTGGGCGTTAGGATCTGTTCTGGCGTCCATCCTGTAAATAAATACGAGTTGTTTATTCTCATTGTGACACCACAACCGGCTGGAGTTCCACAGCTCCTCACCTCCCAAACACAAGAAGACACGAAGTTCACTGCTACGCTATCGATCACATCTCTGCAGGCAGCGTGATCTCCAAAACATGCTCGTAAAAATGTATACGGAAATCTGGAACCTACAAATTGGTACCAATACATAGGAACTGGCGGTGGTTAACCACGGCCCTTGAGTGATAAACATGGCGGACCATGTTGGATTCTTGAGTGAACGTCCTCCGCCATGTTGGATTTTTTGAGGGGGTTAGGGTTAGTATTCTATTCTTACAAGTTAACATTGATTTCCCGTTATTTTACATGGTTAGACTTCACAAAGTGTGTTTACGGGCTGCAGGTCCCCGTTCACTCTGAACAGGGTGACGTCATCGGTTGCAGTCCATATTTATTTCGTATGTATCACTACGAATTTGTATGTTGAAGATTTTCGTATACATTCTTACCAACAGGTTTTGGGGATCAGGCTGCTGTCGGGGAGCACAGCCCCACATTTCCACTGTGTTATTAGTCACTAGTAACTGGAGAGCAAAACGTTATCCGGGCCGGGCCTCTTTGATGGGGACAGTCTAAGTTGGTTGGTTGTTTGGGTCAGACGGCGGTCCTCAGTCTGGGGATAAACGGACGCGGACTGATTGATGAACGCAGTGTCGGACTTGGAGGATGAGCACTGAGTGCAACAGGAAGAGCGCGTCGACCGGACAAGTGGAACCGCGCTCGTTCACGCCGTCGCCGATGTGTTTCCTTCTTTCACAGAAGCGCACAGGCTGTTTGGGATGTGAACAAATGAAACAGTTTGTCATTTTTATTTTGTGTCGAACAATTCCATTCACTTAGGCAATCTTGTTTGGATTAGTTGATACTTTTGTGACAAATATTGAATTAATAAAAGATAAGTTGATTACTTTGCAAATATCCTTTTTTAAAAATCTGTGTTTCACAGCGAGAAACAAATCCTAAATCCTTAATGCATCATGTATTTACTCTTGATACATTTCTGAATGCACAGTATGGGACTGTTTCACACAAGGATATGTCTGCATAGACTTCACACAAGAGGGAAAGCCGAGCTGCTCATTTGGTCGTAGCGTAAGAACTGTAAAGCTGTGGCCCCGTCGCCTTTAAGCTAAACGTCTTATTTCAGAAAAGTGAAAGAATCTCCAGAGTTGGTGATGGACATGGATTTATTTAGTGTGTGTGTTTTACACTTTACTAAGATGAAGGAGCTTACAGGTCAAATGGAGAATCTTACCACATATTTGAAATGAATGAAATGTACGTCGGCCATCAGACACGACCCTGAACCACATCACATGACGCCTAAATAGTCAGCTACGGGCTGGTGGAATGTAGTTATGTCCCTTCACACATACAGTATATATGTCTACACACACATATATGTATATATATATATATATATATATACATATGTGTGTGTGTGTGTAACAATGGAATTAATAGTTTTCACACAATGAAATCGTTGCCCAATACCACTATACAGTATACACACCTTTAAAAAACAAAGGATCTGTTATTTATTGAACTAAATCCCACACGCAGAGATGTGATTCGCTGTTTGAGTGAAGCTCTCCTCGTCCACACATCGGCTGACTAGTAGATCCAGTGGGATTTTACGCTGACTCGTTACTTTAAGTGTGAGATGTACCATGAAGGGAAAGGAGAAGCGCTGCTGTTTTTAACCTTTACATGTGAAAGCTGAAGGCAAAGCCCTGGAATCTGCGCCACGCCTCTGAAGATGAGGGGGCGGTGTCGGCCCACATGCTTCCGTGTGCAGTGCCAGAGATGCACGGCCACAGCCTCTCCGCTGCAGTCTGCGTGGAGCGGGTGTGATTGGTAATACGGCACAGCTGTGACCATAAAATCAGGATTTAGCGTAATTAGTCACTTTGAAGCAGAGATTTAATACCAAAATACCAGGGGATCTGGTGCTACTTAATGATAATCTGATATCCAAGTCTCTGCTCTCATATATTTTCCTTCCTAACAACCGTGCTGTGCTGCAGTTGAGAGATGGGACCTGGGTTCCATTTGGAGCGTCTGTTCCCGAGCCAGACACAAATGCCAGGGTGCAATACCCTCTGTTCCCATTGGTAGGAGGGAGACCAATGCAAAATAAGTATAATATTACAGTGTTATTAGGGAGCCCCCCCCCCCCCGGTCTAAATACCTCTGTAGGCTCCATAGGGCCTTAGCGCTGAGTGGATTTGCGCTGGTGTCCTTCCATGAAGCTTGTAGACAGACTTACGGGCCGTAACGTATCTGCTGTGTTTCTTTGACGCGTGTGTTTATAAAAGGACCAGCACATTTCATTTGGAAACGTGTGAATTGTGAAATAAGTGATGTCTTTTTACATGAACAATGGATTAAATGACTGCGTGTGATCAGACTGCATTCAATCAGATATTTATAAATGTCCAGTCCAGCCTTACCCAGCCCCTGCGCTGGCTCTTTCATGCCGTGGTCTCTGCTCGGGGGGCAGCAGCTCGTCAGGCAGAGACACTGCAGGTCGGTCAGACGCCACCAACGCTGCTCCCAGTAGACATACAGGCGCAATGACGATGCATCTCAATGTGCATATCACATCTGCACTAATCTGCATAACAGTCTACTATTTGCTCTTGTAGTTTTTTGCCATTGAGTTACATCTTACACCTTTTTCGGTTTGACTATTTATTTACTACTTATTTTCTTGTTATGTTGCACTGATTACTTGCTGTAATCCTGCACATTTCTGGGACAAAAAAGGGTTATCTTTATTTTAGCTGTTTGAAAAGGGGTGATTTTATTAGAAGGTCACAAAATAACAGTCAGGCATCTCTGTAAAAGAAACTTTAAATACAAAAGGAACTTTTCAGAGTAACCAAAGTGAAATAGCGTCCTGAGGAAAGGGGGCACGGCAGGTTGTGATTTCATTTATGGGGAAATACGCAGACTGTGTATAAGAAGTGTCCTCGTCGGGACGTCCCCCACTGCTTTGCCCCTGATGGTCTGAGACACGTTTTAAGGCACTTGATGTTTAAAACTGTTAGCTAACTCTAGCAAGCTCCATTCACCACAAACAGTTACATCCAGTGCAGGTGAGATTGATGCATCTGCAGAGGTTGTTGTGATGTTGTTGTGACATGTTGACGGGTTGGATGCATCTTGGGTTCAGGGTCATCACATCATTGTGGTACTCACACACACAAACACACATACGACAAATGTCAACCTCTCACATCTAACATACCATCCTATTTATAACAAAGAATGTTCATCATCAAATTGCCTTATTATCAATAATAATGTTATGATCAGTCTCCATTTGATGAGTAGACAGGAGATAGTTCTGATATTGGGGCACACATGGCAGACCTGGTTTGTTAGTTAGAGTCCGGGGGGGTCGGGGGGTTTGCATGTTGTATAACTGTGACCTGATGTGCTTCATACACATTCATGTCCAAACACAGAGGACAGAAACACAGAGGACAGAAACACAGAGTACAGAAACACAGAGGACAGAAACACAGAGTACAGAAACACAGAAACACAGAGTACAGAAACACAGAAACACAGAGTACAGAAACACAGAAACACAGAGTACAGAAACACAGAAACACAGAGTAGAAACACAGAAACACAGAAACACAGAGTACAGAAACACAGAGGACAGAAACACAGAGGACAGAAACACAGAGGACAGAAACACAGAAACACAGAGTGCACAGAAACACAGAGTACAGAAACACAGAGTACAGAAACACAGAGGACAGAGTACAGAAACACAGAAACACAGAGTACAGAAACACAGAAACACAGAGTACAGAAACACAGAAACACAGAAACACAGAGTGAAACACAGAAACACAGAGTACAGAAACACAGAAACACAGAGTACAGAAACACAGAAACACAGAGTACAGAAACACAGAAACACAGAGTACAGAAACACAGAGTACAGAAACACAGAAACACAGAGTACAGAAACACAGAAACACAGAGTACAGAAACACAGAGTACAGAACAAGAGGACAGAAACACAGAGTACAGAAACACAGAAACACAGAGTACAGAAACACAGAAACACAGAGTACAGAAACACAGAAACACAGAGTACAGAAACACAGAAACACAGAGTACAGAAACACAGAAACACAGAGTACAGAAACACAGAAAACAGAAACACAGAAACACAGAAACACAGAGTACAGAAACACAGAAACAGAGTACAGAAACACAGAAACACAGAAACACAGAGTACAGAAACACAGAAACACAGAGTACAGAAACACAGAAACACAGAGTACAGAAACACAGAAACACAGAGTACAGAAACACAGAAACACAGAGTACAGAAACACAGAAACACAGAGTACAGAAACACAGAGTACAGAAACACAGAGGACAGAAACACAGAAACACAGAAACACAGAGGACAGAAACACAGAGTACAGAAACACAGAAACACAGAGTACAGAAACACAGAAACACAGAAACACAGAAAACACAGAGTACAGAAACACAGAAACACAGAGTACAGAAACACAGAGTACAGAAACACAGAAACACAGAGGACAGAAACACAGAAACACAGAGTACACAGAAACACAGAAACACAGAGTACAGAAACACAGAGTACAGAAACACAGAGTACAGAAACACAGAAACACAGAGTACAGAAACACAGAAACACAGAAACACAGAGTACAGAAACACAGAAACACAGAGTACAGAAACACAGAGTACAGAAACACAGAAACAGAGTACAGAAACACAGAAACACAGAGTACAGAAACACAGAAACACAGAGTACAGAAACACAGAAACACAGAAACACAGAGTACAGAAACACAGAAGACACAGAAAAACACAGAGTACAGAAACACAGAAACACAGAGTACAGAAACACAGAAACACAGAGTACAGAAACACAAACACAGAAACACAGAAAACACAGAAACACAGAGGACAGAAACACAGAGTAACACAGAGGAGCAGAAACACAGAGTACAGAAACACAGAAACACAGAGTGGCACAGAAACACAAAGGAACAAACACAAAGTACAGAAACACAGAAACACAGAAACACAGAGTACAGAAACACAGAAACAGAAACACAGAAACACAGAGCACAGAAACACAGAAACAGAGAGTAGCAGAAACACAGAGTGAAACACAGAAACACAGTGCAGAAACACAGAAACACAGAGTACAGAAACACAGAAACACAGAAACACAGAAACACAGAAACACAGAGTGCAGAAACACAGAAACACAGAAACAGAAACACAGAGTGCAGAAACACAGAGTGCAGAAACACAGAAACACAGAGTACAGAAACACAGAAACACAGAGTACAGAAACACAGAAACACAGAGTACAGAAACACAGAAACACAGAAACACAGAGTACAGAAACACAGAAACACAGAGGACAGAAACACAGAAACACAGAGTACAGAAACACAGAAACACAGAGTACAGAAACACAGAAACACAGAGTACACAAAGTACAGAAACATAGAGTACAGAAACACAGAAAGAAACACAGAAACACAGAAACACAGAACACAGAAACACAGAACACAGAAACACAGAGTACAGAAACACAGAAACACAGAGTACAGAAACACAGAAACACAGAACACAGAAACACAGAAACACAGAGTACAGAAACACAGAAACACAGAGTATACAGAGTAGAAACACAGAAACACAGAGTACAGAAACACAGAAACACAGAAACAAGAAACACAGAGTACAGAAACACAGAAACACAGAGTACAGAAACACAGAAACATGAGTACAGAAACACAGAAACACAGAGCACAGAAACACAGAAACACAAGTACAGAAACACAGAAACACAGAGTACAGAAACACAGAAACACAGAAACACAGAGTACAGAAACACAGAAACAGAGCAGAAACAGAAACACAGAGTACAGAAACACAGAAACACAGAGTACAGAAACACAGAAACACAGAGTACAGAAACACAGAGTACAGAAACACAGAAACACAGAAACACAGAGTACAGAAACACAGAAACACAGAAACACAGAGTACAGAAACACAGAGTACAGAAACACAGAAACACAGAGTACAGAAACACAGAAACACAGAGTACAGAAACACAGAGTACAGAAACACAGAAACACAGAAACACAGAGCACAGAAACACAGAGTACAGAAACACAGAAACACAGAGCACAGAAACACAGAAACACAGAGTACAGAAACACAGAGTACAGAAACACAGAAACACAGAGCACAGAAACACAGAAACACAGAGTACAGAAACACAGAGTACAGAAACACAGAGTACAGAAACACAGAAACACAGAGTACAGAAACACAGAAACACAGAGTACAGAAACACAGAAACACAGAGCACAGAAACACAGAAACACAGAGTACAGAAACACAGAATACAGAAACACAGAAACAGAGTACAGAAACACAGAAACACAGAGTAGAAACACAGAAACACAGAGTACAGAAACACAGAAACACAGAGTACAGAAACACAGAAACACAGAGTACAGAAACACAGAAACACAGAGTACAGAAACACAGAAACACAGAGTACAGAAACACAGAAACAGAGAGCACAGAGTACAGAAACACAGAGTACAGAAACACAGAAACACAGAAACACAGAACACAGAAACACAGAGTACAGAAACACAGAAACACAGAGTACAGAAACAGAGAAAAACACAGAGTACAGAAACACAGAAACACAGAGTACAGAAACACAGAAACACAGAGCACAGAAACACAGAGTACAGAAACACAGAAACACAGAGTACAGAAACACAGAAACACAGAGTACAGAAACACAGAAACACAGAGTACAGAAACACAGAGTAAACACAGAGTACAGAAACACAGAAACACAGAGTACAGAAACACAGAAACACAGAAACAGAAACACAGAAACACAGAAACACAGAGCACAGAAACACAGAAACACAGAGTAACAGAAACACAGAAACACAGAGTAGAAACACAGAAACATAGTACAGAAACACAGAAACAAAAACACAGAGAGCACAGAACACAGAAACACAGAGTAGAAACACAGAAACAGAGTACAGAAACACAGAGTACAGAAACACAGAAACATAGAGTACAGAAACACAGAAACACAGAGTACAGAAACACAGAAACACAGAAACCACAGAAACACAGAAACACAGAGAACAGAAACACAGAGTACAGAAACACAGAAACACAGAGCACAGAAACACAGAAACACAGAAACACAGAGTACAGAAACAAACAGAAACACAGAAACACAGAAACACAGAGCACAGAAACACAGAGTACAGAAACACAGAGTACAGAAACACAGAGTAGAAACACAGAAACACAGAGGACAGAAACACAGAAACACAGAGCCTACAGAAACACAAAGAAACACAGAAACAGAAACACAGAGCACAGAAACACAGAGTACAGAAACACAGAAACACAGACAGAAACACAGAGCACAGAAACACAGAAACACACAGAAACACAGAGTACAGAAACACAGAGTACAGAAACACAGAGTACAGAAACACAGAAACAGAGAACACAGAAACACAGAGTACAGAAACACAGACAGAGGTACAGAAACACAGAGTACAGAAACACAGAAACACAGAAACACAGAGTACAGAAACACAGAGTACAGAAACACAGAAACACAGAGTACAGAAACACAGAGTACAGAAACACAGAAACACAGAGTACAGAAACACAGAAACACAGAGTACAGAAACACAGAAACACAGAGTACAGAAACACAGAGTACAAACACAGAGTACAGAAACACAGAAACACAGAGTACAGAAACACAGAAACACAGAGTACAGAAACACAGAGTACAGAAACACAGAAACAGAGTACAGAAACACAGAAACACAGAGTACAGAAACACAGAAACAGGTGCACAAACAGAGAAACACAGAAACACAGAGTAGACAGAAACAAACACAGAGTACAGAAACACAGAAACACAGAGTACAGAAACACAAAACACAGAGGACAGAAACACAGAGTACAGAAACAGAGTATGAAACACAGAAACACAGAGTGCAGAAACACAGAAACACAGAGGAAACACAGAAACATAGAAACAGTGCAGAAACACAGAAACAGAGAGAGTACAGAAACACAGAAACAGAAAGAAACACAGAAACACAGAGTACAGAAACACAGAGTACAGAAACACAGAGCACAGAAACACAGAAACACAGAGTACAGAAACACAGAAACACAGAGTACAGAAACACAGAAACACAGAAACACAGAAACACAGAGTACAGAAACACAGAAACACAGAAACACAGAGTACAGAAACAAAAAGGACAGAAACACAGAAACAGAAAGAAACACAGAGTACAGAAACACAGAAACACAGAGTACAGAAACACAGAAACACAGAGTACAGAAACACAGAAACACAGAAACACAGAAACACAGAAACACAGAAACACAGAGTGCAGAGAAACACAGAAAGAAACACAGAAACACAGACACACAGAAACAGAAACACAGAAACAGAAACAGAAACAGAAACACAGAGTAGAGAAACAGAAACACAGAGTACAGAAACACAGAGTACAGAAACACAGAAACACAGAGTACAGAAACACAGAAACACAGAGCACAGAAACACAGAAACACAGAAACACAGAGTACAGAAACACAGAAACACAGAAACACAGAGCACAGAAACAGAGTACAGAAACACAGAAACACAGAAAACACAGAAACACAGAGTACAGAAACACAGAAACACAGAGTACAGAAACACAGAAACACAGAGTACAGAAACACAGAGTACAGAAACAGAGCAGAAACACAGAAACACAGAGTACAGAAACACAGAAACACAGAAACACAGAAACAGAAAGAGTACAGAAACAGAGTACAGAAACACAGAAACACAGAGTAACACAGAGTACAGAAACACAGAAACACAGAGTACAGAAACACAGAAACACAGAAACACAGAGTACAGAAACACAGAAACACAGTACAGAAACACAGAAACACAGAAACACAGAAACACAGAAACACAGAAACACAGAGTACAGAAACACAGAAACACAGAAACACAGAAACACAGAGTACAGAAACACAGAAACACAGAGTACAGAAACACAGAAACACAGAGTACAGAAACACAGAAACACAGAAACACAGAAACACAGAAACACAGAGTACAGAAACACAGAAACACAGAGTACAGAAACACAGAAACACAGAAACACAGAAACACAGAAACACAGAAACACAGAGTACAAACACAGAAACACAGAAACAGAGTACAGAAAAACACAGAGTACAGAAACATAGAGTGAAACAGAAAGAAACACAGAAACACAGAGTACAGAAACACAGAAACACAGAGTACAGAAACACAGAAACACAGAGTACAGAAACACAGAAACAGAGTACAGAAACACAGAAACACAGAGTACAGAAACACAGAAACACAGAAACACAGAAACACAGAAACACAGAAACAGAAACAGAAACACAGAGCACAGAAACACAGAAACACAGAAACACAGATCACAGAAACACCCCCACACAGAAACACAGAAACACAGAGTACAGAAACACAGAACACAGAAACACAGAAAACACAGAGTACAGAAACACAGAACACAGAAACACAGAGTACAGAAACACAGAGCGCAGCAGTCAGGAAGGTATTAAAGCTGCAGGCTGGAGGCCAATTCGGTTTTCTGCAAAGTGCTAAAAAAATAAAATAAAATAAATGTAAAGTGAATCGTACATGATATTTCAATCCAAGGGCTCCTTTTGAAGACATTATATTAAACAGGTCATCCTCAGGTGTCACTGATGCTATCGGCATGCAGTTTAACCGACGTGAGTTCAATAATATTCAGAGTGTTGAGAGAAATTGACTGAAACTGAAACTATACTAAAACAAACAAAACAACTAAAACAAACTTGAAACATTTTATTTGGGTTACCATACAATACAATATTCAAAACTTTATAATCTTAATGTGTAAATGACTGGAATATGAACATCAGGAACGTGTCAGATATATAAATGAATGCATCAAATAAATCAAGTAGCCGCTGTAGCTTTTATTAGACAAATATTTGTCTATTTGTTTTTTCAGCCACAACAATCCCCACGTGCCTCTCTGCTCCTCAGCACTTCCCTCTGTTACTGACTATCAAGACAAAATAATCCCTCCAAACTCAACGCGCCTGAACTCATCCAGAGCTCATGTGAGCGGCCGCGGCTCCACCAGCGGCGTGAGCCGAGACCCGATGAGGAGGCCTAGACGGACCGAATCAGGGCCCCACGT
Organism: Gasterosteus nipponicus; assembly: GCA_014132575.2. NCBI lineage: Eukaryota > Metazoa > Chordata > Actinopteri > Perciformes > Gasterosteidae > Gasterosteus > Gasterosteus nipponicus. The sequence continues at coordinate 181,286 of BMAF01002688.1, read as the reverse complement.
TGGGCTACCCGGGGCCTCCACGGGGCCTCCACGGGGGGAAAGGCCCTGAACGAAGTGCTTTCTCAAAGAGAAACGCTCTTTGCTCCCAGAAATCTCCCTTCAGAGGAGAATAGGAGAATTAGCTAAACCTCGTCACAACCCCGTCCTAAACACCAAACTCACAGCCCAGTCAAATCCCCCGATCCCCCCCCCCAGCACCACCCGCCTCTAATGAAGCTGTGATATATTTATGGCCAGCCAAATCCTGCTCTAATCCCACCCCAGGTAATAACAGCTCGCTAACTATTTTCCTTAAACATGCCTCATGAGCGCTGGCTGGAGGCCGCGCTCGGGAACCTAATCTGCACTTGCTGTGTGTAATGCACACCGACGGGTGGGGGGGGCAGGTAGCCGCACAGGTCATTGTGTTTAAAAAAACAAAGAAACAAATGGGGTCCGGTTTGCGTCACCAAACGGGCACCTCGGGAGGGTGAGGGGGGCAAAGGCAACGGCAGGGCCACCTCGGCGAGTAACGAGGTGTCGCTGGACCTGTTTCTCAGAGTCCAATTACATCAGAGCTCATGAGAGGCACTGCAAACACGGACACGGCGCAGCCATATTTGAGAGAAAACAAGCATGAGCCTGTACGAAGGTGACGTAAGAGGTATTAATACTGTGTTCTAAAATGTCTGCTGGCAGAGAGAGAGGTGGTTCCATTCTTTATTCTACAATATAAACTAAAATGTAATGGACATAAACGTGTCGCAGCTCAGCCAACGTTCTGATGGACCTCCAGAGTCACGGTTCAGTGTGTAACACCACATACGTGTACTGTGCACGCGTAACGGGTTACCTCATTGCGTGAGGCGTCACCTGCATCGAGCGTGTCATTGAAACTACCACACATTTAAGTGAAAGCGTCAAAGCTGAGCTCGGCCGGTTTAGTCCGACAGATCTGACTTTTGAAGTCTTTGACGAACAGGACGGACAGAGGGTTGGAAGGTCAGGGGTCAGGGGGGGGGATGCTCTTTGATCCTCTGAAGGTGAAAGTTTCACACCTGAGCTGTCAGCAAAGTGGCAGAGAGAGCACCCCCCTGTCAGTGGGGTCGCCTGAGAACTCACAGGGTCCCTCGCCGTGGGCCGTTGGTGCCACTTCAGGCGTGCTGTTTATTTTCACCGTTTCACACAAGAATTTTAATTCATTTTATCGGCCTTTCATTTCTGCTGGCCGGCGTTGACCGTAGCTGGAGGATACCTCGGCTCCCCGGCCAATTAGCGTGTCGGGAAGAGTGAGCTTAAACATCTGCGGGCGCTGGGGGAGATTTAACTCCCAGCTCCTTGTTATGTGAGCAGAGATGGACTGATGATGAGTTGACCTGGTGAAACACAAAATGTTGGCACTGCAGAACAATTGCTCAAAGGAGATTCCGTCTGCAGGCCTGTTATTTATCTATTTACCGTCCGTCAGGCCAGAGACTGAACTGGGATTAGCATTCTCAGCCGAGAAAAACCTCCCTATTACCCTCTTACACCGTGACAATTTCGGAGGGCAATGCCTTTGGAGTATTTCTTTGTTTAAGCTCTCCGCCTCTACCAGAGCGATTCAACCCAACGCACATGGGCAGTGTCAGCCCTAATTAGCTTTGACAGCGGCATTTAGTGGTTGTAATTCAAATCTAATTCAGAACATCTTAACCCTGAAGTCTGTCAGAGCGCTGGAACACTCATGGTCCCAATCAGGCCCGTGTTTGTGTGGCAGCATGCTTATGTGTCAACATTATAAGAAGTTCTCTACAGTGGAAAGCTGGACGGCGGAATGTGGACCATCTGAACAGAACTACTGATATATGTGCTTCAGGTTGTGACCCTGATGCAGGAGCCCTTGATCTTCATGCTTTGCCTCACCTTTTCAACTTGTCCACAATGCAACACCGTGACCTTCAGCTGAGGGGACTGCAGTCCTTGAACGGCTCAGAACTTTGTGGTCTGTTTGAACTGCCGATGCAGCACTTAACATTCTGCAAGGAACACTTTACAGTCAAGGTTTCAATGTTTTACTTTTGTTCATTTTTCTGTAATCGTCAAGCCTCAGTTGCAAAAAAGTCACAAATATGCATCAACATATAAAGTGTTTATTTTATCCACTCACCTGGAAACAGTGGGAATGTACAATGTGCAATGTACAGCTGGATGATGTGAGGTGAAGCATAGTGCACAATCTGCTTTAACTTTCAGCCTCGGCTGATTTTGAATGAACAAACTGCATAGCTATTGTATGGAAGCCGAGAGAGGCTCTCAGGAAATAAAAGCCCGTAACAGATGAAATAATCATACTGGCAATCGCCTCCTTTGTGTTTTTTCATTTCAAACTTATTCCGTAAAACAGGAAAATGAGGGGTCTCAAACTCAATTACCTGGAGGCTGCTGGAGGTAAAGTCTGGGTGAGGCCAACCAGCTTTCCCCATCAAGAATACCCTAAAAAAAACAACAACTGATCCGATCTCCTCAAACTTTACTAATAATTTATTCAGAACCTGGGCGGTTCTTCAGAACCTACGTGGCTGCCAGAGACCTGGAAGCGCTTCCTCTCACACAGCTGAGCCACATTTGGCTCTAAGGAGGAAGCAGTTGAGACCCTCAGTACGGCTTGAAGATGCTCATCAGAACGTTTGGACCTGTACTTTGACTTATTAAAGTTCATGGGGCAGAAGAGCTTTTGCCACAGATATGTGCACCCAAAAAGGAGCATGGTCCGCTCGAACATCCTGGAAAGCTCAGGGAAGGTGGGGGGCAATTCTTCCAAAAGGTGTCTAAGCTTGTCTGCCACTCACCTCCTTGAACTTTGTGTTCAAGGGGCATCGTGCACATTGAAGGAGGACATGCAAACATGTGACCAGATTCCTCCTGTAGCTGTACAATGGCATTAGCACACTTCCTCATCCACCAGTGCCTTGCATGCTGGGAGACGGCAGAGGTTTGGCTGAGAGAGCTGGGCTTTCCATAGTGCGTTTTGTGGAGCATGCACTGACGTAGTCATAGGCAGCACTGACAAACGCCTTCACTGTATTTAGCTCCCGTGTGTCATATGCGATCAGTCACTCAGCAGAGGAGCCTCCCGTCCTTCTCCATTAAGGCTTTAACGTTCCCCTGCCGAGCCAATGTACCTCGGTGAAGTAGAGCACATCCTCACACGCTGCCGACTCGACTTCCTCGCTGCTTGCTGGTGTTTTAAGCCTCTGGATCTGACACGGGCTTTTCGTGTATCAATGACAGGCATCACATTGTCGAACCACAAGCATTTGCTCCAGAGGGGCTGCTGATGGGTGGGTTCATCGGTGACGGCGCTTCGTCGGTTCTTATTCCAGCAAACGTCTTCAATGGTAAACCGGCATCACACAGCTGGGACGTCTCCCGTCTTCAACCCCACGGATACACAGTGCACATCGCTGATGTCTGAGGGGTACGTACAGAAACGTTTGGCTTTCTCACGCAGCTGATCGCTACCTGAGAGGTCAGAAATGCTGTCGCTAAGCTGACGCTGCAATGACAGGTGTAACAGGCAGAAGTTGCCAAATGGTCCCTGACAAGTTCAAATATATAATATAATAATACATGTGGGTGTTTCATGCTTACAATGTTTATCTACAAAGATAAACTCAAACCCCAGTTAGCCTGACAACAATGTACTGTGTTCTCGTCATTACTTCCCATCAGCTCTGTTCTCCTCTCCCAAGTGACACGTGTCACTGGAGCAACTGGCTCATCACATTGGTCTCGTCCTTTCTAATAAAGGCACAAAGAACAAGAAACACCGTCTTACAAAGAAACAAGTCTTTGTAATGCTTGTAAAGGGCCTAATGTTGTATTCTGTCTTGTTCTAATAATGAACGTATGAGAAGGAAGGGGTGACTACATCTCAGATGCTCATCATGTCATCAATCGGCGTGTCTTGTTTTGTAAGTCATCCTGCGAAAATCACATCTTTTGTGTTCAAACTCAATTTCTACTCGAATTACTTTCAAAGTAGTTGTTTCTTCCAAGGAACCTCAGTTCCTGCACATTACAGATCCTTCCCTGTGTTCTGATCCGTTCCAGCAAATATCCAAACGGCGTTGAATGCAAATCCACGTCAATATTTCATGTTTGCCTTCATTTCGGACTGACTACAACATCCATAAACGTCTGTCCACAGCATCTGTCCTTTTTAATGAAACCAGCCTTCATTGATGCAGGACAAACCCTCCGCCTGATACTTTCTTTACAGTGCAAACGGTGAGCAGAGAGGAGGGAGCCAGCTGTCGGACAGCATGCATTTAAGCCGGCGTATTTGCATTTCTCCCCATAATATAACACTTCTGTTAAGTGACAAATGATTGATGACGGGGAGCGAGGTGGCTTTTCTAACCCCGGTAAGTGCTCTAAAAACAAATTAAAGCTTTCATCATTGTAACGCGTCTATTACAAGATGTGGTAATAGCCCCTCGTATCGAATTATTTGTGTGTCTAAATAATTTTGAAAAATTAAACTATTAATCATCGGCGAGGGCGTCTGACAAAAGATCAGGGCGGAACGTGCTGAGCCTATATTCACAATACACTCAGGAGGTGTTTATGGCTTACTTTGTGAAATGGCTGTAATTGCTTAATTGCTCATCTGTCCGTGGCTGCTGTGTCTCTTGGAGTAAAAGTTACCGCCTGTATTTGAGTTTCAGTGGAATTATCCAAAGTAAAACCAAATGTTGGCTTTGAGCTTTTCACTGCTAATTTGAAAATGTGAATGTGTTTGTAGGCTCTTTTTTTTACGGGCCACATAGGGTATCGTTCAAGGCTGAGGTGTCAAATAAATAAATAGCCCATCCAAAGAAAATAAAACGGAATTCACTACTAGATTTCTGTGTCGTAACTTTCTTTCCCAGAAACGTGGAACTGGCTGGATGGATTTCATGCACAGGCTTCATTCCAGCAACACTCTGCTGTGATCCAGTGATTCATATTTTCAACTTTGCTCGGAGAGAACACAAGAAGAATGACAAAGTTCACACATGGACGTGAGGTGAGGTGTCGCTCTTCATGCCACGGGGCCTTCTGTCCCCGTGCTCTTTGTTATTAAGCAGGTCTAAGCTAAACACAAAGGGATACTGTGTTTTTTATATGAGTAATGCATTAACCTGCTGGAGAAAAGTTCATGTTAAACGTATGGGCTCGGACAGCATAAGATTTATGACGATGGCTGCAGAAATTATGCTTTTCTTCCCCCCCAAAGGCACTTTAATTATATAATTATTGCCAGCTGCTTTTCATTTGCGGTCACCATTAATTGGGGGCTCGGGGTCCGCAGTTCAAGTGCTGGCTCTCTCTCTCCCTCTCTCCCTTTCTCTCCCCTTCTCTCTCTGATAAGTCCAGTTGTCCCGGGGCGGCCTGAGATGATTAGCCAAATCCTCAACAAAACTCATTCGTTATTCAAGCTCTGACCGACAGCCTCCCGCTGGGCCCCAGAATGAAGCTTGGCGCCCAATTTTCCCTTTTCCCTTCAGCTCATCAGCAACAGTTGTCATGAAATAAGAAGCAGTGATATCTCTGTTTACTTTCCGTATTAGGCCCCCAGATGCAGAGAAAACATCAGAAGTGGGGGAGACCTGATACTGTGAATGAATCCGATGGAGGGAGACAAATGAAGCCCAGGCTTATTTTTCTAATTATTTTTGAAGACGAATATTAAACCATCCACGTTGGGTCCTACATTTTCCATTTGAAATATGAATGTGATTTGTTTTTTATATGTTTTTCTGCAGGTCATTTTGCTTGGTTCTAGGGACAACCAAAATATTTTGTCAATAATAATGAAAATAAGAAGTGGTTAAAGTGAAAAGGTGCTTTTACGTTGATGAATTATCAAAAGAGGAATCACACCTACAACCTACAACCATCTGTGTGTCACATCACGTGATTTAGTACAAAGTACAGGTGAAATAGAATAGTTTGTGTCGAGAAATTTGGGGGATACACTCCATTTAAATCAAACAGTAGAAAAGCAAATTAATTAAGCAAAATATTAGGATATAATATGAAATATTAGTGTTAGTACTCAGTACTCCTTACATCCTTCTATAAAACCCTGCACACAACTCAGAAATGAGTTGTATCAAATGTCTTAAAATATTAAATATGTGAAAAAGGTCATACATGCAACGCAAACCTCCAAATGTTGTCAAAACTATCCTGCGGCTGGCCACTGAATTGGGTTATGAGAGTTATAGAAACGGCTTTATATCTGAATAATCATCAAAGACTAAAAAAAGAAACAAAAAAGGAGTAAAGGAAAACAAAACAAATGAAAGTTATTTTCCACAAACCTCTTTAACGGACAAGGAATCTGTAAATTGTGCTAACTGAGAACCAAATGACCAGGACGGTTAAGTGCTGCCATTTCTCAGCGACTGTTCAGGCCGCCGGCCCACAATGCAACACTGAACCGAGACGAGTGTCGGCCCCTCAAGTGTCACACATGTGAATACCAATATTTCCTTTTCTTCCCGAGAGCTATTGCATCCATTTGACACTCAAAACGAAAAAGTCAACAATGGTAAAAAAAAACACATATCTTTGAGTTTGAGTGCATGTGTGCGTGTGTGTGTGTGTGTGAGTTGACATGTCTGACAGGGGCTTGATATTTTACTCATGGAAATGATGCCCTCTCCCAGCCATCAGTGTCAGGCAGTCTCCCTTGGTGTCCATCACGGTCTTCGGGAGCAATATAAAAAAAAAAATTCTAAAGGAAAAAGGATGGGTTTTTTTATGTTTGGAGTGGCCGACCGATTGGCCTGTCAGGAGGTGGAAGTGGCAAGAAGTGACACACATGTGATTACCTATGCATTAGGGGAGATGATGAGGGCCTTACAGCTCAGGGAAGCCTCAGAAGAGCTGTGAAATATTAAGGCAATCTGGCATCGAATGCATTACAGTATTGGACTGTTTATCAAAAGCTTATGTATTCTAGCTTTTATAATGCTGACTGAGATGCCCGCGGTTGCAATTCCTCGATGCAAGTGAGGCATTCAGCTTTTCTGCTTGGCTTTTACACTCTACTGAAATGGAATGGATTTCCTACACTGAAAAAATAAATCCTAATTTTATGGAGTTTTTCTGTTGACTTTTTCTGTTTTTTTTTATTTAACATAAAACACATTATTTACATTACATTATATGTAAATTAACAACTGTTCATTTAGCTATTACGCCAAATTTTACGGCAACATTCCTGCATTATTTATACTTACTTAAATTACATACAAATTCATGTAAAGTAAAAGTAATTATTTGTAATTTAATAACCACCTTATCATATAAAGGTCCATACTAATACGTTTCTTTGTAATTTCAAGGTAAATCATATTAAAAAAACTTAAATGAAATGAAATGTGTGCAATATAAATTAACAGTACAGTAACAGTAAGTGAATCAAGTTAAAGCTAAAGTGCAGACCAGTTGTGAATTAGGTTATAGAGTCCTCTCAGCTGTTGATGGCTCTAATGGCAGTGGGGAAAAAGAGTTTTTCAGTCTGGTGGTCCTGCATTTGGCACTTCTGTACCTCCTGCCTGAGGGTAGAAGCTTGAACAGTCCATGTTGGGGTTGGGTGGGGTCTTTGAGAATGGAGGCAGCTCTCCTGTGAACCCTGCGGTGGTAGATGCTCTGCAGAGAGGGCAGTGGGGTCTTGATGATCTTTTCCGCTGTCCTCACCACTCTCTGCGGTCCATGGTGGATGTGCTGCCGTACCACACGGTGATGCAGCTGGTCAATATGCTCTTGATGATGCAGCTGTAGAAGTTGCTGAGGATCTTAGGAGACATCCCAAACTTCCTCAGCCTCCTCAGGAAGTACAGCCGCTGTTGAGCCTTCTTGACTTTGATCTTAACTTCAAGCTCCTGGATGAAAAGTGGTTGATGAGGTCTCCTCTCCTTCCTCATGTCCACTATCAGCTCCTTGGACTTGTCATTGTTGAGGGTGAGGTTTTTATCCTCGCACCATGACACCAAACTGGCCACCTCCCTCCTGTATGCCTCTTCGTTCTCTCCAGTGATGCGTCCTATCACTGCGGTGTCATCAGCAAACTTCAGGACGATGTTATCCTTGTGGGAGGCGACACAGTCGTGGGTGAACAGGGTGTAGAGGACGGGGCTGAGGACACAACCCTGTGGGGTGCCGATGTTGGTGAAGATGCTGGCTGAAGTCCTGTTTCCAATCCTGACAGACTGAGGCCTGCCAGTCAGAAAGTCAAACAGACAGTCACAGAGGGTGGGGTCCAGACCGAGTCTGAAGAGTTTATGGATGAGTCTGTGGGGGACGACCGTGTTGAAAGCAGAGCTGTAGTCGACAAAGAGCATCCTAATGTAGGGGTCCTTGTTTTCTAGGTGGGAGAGGGAGTAGTGGAGGGCAGCAGCTGTGGCGTCTGAGGTGGACCTGTTGCGCCTGTAGGCGTACTGCTGGGGATCCAGGGTGTCCGGTATGCTGCTCTGAATGGGACAGTATCACTCTCTCAAAGCACTTCATTATGATTGGAGTGAATGCTACTGGCCTGTAGTGTTATGGGTCAGCTGCTGTTTTCTCCCCATCCTGTGTATTTGTACCTTCCTTTTCCCCAGTGTGTCACAAACTGTTCTTGTATCTAACCCTGATTCCTTTGTCCAGATTCTGCTGTCTCTGACCTGCCGGCACGCCTCCGTCCCTCTGGCGTCCTCACCTGGCTTTCCCCTTCCATTGAAATCCCCCGTCATTAAACTCCCTTCTACAGATTATCAGTCCTGTGTGATCTCTGTGTGCTGGGTCAAATCTCCTTCCTAACATGTAGTCATTCAGGCAGGTGGGTGGGTTCTTTTTGGGGAGGGGAATGATGGTTGTGGTCTTGAAGCAGGTGGGGACGGTGCTCATGCTGACGGAGAGGTTGAAGATGGAGGTGAGAACATCAGTCAGCTCATTTGCACATGCTCTCAGGGCACGCCCAGGGATGTTGTCTGGACCTGCTGCCTTTCGGGGGTTGATCTTCCTGAGAGCTCTGCGTACCTGGGCTGATGAGACTGTTGGGGAAGGGGGAGGGGAGTGGGGTTGGGTGATCCCGGTGTGTATGTGCCTCTCTGTGCTGGAGCTGGAGGTCTCGAAGCGGGTGTAGAAGGCGTTGAGGTCCTCCGGTAGGCTGTCTGTGGCGCTGATGGAGCTGGTGGTGGTCCTGTAGTCGGTGATGTGCTGTAGGCCTTGCCACATCTGCCTGCAGTCAGCAGTGGAGTAGAAGCCATCCAGCGTCTCTCTGTACTGCCTCTTTGCCGCTGTGATGGCTTTTCTCAGTCGGTACTTAGCAGCTTTGTACTCAGTCTCAATGTCTGATCTGAATGCAGCAGTGCGAGCACGCAGCATCTGACGTACCTGACTGTTAATCCAGGGCTTCTGGTTGGGGAACTTCCTGACCTGTATGGTGGGCACAATGTTGTCTACACAAGTGTAGTTGTACCCGGTCACATACTCTGCGTAGTCCTGTACGTTTACAGAAGAGTCCTCCCTTGTGGCTGCAGCTTGAACACATCCCAGTCTATTTGAGCAAAACAGTACTGCAGGATTCCCTCAGTCTCTGTAGTCCAAAGCTTAACTGACTTTGTGACATGGTTGGATTGTTTCAGTTTTTGTTTGTAAGCTGGATACAGGAACAGTGAGATGTGGTCAGAGTGTCCGAAGTGTGCGCGGGGAGCTGCCCTATATGCACCTCGTATGTTGCTGTACACATGATCCAGGGTGTTCTTATCCCGGATGAACTCTTCTGGACGGTGCTGCTAGATACCTGAGCAAATCCATCCATAAAAACTGTATCACGTGACAGCTGGCTTTGAAGGCGCTCTGGGCCTATCAAGATAACTTCTGTTTTTAGAGTTTAGCATCAGGAAGTTGCCGGTCATCCAAGTTTTGATGTCATTCAAAACGACATTCTTGAAGTCTAACTAGCTGGTCGGTCTCTTCTGGTTTGATCGACAGATACAGTTGAGTATCGTCTGCATAACAATGGGAGTTTATGCGGTGTTTCCTGATAAGATCGCCCAAAGGAAGCACATAGAGGGTAAATGAAATCGGTCCAAGTACAGAACCTTGTGGGACTCCGTGACCAACATTGGTGGTCTTTGAGGATTCACCGTTTACAAGCACAAACTGGGATCGATCCGATAAATAAGATTTAAACTGAGAGAAGTTTCTTTGATACCAATCAAATGTTCTAGTCTTCCTACATCTGAGGACAGGTCGGCACTGGTTGAAGGAGGGAGACCATCAATTTTATCTTTGATAGTCACAATCTTATTATTGAAGACGTTACTACTGAGGTCCAAAGGAATACACGGCTCGACAGAGGTGTGACTCTGTCAGTCTGGCTACAGTGCTGAAGAGAAACCTGGAGTTGTTTTTATTTTTCTCTAACAGACTGTAGAAACAGTCGGCAGAAGGAGGAGATTCCGATGGTAGAAATTCAAAGGTTATCAGACAATGGTCCGACAAGAGAGGTTTCTGTGGAAAGATTGGTAAATGTTCAATCCCAATCCCATGCACAAGAACCGAGTCGAGGGTGTAGTTAAAAAAATGAGTTGGTTTATTCACACTCTGACAGAAACCAATTCATGTCCTTCATATGTAATACTTTGTTATTTTACTTAAGTAGAAATGTGGGGTATCTAAACTTTACTAGAGTATTTATTTTTCAGACGACCTTTTACTTCTACTCCTTACATTTTTACGCAAATATCTATACTTTTGTACTTACATTTTAAAAATACCCTTGTTACTTCTGGCTTGTTGTCGTTCAAAAACACACACACAAAAAAAACCTATTTAGATAAATCGCGCCATCCGGATAGAGTGAATTTCATTGTGGTTGGATGAGAAGTATAAACATATACCATTCCGTGTTGCACCTACAGACACATGACACAAAGCAGAGTGACGCCGGGTGTGAAAAGTGTGTGGTGAAAGTCTCCTTTTTCACAACGGCACAAGCAAATCTCAGTTGGGTATTTAGCGACATGGATCCGTCTCCTCATTAAAATTCCATGTAACTTTAAACGAGTATCTATCTGGGTTTAAATATTTTTTCCTAAGTTTCTTATTGAGAATCTGGCACAACACAGCGTCTTGCATGTAGCGCAGTGCCTTAAATTAAGTGATGTGTGTCTTTATGCGGCTTTAGAAATCAACACAAAAGATTCTGTATTTGCTCATAAAGCCTGAAAAAACGGGTTGTTTGGCCCATGTTTTGATAACCGACCGCTGCCAGTTCAGTGTTTCCCATCCTTATAACAGGGGGTGCCCCCCATAAAATAGTAAACCTGTGGGAGACAGTGCAGTCTACCTAATCAATGGGAAGAACGTGTACGTCCTCCGACTCGTGTCATTTAGCCCTCACTGGAAAATGGGTTCTGGTTATATCTGTTTAAGTTATATACCATGCACGTTGATACATTTGTCCCTTGGTGTTTTTGGGCCGCCCCTTTCGCCATGTTTCCATCATCCGAACGGCAGGTCACATGATCTGAAGGGACAATCCGTATTGTGACGGACTGACATGTTCTGTGAGCGAGGTTACACATTAAGAGTTTGTCCTTAATGGAATTTTTTTCCCCCCTTACATTACGTTTACTTTTATATTTTAAGTAGTTTTGCAACCAGTACTTTTATACTTTACTTAAGTAATGAGCTTGAGTTGATACTTCAACTTTTTAAAACCTAGTATCTATACTTCTACTTGAATGTGAATACTTTTGACACCTCTGCATACGAGTAATCTCACTAGTGCATGTAAGAGCACTATACGTGTATATATATATATGTATACATGAAATCTCACTGGAACACGGAAGGTCATTTGACCGATGTTTTGATAACCGACCAAAGCCAACGGACTTACTACTGCCCCCCTGATCCCCCAACTGGTGGCGTGTGCGGCACCACGTCACGCATGTACCACCTAGCATTGCATATCGTGTCATATTTTTAATGCTTTTTTCAGACCTTTTCTTCACAATGGGTGTGTATTGTATAGCTCAGAGCATGTAATGTCATTGCCTGAGTGCACTGTCAGTACTGTCCATTTCTGTCCAATAAAAGTATTTAATTCACCGGTTGTCAAGAGGTTAGATATACATTATAACTAGTAGATTATGCAGTTTAAGGATTTTAGCCGTTAACATTTTTCATAACGGTGTTTCGTTGTTTCTGTATTTTCAGCAATTTTTAAAATTAATTTCAGCTTTTCTTTTGTATTTACAGAATTGAAAAAGCTACCTTTCAGCATTCCAACCCTTTTTCTGGAGGAAATGCGTTATCTAGTTATTTAAGACATCGGACGAATGCATTAGTATATTGACGATTAAAATTTTGTCTATTGAATTTTCTTAAAAGCGTCTTAAAATGCTGTGCATTTAGCTAGCTGAGTGTGTTTTTTTAAGGTAGTCCGGCAATTTACCGTTTGTGAATGATGCTCAATGTTCCTTCCACTCTACCATGTGAGAGGGCAGAAAGGAGGAAATTCATGTTTTATTGTCCAAAATATATAGTGGACGCTGTTAACACTAAACTGTCAGTAGTTCGGAGCGTTTTAAACAATCGTTGTGTGTTGTTTGTTGTTGTAACTATTGATAAAATAATTCCTGTAAAAATGAAAAAAACTATTTGCTATTTTCATAAATCCCCTTGTGAACCGTGGTCACAAATCAAATACAGTCTTAAGGTAACGTAGTGCTGAAGAATGTAAAAAAGGTTATGCATTAGCTCCATAATGGAAAAAAGGGATTAGGTGTTGTATGAAAAACTGGTCTGGTCTCAAACAGATATGCGATAGCTCTCGTTGGGATTTTTCTATCCACTCAGCCAAAGCTTTTCAACGAGCAGAGTTATCAGTGGTAGTCCACATGTCATCCTCTTTACAGTTGCATTGGGGATGTGGTGTCATTTAAAGGCACTATTAATCTAATGGAGGCCGACTTGTGCCTGATAGCCATTTCGAAAAACCTTAACCTTGAGATTCCTCCATTTTAGGGGGATTTTGACTTGGGCACATATGTTTTAACAATTAACCCGTTCAAAATTGTGAGCGTTGCTTTCCCTTCAAATGGCAGATTTTTCATAACACGAATTAAGTAAAAATCTGCCTTTCAGGCTCAGCGCTCCCAAGTAGCAGCTCGGGACTCAATAGTTGTCCGGGATATTTTTTCACACTTATATAAGTGAATCAGGAGGGAAAGGGCCTTTGGCTGTTGCTTTTTGGGCAAGATACTTCCCTGCCAACGAGCGTCCATTAGTCAGGTCCTCTTTGGAGGAAAAATACTTTCAATGAAAGGACAACTTCACTCTTCACCATGAGCTAAGGAGTCTTGCCTTGCTCTGCTCTCACTCAAATGAAAAGTACCATTGTTGGGAATTAAAGTTTTTCTTTTTAGACACTGGGGGGTGGAAAAAAACATTGCGCATGAAGGAGGAAGGGGGGTTTTGATTTTTACAAAGTCCAGGACTCCAGAGCTAAAAGTTGGGAGAAATACCCTTGATACTTTATTTTATGAGGGGTTTTGAATTCCCTGTCTTGTAATAATATATAATGCCTGGGTCATCTGCAGTGAAGCAGGCGGCCGTGACCTGGGGCCAATTACCGACAGGCATCAGCAAAGCCTCCCTTTGAGCCCCATCACGATTGAATTCTCCCGACAGAGCGTATTACTCTGCTGTCAGGGCAGGGCCACGACAAGCCTCTCACCGGGCCATGAGCTTGCAACTTTGTTAATGTTTGGCTCTGTAGAAGATTATAATTCCAATAGGGAGAAACACTTTTTAAAGGAGGCATATGTCACACAGCGCACTCTCTGGGGTTTGACTCAGGGATACAAGTCCAGGGAGATGGAAGGGGTGGTGGAGTCTTGCTGGAAATCTGACAAAACATAGCGGGTTGTTTTTACTCGCAGGCCTGTTTTTGCTTTGTAATTTGTTAATTCAGCTAACACTCTCGTAAAGTATGTTACGGTTTGCCAAGTCGTATATTGGTATTTGGAATGGAGCGGTCAAAGCGCTGCCTTTTTCCTACTCTCTTTCTATTATGCATTCTTATTTCTGTTGGGAGCCTGCGATAATGGTTAAAATCCACACGTAGCTGTCCATATCTAGCCGGCCTGTATAATTGACGCCGTGCAGCCACCCAGCGAGTGAGACAGAGGACACTGCCGACTTGTTCTGACAGTAAACGTATGATCTCTGTTTTCAATCCTAATCCTTGCTGATTTATTGGTGCCGTCCCCTGTGTTCATCCTGTTTCTTTTTGTTATACTCCCCATTCTCCTGTTCACCCTCAGGCAGGAACTAATAAAGGTTTTAGAGGGTTCAGAAGCCGTTTATTAGCTCCAGCTGCCCGACTCCATATACTTTTATGGGATAGCAAGGATCCTCATCCTCAGGTCGCTGTGTTCCCGCAGCAAGGCTGAGCCATTAGTGTGAAGGTTATGTAACCAAAACCAAACCTAAATAAAGCATCTGCCTAAGGTAGAATCTGTAGTCTGTAATAGTTTGGGTTTAAATATGAACCAGAGCACTGGGAGAGGGATTCAGACTGAAATCCAGTCATTCACAACAGACCACAAACACTGGAAATGTTTGTTTTTACTTTTTAATAACAGTGAAATTGATTTTAGTTGCATTCGTACACTGCTTCAAATATAGCAACAAATATTTAGCCCTAACCGTGTTGAGAGCATATCTCTGCTGTATCAAGGGCCACTTTGCGCCAGTTATTTTCTCCTTTTAATGCGCTCAGTTAATAAAAAATGCAAAACTTCAGTGGAAAATATAAAATTGTTGAGGATGTTGGGGAGGTGGATGCTGTGTAGGGGAATGTAATGTTATCTTATGCATGAAATCAGAGTTTAAGTTTGATCCCATAGCCGCATTTATTGGCCGTTTTTTTATACCATAATTCATCCACTAGCTCAAAGTTAAATCTATAAATAGAATACTTTAATAATTTAAATCTCAGACTAATTTTGTTGCCAAAACTAAATAAATTGTTTCTTGTGGAGACGGCAGTTTAATTTGAAAATGTAAATTAATGCGTTTGACAAGCAGAAATTGATACATGTTGTTGGAAAAGGCACACAAATTATAACTTCTCCGAAGGTATCATCATACAAAGCGTTTAACCTTTGTCTTTTTTATGTTGGCTAATCATATCTCTACTACTCTACAAGCTACCTTTAAGCATAACTTAAGCAAATATGTATGTTCCATAACGATACTCTAACCTAAATTACTGCAGATGAGCACAGGTGTTGTAGGGAACAACACAACTATTTTTGGAACATAAAAATCAACATTCTAACTGTTCTGATTTTTCTAAATGACCCTCAGCAATCTCTGGTCATACAGACTGTATTTTGGAGGTTTTTAACATCACAACAAAGTGTATTTGTGGAGAACACCGTTCCTTCATTGTATTGGGGAAGCACCAGAACTCTCAGAACTGGATACCTCAAAACCCAAACTTTCTGTATGGCTTGTAGAGGAAGGTAGGTGGACCTTTCAATAATGCATTTGGGAGAAATTACTGAGCTTTCTAGTACCACATACTCGGCTGAGAGAAAAATGCTTCAGCTGTTATTCTATCAAATGTATCAGCAATCTGCACCACAGTTCTGTTAAAAGGAGTTCTGTAAAGCACAAAATAATGCACAGGCATTGCGTTTGCAGTTATGCTGAGTGACATTTTGCTGAAGAATCATGTAGCGTTGGATATATGACAGTTGGGCATTTTGGTGTCGACCTCCACTAAGTTATTCCAACAACAAGGTAATTTAAAGGGTTTAACACAAAACCGCTAAAACCATCAGAACATAAGGCAAAGAAAAGGAAAATTAAACAATTAAGAAGATCGATTTAAAAATTCAGAACAGACATTGACACAATAAACAACTTAACGAGAGGGTGTTGACTGAAAACGTTTGGGAACCACTGAATTAAAGGCAGACACAACAGAAAAGTCTTTACTAACTTTGAAGCCACTGAGAGTCTCAGCAGACCTGCAGCTTTCTGGGGGTTTGTTCCAGATATGTGGAGCAGAGAAACTAAACGCTGCTTCTCCATGTTTGGTTCTGACCCTGGGAGCAGAAAGGGGTTGGGATGGTTCGTAAGGTGTCAGCAGGTGAGACATGTATTTTGGCCCCCCACCATGAACAGTGCTTCATAAACCAACAGAAGGGTTGTAAACTCAATTCTTTGTTGGAGAGGAAGCCAGTGTAAAGTGATCCACTCCCTTGGTCTTAGTGAGGACTCGAGCTGCAGCATTCTGACTGACTTTCTAGAGAGACCTGTGAAGACACCACTACAATAGTCCAGTCTACTGAAGATGAATGCATGGATAAGTATTTACCAATCCTAATAAGACAAAAGTCCTCTAATCCTCCATATACGCGGGTGATAATTGGCTGATTGGCTTTTAAAATAAGGGATTCAAGCTGAGCGCGGACTTTCAATCGTTCCCCCCTGGCCCCAAAAACAATTCAGTTTTTCCTGTGCCGTTGAGAGTATTCCGGGACAGAGGATTTTTCGTAGTTGTAGCCCCATGCCAAAGCATACCCAGCTTCATGGTCTAATTGACACTAATTTGACCATAATTTGCTAAGTGAACATCATGCTGTATTAAAGAACAATTGAGATCATAAAGTCATGTTTACAATGTTCATTACCGTAGACTTCTATGGGACCAGAGGAGTTGTCCACTCATGGCCTGAAGACAATGCCGGTATAAAGGCACTTCCACTAGTTAATCCATTATTTGGCAACTGGTCACATTCATGCTGCATCAGACTCCACACAGAAAGGCCAATGGGTGGAGTCGAACGCTGGACCTTCTTAAACATACTATTATACTATTTTATGAGTATTTTGAATCTAGGGTTTGTACAAAAAGCCAACCACAGATAAAACCAATTTCCACAGTGAACAGTGCCCATGGTAAGATGATGGATCAGACCTTTTACAGAAAGTGATTGAGCCACAGGTTCTCCATGTTCATGATTATGTGTTTATCCGTTTGTCCCGGGTCTCGCTCTGTGATGATTGTATATTTATATGTGTACTTGTCTGTAATCTGGCGGTGGATTACATCACACCACTGTGGTTCTTCAATTAGCGCAGTGACAGGCTGGGCAGCGGTAATGACCTGTGAGCGCTTGGTTCTGCTTTCTGGCTACACCGGCCCTCCGTAAACCAGTTTGACTTTGGGTGTCCGTCAGAGCCGGCCTGTATTTACAGAGAACTCAAACAAGTGGGGGTCTGCACCCCGTGTGAGGTATTCTGGCTCTGGCTGACAAGACCAAGGTTGCCTATTTTGCCTCGCTCTCAGCCTAGACATCCTAATGTCAGGAGGCTACGCTGATGGAAAAGGATAATAACGCAATTTCTTTGTCAACAGCCATGCGCGGATGAATTTGACCCATTGCATTTGGAAAGGAATGCAGAGCTATCGTTCCCTTTTTCCTCATCAAGGCTAACGCCCCGGCCCCTCTGCCCCCAGAAAATAATTCTGCCGAAGTGGTCCCATTTAGAGGCTATCCATCCACTCACATCCCCGTCCTACTGATTTGTAGGTAAATCATTGCTGTCAGTATAGTAGCAACCCTGATTAAAGTTCAGGGGTTTAATAGATCATTTTAAATAAACCCAAAATTACTCTCCGCTCCCCAGCTGATCCACCTGGACCACGGCTCTGGGTGTATGGCAGTTTTCAGCCGTCGCGGGGCAAGCCAAGTCCAGCCTCGTCGGTTCCTGCCTATTCCCCCAGGATGCTGCGCTGCAGGCCTACACCAACATTCTCAGCTGTGTTCAATCTGCTCTGAGACAAGCTGGCTATGAGAAAATGCAAAGGGAAAAGGCACTTATGCACACACACACATACAGGAGGAGAGACATGGAAAATCCTGGACAGTTAGCGCACTTTGTTCACTTGGTTCAGCTGGAATCTGTCTAGAAACACCCTGAAACACACACACACACACACATGTGCACACTGGCACACACAGACACACACAAACACACACATACAAACTGCCTCCAGCTCCCCGGGCGACTGGAGTCCGTTCCAATTAATCGTGTTTAACCATTCTAATCACACTTTAGCACATTAATCCTATTTTCAGTCCAAAACACATCTGAGACGGCCGGGACGTGGCCGACTTTTATTTTTTTTTTGTATTTTTTTTTTATTGCCACCGCAAACCTGATGAAACCCAGCAGCGGCTGCAGGCCCCTCTTTCAGCCTGCACTCTCACTGAACTTGGACTTTCAATCTCTTTTTTTTTCTGTTTCTCCTCCTCAACTCAGTGGTAGAATTTATAGCATGACGCTGATGCCTTCACTCAAAATACGTCCCTGCAGAATTGAACAATTACCTTAGGTGAGGTAAGTAAAAGCCTCGGTATGAGGAAGTGTCTTTTTTTGTTCCTTGATTAGGTCATATTATTGTGTATCGTGTAGATACGGTTCGAGTATCTTATCAGTTTGACGTCCTAAGTTACCAAGACAGCTGGATAACTTGAGCCCAATCCATCTGCCATGGGAGCAGCCCTGGAGGGCGCTCACGATATTTTATCTACGCTCTCATTTAATGCTCTTGGAATACATTTGAGCGGCTTCATTTCACCGTGGATCGTCTGGAGGCCAACAGTTATCAAGAAGACGGAGGTTGTTGTTGGGTGGAAAGTTTTTAAAAAGAGAGTTTTTCTGCCTTTTTTGTGTGCATGGAAACTTTGGCAGCAGTGGAGGTGTTTATAGCGCCTCGCAAGGTTCCTCCTGGAAAGCCCGAGAAGAATAATAGATCTAACCTCTCCTGGAGCTCTTAAAACCTTACAACCAGGGGTCCTGTAAAAGGTGCTGGAGCATTGATAATTGAGCTGTGTAAAGCAAACAAAGTGTCAGAAAGGGCGTCTTAATGGGCACTTCTTGGGGGCTCACGGCACCGCCGCTAGAACGCAAGAAACATTAAGCTAATTGGGTTTTAGAGTCCATGTAAAACTGGCAAAGACTGATATTCAAAATTATAAAAATAAACAAAAGGGCTACTCATAGGAAAACAAATGGCTTGGAAGCTGAGTAAACCGAGTGACATCACCAAGTCCCAGCTCAGCATGTGGGTGGAATGATGTAATGGGAGCTGGAGCTGCTTGCCTACCATTGACTCTAACCTGAAAGACATTTAACTCCCCCACCCTGCACATGACCCGGCCATACAGCCAGCGACATGTTTTAATTAATCACATGGTTGATTAGAGCAGAGAGGCAAGCCTTTAAATGGGACTATTAGACACGGGAAAATACATGAGTTTTCTCCTCTTAATGTGGCTGCGTAACATAATGGTAAGAAAACAGGACATTAATCCACGAGGAAGTGGGGGAGAAGTGAGCCACGAGCGTTCTGCATAATCTCTTGCAAACACACAGGAGTTAGAGTCCTCTGTCTGAGGTCAGACTGAGGGTACGCATTAATGATCACACTGCATTCTATAAAATACATTTGTATTATATATATTTCATGAAAACAAACTGCATTCAATTCCATTGAATTCATTTTTCCCAAAATCACAAACTTAAAAATTGACCTTGGAGGGTTTTAGAATCTGTACACATGCGACATCATCTGTCCTGGAACCCTCACATTGGCACAATAAATAAAGGAGATATATATATACACACACACACATATGCATTAGGCATATAGTGCACCGTGCACTTGGTGCAAATATTGAAAGTAGAAAAGGTGACAGTAATAGTTCAGTATCTGTATGTCTGCATGTGTCCCAACCAGACGATTTCAAATCCTATACTTTCTCATTTCAGAAATGGTGTGACCATTTATATGCTAACATTAGAAACCATAAGGCATTGGTCTGGAGGGACAGTTATCCCATGTTCATCTAATACTGCAAGACAGTTGCAGACCTACTATCCGGCACCATTACACCCATAGAACTGAACTAAGTTAAATTGCATGTGAATACTGTCCTGTTTGTCTTGATTGACAAGGACGTTGTGAGCATTATGAGATAAGTTATTGTGACCTTAAAAATAAAAATGTTGATCACCTTCGGCCTCTGGATTTTCCACTTCAATTTATACATTTTACTGCATCCCTGGAGGCATAGTGCTTAAAGGAGTACACCGAACTGCAGCCAAATCAATCTCACTCCGTCTTGCAGACTGAGAGGGATTCATGCAGAGCATTACTGACAGCCTGGATGTCTACGGCCATTGAAGGGGATGATGTAAAATGCTCTGCAGTTCCTCAACTTTGACTCTGTGAAATATGTCAGCCCTCAAAAAGGCTGAAAGCGTGCTGGATTTTCCCACTATACAGCGGAACAGTTTGCAAAAAGTTTTCTATATTAACTTAACACATGGTCTGAGAATGACTCTTTGTTTCCTCCCTTTTCCACAGCCCTCACTTAAAGCTGTGCAGAATAAATAAACTGGCAACACGAGGAAACACTAGAGAGACAGCGTGTGTTCTCTGGAGTCCTGCCACTGCTTGGTTGTCAATGCGATTGTAAGTAGGCCGCAAGTGTGAGCATTCACTGGAAATTATACGCTTTTAGAGGGATTTGATATAAAGGTATTAAGCCGGTCTGAGATGTTTGGCAGGCCAAATCGATGGGAATTATATTAATGGAAATGATACGCAGCACAACTGGGGTTTCTTGTCAGTTCCACGGTATTGCACATTTTCCGACAGTCTGTGAGCGTATGAAGTGGATCCCAGCAGATTGGTATAATAGGATAAATGCGGCTATGAGTGGGCTCGGGTCCGGCGAGGGCAGCGCATGGTAGGTGGGACGGAAACTTTACTCCTCAGCCATCTCCCTTTCCTAGAGCCTCTTCCTAACTCGTAGCGTCATTGGAAACTTGAGCGAGCCTGAGGGGCGACGGTTCGAAGGAGCCAGATCCGTCTTCATTTTAGACGAATCAAGAACGATGTCTGCTGGGACGCTTTGGTTCAGTCTACCATCAACTTCCAGTCCATCGGAGTCAGCACACGGCGACGCAATCAGGTCCAGCCTGGTTTACCTGAGCTGGTTTACCAGCGTTTTACGACCATACACTCGTGTTCATCGGGACAGATGTAACTGAGATCAAACCAGGATGTCCATGTGTGTGTGTGAGTGTGTGTATGTGTGTGAGAGTATCGCACAGCTGCTCCTACTGCTTCAGGTCGGGTTATAACTGGTCCACCCGGATACTGAAACTCAGCAGGCCTTTGGTTCTATGTTTTCTGAAATGCCTTCTCTGCAGACCGGATCCTCCATCTTTACTATTTACTATTTCTACAAAAAAAGATGGAGCATAAAAAGATGGCCATTAACTGCACTGTGTCCCAGAACATCTACAGTACGTTTTTTATTCGATTGAATGAATCTGTGTGTGTAGGGTAAATTAAAGTGGGTACGTATTATTCCTGACTCATTTGTGCTGATGGTGTATTTATTGGGAACAGCGGACAGATGAAACCTCTGTGCCTTTTTTTACAATAAGAGTTAAAATAAGAGAGATGAAAGTTACACTACAGTGTATAAAAAGAAATGTTTTTAAATATACAACGTAACGACGTAACGTAAATTAACAGGCAATTAAACGATGCAGCGTAACAGGGTAAATATCTCAAATAACAACAGTCATTTACAAGAAATACAAATAAAGTAAAAACTGTCTCAACCCATCTCTCGGTGTCCTAATGTCTTATATGTATAGTCCAATAATATTAATCTTTACTAGTAATTCTTTCATACCAGCAACCCAGAGGTGGATGAAGGCGTCAGCGCAGTAAAGCAGGTGTACTGGACTCTTATAGGTTGCTGGATGATTCTTTTTCTTACCCTCATGTACGCCGCAGAAGACAATCTGCATAAAACAAAGAATTCCATTTAAAATCTATTAAATAAAGTCAAGAGCGGGGAACCAAATGAAACTCTGACCCCATGAATGTTAATGTTCGTATTGATTATGTATTAGCTCTCCTCATCAAAGCCAGTCATGTTAGGCTCTATAATTATTTTCAGATGTACTCTGAAAAGCCAGGTTTCATCAGCCCTGCTCATCTGTCACCTAAAGCAAGACAAATGAGGGAGCAGGTAATGGGCATGTACGTTGCTGTGCAGACTACACAAAGCCCATACATCAGGCCAGCTAGGTTCACTGGAAAGGCTAGCGCTGGTTTCCTGCAGTCTGAGATCAGATACACCACTTTTTTTCACGGGTAACACACCCTGCCAGTTGCTGAAGCCGGTGTCAGAACGGCTTAATTCCCCTACAGGGGAGAAGTGGTGAATTCAGTGGAACACGTCACGTCACAGCTCAGTTCGTTTGAGAACTTTACAGGACACGCTGACACGCCATGTGTTTTTATTTAGATGGAAATGATCCGACAGCACACACTTGACTGTGGACGACTAGATGTAGATAAAGACTCACTTTCCGACGTATTAGCTCAGATGAATGACTGCGATTACATGTAGATACATACAGAGCGGTTTGGAGACGTACAGATTGAGTTTCACATGTAAGCTTTATTAAAGACAGACAATCAGAAGATATTTAATAAGAAATATAGTATATATGTACATATATTCTTTTATCCTCTTCTTAATTCAGTTCAATTCAGACGAGCCTGAAAAGTCCAATAATGCTGCATGTTTTCAGGGATGGAGCTTTGATTTGTAAGAAGGTATTTTGTCTTTATTATGCAAACAACAAACAAAAATTTCTTGCATCTCAAATAAAACAAAATACAAAGTGAGATTAAATTATTTGCTCATGAAACTTGAATTTTTGGATGCATAACAAAACAAAATGTTGGCTCTAAAAAATAAATCTTTGGTCTCAAAAAACAAAACCTTTGGACGCAGCCTTTCAATACAGCCCAATACACTGTAACGTCCCTTTACCGTTTCCATACATCCAAAACCCCTTTGCAGTAGGATGCACATGAAGCCACAGAGGCTGCGCGACGTCTCCCGTCTCAGGGACAACAGCAGGGACAGAGTCCGGTGATGGAGAGAAACGGCTATGAGCCAGTTAAACGTGTCATTAGTCCGGTGTTACCTTGACGGCAGCAATTACGCAACTGTCATTTATTTGTGCCTTCATTTATTTTGTTTTTTAGAAAGTTTTCTGGTCAAGGGCACCTTTTATGTCTCTACTCTGGAATACTTGGATGTGGTGCACTTGGTTCAGAGGGCGATGGGACGTCATGAGATGGTATCATTGGTGTCTGACCACCAAGCCTCGTGTCAGCGCTTTAGACATTACATCATCTCAGCACTTCATCCCTCTTAAGAGGAATCCTGTTGCACTTTCCAGCTCTGTCCTTGCAAACGGAGCGGTCTCCCTGACCACCTGAGGGCAGTACGCTCACTGGACTCTTACAGTTACAGATATACATCATATCATACATATATATATATCTCATATAGCATCTGCATGGTTTCAGTAACCGCTTACAGTACTGTATTCTATGCACTATCAGCACTTCTGTTACCTTTTCCTGTGACATTACTGTACTATTGTATACTGTGTTTTCTACATAGGATTGAGGGTCGGGGCCGACGAGGGGGAAGGCCTCCTGTGTTCACACAACGGCAAGAGAGGGAGATAGTAAACATGGTTTTGGCCAACAATGCTACAACATAAGCAGCTCCACGCATTTAACATTGTCAATAACCGACGATATCATCAGGTCTCATCAACACTGGCACGCAACCTAAAAATAAACCTATTCAAACGAAGCAAATGTATCGAGTGCCTTTCGAGCGCAATTCCCAAAGGGTGAAAGGACTGCGGCCTGATCATGCAGAGGTATGTGTTCACTTTAGCAGTGTGGTCTTGCATACTGTCTGTCTTTTACTGTAATATGTACACTAGATCTACACTGAACTACACAACTTTTCCTGACTGTTTTTCAGAGCTTTTCACATACGAATGGATGGAGAGGAGATCCAGCATGAGGTCATTTACGTAGATGAGGCTGGGTTCAACCGGACGACAACACGAAGGAGGGGAAAGAACCTCATTGGCCACGGGGCTATAGTCAATGCCCCGGGGCAACGTGGGGGTAATATAACACAGAATGGGGTTCTCCACCGCCATGCCCATATACAACACAGCACTCATACTTACACACTTGTGTGCTTCGTATGGTAACAAAGTGTGGTTTTTAAAAAGAAGTGTATAGTTTTTACAAGAGGGTTTAATTTTGCAAAGGATCTGTAGTGTTGTGCTAGTTGTGCTAGTTGTGTGTGTGGTTGTGCTAATTGTGTGTGTGGTTGTGATAATTGGGTGTAGTGTTTTGAAATCACGGGCCCTGTTTTGAAAATCGTGCTTAAGCAATCGAGAAACTGTAAAACTGGGCTGAAAACCTTTTTATTTAAGGAGGTGTTTTTTACTTTCTTTCTGCCCGTGTGTTTTTATAGCTTACTTCATTTGTACGGTTTTACCTCCTCTGTCGCACTCTGAGATCTGCTGATGAAGAGTGCGTTATAAATACAATGTATCATTACTTGAAACATCCCAATCCTCCAAAGCGGCATTGTATAGTATTGACAATTGTACTTTGTCATAGATTTATTTAAATTGTGTCACACATGGGTGTAACGTGGACACGCGTCAGGTGCGTGTAACCCGCTGTGACCCCACGTTAGCCCACGTGCAACGAGACAAGATGAAAGCAAAGTGCTGCTGCATTTAAAATGATTTGGTCAACTTACCTCCATGTGGCCTCAATGGGGGAGCAGCGACCTACGCAGCCAAATCCAGCTCGATAAACAATGTCAACCTGAATATTTCAGTTTTCTGCTTGAACATGTTATAGTTTTGACTCAGTTCTTTTTTGAATGAAATATTATTTTCAATCTTCACTTGTATAGTTTTTTTGATATTTGCTGCATTGTAATTTTCAGTTGCAGATTTTATGCTTTCATATTAAAATGAAGTTCTTTTTTTCAAATTGAGACGTTTGACCCTGATGTTGATGTTTATTTATAAGTATTATGTAATAAGTATTATACAAATATTATACAGATTATTTCAGAGTTTACATGAAAGCTTGACTATTTTAAGTCACCATCATAAATTATGGTGGAGGAAATTGCTCAATAATAGACCATTACTAATTTCCAATTGTCTCGGCATAGTAATGGTATTCTCTAGAAACTCTAGGATGTTGCTCTCTGTGGAAGTAAAACTACACATTGTAAACTACGAGTCATATTGGTCCCTTTTCTGGCATCAGGTGAAGAGAAGAACTTGATAAAAACAGGTCATAGTGGTAAATCACAATACTGAGTCAAAAAGTCTCTTACACCTTGATTTAAAAATCCAGTTGAAGCAATTTAAAACTGTTCTTCCAACACACAATGTGCAGCATTGCATGACACACGTGTCACTGACACGTGTCCGTCACAGTGACGGACGTGTGAACAACACCAGGAGCCTGAACACGAGCAGCTCCGCTCATTCCTTCCCTTCTTCCATCCGTCACACGTCAGAAGGTCTGCTGCTGACATGATCCACGTCTCCACAGAGCAGAGCGGGGCGGAGAGGGCGCCCCTCGGTGTTCGTCAACAGTAACTACATACTGACGATAGTGCATGTACTCTGTGTCGGACTTGAAATATGTGTTTCCAGTGCAGAGAGGAAATAAAGAGGGGAAAAAAGGCTTTAATTATAACTTTTGGTCACTTGCATATCTGTCTGATATCATTTTACTAAAGTGAGAGATGGATCTAGGTTCTCCACACGCTCAGCCTGATGTAACGTAAAAACGATGATTAGAGAAAACACATTGGTGATACGGTATCTTTTAGCCGTGTGATTGTGTCTTTTTATAACCACATTTTGCTTCACCATCATCTAATTCATATATCTGTATATATCTGGTATATCTGGATAGATGTATTTACTTGTGTATATTTGGATGGATGTATTTACGTGTGTATATCTAGATAGATGTATTTACGTGTGTATATTTGGATGGATGTATTTACGTGTGTATATCTAGATAGATGTATTTACGTGTATATATCTAGATAGATGTATTTACGTGCGTATATCTGGATAGATGTATTTACGTGCGTATATCTGGATAGATGTATTTACGTGTGTATATCTGGATTTGGTATATCTGGATAGATGTATTTACGTGCGTATATCTGGATAGATGTATTTACGTGTGTATATCTGGATAGATGTATTTACGTGTGTATATCTGGATAGATGTATTTACGTGTATATCTGGATAGATGTATTTACTTGTGTATATCTGGATAGATGTATTTACGTGCGTATATCTGGATAGATGTATTTACGTGCGTATATCTGGATAGATGTATTTACGTGTGTATATCTGGATAGATGTATTTACGTGCGTATATCTGGATAGATGTATTTACGTGCGTATATCTGGATAGATGTATTTAGATGTATTTAGGTGGGTATATCTGGATAGATGTATTTACGTGCTGATATCTCATGATAGATGTATTTACGTGGGTATATCTGGATAGATGTATTTACGTGCGTATATCTGGATAGATGTATTTACGTGTGTATATCTGGATAGATGTATTTACGTGTGTATATCTGGATAGATGTATTTACGTGTGTATATCTGGATAGATGTATTTACGTGTGTATATCTGGATAGATGTATTTACGTAGATGTTTTACGTGCGTATATCTGGATAGATGTATTTACGTGCGTGGATAGATGTATTTACGCATGATATCTGGATAGATGTATTTACGTGTATATCTAGATAGATGTATTTACGTGTGATGTATTTACTATCTGGATAGATGTATTTACGTACTAGATAGATGTATTTACGTATATCTGGATAGATGTATTTACGTGTGTATATCTGGATAGATGTATGTATTCTGGATAGATGTATTTACGTGCGTATATCTGGATAGATGTATTTACGTGCGTATATCTGGATAGATGTATTTACGTGCGTATATCTGGATAGATGTATTTACGTGTGTATCTCTGTAGATGTATTTACTGGATAGATGTATTTACGTGTGTCCCTGATAGATGTATTTACGTGTGTATATCTGGATAGATGTATTTAGGTGGGTATATCTGGATAGATGTAATTACGCCGCGTATATCTGGATAGATGTATTTACTTGTGTATATCTGTGTATGATGTATTTACTGGATAGATGTATTTACGTGTGTATATCTGGATAGATGTATTTACGTGTGTATATCTGGATAGATGTATTTACGTGTGTATATCTGGATAGATGTATTTACGTGTGTATATCTGGATAGATGTATTTACGTGCGTATATCTGGATAGATGTATTTAGGTGGGTATATCTGGATAGATGTATTTACGTGCGTATATCTGGATAGATGTATTTACGTGTGTATATCTGGATAGATGTATTTACGTGCGTATATCTGGATAGATGTATTTACGGTGCTGAATCCACTTGGGAAGAGAAGTCCCAGATCCGTGAGGTTGAGTAACATGGCGGCGCTGGTCGGACCACCCGTAAGGATCAGATAAGTGTTTGTGGCGAGCCTGGCCCGGATCAGCTGGCACAGGGAATTACACTGATGTAGAAGTGCCCGGCCCCCCGGCCCCCGCTGCCTTATAACCACACTGTTCCCTTGTAATAGATTTCAGCAGGTTTTTAGATTTCCTCTGCCATTGTTTATTATTGTTCCAGATGACAGAGTGCAGAGTTGAGGGTGGAGGAGCTGATGGTGGTGGTGCGTTGACGTGCGCGCCTGCTCTGGATTCTCTACACGTATGAGAACCAAATGTCATGACAGGGATCAGAGTAAAATCATCCAGGTGGAGATATGAGAGTGGGCCTTCACAAGCGTGTGTGTCTGTGTGTGTCTGTGTGTGTCTGTGTGTACCTGTGTGTGTACCTGTGTGTGTACCTGTGTGTACCTGTGTGTACCTGTGTGTGTCCCTGTGTGTGTCTGTGTGTACCTGTGTGTGTACCTGTGTGTATACCTGTGTGTACCTGTGTGTGTACCTGTGTGTGTCCCTGTGTGTGTCTGTGTGTGTCTGTGTGTACCTGTGTGTGTACCTGTGTGTGTCTCTGTGTACCTGTGTGTGTACCTGTGTGTACCTGTGTGTGTACCTGTGTGTGTACCTGTGTGTGTCTGTGTACCTGTGTGTGTACCTGTGTGTGTCTCTGTGTACCTGTGTGTGTACCTGTGTGTGTCTGTGTGTACCTGTGTGTATACCTGTGTGTACCTGTGTGTACCTGTGTGTGTCTCTGTGTACCTGTGTGTGTACCTGTGTGTGTACCTGTGTGTGTCTCTGTGTACCTGTGTGTGTACCTGTGTGTGTCTGTGTGTACCTGTGTGTATACCTGTGTGTACCTGTGTGTGTCCCTGTGTGTACCTGTGTGTGTACCTTTGTGTGTACCTGTGTGTGTCTCTGTGTACCTGTGTGTGTACCTGTGTGTGTCTGTGTGTATCTGTGTGTATACCTGTGTGTACCTGTGTGTGTCCCTGTGTGTGTCTGTGTGTGCCTGTGTGTGCCTTTGTGTACCTGTGTGTACCTGTCTGTGTACCTGTGTGTGTCTGTGTGTACCTGTGTGTGTCTGTGTATACCTGTGTGTGCCTGTGTGTACCTGTGTGTGTCTGTTTGTGTACCTGTGTGTGTGTGTGCCTGTGTGTACCTGTGTGTGTACCTGTGTGTGTGCCTGTGTCTATGTGTGTCTGTGTGTACCTGTGTGTGTGTCTGTGTCTGTGTGTGTGTGTGTGCCTGTGTGTACCTGTGTGTGTGCCTGTGTGTGTGCCTGTGTCTGTGTATACCTGTGTGTGTACCTGTGTGTGTGTCTGTGTGTGTTAAACTGGAACACGCTAACTGTCAGTGTGCAGAGAGCAGAGTTTTAGCGTTTATGGGTTTTAAAAGCCACCGATCCTGCTGGTGACGTCCATCCGCTCGTCTGATGGCCAATTTGCTGCTGACGACACACACACACACACACACACACACACACACACACACACACGCGCTGGTTGAGAGTGGCTGAAGAGGTTTGCCTACCTTGCTTGGTTGCACCCCCAGACCTCCCCGGCAGAGCAGTTTAAACCCGGCGGAAACAGAACTTTTGTTTTCTATCTAACAGGAATTGTTGCTTCTTTTGTATCCGTCTGTTTTGTTGTGTGTGTGTTGTGCGGTCGTCCCTCAGGCCAAAGTAAATCTGTTCTTACAATGAGTATTATTGATTGTGTGCTACTTAAAAAGGCCTCCAGTTCTAGCAAGGCCTGGTGGGCCAGAGGTTTCTCCTCAGTGATCGGCCTCCGACATTCTGAATTCATAATAATAATCATCAGCAAAACAGGTCAGAAACAGGATGTAGTCATTTAACAGCTGGCTAAGTCACCGCCACGTTCTCCAACATGCGCTCCGTCTGCTGCTGGGAGTGTGTGTGTGTGTGTGTGTGTGTGTGTGTGTGTGTGTGTGCTCAGCCGTGTTGGACTCTAGCTCAGGTTTTTTTTTTTATTTGATCAAATATATTTTTAAGTTGAGATTTACAAGAAATATTATTATTGCTAGTGTGTGATGGGAATGTTGCTTTAAAAAACACATCATTTGAAGTATTTGAATGAATAAAGGTGCTGAATACAGTACTTTTAATTAATTATGTTTTTTTGTGAAAAAATCATGCAATTAAAAATTGAAATCATTGCCCAGCTCTGATTATAAATCAATTGTTTTTTCTCAAGAAGAGAACGTATGTGTAACATTTCACTGAAGAAATAAAAGAGGGACACGTCATCAATTAAACGAAATCAGTATATTTGACCAAAAACATGAACAATGAGCTAAAAGACACTGAAGAAGAAGTGAAGCGCACGTTTCCGCTCCCTGGGGGGTTACGCATACATTTGATCCAGTATTAATAGGAAATAATCATTTAAACCTTCCTTACTTTCTCATTGGGCCAGATCCCCCAACACACCCAAACAAACACACACACAAACACACACACACACACACACACACACACACACAGCTGCAAGTGTAACAGCTACAGCAGAGACATTTGTTCCCCGGCCTCCTCTATTGTCGGATTAATTACAGAGCTCCTTATGAGTCCATTCTGATTGAGATGGGATTAGGCCGCTCGGCGGGCTCCAACCGGCTCGTCTCACTGTTTTTCAATGGACTCCACCGAGGAGTCTGCCGTTTGCATTTGTATTGACACTACACCTACTTAGTGGAAGCAGCACTTACTGGCTGGGTTTAAAGGTTGTCCTAGTTGGTTGAAACAGCTGCCATCACCAGGAGAATTAAGAAAAAAGGCTTGTTTTTCTTCACTGCCAGTCAGACAGTAAAAGAGAAAAATGCCTCTTATTTATCCCAAATATTGTATGAGGCCCAGCATAATGAAATAATTGAGTCTAAAGGGGAGTCCAGGCGCAACTTGATATAGCGACTCCAGCAACAATTGAATTTTTCAAAAAATCATCGGTCACGAGCAGAAAAGTAGCCTGGGTCTCTAAAGAAACACTGGGAAACTTTATCCCACGGCCCCCCCTCCTGCACCCGGGTAGGACCTCTGCATTTCACTGCTGATTTAATAGAAATGAAACAGGATGGATTTGAGGATATTTCATTAATCTTTCTTCCTTTTCTCTGCAGAGGAAATTAAGGCAAATAGAGTTCAGAACCAACTTGTTTAACCCCCTGTTCCCTTCTTACTCGAGCTAAAGTCTGCCAGGACTATTCTCCTTTCTCTCTCTCTCTTTATCTGGAAAGTTAAAACCCAATTAGCCGGCCAAATTCCCGGCTGATCCCTCTGACTGAGTGGATGTGTATTCTGCTGCAGGTGTAAATATACAGAATAAACTACGGCTGTTACATCCAGTCCTTCACTCCTTAACACTGAGAAACCAGGCCTCCAAACATCGGTATTCAGCATGTCATAAAACACTTGGATAGGTCAAAGGTCAATATTGGAGTTAGTTAGTAGGTAAAGGCAAAGCTCATGTAAAGTACTAGATCTGCTTTTGGATGATCTAAAATACTTACCTAAAAAAAGATATTTGCTTGAGAAATGTTATACGTAAGTACTGATTATGTATATAACTGCGTAAAACTCATGTACTTATGTTAAAGGCACCAGTACTTTGTTTAAGTACTTATGTTACCTTCGAATAAGCAGCTTAAAGAAATAATCCATAACATCTCCTAACAGACACATTCCCGTACAACTAAAGTCACAATGGATGAAACAGACTTTTATATCCGGTGTGAAACCAGAAATCAATGTTGACTTATTCCGTTCGTGTCTTTGACTCATAGGATATATCGATTTGTTTGATTCTAAGACAAAGGAGGAGGTTTTTCCTGACCTGGCTTTTCAGTAGCTGTGGCTTGACTTTTAAAAATGACACATGTGATCAAACCGTGAGGATACGTTGAATATGTTTCCTTCTACGCAGAAGCCAGAATGCCGTTTTTCTCCCTGTTTCACAAACACAACGAGCAGCTACTTTTTGTTCCTCTGGGTATGTGGTTCATACATACATGTTTATTGTGTCCCAGTCTGCTGCTGTTCTGCATTAGGGCATTTGATTGGAGGGATCACATTTTCTAAGAAGTCTGTGGTTTGCAGACGCTGCACATCTGTTGATTTCTTTGTGTCTTCATAGAACGACCCCCTTTTTTTGCTGTTGACTTCAAGTTGTATTATCTCCAAATCTCCCAGGTTTTTCCAATAATGGATATTAAATCAGTACTACATTAACCATAACATAACCCAGTGAATTGATCGCTACGATGCCCTCATGCTTATTAAATTAACCAAGCTGGGATAGAAATCTGCAGCAGTTACGTGCCAATAACAACATGCTGAGAGGGCTCTAATTGGAGAGGGTGCAGTCTGAGGTTGAATAAGGGCTTTAGAGCATTATCTGGCATTGTTTATTGCAAGAACTATGCTCACTGTAATGAAATGTTCTGTCGATTTCAGGCATGAAGTGTTTTAAACGGCTAACGTGACAAGTGAATTCCATCCGTCAGACTCTGGTCTCCTAAAAAACACGTTCTCATACCACAGAACTACATTGTCAAATAGCTTTCCAGTGAGTGTTTTTTCAGCTGCATCAAGATTGCGTTTGATGCCTCACATATACCTTTAATAAAAGTATTTGTAAATGCGTGCAGTGGTGGATGGATGAGTAAGACACGAGACTTGAGACAGGCTTTCTTTATCCAACGTTTGTACCTCACACTGTTACACGCAAACAGGCCTTTCAAAATAAACTTTCCTCTTTACAGGAAACAAATGTTAAATGAATCAGGTTGCTGGCTTTTGTGGGAAAACACTTGAAAAAGGAGGAATAATGAATCATAACCCTCAGAAAAACAAAGGTGTTCGATTGAAATCATTTTTTTGTACAGCCTAAAATCTGAAATGAAACATTTGTCCCAGAGGGCTTCAGTGTTTGTTATGTTTTAGTATATTTGGTCATATTACCCCAAATCATAATTGGACTAACTCACTTTACTGCGTAGCCAAGATGCTTGTGATTTGTTTTGAGAAGTACAAACTTCAACATTTTACCCCCCATAATATTTTATATATATATATATAATGATAACGTGTGGAGCCAGATATTTCTTTAACATTGACAAAACATTGTGTTGCTGTCTGATTATGTGAGACTACTTTACTAAGCCTAACCTAAGACTTTTGAAAAGGCAGTTTTGAATCAGTAAAAGTGGCACAAATGGTTCAAACACTATACCGTTGATATGCATGTTTGTAGAAATGGTGAAACCATGGAATTCAACAGGTCTGGTTTAAAGAAATGCGCAATGCAAAGACGTTATTCTACCAACCATATTGCACCAATAGAACCTGTTCAATGGCCATTTTGTAAATCCAGACAATAAATATCTGCACAGAACCACAAACGTGGCTGTGTGATTAAAGTACATTGTAGTGATTATTTAAATGACCCCAAAAATAACTAAATAATTGAATTTTACACAAATTCCTGCAGTAAAAGCCCCTCACTTCCTCTCTGAGTGTGCACCCTGGAAAAGAAAGGATTGGAATATGGAAGTTGACCTTGTAAACCCCTGGGAGAGCACAGAGAGCTGCAGGGCAACGCTCTGGCAGTCTTCAGCTGCAGGGGAATGTTGCTATGTATTTCCAGCATTATTAAGTTATGTTTATGACAACGTCTCAGAAAGCGTGCAGCATTAGCCTCGGGTTTATGAGCAAGGCCTGGTCATCTCCATGCTCCAGTTACCCCTAATGATGATCATTATTACACGGCTTAACTGTAATACTGGAGTGACTCTCAGGCTCCTGAATAAGCACTCATTCCGCCGCGCTGCGCCCTCCCCCATCAGCCGCCCAACAAAGGCCACGTTCAGGCCGGTGAACAAACGCACTGCGCCTCGCAATGGGGTTCCTGAAACGGGCTTGCAACCTGTGCCAGTGTGTTTGACGGGGGTTAATACTCCAACCACACACAGACGGGATTAGGGCCTGGGCTTACACAACGAGGAAGAAAATTAAAAGTTTGGGGGAAATATGCAGCTAATTCCTTTCTGTCATCAGTGGATATTAAAGATTTCTAGCCACTCTTTCAAATTATTTGTAAATCACAATGGTGGTATTGTTAAAATCAGCTTTAATTTCCAGGGGCAAGAAGTGAGCAGGGAGTTTAAGTGGGGCATTGTCTCATATCAATCCCCCACCAGACCTCAAGGTTTTTAAAGGATTTTCATCCTCCTGTTGAAAAGACTCCAAGTGTTTTGTCTTGCCCGATATCTCTTATTTTGGAAGTCATTGCTGTATTTTTTTAATACTTGCCATTGCTTTAATCCTTTGTGTTCGGAGGGCACATGAAAACCATAATAGTGGATACAGAAATAAATGTATAACATATCTGCAGATTTAGGTATTGAAGGGTCTTTTCCGCCTGCTGAGGGTAAAATGGGCTGTTTGCCACCTGTACTGGATTAATGGGGGTCCTCCGCCAGTAGCTTGACAGAGTTAAGCTTTTAGATTGAGTTACACATAGAGGGGTGGGACCCATTATGGCCAGGTGCTGGCTAGGCAATACCTCCCAGAACCCAACAATCTGGGTCTGTTTCAGTGTTGCACTTTGCTCCCCTTCCCCGGCTGCCCTGGGTCTTGGTGGTGTACCATCGCACTTGGTATTTATCAGGCCTCTGGAGGTCGACGAGGCAAGTTGAGAAACACTGCGGGCCCACGCTTTGCACTGAGGGAACAGTTCAGTGTAGAGTACGAACACCATACACTAGCAACCTGTCGCACAGCTGTCCTGATGTTCTAACCAAGCTTAGTTCAAACCGAGCAACACTATGGACATGGAATCTACTTTACAAGTTAGTCACCATGTCGATCATAGTAACTATTGCTATGGTGGAATGGTTAAAGAGATAGGAGGGACTAATGTGAATATGAAACAAAAGAGTACATTACTATGATTTTTTCTGTATTTTTATATTTTAATCATTCAAAGCAAAGGCCGTTGTTCTTTATCGCAGAAATATTTTATTTGTGTACTGGGTTACGCCTCTCAGGTCTTATAGAGGCTGTCCAAATGTTTCTATTGGTTCCAGTAGAACTACTCCAGGTGGCCTATGAATTTATAACTCTAAGTAAATGACCTCTACTGGCACATCAGAAACTTTGGCACTCGTTTACGTAAATTTGCAAATGTAGCGTTCATCAGCGGCACCGCCAACACGCAGAAAGCTGTGATACTTTAGCTTACGCTGTATTTACGAAACCTGCAGCTCATCAGGTAATCAGCGCCTTTCTCCTCCCACTATAACACACATTGCGAGCATATAAACGCGCACTTGAATGGACGTCCTCCTCTCTTTCTATCATGGATCAGCTACAGTCAAATAAGCGAAAACAAAAATTCAGCGACAACAAAGTTGATGTGTTATTTGGGCATTAGTGGTGGGGAAACGTATGTGTTGGCTTGTGCCAACTGGGATACGGCAGATTCCCACTGCGGTTCGAAATGATCCTGACGCCAATAATTGTAACGTAGGGTGGAGTTTAACAACTGCTGGAGTGGAATGTGGACGCTGAGTCGGCGATGCAATGTCATCTTGGATTTCTTCCAGTAACTGTAATATTGCATGGCTGCTTCATCTGAAACACATAATGATTTCCTTTTCAACTGAAAAAGTGGGATCCTTGTGGCAAAAATCCTTTCTGCTCGTCTCCTCGGCCTTTGTCGCCTTCTGAATTGGATTACTGCTGTCATTTCACCAGCAGGCATATGCAAGGAAACCCGCATTCTGCTTTACACCTGCTTTTAAGAGGCAGAGAATTTTCACCACAAAAGGGAGGCGCGGGTGGTTTCTATACATACCGTGAGATTTATAATTAGGATCTTCACCCATCTCAGTGAAGGTAGAAGCCCTCAGTGAATCCAGCAGTCGCTGCTCATCCACCAAGAGCATCTTATTTATTGTATTTCCCAGATCCAGCATTCCTCTACTGTTCAGGTCATGGAAATTTGAACTGTGTGCATTTGTGAATTAGCCATTAATTGAGGCGGATGCAAGTTTTTTATTCACTGAGCCAAATTAGTCATAAATTACATAATGCTGATTAAAACCAGATCTTGTCAGTGATCTTTCGTTGGATTTTGATCGATTTGATGGAAGTTAAAATTGTCAATCATTGGAGAAAAATGCTCTACATTCAAAAAGTGAAAGGCATTCAAAATCTTAAATCAGTTTTTTATAGAGGTGAACGACTCCTGCTCCTTTTACAGAGAGTGAGAGAGAATCATTAAGTATGTGCAGAGTAATTCTTTTTGCATGGAGGAAATGAGTGGCCAAATTTGCCCCAGGTTCCCCCAGTATTTGCGATACATAGTAGTTAGTTAGTTACTTAAGTATAAGCAAAATGATCAAGCAATAAAGTTTTTATAGGCCTAAACAAAAAACAGCAGTTGGGTTCAGCAGAGGGAGTAAATGTAATCTGTTGTGTTCACCTTAGGAAAATGTAGGTCAGAGGTAATGGGGGATGGATGTAAATACAGTACATAGTGACTGCTCCTTCCACACACTGGCAATGCAATCCTACGTGGACGTGTCAAAGTCGCTTTAAAGACAGGGCTGAGGTTTAAATTCGAATGTGTTCAATCCATCACGGTAGCGTCTGTGCCGGCTTGTTTTGATAGAATAATTCTAGGTTCTATTATGTTCCTGCCACAGCCTGTAGAGCTGATTTGAATTTCTCATAATTCCAAAGTGTTTTAAGTAGCACCTCTGTAAAACGAGGGGTGGGGGTGGCGGGTCGGAGAGCATGTTTCAGACCCTCTAATGTGTAAATGTGTTTCTGAGTCCTGACATGACACACGTTCAGACAGCAGTGTGCACGTTTGTGTGTGTGTGTGTGTGTGTGTGTGTGTTTTCCTCAACGCTGCCACATTGCTGCTCGCCTGTAATCAGTAATTACCAGGATTGGGTGATGGATTCTGATTATAATGAATGATTGATGATCGCTGCAAGAAAGCGGCCGGGGCATTTCTGTCCTCTGACAACATGACGTTAGCACAGAATTGAAACCATTTAAGTAGAAAATGACTGGACAGGCATGGCATGGCTCAACAGCAGGTACCACACTGCCATTGGCACCCACACATCTGCATTTGCCCCCCTCTTTGAATAGTCCCTGTATTCAACTGAAATCTCTTGCTGCTGTTCTTAGGAAAATAAACCCAAACGCTAGACAGACTTGAACACTAAAGTGCCTTTCAAGTGCAACTTTAAACCTTTGAAATACATATTATGGGGCATCATTTGTAAAAAACACTTTTTACATCCTGCTTCCTGTTTTTGTAGTCAGTTAATTCTAATTGCCCTGACAACATTTTACTCACAAATGACACAGATGAGGAGAAAATGTAAAAGTGGAGACTGCTGTTTATTTGCTGTTTCCTGCTTTTCTTTCTTCTCTTTTTTTTACTTTATCCATTGGCGACTGTAACCTTGGCGACAAGATTTCCTTTGCCGTCTTAAGCGCACATATTCAAACTGAAATATTTCACCAAAACAACCCATCGTGGAGTTTCTTTTTTATTTGCTCTGGTAGGCAGGTTTTAGTCCTTACTCGTCGCGGCAGCTCGGCCAGCAGTAAGGGCATTTTGTCCAGAGAAGTCTCATTGAAGAGGCATGAAAGGAATTGGAAACAACAGCACTCATCAGTGCCACTTGCTTCCCAGCAACCAGCGCCTTCGTGTGTGTGACAATCATTGTGTTTACAACTCACTTGAACCTCATGTGTGAAGTCCACAACCGCTGGACAGTAACTACATTTGGTGATTGGCGCCGTTTGATGTGTGGAGGCCGATATTAAACTTGTGGTCGGGGTTACAGGCACGTTGTGGTTGGAGAACCAGACGGTGTTCATGGGGAGACGAAGCAGCAGTTGTCTCCTTGAACTGTAGCAAACGGCTCGGAGAAACACATGGGTTTCATCGCCGATATTGGACGAAAGAGCAAAGAGGACGTGACACGAACAATAAACATGGATATGCATGTTTTTTATTTGGAAGTATAAAACAAATACAACGCATAAATTGAACAGAAAAATATACCAAAAGTTCTCCTAGACATCATAGAAAGCATTATAGAGGCCTTTGTAATGGTTTATGCGGGTCAATTTCAGACTTCAGACTTATTAAGGGCTGGGAATGTCTTGTCAATGAGGGTCCTCACAAGGGCAGAAAAACAAATTGCCATGTGTGTGGGTTTACAGGTGGGATTGAAAGGGTCTATTAACAGTCCCGTGTGTCTCGTTTCAAATACACAAGAAATAAATACACACACACAGGCCTGTCTGGCACCGCACCAGCCTGCATGTATATCCGTCTGAGTGTCCATCATCCCATTCACACACTAAACACTAACAGGGCCTTCAATACAATCCGGATTTCTTCACATCCAGTTCAGTTATGTCCTCTGTGACGCCCCCCACATCTGCAACATCTGCTTCAATTATTTATCTTCCATTTCCAGTTTGTAAAATCCCTGACTACAGTTATCATTCTAATTCAGGGAGCTTTGAAGATTTGTTTTATTCTTTTGATTTAGTTTTTTTCTTTGAATATCTGTAGTTTATGTATATTTTTAAGGCTTACAAAGTAAGAGTGATAGTAGTTCTAGTAACAATAAAAAGTAATAGCAATGATGACAGTAACTGATAGAAGAACAATAGTAGTGAAGTGATGATTCATTACAGTCACTTTAAGAATAATATGTGCAACAGTAAGAAAGTTGGATAGAAACTCATATTAATATTGATGGTAGAATAATAGTTAAAGTATAATAGTGCTAATAGTACATTATTAGCAATACAATTACAGGATTCCTGTATTACAGTAACATTATTAATACTAGTGGAAGAAGCTGTATTCAAACTCCAGATTGGAGATTAGATGAGGTTAATCCACCAAAAACTAACACACATTCAAACCACATGCGCTTCTAGTGTAAAACCAGTAAGAAGGTGTTTCACGTTAAAGAGCCACGGCCAAATCAGTGAACGTCTTTCCTCACAGTGGCAGCCTCCAGCTTTAGTTGACCAATGACCTGAAGGCCTGATATCGAAAACTGCCGGCATGCTTTGTCTTTAACCGCATGCTGGTAAGGTTCTTGATGGGCGCTCATAAATTGCAGGTGCTGTGGTTGACCATTTTCTTCACATCGTGGACACTCGCACTTCACGCAGCCAGGTGTGAACTTCTCTCTGGTTCCCTCCGCACACAATCGCTCTTCCCTCGGTTCCCGACAGCTTCAGCATCTCAACGGGGACGGTGGTCGAGCCGAGACGCCAAACGCGAGCTACGGTTTTAGTGAGAACGATGTGACAAGCGCTGCTCTGCAGTCCGATGAACGCCTTATTTGAAGCAAACCAACGCCATAACGCAGCGTTACGAGGTGGAGTGACATCACTAAGACTGGCTTCTGATTGGAGGAAGAACAACTATACCCACTCTCCTCTGAGACAGGTGTGGACCCCATTAACCGCCCCGAAAATATTGAATTTGTTCTGTCTGTCTGTCTGTCTGTCTGTCTGTCCCCTGTCTGTCTGTCTGTCTGTCCCCCCATCTACCGATCCATCTTTCTATATAACCATACATCTCCTTCTGCTGTTGTGATTATCTCAATTATTTGGTCCAATGTAAAAGCACATCAGAGTGAAAAGCATGTATTTATCCTCTTTTGGACGGATGCATTACCAGGTCTTGCTGTTTTATTTGCTGTGTTTAACCAGGTTTTACAGATCATAGCTGATGTATAAAGATGCCTGGGCTATTGTGACTGTGAGAGTCTTCAGCCACCATCAGCAGCTTGATTGACGCTTCTATTCACCTATAAGTGCCGCCTTCAGGGCGCTTTTATTTTACAAATGGACGTTTTTGCTTTTTTACTGGTTCCTTTTGACTCGCTCCTTTCACTGCCAATTGGAGGTAGAAATACAGAAATAAATGTGGAAATAATAGCAGCATATGGCCTCTCTCCCACTTCCCTGGAATCACAGTGTGACTGTATTACAGACCAGGAACGTGTTTCCATGTCAAAAGGCAGCAAGGAGAAGGGCCCCTGTTCCCGTTGTCATGCATGCAGGAGAACGACAAAGCTCATCCACCTTTGCACTGTAAACAATTGCTGTTATTTTACAGTCAATTTTCAACATGAATCTACTGTTTTTATGTAATACGATTTTGTACTGCAGTTAGCAGAACCCTTTGAAGCAACACCACAGACCCTGAACAGCATCCCAGTGTCGTAGTAAACAGAATGATTTCTTTAAAATGTCATTTACTAATGACACTGACATTTGAATGTTTCAAAGATGTATATATTTTATATTTTTTAGAGTAACTGTGTTTCATCAAATACTAACCGCTATCACCCGGGGAGTTCCAGTCAGTAGCGGTTGTTGCTAGCTAGCTAGCTAATAGCCTTTTGCCCCTTAAGAACCTTTAAAGCAGAGAGTATGGAGCACTCTTTAGTGTTGCACGTGTTTAATATACAACAATGTCCACATGAAAATTGTTGTAGGTGGTACAGATATTTAGTCAGTATTTAAACTGAGCTTCTTTTTGACACGTTTTAGCTTAACTACTACGACACCAAGGTGTTTCTAATATTTGTTATCCAGTCTCTGATATTAGACTATTTGGATTTCAGGTGCTTCCTATTGCTCCATTCAGAGGAACCAAGACCAGCCAGGACGAGGTTGTCCCCAAGAAGACAGGTGTGATTGTCCAGAAGATGTCTACCCTCATCAGCACACATGTGTACTGAACATCTTTGAGTTTGAATGGGACTTGATAAAAGGTCAGTAAACTCTCACTTTAGACTGACGTTGCATGTCAAACGTTATACGTTTATAACCTTTATAAGTATTAACAATACAATGCATTGTGTATTAATATCTCTATAGTTTGAATAATTATTTAGCTTGTTGGTGTCTTACCTCAACAGCTGTGGAAGACGAGCAGCAGGGTGATGGTCATCTCTACCTCACCCAGAAAATTCCTTTTTTGAATTAGAATAAACTACAATGTTTCGGACTTCCTCGTGCATCTACTTCAAGACTCCTTTAAGATGTAAAACTCAAGACTTCTGGATTTTTTTCAGAGAAAAAACACCATCTTGGGTATAAACAGTAAGTTAATAACAAATGTGGCTGATTTTTCAAATCTTCTCACTGTAGATATTCACAGACAGAAGAGAATCCATTTAAACACGTTTCCTCAGTATTTGTTGCCCAATTGTTGATTGAAGGTCCAGTTGGATTTGGTCAAATTGATGCTGACGGTGTTTGATTTATATCGTTTCTAAGTTGTTGATTACATCATTTCTATAATATAGCAGATGTCTGGAGGCCACGGAACAATAAAGTTATATTAGTGATTGCAGTGCAGATTCATATTTTGAGATATTCTAAAAAGCTACATTCGGTTGGGTTAAAAATGTTCTACAGCAAACCCTGATAATTTAAAGTAATCTAACCCTCTACCAGAAAGTCACTGTCAATTTAAATAATCACAGAAATACTATTTTCTGTGTAGTAAAATGATTCAACAGTATGACTACTTTAGAATTGCAGTATATAAATCACTATGTCAAGCAATACCGCTACCAGTATTTTAAATGTATATTGAAAAATACAGAAAACTACTGTATTCTAGTTGTAGAGTAGCGTGCTGTAAATACATGTCCCAGTATACTGTAGAAGTGTTATTATTATTTAACAGGAAAGTAATTCACTTTGGCTTCATGCCTTAAACTCACAAAACACTGCCAGGTGATAATGGACAACAGCTGATCCCCTTAGAGGTCTGAAGGGGCAAACGGGACCCGATGGAGGGGTTCAGGTCCGTAAGGGGATCAGTCCACCAGGAGCCACTTCTCCACCACTCGGGATCCAAAATCCTGGGCCGAGTGGAACCAAGGAGTTTCCCATTTCCTCCGATCCCACTGTGCGGGGAAGGGATTGGTGACATATGAATAGAATTAGTAAAGACAAAAACAAAGGCTCATATATATTTTAATTTAACGGCATCGGATTGTTTTCTGCCGTAATAGGAATCAGGCATTGGTGAGTACAAATCTGAAGAGAGATAATTCAGTCAATAAAAATAAAAACGGTCAAAGACAAAATTGTGTGCAAATTGGCTTCAGCAGCGCGCGTGGGCTGACGTTCGCGTTGAACCACATTTACAATGTAAAAAAAAACCCGAATATTATTCATATTTGCCTGTCTGAGGAAATCAGTGTCTCGACGCATTAGTGCAGCACGATGACGCATCCAGCGGCCCGCTAATCAGCTGCCGCATCTCACCGGCACATTTTCAAATCACAAACGGACCCGTCGGCCCGACGCGAGCGCGCGTTAGGAGCACATTGCGCGTTAAATGCAATCAGCGAGTCCCATTACGGGTCTGAACCGGGAATCCACGTTCCTCCTCCTCCTCCTCCTCCGCAGCAGCAGCAGCATCCCCCCCAAACACACACAGACAAACAGCACACATGTTGATTAGCGGCGTAAATACGCAATAAGTACTCTGTTTCCTACGATGAATGGAAGCGATAATGGGCCGTTATCTTACCCTGGTCGGGGGGGTTGTCTACCCGCAGAGAGGGAGGTCCGGCCCCGGGCTGATCTGCTCCCCGCGGAGAAGCGAGCGCGGGCCGATAATGAGACGAGTCCCAGATATGATGCTCAGCGGCTCCGGTCTTATTATTCCGGTATTATTCATTTACTCCTCCAAAAAGCCCTCAGCGCGCATCTCGGTTCTTTTATTCATTTAGGAATCGTGTCGGACATGGAACTTCTTCTCCGTGTATTAAATGAATAATACATAATAGCTTCATGAAATGATAACGATAAGATATATAAATCATTTGTATAAGATAAGATATTCCTTTATTAGTCCCACAATGGGGAAAGTCACAAATTCATGGAATAGAATACAGCAAACAAACAATGTATTGAGTTTTCGTGTAGGCGGAATTAGATCATTTGAAATTGGCTAAATATAAATAATATCCCTTTGAAATAACGTCACCCGCGCCGTGCTTTGCCAAAAAATACCACGAGTGTTTCTCCTCTGCATTTATCAATAACCATTAAAAACCTTTTACTGGAAAGCTATTGTTAATTTGAAAGGTGGAAGAACTGGTTCATAAATCCGTGTTTGTGGGTTTGACTGACTTTGTGAATGTAAACACTATTATAAATGTAAATGGGCTCCACGGATTGTGATGCCTTCGCTGACAAGGAAATAATCGGATTACTCGCTGACCCGGCAACGGACTTCTACCAAAAGTCTGCAAACAGTGCGGATTATCTTAATTGAATTAATTCTCAATACACAGATGTGCGGCCGATCGCACCGCAAGCTGCCCCAGCTGACCGCAGAGCGGCCGTGACGTCAGCGGCGTATAAAAGCAGCCTCGCGCTCAACAGGTTTCCTTCAAACCAGAAGTCCACGTTCTCGAGACGAAGCTCGCGCGCAGGCACGGAAGAAAAGTGCGCTCCGCCGCCATGGCGCAGTTTTAGGAGAACTTTCCTCGCGGAGATCTGTCGGGTCCGGGACGTTTTCTTCTTCCACCGAGTGCCTTTCACACAGCCCCAACTTCGCCCGCTCCGTAGCCCGCCGCGCACCGGTGTGATGCCCGCCGGGATGTTCAGCATAGACAGCATCCTGTCCGGCAGACCCAGCTGCAAGGAGCCGCTGCTGCTGCACCGGAGCGGTCCGGTGGTGCTGTCCGCGGGCCTCACGGACTCTATCTACACCGACTACAATGGACTGTACTCGGCCACGTGTGGGCCGTCTCCCCCGGGCGTCCAGTCCCTGAATGGGACCCGGATAGGATATAACGGCTACTACTACGGACAGCTGCACGTGCAGGGCGCCGGAGGGGCGCCGCCGTGCTGCGGCTCGGTGCCCGGCCTCGCCCCGCAGCAGTGCCCGTGCATCCCGGCAGGTAGGACAACCAACGTCCCTCTCTCCTCCTAGTTTTACCTGCGTGCATTTAGGAGATCAACGCACGACTTAACGCAATGTACAACGGAATGGTTTGCGTTATGTTTTTAAATGGTGTTATTCGCGGTTTGACGAGGCAATAGTTCTGAAGTTTAGTCGTTACTCCAAGTCGGATTTGACCCCAATTTAGATGACAAACAATTTATATATATTTATTTATTTATTTATTATATTATAATAAATAATATAATATTAAAATGTGTCTTTATGAATTAGTTCCTTGCAAAATCACCATATATATATATATATATATATATATATATATATATATATATATATATATATATACGGTTTGCAACGTTATTTTGAACTCGAATCTGCACATTTAAGCAAAAGACGCCACCACTTCAAGATATTCCAGTGACGTCCGATGCCTGATGATATTATCTCGTCCGTTTGATGTGTTTGTGTCACGGATCAATGTCATTGAGCCGTTTCCA
Source organism: Gasterosteus nipponicus (assembly GCA_014132575.2). Taxonomy (NCBI): domain Eukaryota; kingdom Metazoa; phylum Chordata; class Actinopteri; order Perciformes; family Gasterosteidae; genus Gasterosteus; species Gasterosteus nipponicus. The sequence goes on along the minus strand of BMAF01002688.1, from coordinate 137,195 downwards.
AACTGGTGCTTTTACGCACCAACTGATCCAACTCGTGTAGAAAAGTGTTTCAAACAGTTTAACACACACGCAGTTTGATGTTTTACTGCATGCGCAGCAAGTCACGTGCAGGAAAATGTCAGGTCTCTGCTGTTTTAGGCTCCAGCTGTGCGCGTCGTGCACAGCCGAGGCCGGAGCGTTTCTCCACGAACGTGCACACTGCGGCCGCTTGATCACCAGGCGTTTTGTGTGACGCTTCTCTCCTCTCCTCACCGGCCAGGCTACGACAGCCCGGGCTCCGTGCTGATCTCTCCGGTCCCGCACCAGATGATGTCCTACATGAACATGGGCAGCCTGTCGCGGACCGAGCTGCAGCTCCTCAACCAGCTGCACTGCCGCAGGAAGCGGCGGCACCGCACCATCTTCACCGACGAGCAGCTGGAGGCCCTGGAAGGCCTCTTCCAGGAGACAAAGTACCCGGACGTCGGCACTCGGGAGCAGCTGGCCCGCAAGGTCCACCTCCGGGAGGAGAAGGTCGAGGTCAGAGGCGCTTTGGCTTTACACACAGCTTCATGTACGGCTTCTTAAGTCACGTGGTCTGGGAGCTTTGACACCGTTCACATTTATTTTATCACAATAACACAAACATTATTAAAACCATTATTTTGTGTGCTTTATTGTGGTCCGTAAACGAGACATTTGATTTGTATCACCTCTCATTCCTCACGTTGGAGTTTAGTTTAATATAACACGAGCACGGTTAATACAACGGGACACGCAGTATTATTATTAATTATTATGAATATTTGTATCCTTAATGGAATTATCGTGCGCCTTAGTCCGTAGCGGGTACATTTTATCTATCAATCAGGGGTTTCCGTGGTCCGTTCCACTCTATTTGTATCTAACAAATCTAAACGAAAAGGATCTGACGTTATTCTGCATTAGTTATGTTTCCTTTTTGCATTTTCAGTACATCTTTGAATTAATTCATCTTCGGTTCAATATTTTATTTGGTGTAAATTAAATAAATATATATTGTCTATTGGTAAAATATAAGCAACTGGAAAATAATCATTCTTAATGATTATTATTAATTCCATATTTATATAATTATTAATATTAATCGAATTAACTCAACTCTGCAAAATGTAACGCGTTCCGCTTGACCTTGTTTTAAAGCAAACATAAATTAAAACAAACAGCCAATCTTGTTGCTCATGACATCATGATATGAATCATACTTGTATATTATATTGTGTAAATAAATCAATATATAAATATATTCTTAATTAGGACAATAACGCACCAACTGAAATGCGTAATAATGCGGCTTTGCGTTGAAAGAAACGTTATATAGTAAAATAATACAGTAACCCAACACAAGGGAAAGGAAAAGAAGAAGCTCACATTTCAAACTGTGCTTTTTGTATCACGTAGGTTTGGTTCAAAAACAGACGCGCGAAGTGGAGGCGGCAGAAACGGTCCTCATCCGAGGAATCAGAGAACTCTCAGAAATGGAACAAATCCACCAAAAGCTCCGCGGAGAAAAGCGAGGAGGCCAAAAGCGAGGTGGACTCGGACAGCTGATTACACGGCGGACGCGTGTGCGCGCGCGTGTCGGGGTGTCATGAGACGTGTTGCCATGTTGCACAGTTGTACATAAACTACAGCTATTTATATTTAATTTAAACTGTTGTGGCGTTCCGCATCGTGTCACGTTACAGGTGAAGTGTGTGTGGATGTTAAATGTTGTAACTCTGTCGTAGAATCATCACGTGGTCTGCGCGCGCGTAGATATTTGTGTTGTTTTTTTCACTTTGGAAAGATAAGCAAACGTACGTTAAAGGACTACGAATATTCATTAAAATATAAATGAAACTTCAGCACTTTGTTTGTTTGCTTTTATTGGAGGAGGACAGACGTAGATGTTAATATTGTTTTTAATTATTTATTACCGAATAATTCATTAATTAAACGTAAAATATAAATTCTTACAATTCTATTAATTGTTACCGAAAATAATGCTGGGGAAGAATTCCAGAGACATTCCTCACACAGCAAACCTCTGAGCAACACACAGTATATAAACATACATTTATACAACAAAGCATCCTTCTGTCACGTATAAATACGCAACGAGGATGCGTGGGTGACGTGCACGCGCGCACCTCGCCGTGACTCTCACCTGGTCAGGCCGCAGCGCGCGCCGATGCCTCACGTCGGTGCATCGTGTCGCGAGACACGAGCACGCGCGTGAGCGAGGAGGAGGAGGAGGAGGAGGAAGGAACTGCGCGCATCGAAGGGCTGAATATAAAAGAAACAACGTGATGCTCATTCTGCGTTTTGTTTGTTCATCAAAACAGATTCAAAATAAACAAACGCTTCTGGAGGTTTTGTAAAGAAATCCCTGAAGGAGGTGGACAAAAAAATAGAAACACGCGAGATTTAGACAACCTGGAACACCCGACATTGAATTTACACATTGCCGATACTGTTAGCTACATTATGATATCCATTCATGCTTTATTAAATCATCATAATGTGCTATAGTTTAATTGCATTCATAAACATAACACCGAAATAATATTCAATGCACATTACACATTTTTTGCTGCACTCATATTTTATTATAATGTAATAAAGTGAACGTATCAGCTTGTGTAGCTTTTAAAGTGGAGAGTAAAATAAAATCCTCCTTTCAACCAGGTTGCTAAGAATATGTTTCAAAGTTCGACTCACAACATATCAGGTGTTTGGCTGTTTAAAAAAAGCTATCCATTAACTTTGATGTAAACTCTGCTTTCATTTCAATTAGAAAGTCAAAGTAGATCAAAGGGAAATCAAACGCTTTCCGATTGTTGTTCCCTTTATATATATTTCAAAATTTCTACAAAAAAATCACACAAAAACGCTATTCAACAGTCGGCTATTTTAGAGGCTGACGCCCCATTTAAAACCAAAAAGGTGAAAAATGAGAAAAGTGTCTTTTCTTAATAACTGAAAAAAGAGTCCAGTTGTTTTTTTTGTATTCGTTGGGTCAGAATAGTGCTGAAGGGGCTTGTGTTTAGGGGACTCATTCATATTCCCTCTATGGCCACGATTATTTCCATCAGACTAATCGTTCAGTCTACAAAATGTCCACAGTGAGAAAGACCAATATGTGCTCACACAAGTGACGATGAATTGACATAGCTGCTTATTTAGCAGCAGATCCTTGGAGCTTTTATCCTGCACAAAAAGATGAATTTGAAAAGTTTTTGGCGCTCGTCACCTGTTATCAGTCAATTGGCCTTCATGCGGCCTTTGATAGAAGCAGGAATGAACATTGACTATGAGTATATATGTGTTTCATTCCTGCATTATATTCCTGTGAAGCTCCTCGACAGACACTTTTAAGAACAACAAGCTTTACACTTGTTGCAGTGAAGGTGCCGAAGGGTCGTACGGATGCAGAGGTTATGAAGCACACCCACACACAGTATATGATCACATGATCAAATAGACTGGAGATCAAACCCATCAAACACTACATGTATGACTGTATTCATTTAATTGAAAATATTTGTCAGAAGCTTCTGTAGAATAATCGCACAATGAAAAGGAAAGTATAACGACTGATTGTTTTGTCTTTTCCAAGAAGTGAACTTCTGAGGAGCGTATAGTCTCTTTCCCACGGAGTATAATGTGGGTTTTAATCCCAATCCCAATGTCCCCTGCACTATATGCATGCTCCTGGAAGCTTATTTAGCGGAAAGCATGCCGATATTCCTATTATATGATCCCACGTCCCAACTAATAAAATAATATTTCAATATTTCCTCTTGTGAGTTTTTTTCACCGGGAAAAAAAAGCAATTAAAGAATCATGTGAAATTGCAATAAAGGCCCAACTTTATGTATTTATTTTGTGGGGAGTCTTGCTTTTCTACAGTGATAGCTGGTCTCAAATCAGCAGGCGTGCTACAACAAATCATGACGGTAAATACCAATTTCTACACTGAGGTTGAGTTTCAGCTGATGCAGAGAACCAATAACCCTTATTACCGGCCATGGGACATCATCACCAAAAGCAAGACTAAACATTTCAGATGAGTTGTCAAAACCAGAGGGTCATCTGATTATCTAAATAAAGAGTAAGATGTGTCATAACAGAGAAAGAAAGGTATGTAATCAGCCGTGTGTAACTCCGGGTTCCCCAGCCTTCAATGGTTGGGACAAACAGAGATGCATCACTGATTTACTTTTACCACGACGGACGAAAATGAAGGGTCATCCGGACCCTGAAGCTGCGTGGACAGCTTCAACCCAATCGGTTGAAAACAGTATGTTGGCTTTGTTTTGTTCTTTCTTTATCCCATTTACCAGTTACCATTTACCCAGGTAGGAAAACGGCCGAGATGCTGTAGTGGACTTTTTGTAGACTGTATTGCACACGTTGCAGTTGTTAACCACACAGTGATAGAAGCATTTTTTTTATTTTGTGTATATTTTTGTTTGAAGACTACCGAGGCTTCATCTGAGTAGGTCGCAAAAGACATTTTATGCATTGTATTAATATTATGCAGACTCAAAGAGTGAATTGATCTCTGAAATGCATTTTGAAAGAAAAAAAAGCTTCCACATCATGTAATAGTCTTCCGTGTAGAATTAGCAAATACAGCATTGCTTAGTTTTCACCCCATTAGGTAAGCATGGCACTATCCCCTTCACAGTGTTGCTGACTAGATAACTGATGGCCTCATTAATGGATAATACATGCTTTATAAATGCGTTATAAGACAAAATATAAAGAACAGATGAAAGCAGGTTTTGAAGTAAAAAATACTTTAAATCCTCCTCTACTATGACACTTATATGATTTTATAATATATTTATAATGTGTTATTATCGCATTAACATATTAAAATTCAAATTCACAATAATTTTATCTTGCGTCAGTTTAAAAAAATAATTGTTATTTTGAAAATCTGTTGCTCACTGGCTCTGAATACACATAGAGACAAACCCTGGGTCACAATAGGGGGCTGTTGATGTGTATTGGCTTGGGGGGACGTCACTAAGTGACTCAACCAATAGAAGCATTTGGGGGCGGGGCCTCAGCAGCTCTCAATTAAACGGAAAGACGGGAACAGAACTTTTCATTTTAAGTCTTTTTCAGATGGTGAGTTCACAGAACCAACGTGGTTTGTAACTCGCATCACTGAACTAGAACCCTAATTCTCCAAAGGAAATCCAGTACAAACATGGGCTCCATAGACGGAAACGTCCCTACAAAGTCAATCCCACCTGTTTATGGGGGTATGGAGATGGTGGCCGCAGTCTCAGCCAATCCCTAGTAGATGGTGTATGGAGAATCTGGTGTATGGAGAATCTGGTTGGGTTGTCAGCCAATGCCTGAGCCCGTTTTTTGATGACATATGGACAAAATGGCGGAATAACGCCGAGTCTCTCTGGGAATGGGTCGGGCAGCTGAACTGGACAACGGCGGTTCCATCACAGTGAGGCTCGATTTGACTGTTTTTGTTTGTACACAGTGGCTGTAATGGGTTTTGTTTTAGGTTCTGTTGTAGAATAAAAATGGAGTTGATTTAATTGAACCATCTACTTGGATTTATTTTGGAGGAGGCCTACCTCATTAGGAAGACCGGACATAAAACCCTTACAATAGATTTTATCTTTCATTAAATTAAGTTTAAGTTTAAATTTACAATAAATATTGAAACTGCTACTGTGTATATTTGATGCACATTACACCTAAAGCAATATTTCATAAGAATGTATTTAATATCATACCAACATATTTTAAAGTATTGGTCATTTCAGTGTTATTGTCAAAAATAAATAATATAGCATATAATTCTATAGATCCTAAAATAAGGTGATTTGGCACTGAAATGTAAAATAATGAAGCTTGAAAGTGTCCCCTGACAGTTTGGACCGGTGTCATCGGAGCCTCCAGCCTTACTGGGATCTGCTTGATGCAAATGAGAGCGGACCGGTGTAGACCGCTAACCAGAGGTGGACTCAGCCAACCCGAGGGCCACAGCCTTCCACTGCAAAGCGCCGCCCGCTCAACGCATGTCATCAGACTGGAGGCTGGAGGGGACATTTTTTATTGGGAATTGGGAGGTGTTTTATTCTCGAAGGAGTATGAATGATGTATTTGGTATTGCTTTATTCAACAGGGTTTTAATAAGACTTTCCTTATAGGTTACAGAAACAATTGAACTTGTGAAGTTGTAAGTAAGCTCTTATGCAGCCACAGGAAGACAATCTGTCAGACGCTCTAAAAGGTTTCCTGCAGCAGAAATACCAGAATTTTCTCCTTTTACTAAATTCTCGAATGCTCATTTTTATTTTATTTAATTGAATATTTATAGTATCTATTGTTCAGTAAATTTTCCTTTCAGTTTGTACTGTTATGAATGATATTTTGGGATTATTGATGTACATTTCACTCAGAGATGTAATGAAGAAGTTTAAAATCACAGAACAATGGACATTCTTAAGTAAACTTTGCAATGAAACAACATTCAAAAGCTATCACATTAAAGCTTTCAGCTATGTTGAGTTTAAAACCCTGTAGTGTCACACCAGTTGATGGAAACACAAAGTCATTCACATGAAATTAACATCAATTTACAGCTGTTTTAAAAAATAGGTTTTGGTTGACGGGATTGTGTTTGCTCCCAACATTATGGGGTGACTGCTGATCCCGAAAACGGCCCTGAAGTGAAAGCAGCTCGAGATCAATCAATCAAAGCACGGCTTGGTGTTAATGAACGTTAACCAGCGCGTAAGGGGCTCGGGTCAGGAGGAGAGCAAGGTAACTGCAGCATTCTGACGTGACTTTGGAGAAACAGATTAGAGGCCAGATCGGACTCTCTGAGATTTGGCCCCGACACGAAACCATGAAAACACACCATCCCTATTAATCCCTCGTATGCACCGCAGTGATTTATTAAGTGCTTTGCTGCACAGCACCAGTGAGATCCACAAAGCCCAAAGCCACAGTCATTAATCTCCTTTTCAGCAGCAGCAATTTTCTATTTCACAAATTTAATGCAACCCCCTTTTTTTTTACATTATTTCTTTGACATTTTTATGCACAGTTCACAGCACTTGGAAAAACAAAAGTGGAGTCCAAGAAAAATTAGGTATTGAGTAAAATTTTAGAGTCGATAAACCAGTTCTCCATTTGCTAGATTTTTCCTTCTCTTTCTGTGAGCGAGCTGCTCTTACGTAAGCCTATGCGGCGATGCAAAGGCCACACTTATTTACTTGTTTCTGCCGTACACCTTCACGTCTGACAGTATCGGAGCCGGCCGTGTGTGTGTGTGTGTGTGGGGGGGGAGCCTCTGAATGATGCCGTTGGTCTTCGGGGGTCTGGAGAGTTTTAGCAGTCATGGATTTGGCGGCTGGACTGACAGCTCTTGGGTGGATTTCCTGCTCTAAAGATAGACAGGGGTGTTGGCTGCTCTGTGGTCCACGTCCAGAGACATTTCAGAGAACGCTCTCCCTCATCGCGGCCGACTGGCCGTCATAAACCAAAGCTAAGACAAATAACGCATATTTTTACAAATGTAAACTTCCTCCTATGTTATTACCATACTTCCCCTGGATGACGTGCGGTTGGGCGCGTATTCTTGTTTTTGTCCACAACTATCTTTTTGGGCTCCTGCGTGTTTCCAGGGAGCCCGAGCCGCGAGGCCGCATTAGGGGTACCGATGGATACAGCGATACGCTTAAAGGCATGTACAAATACACGCTGCCACCACAGCCTTTCAAATAGCCAACATGTGGCTGCAGTATATGGAGCTGCCTGCTAACTCCCTCGCCGCCTCTGGCATCACTCTCACAGAGATTTATGGGTTTGAGAGTTTTTGGTGACTATTCTAGAAAGAACTTGATTGAACTTTAATCTTCGTCATCATTGTTTATATCAGTTTTCCCACAACCGTGTTCCAAGATGTCCATCTTCTCTCCCTCGATTTGAAGTCTACCTCTTTCCTCTGTGTCACAAATCATTGATTGTCATGTAAACGCAGATTATGCATTAAATAACATTAACTGTTAAGCCCCCGGGGAAAATTTGCGATTTTGCGCTTCACAAAATAAATTGGATTGTATTGAAAACTATGTGACATTCACATCTTCTCCTCTCAAATAAAAAGTGGTGAGTTATAGGATATCAAAAACTGCCAATCAACTTTCCATGAATTATGTAATCAATAAAGAAATGAGAATGATGTAATGCTAGTGTACAACTGTTGCTCTAAAACTAATCAATTAAGTATTAAGGATGCATAAATATTATTGTATTAAATCTAATGCATTGACCGAGAGACATTACAATAGTTACATTGAACGCATCATTCAGTGTAACACCTCATTGCACCACTTTATCTATGGAAAATTATAAATAACTAAGTCACCTTGAACGCCTCCGAAGACGTGGACACTGCCGACCACACCAACTTTAACCATCACGTATCACCACAGAAGAACCAATAGATAGAAGGCACACCTTCTTCATTGTTTGTGTGTGTACGTGTGTGTCCCCTTGTTTGGGATTGGTGGACAGTTCACTACGTTGTGGTCAAAGGACTCGCTGTGGTCTGTGGATTGAGGGTGTCTGCGAATCCTCAGCCGAGGTGTTTTTGAGCTTTTAAGCTTTACTAAATTCTTTAGATTATAACTTTTCGATTGGAGATATCCTCTGTTCATCTGCAGTATCTTCATTTTTGAACACAACAGAGTCATAGAACACACATAAATTCAATGTACTCTCAGGAATTACCGGTAGCCTTAGGTGGCTAATGTTAGCTAACATAAGCTAACTTAAGATAACAGCCTGATCTCACAGAATTACATGAAATAAACACAACCTCTTAACAGTGAATTTGGTGGTGGTGGAACCTTCAATGTGAAAATGTCAAGTATTTGTTGTCACTTTGCCCAAGTTTCAGAATCAGGAAAGTTAACTTTTCTACTTTTGAATAATAATCCTGGTTTTTGACAACGTATGTATTACTTTCTTAATTGTGGCCATTCTTTCCTTGGTTTGGTGCATTTTAAATAATGTGTATCGCCTACAGCAGAAGTTCCCTCACTAGTTCCCTTGAGCCAATAAAAGATGAATCCCACTTAGTGGTCCTTCTAGGTCCCCTTACAGTCAGCATGGCGGCGGGGAAGATTTAAACAGGGACTTAGTCATGCAGATGCCTTTGATCACATGACAATCTAAATTGTATCTTTTTTTATTTCAAGGTATTACTGGTAAACCACGAGTACCGCCCCGCTGGAGGTATCTCCAGAGATTTCCTGGTCCAAGGATACAGGAATGCACATGCGCTCCACTCAAACTCACCCTACATTCAGCGGCATGGCAGCATCGCTTTACAAATACTGAAGTGTAAGGATCCTTTTATTGGCAGAGTTAGCGCCCACGAAAGCTCTTAACTACTGTAATGTTCATTCTGACCAGCCATGTAATTACACAGCCTGTCACCACACAAATCACAGCACACCCGTCATCTGCTGACTTCAATTAGCTCCCTCCTCCCAACAGCACCCCCACCCGACTGCCTCAAAACCACAGAGGAGCTGCAGTGCAGGTCAAAGCCGGCCGCTGCCAGTGTTCACTGATCTCCAAGGTGGAGGAGGTGATCGTAAAGCCCATGACAAGCCTGAGCTGAGCCGCCCTCCGGAGGACAAGACCTGCACTGTAAAAAATACCACGGTGCTGCTACATCGAGACACAACCCTCACAAGCAGAGGTCCGTGCTCACACGAGCACATTGTGTGCTTTCCAACTGTTTTGCTTGTATTTAACTTGAAAATGTGCTTGCAGAGATTGGCTAATCCAACACTGCAAAAAATCATGTCTGCTTTCACTGTTGTCAACATCACATTACTTTTGACAATTCAAAAGCGGACATTAATGGGAAAAGTCTGAAGAACATTACCGCAACGTAATAAAAAAGGGGTCTGACATGGTATTAAATATCAAAAACACTGTTTTCCACTTATGTAATGGTTGGGGTCATATTGAACCGTCATGTTTCTACAGTTGCCCAAAATTCTAGAGGGGGAGTTTACCCTGAAAGATAGGGACACCCAAAAGTACTGCAGTTTTTATGGTACGTGACAGAGGCAGTGATTGAGGAGGTGGTGCCTTGTGGTTTTATAGCATGACCTCTGTTCTAGAGGTCTTTCAGCCCTGTCCCGTTCTGCTAGCAGGGGTATGATGTGTTTGCCGTGTTGGGCCCACGCCAAGGCAAATGCACATCAATAACCGAGACAAAGTATACCTTTAAAAACATGTGTCCCCCTCAGCCGCCCTGCATGGTGTGCACCGCAGACTCAATTGTGGTTGTTCAAACGGCCGGTGATGGAGAGCGGGGTGACTGTGTACTGAAGGTCGGACCATTATCACTGCCCTGGGGTAAGGGCCTGTGGGGTAATAAGGACAGTTAGGCCTGAGAACAGAGGTGAAGACAGTGAATGGTGAGTAAGTGATTAAGAGGTCAGAGGTGCACTGATGAGGACTAATGAGCTGTGGAGAAATGTTGCTAAACACCAAAACAACTATTCTAATAACAGCACTGCAACAAACAGTACGCAGATGGTTTTTCTGCATGGGAAAAGAGCACTGGGCCACTTGTCAATGCACAGAGCTTCCAAACACGGCTGAGCACGACGTGCAGCCACTGGCCGTTTGTCAATGTGACATCATCTGGCTAAGCCGACCCATAAAAGTCATAAGCTGTACATATATATATATATATATGCAATATATGTGTACACTAAGAAGCAGTGTCACAAATGCCATGTGATGAAACCATGGATGGCATCAGGAAGTCAACTCTACATCTGTGAAACAAAGATGAAAGAATTTGGACACATGAACAAGACCGTGAGAAAGGACAACCAAATGAAACGCTTTGAAGGGGAGCTTATATTCTTGTGCTTTTCTTAAAGATCCCTTGTGGCAGTACTGTGCTGGAATGTGTACGCCAGAACTCCCCAGCAGGATGTAGGGCCAACCAATCAGCACGCTTGACACACAGGTCAGCACTAAACGGTGTTGAGATTTGTGAGGTGGGTCCAAACTGTGCGTCTGGGCAGGAGCATAATCCCATATTTAAATTGGGATGGGGACTGACTGAGGAGGTCCCAGTGTGACACCCCAACGATTAACTGTTTTCCCCCAATGCGCGGTAACTAAATACCCCTGAATGTGAAGAATCAGTTCCAGTTGGGACTTCATAGCAGCTATAACAATCCAAACAATGACTATAAGGCTTTACAAAACCCAATTGCTTGGTTTGCAGGGCGACCTGCAAATGTGGCTTTGTGTCTGGGCTCTCATGTTCATGTTTGGGTGGAGTGGGTGGGGGGTTGCTGAAGGTGCACGTGCCCTGCTGACCTGCATAGGAATGTTCAATCCCACCCGCAGGGGATTTCTGGGGTTTGTAAGCGGCCGCTCACCTCTGTCGCCGACACTATCCAGAGAACCTCCACCGCAACAGCACCTGAAGCTTCCAGCAGGCAGCACATTTATATCACCCCGCAACGTCCACCCGTCCTCCCCCACCCGCCTCCACCCAATAGGCACGGGCTCACAGTGGACTGCTTGTTTTTGACCCCGGAGTGCCCCTCCTTGTCCTCCTCCACTCTGTCTCCTAGTTGCTGAGAGCGAGAGGTAAATAAAACAATGTGTGGATTAATGATCAAGTGATTTGAAGGCTGCGTCCTTCCAAAGGCCACAACAAACCGCTCTTTATTTACCCAGAGGATAAATCAAAATTATGGGCTGTATCAACAATAGGACTGCGGTAACAGAGGTAAAAAAAAAAAAAAAAAAAAAAGATCATCAATGGAAAACCACTATGAATCACATGAAGTCCCTTCTGTGTAGTTATCTGGTGATAGCAACTCCTTTACATGCACAAATGTGAAGAAATGACTCAACCAGTTCTTTTGCTAAACAAAAAATAAATCCATTAAATAAAAATATAAAATCCATTGGAGATTATGTCACATGGTAAACAGGGGGGAACAAAATCACACACAAGCGTGTTTTTCCAATTTGATGACATGATGTTGGAAAGCAAACAGCGGCATGAATGTTGGTGTTACAGCGACAAAATAGTTTCCTCCACAGTTTCTGATTCAACAACGGCAGGACGTCTGCGATGGAAGGACGCAGATCGCAGAGCTGATTGGCTTTCGTGAAAATGTCAACTTTGGCTAATGGCGCTAATTTGCGTATTCCGCGTTATCCGAGTCGAGTCATTTACGTCTTTGCATGCGCTTTATGTGTATTCTACTCAAGCTAAAATGTCATTCTTGTTTGGTGTGAAGGGAATAAAGGTGGGACGTGAAGTGTTACCACGGATATCTACTCCAGAAAGACGTCAGGTGATGTCCTAAAGTTTGTGTTTTGTGTCCCAAAAAACTTTTGTATAATCTGTATATTCCAAGTAAATCTATTGTACGGAAGATTCATTGTTATCTTGCTCCACGTCGTCCGTGTCAAAGCAAAGTCTTCTTTATGAGTCAAGTCTAGTCTGGTCAGAGAAAGTCTTGCGTGTTCCCTGTATTTAGTGCGGAGGCCCGTGCTCAAAGTTCCCAATCGTTCCACACGTACGGCTTCGCCTGCTGACGGCTGACATGCAGGGAGTAGATTCTAACTGACTGTTTGCTTGTCAGGCTGCCAACTCCTGCTTCACTGCAGCCGGTGGGCTGTTGTTCTGTGCAGACAACAACACGGTCTGGGCCTGAGGGTGGGAGGTGCGGTAGGAATGTACGCGTACGCTGGCTGCTTCTGCCCTCTTGTGGACCAGAGCTGTAACGCAGCCAAGGACAGATCGTCCTGTTTAAAGCATTATGCACTTTGATCATAACAAGCTACATAAAAAGGGACAACATAGGTAAATTTAAACTTTTTTTTGCAGCAGCTCGTTCAGTTGGCGAGGCTCAAAAGAGAAAAGGAAATCCCGAGTGGATTGGAGTGCTCACAATGTTCCTCTAAACTACGGAAAGAAAATAAACCAAAGGAAAATAAGGAAGAACCCAGATACATACTATGATGTATGATGTAAAATGAAAAGTATCTCTCAGGAAATAAATACTTGGATAATACACACAATACATACATACTCAAAAAATCAAGACTACCTTAATGACAAGCATTATACATACATACCGTGATGTTTTCCCTCAAATGTACTAAGTGGTTGTTTGTTATTCACAGTAACAGCATCGTGTAAAAAACACAGGTCAGGAGATCAGGTCAGTATCCACATCTCGTCTTTTGGAAAAAAATGAATATTATTTCAAGATTAATTGTATTTTCGGTTAATATGCCAAATTAACATATACTCATTTTTTATTTCCAGTATTAAACGGGCCGCAGTGGACTGATGTGAGGGGACAGAGGATGTCTACAGACTGCAAAGTGATTTGGGGCTATAAAGAATAAAAGGACTTGAGACAAAATCAAATCTACATGTATGGGACCTTATGCTGCTTATGACTGTTTCTATATACACACATAAACACACACGTGTACATACACACGTTACACTGCAGGCCACTTTAGCTGATGCTTTTACATTCTTAATGGTTAATGGTTTTGACATCTTTATCCAGGGAGCAGTCAGGGGTTAGATGTCTTGCTCAGGGACACTTCGACATCGAATGCCAGCGCACCCTCTCTCTCCCGTGCGCCACCCACGGCGCAAACGCACGTAGTGTCAACAGCCTTCCAGGTGAGTGCAGTGGAAGGCCGGCTGGTCGAGGCTCACAGGATCTGGTAGGACCCGTGATTCCAGTCTTCTCCAGTGAGCCCAGAGAGCCTGCGTGTTGGCGGCAGCTCCGCTGTCTAATCTCCAGCTGCCAAGTGAGTGATTGGAAGTGAGAGCTTATGTGTTTTTGTAACGAGCTGACAGCATATTTCTACTCCCTGCTCCAAAGGTTGGCCTAATCAACATGGTCACGCCGCTTCTCTGCTAGTGACGGCTCTCGCCACGATGGCCGTGACAAAACAAAACGTCAAGCGGCGGGCAGATGTGTGTGTTTTGGGTGGGCTTCAGCTGCTCCCCCAGCGCCGCATCAACATCAGTCCTTCAGTCGCAGCCTTGGACGAGAAGCCCGGCTCAGAAGCCGTGATAGATGATCTACGTGCATGTGGCGCGTGTGTGAATGTGACCTTTATGTGTCGCACCAAGCAAGTCCCAAGCGCACACAACGCACACACGGCGACCTCATTCAGTTGAGGGGGCGGTTACAGATGTGTGCTCAGAAAAGCTGGGGCAGTTGTTAAGGAGAAGGAGGTAATGTGCCTGCGACGCTTCCTTAAACGTAGGATACTTAACTAAATGTAACCTTCTGCCATCGTTAACGGGGGGACTTTCCTACTATAACTACCCCCCTTCGTACTACCTCACCTGTTCTACTGTTCTGTTAATCCTGTTGACTTGCTCATTCTCCTCAGCTGGATCAGGACCTTTTACGCTTTGCTTTCAGAGGAACCATGAAGTGAAGTTAAATCTTTCAAATGAAACAGTAGAATTTCATACTGAAACAATGTAATTATTGTTTTCGGTGCAATAATAGCAAATATTCCTGATCTCACAACACTCCCACACCTAATGACTCTGTTACAGAAGCGCACTGCCTGGGCAAAATGCCTCCAACTAAACGTCTAATCCAAATGGAGCAGAACCAGTTGTTTCTGTGAGTTGTGTGTCAGCTTCACTGACCGTCACGACAAGAGCGTGTTAGGACAGCGAGTTGTGTTCCAACAGAAAGACGCCCGTCACTTCACTTTGTGATTCTTTGTTTCGTTTTGCTTTAACATCAAACATTGACGTATCTTCCATATTCTGCTGCATCGGTTCCATCTGTACATCGGTCCAAGCTGCAATAAGAACGATGAGGTCATCAGGCCATTATCTGAGTCCGGACCAAAAACATGTGTTACACACTGGGGAAGGGGAGTTTGACAGATGTGGACATTTACCAGACAGGAAGGGCCTAATGACTGAGACTGTTGAGTTGCATTATGGGAAATGTAGGATCCAGGGTGTTGGGAATGTGACTCATTGGGGCCTGAAGCGTATCTGGACCTGACCTGCACAGATTGTAACCGTTCATCCCTATCGACCACTTTATCTCAAAAACGTCCAATTTCAAAATTCAAACATAGTATTTATCCATTTTTAGACAGAGGACCAAACTATGAGTAAACCTGAAATATCATATCCCAATTAAAAAAACTAGAATGCTAAAACTGTACTATTTCTTCATTTGCAATGAATTATAAATTGACCCTGGTTTCAGGGTCCAGAAGGAACTTTCACAAGGCAACACTGGAATTCTTGTTCAATTTTCAAAACAGAAATCTCAAAACCTGGACAAAAGAAACTAAAGCTACCTGAGGGGGAACCGTGTATGCACACCTCATCACACATCTCGCTCGCTCTCACATCAGCTGGGCGTTCCCCAGTGGAACCAATCACATTCAGCTCAAACCGATTCAGCCCTCCCTCTCTTTACCTTGTCGCCTAGTCTGCTCCTCATCCCATAATCACATCTCCAGCTAATTACTTGCACCAAAACCACAGTGTAGCCCCGGGAAATGCTGCTGAACTAACAGCGGCATAACAGCTCTATAATGGGGGAATGAAGAGCGGAGAGCACTCGTCTTCACGATGTCGCACAAGTTGATGTATCCTTGGGCCAGACATTTAATGAATGGGCAAAGGGGTGAATGATGGCACTCTTTACTAGTCGTGTTTAGTATACGGTGCAATAAGTCACCGTTCACTTTAAGCTAAGTCTCAGTCAGTAAAGTGAAAACATTTAGAATGATCTGATATACAGCCATGCAATCATATGCAACAAACAGTGAATTCGTATTGAAACAATTAGTCACTTGTGAAGGTTTGTGCTCGGTCTGCGTGCGCAGTAAGCCGATCTGTCTGTACGGGGAAAGAACCACGCTCAGGGAGGTGGAAGGTAAGTGAGACAAGAAGGGTCCTGTCTTATGAATCTGTAACTCAAGCTGATAGGGCTGTGTGGGAAATGAGCTTTGGCCGAGGGCTCGCGGATTAGCCCCTATCTGCCCCCCCGGGCAGAGTCCGCCGGACGCAGACGGAGAGCCCTCTGCTCCACCGAGAGGTTGCCGTCGATTGCTTACGGAGGTGTTCCATTTAAAAAACGCCAAAACAATTTCCCATTGACCTGCTGAAAGTCCCCGTTTGGGAAGCCACCGCACCCACAATGCAGTTCCTGACATGCGACACCGGTGAACCCCCGGTGACCCCTGGTGAGGGTGATGTTCAGTGAGGACCTGCTCCGGGCCTCACGGGCTGAGAACCGCAAGCAAGCAGGGACCAAATACACTTGTGTCATCAACACCGGAGACCATCCCAGTGCGTGTTGCATATTTCCTGGAGTCATTACAATCACGGCTGCTTAACAATCCCGGCCCACCCCCCCGCCCCCCCGCCGCTGCATGTCCCTGCGGTAATCTGGAGCTCTGCAGCACGGGGCACCAATCTATGCGTGACCATATGTAATATAATCAAAAAGTCAGTGCTGTGTTTTATACAAGCAATCAGAGCCAATCAGTGTGAGCCCAGTGTGTGAGGGGAAGGTGGAAAGCAGGGGGGGCGCTGGGGGGACCCGGGGGTTTGCCGGGGCCCCTGGCCGAGTGTGTTACTCATCAGTCTCCCAGGCCCGGCGCTGTGTTTGGATTGCTGTGTTTGGATAAAGCAGATTGGTTTGCACTTAACCCTGTAATATATGCAAAACTATTCTCCTGATGATACTCTTTAGGTCTGGCCAGTCACCGCCGTGGCAGATACCGTAAACGTGGCACGGCTCGAAGAAAAATGACACGTAATAAACTGTGACATGGTCGCCGAGGGGGGGCACACATGTCCCTGCAGACCACCCCAACCCCAGAAAAACAAACCTACACACCCCTCGCCGCAAAGATGTTAACAAGCACAATGTGAAACATGGCATGAAGCTTTACAGATGCAGGTCAATGGGTCAGTTTGAAAGTTTACGTTTACAGGTGAGACAGTGACAAACAGCAGTGCAGCAAACCAGTCATTTGGTCGTGGAACAAGTCAAAGAAGTTATACTTTTACCGTCTGAAGGTCACACATTCGCTTAGCGTTAAAAGGAGGAACTTGGTTCACTTTGATACGCCCCTTAACATTGACAACGGGTTGGAAGACATGAGATGGGGAGCAACAGCGCTAAGGAAGTCAACAGTTACAAGCACAGCAAACGTGCTGACAGCTAACTGCTTTGATCCAAAGGATTGTCTTGTTCTCTGAGGCATCGTCTAGCCCTCCGAGGCCACTTTGTGTTTAGTGATTTGATGTGTTGAGTGGAACCGAAGCGTTGGTGCTACACTCGCTGGAAGTCCAGACAGGCAGACCGTACTCGTAACCCGTGGCTTGTTTCTCATACATCCACTAATCACTCTTCACCATGCTCACTCATTACTTCCTCACGGTTATTGTTCCAAGCTGTCAATCATGATGTCTTTTCTGTCCAATAAGCACCACGAATCAATGACATCATTAGCGTATCATCTAGCTGCTGTCTCAATGATCTTTCCTTTATCTGACCTCTCCTGATTGAAGAGAGCAGTACAGCCATGTGGCCATCAGATACTTATCAGACTTGGGGGGTCATAACTTCATATTCCAACTATGGGGGAAGTCGGGGGCTCCATATTTTAGAACCTTAAGGACTCGTTTTAAAATAGGTTTCTACCAGCAGCACATTGCTGTGCTGGTTCTCCTGACTTCTAACTGGGATGGAGCCCTTTGCCACCCACTGTATGTGATACACTGACCATGGAGGAGATCCCCATAGAACCCTTAACCTGAGGAAGACCGGTAAAAGCTCTATAACCACCGTGCTCATTTTCATGATGCCATTGATTTCTTTCAAACAAAATTGCAGTAATTGTTTAACCTTTCCGTGATCTTATCATAGATAATATATTCTAATGTTTCTTATATGTTATGCATTTGGTAATTGTTCACCCACATGTATTTATCTGGTTATCATTGTGTTAATACTAGTCCTAAATGTGCTGGTATCAGCAGATGGACACTAGCTGGTGAGATGTACTTAGTTTATGGCACAAGGTGAGATGCCACATCTGTCAGACATGAATATTCCTTGTATGGATGGCCTCCATCGGCAATGCTAATTCTCTCCAGATGACTCTTTCGGACCACAAACGGCTTGTGCAAAATGAAGAGCACCAGTAGAGGGCAGCAGCTGACTTTGAAGCAAATGGTGCAGACAAAACCTGATGAACACAAGTAACTATCACAGTTAACCACTCATCTATTCAATTTAACATGACATTGAATCGAGATGAAGATCCAAAGAGTAAAATGACTACTTCAGTAATAATGGAAATGTAATGCAGGCTTCACTAGTATTAGATTATCTTATGTGTGATATGACAGTAATGGCTTTTGGTATATTTTTTCCATTCAAAGATCTTAAAATCTATGGTTTCTGTCATTATTGCTCTGATTTAACTTGTGCTATGAACAACTGGCAGAGGGCTGGGATCATCGTCACTGCAGTGCCTAAGATATTAGTTTCTCATTGTTCTAGTTCAGGAATGAGCCAGAGGCCCCTAAAATCCACCCACTAAGAAAGCCAGTGTGATCCACTTTGACTGGTTCAGCTTCTAAGAATAAACAGAAGACAGTTTGATCTCTGGAGGAAAAACTCTCAGACTGTGGCATTCACTGTCAGGGCCGTCACGTAGGCTTAGATCACATACAGTACCAGACAGAAACGGCTGGTTAGTTTCTATGGAAACCAAATGTTCACTGACTGAGGCCTTGGATTGACACCACGGACCCGTAAAATGATAGCTCACCTCCTACACCAAAGTGAAGTGAAACCTCCCCTGCTGGAGCTGTTGCCCCCTGACTCGACTCTGGATAAGCGGTTGGAGATGGATGGATGGATGTTACTGGTGAGGAGATAAATGCATATATTGCGACTTGATTCTCTTAATTTGACTCCCCGGTCCCTTAAAGCAGTCAATATTGATACCTACATTTTCTCCACTTCTTTCAAATTGCAAAGACTAGTTTTTGTCAAAGGTTAGCACGGTCCAGACCCTGAAGAACACATGGTTAGTTTTCTGTCTCTCATTCTTGGAAGGCTAAGCATTGAGCTGTTGACGAGGAGTTCTTACTCTGACTTTGTTTCCTTAGTGTATTCTACTGTATAGTTCTCCTTCCACAAAGATATCAACCAATACTTGAAAAGTTACGACCTATTCCACTGCGACATTGGTCAATGAAGATTACATAAGACACTCACTGCTGTAACACTTCAACATGCAGTGCTGTTAGTCAGTAGTTGAGTTGAGGTTTTTATTTCCTAAACCAGAGTGGAGTTACATCACACGCTCCTCAGGCTCCTCACAGCAGGAAGCAGGAGATACATCTCTCCCAATCGACTAATAAGGAAAACAGGGATTTCCAGTTATCCCTGGGATGGGTTTGATTTCAAATGGAGAGCAAGAGTGAATCAAAAGTGAAATGTCTACCTTCATCATACACACACAGAAAATAAACGTTGATACGCACACACCAAGGAGAGTTTAGTTGAAGTTACAACTTTGTACTGCATGCATCAAGGAGAAAGGGCTGAGGTCAGCATGGTTCAGTCAGAGAGCCTTGGATGGTCCTTCATCCAGACACGTAGAAGAAACAGTGTTCCTCACAAACAATACACCACACATTTGACTTTTGTTTCAAAAACGTGCATCCAAGTCTATGAGAATGCAACAAACGCACAATGTGAACCCATAGATGTGTGACAATGCTGCTTTACGACACTCTAACAACGAGCAGGAACTGGACCGGGCTGCATATCTAATATGTTATAGATTGTATAAATGAGAAACGTACGATATTCAGACCACTGAGTGAAGAATTTGCTCTCATGGATTTTAGAGGAGTATCAGTTCAAGTTGAGGCACTAAAATAGTTAAAGAGTTAAGATCTTGTGAGGAACCCGTTGTGGGCAGGTGGGTTAAGGCAGTTAAGCCCTGAAAGCAGCTGCACTGACAGTTACTGTTAACTGCAAAGTCTAAAAACTCAAGGTTAAGTGCGAGAGGTAAATGAATTGTAGAGCTAATTCCCTTCTAGACATTGAAAGTTCAGCTGTCAGTTACAATGTAAACGACCAGATGACCATCCAGTGCGTGTTGGAGAAGGTTGGATGGCACCTTCGGTTGGATTGCAAAAGTAAATATTCTTCCTGCGGCATACAAGCCGCCTCCCGTTGCACATTCAGACTGTGACCAATTAAGACCTAATAATAAAACAAATAATATTTCATTTGGTCAGTGACACAATTTTAGACAATAATTAGGAGCAAAAACTAACTAATGATGGACGACATGTACTGGAGACATTACTCATTTGTCTCTTGTTTATTAGCATAAGCTGAGAAGTTGCATTCTTTTTCTGCATTTACCTATCAAGCATCTGCACATAACACATACAAACTTTTTCTGACTGTAGTGAAGTGAGTTCCCTCTATCAAAAGCATGTGCTCAGAGAGAAACAGAAAAGAACTCAATCCTCCACCCTGACGGCAGGAAGAAGGAAGGAATGCAATGTGTACGATCCACTCCGTCCAAATGAGTCTCCAGGGGAATCAGCTTAGACAATACAGGCTATCAACAGGACTAAGAATATCCATCGCACAGCACATCACAGACGAATGGCTTCTGACGACGGTTCACATTGTTACTGTTAGCAGCAAAGTGTAAAAAATAAAAACCAGCTGTCGTTGTGCTAATGAGGCGCATTAAAAAGGCTTAACCAACATGGATCAGTCAGCAGACCTACCTGGCACCGAGCTGTAGGGAAAGGTAACATTTATAGTTAGAAAGCTACTAAGTGACACTGGATAAACTAAGGGGCAATAAGGGGGCAAGAGAGAACTTGGGTTACTCTACAGCCGACCAGCGGGGATTGTTTTACCCCCCCGCCATTCTCTATTTAAATGAAACTCCTCCATCGTTCAGTTCAGGGAGGAGAAATAAGATCATTTCAACCTCAATCTACACAATACACCAAAGGACAGTTAATTGGGCTTTTTTCTTATTGGGGCTTTTGATGTTTTAAATTGTAGTTACATTTCCTCTTCATCTTTATGGTTTAAATAGACACAGTTCAACTGATACATAAAAAAGGCACTTGATGTCGGTTGTCTACAACTAAATGAGGCACAATTATGAAAGTAAGAAAACTGTTGTGGAGTCATACAGATGAAAAGCTCCTTCACGTGTGCGATGTGATCTGTGTGGATACACACCGGTGCTGCTCTAGGTGGCACCAACACATCACCCTTCCTCCCCACATTACTATTCCTCAGCAGCGGGACCCTCGGCCACGAGCTGGGACTTTAGTATGTATATTCTGTAATGGCGAAGCCCCATTTAAGTGTCTCCCAAACAGGAGTCATTATTTGTGAATGGCGGCCTGAGAGCACTCCCCTGCTGAGCTCTTTATCTTCAGCCCCCCCCATCTACCTCAAAGCGCTTTTCAGTGGCTTAAATTGCAGTGATCTCTAACTGGTTCTGCCTGTGGCAGCTGTCGCTCCCACAGATGAACGAGTACCTCGATCTGCCTCCAGACATCACCTCTACTGGGCGGATGTGAGGCTTATTGCAAAAGGTCCATTATATTCTTCTGGTGTAATTGTTAGCTGGTGAATGATGAATAAATACACTGTCCTGGGTTAAAACCAAACCGAAGTCCTTTTCATGTTCATAATTCTTTGCTAGAATTAAATAAACACACATAAAGGAACAGGGAGGGGCCAATACTTACATTGCTTTTAACAAAGAGCAACAAATTGCTTTTACAATTAGAAAGAAATGTCTAAATGGGTTATAGTACCGACGACGGGGCGAACCAGTCGTTTGATTTGACAGAAATTCCACAAGTAACTTTTAGCCATTTGGTTTGGTCGACTTGCACAGACCCGGGGGGGAAGCAGCCAGCCCTCGGCTGCAGGCCGGCCTGGAACGTGCCTGGAGCGTCCAGTGGGACAGCCCCAAGCTAAGCTAGCTGCTAGCCCGGGGCCGAGTGCAGGGTGGGGAAGTTCAGACATCCCGTTTTAGAGAGCATAAATTCAATGCGTCTGCCATTGGAGCGTTGCATTGATCTCTACATTAACTTTATGCAGACAGCATTTGGACCAGTGGTCATAGTAAGCGTATGATGAATATATTTTAAAATATAAATAAATGAATGGATCAGTCTATAAGCGACAACATCTTAATCACACTTGAAATCTCATTAAAAGAAACACTAAATGATTGTTTTTAAAGACATATTTGACAAACAATTCAATTAGGAACAAGATTAAAAGTTATATTTCCTTTGGATCTAACTAAATAATATTTCAAGTGCATCAAGTACGGACGTGACGTTTGAAATCTGAGCCCTACAGCCTATGTAATCATTTCATTTCTGTACACAATGTAAAGTTAAAGCCTGGGGAAAGGACGCCTAAACCTTCCTTGATGGATTTCTTCCATAATTTCTCCCCAATGAAGGCTTCTTTTTTAAGTTTTGTCTCCTGTCTAATGATGTAGGACAGACCCAGAGGCAAATGTGTTGATTTGGGATTTAATAACCTGAGTTGAACATAATAGTTAAAATGTATGGTGTACATCTTAACATGAAATGTGATGATTTAAGATGTGTAGCTGTTAGATGATGAGGATATTATTCAATTCATTTTATTTTGTAAAGCCCAAAAATCGCAAATTAGAAATTAGCCTCAGAGGGCTTTACAGTCTGTACACATGCGACATCCTCTGTCCTGAAACCCTCACATCAGCACAGGAAAGGAGAAGGTCAGAGGAGGATTCTTCTCCTGATGGACAGACTGCAATGGATGTCATGCAGTGTTCATTTCGTCCACGAAAACTATGACAAAAATGTTTCGTTAATGAACCTTTCTCCATGACTAAGACGAGACTGCAGACAAATGTGAATTGTTCTAGCTGAACAGATGTAATGATAAAGCTTTCTACGTGGGAATCATGTATAGCTGTAGCAGTCACGGGCAAAGCCGTCATAGAAACGTTACCTTCACCACGCCGCCTCGGTTTGTGTCTATGTTTGTGTGGTTGGAGGGGGTAAGCCCGACAGAGAAAGCAGTGGAAATGCTGAATTCAGCATATTTAAAGCAAAAAGGAAAGCAGCTGCATGCGTTGGGGCTTGTCCACACACAGACCTAGTGTGTTCAGAACCACCCAGCTAAATCTGAATGGTAAAGAAATTGCCAAGTGGATCAAATGTAGTTCCTAAATAGAGAAGAAATAATCAGCATTCCGTTTCCCTGCAAGAGGAACAGTGAATCTTGTGTTTCTCTGACTGCTGGACACGTGTTGGTGGTTTTGCCGCCACCTGCTCTCACTTCCTGTTCTCCTATGATCTGTGCCAGCAAGTTGAGAAACTGAGTGAAAGCAGCCTGTTGCCCCCTAACCCCCAACCACTAATCCCCCTCTGGTCCAAATCCATTCTAGCCTCAAGCTCAACGTCTCTACAGGACTGATACCAGGGGATGGACGTCCTCTCTTGGAAACATTGATTCCATTAAATGGACCCTGTCCTCTTCTGCGCCCTTCCCCCAAACTTTTGTGTCAGGTCAAAGCCTTTTAATCAAACTGTCAGTCATTGATTTCTTCAGATGAAGATAAATAAAAAATAAAAATCGGATAAATGTTCATTCAACATCTCAACTCATACATCCCTTCAAGAGAGAGGCGTCAGTATGTTACTGTTTCATCACGCTCAGACTGATGAGCACAGATCTAGCAGTGTTAGTGAATGGGATGTTTGTGGGTGGTGCATTAAAGGACACACCAGCATCACTTCTCATGCAGATCAATTCCAGACTAAATAGCTTTTTTGACAGAAAAGTAGGTGTGCACTGAATTCAGGGGTAACTTCCCCTTCCCTCAGTTAATT
This sequence comes from Gasterosteus nipponicus, assembly GCA_014132575.2. NCBI lineage: Eukaryota > Metazoa > Chordata > Actinopteri > Perciformes > Gasterosteidae > Gasterosteus > Gasterosteus nipponicus. The sequence goes on along the minus strand of BMAF01002688.1, from coordinate 113,137 downwards.
GTTTGTGCAGGATGTGGCCGTGCTATTAGCAAATCCTCGTAGCGTCATTTCAAGGGCTCAGGGGAACATTGAGGAACGTTAATCCTTTCTCAATCAGCACATTTGGAGGCTAGAAAGAGCTGAGCTTTGATAACCAAAGCCTTCATACGCAGTGGTGGAGCAATGAGCTGTGGGATGAGTTCCCATGGCTAAACATAATTACATGTTTTTCCACTGGAAGGATGATTAGGTCAAGTGTGTTGTTATGAGAAATGCGACTTAACAATGGAGGGATCTTATTTACCATTTCTGAGACACTACATTTGAGGATTTACGTGAGACACTGCCTCAGATTCCAATGCTCAAGTGACAGGCAGTATAGACCATAAACCGGTTTAATTCACCCCACAATAAACACAAAGGGTTAATATTTGAATCAAGCACTATATGAAGCTTCCATCCATAAATCCTGCTTTATCTATCAGCACACCCAACAAACACTAGTCCTTCCTAAAGGAAGCCTAGAATCCATCTAGTCCCTTGCTGGGACTGTGACAAATAGCCTATACTTACTTCATCGTTATTGGTTCAAATTGACCATAATCAAGATAAATTGCTGCTCGCTGGTCAAATTACATCCATATGGCTTGCGCCTTCTTAGGGCCTTTCATTTTTTATCTTTGCAGAAATCGATAAGTTATTTAATGTGGCCATTTATCCTGTGATGCTGAGAGATCGTAAGGAACCATCACTGGTAAGCAGGAAAGTGTGGCCATTTCATTTAGTTGCCCAATACTGATAAAGGTTCAATGGTTAAATTGGTTTTCCGACAAATAGTGTATCACCGCCAAGCAGTGAGGGTTCAGCCCTTCCAACACTTGCTTCTTCTAACTAGTGGGCTGCAGAGATAATGCCAAATGCTTAGATTGATAGTATTTTTTGTTTGGACAGTTGCTTTTATATCCTGCTCAAAAATAGACACAAGTAAAATCTAGCTGGGGCTTGGCTCAGATGGAAGTTGTATGGACAGGTATTAGGATTAGGTATCTAATTGAGCGGCCTACACGCGCTCCAAACATTTTTTTTTTTTTAAACTTTGCATGCAGCGCAACCGTAGAAAGGTCATCATTTGTACCATTCATCATTTTGGTCCAGCATGAGATCCTTGCTGACTAATGCTCTTTGATTGCCATGAAATCCGTCATCTATATTCATAACCCCCAGAGCATAGCTATTTTGATTCCTTCTTCTTGCGATTGTGAGGAACATTTGATCTTTTTCCACATTATACACCATTTATTGGTAAGCATCTTGAAAACAATAGTTTGATTAGCTGTAGGAATGCCGGTCCGCTGAATCGCAGAGTATTTGTCGACATCATCATCAGAACATGATCTCAAGGTGCTAAATTCAACCTATACAACAATATAGAGGAGGGATGTCGAACTGATAATGAAGTATTTCTCCCTTTCTTTGTTAGCATAGCTACTGTATGTCGGCAGCTGTAGCTGATAACCCTCTGACCACAGGGTGTGCACCACCCGGTTTGCTCAGTCACTACTTTGTTGTTTGCATTGTTTGCCCTATTAGCACTGTTAGCTTCTTGCTGTCCTCATTTTGAACGCAATGTGGGGAGAATAGAACATGAGTCCCTTATTGAGAACTATTAACAGATATACTGTATATTCTTATATCTTCAACTACTGCCAGAAGTAAAGGTCTCTTCTTGAGGAAGCCAGAGCGTAAAGCTGTATTTATTTGCAGGTCAGGTCCGAGAAAAAAATAATGTCTTGCACTCTGACCTTAATAAGCCACCGCCATGCTGTAATTGGTCCCATAATCTCTAAACAAAATGCATTGGAATGAAAGGGCTTCTTTGGAGATTAGAGAGTGTAGTCTAGAGAATGATGGCCTATTTTTCAAAGTAGAAATGATTCACAAGGGTTTCAGCTGTGAGTTATGACGCTGTTGTGATGAAGTACAGCTTGGCATTATAGTCTGTAGCAGTGATTTCTCTATTTCTGTTCTCTCTGTCTGGCTGGATTCTTCTTCTCCACCTCACATTTATGTCTTTTCCCACCAGTCTACGAGAAAGAATACATTATGTCTTCTCTTGTAGTGCTCATAGCTCTCAGGATAGCAATGTGGTTTCTTTTTTTGTTTCGGCCTCGAGCACACATTTTCAACATCTACTGCTCTAGTTGCCATGAAGTCGCAAGAAACATTTATCGTCTACAAAGGATGAAGAAAATCTTTCCTCCAGAGCCCTTTACACCTGGTATTAACTGTTGCTTCCAGCCTGTTGTTTGATCTCTGCTCGAAAAATGGCATACGCATGACAACAAGTGTACTTACTCTCAACTACTTTGTGTATCTGCACAATTCCTTTTCTGTCAGGACAAAGAGGAACTCCTGTGAGTGTTCTGTTTTTGAACCAGGCTTGTTTGTCATCGACGGCTCTGACTGTTTGAGTGTTTATATACCTGGTATACAAGTTTATGTAATGTATGACCTACTACCCATCGCAGGGACTAACATTAGGAGTCAGTAACAATGTTAAATTATGTTATAATCAGCAAGTTGCTAAACCTCAAAAAAGTAAATCATTTTGATCCTTCAGTCGGCGCTGCAGGTCAGTCTCTCTGGGTTAGCGGTGGCTGGTTTCAACCCGAAGATGCAAGTGCTTTTTTCTCAGTCAAGGCAGTTTAGTCAAATTGTCCTCCTATGCGTCAAGGCTGGTCCGAGATGCACGGTTAAGTTACGTTAGCTAAAGTGATGGTGTACTTACCTTGGTTTGCCAAACCTAACTTGAAGGTTAATAACCACACATGGTAGCATTTGTAGGGCTGTCAAAAGATAAAAAGAATCACGATTAATTGCTAAACTAAATTGGTTTAGTTTAGTCAATGAGGCCTACTGCTAAATTTTGCAACTTTGTTATTGTGATCACAGCGTGTCCGGTTTGGATGAACAGAAACAGAAACACACACACCCCATAAGCCACTTAGCTGCTTTCACTTTCGCCTTTTGGAATCCATAAAGGTTTTACTTCATCATCAATTCCAGTCACCTTCTACTTTGAAGCACTGTTAAACCACTGTCAATTTAAATTCACCACTTGATGGCAGATGGGAGGAATTAAAAGCCTTTCAGGATTACTACCCTTTGAGCCGCTGGAAGGCATTTAAAAAGGTGAGAAATATGCGCGGGAGTGAAGAGTGAACTAAGGAAACATCATCTGACTTAGTGATTGAGAGAAAGCAGAAAGACTAAAGGGGAAATTAAGTTGTGGAAATGTAAGTTATTCTGAATTTATCAAGACACCAGGCAAACAGACCAGTGTGCTAGCTTTCATCCAAATCGATCCTCAACCAGAGCTAAATTGAACAGCTGCACGAAAGGTTCTATCTGCAGTGTAAGTAAAAGGCAACTACTGAGTGCAGTCGCATAACATAAAATCACAACCACAGAAACAAGGCACTCCTTTCAAGTCCACAGGCACCACATGGAGTCACATTTGTCTTAGAGCCCGTGCTCACACACACGCCCCATCACCACCACACACTGGGTCGGACTGAAGTTTGAAGTCCGGACAGAGATGGCCCATCAACCCCTATAGACTGGTGTGGTGTGGATTCTCCATCCCGCAGCAGAGACTGGGTCAGGTCAGCATGTTGCTCAGCTACCTGGCAGGAGCTTTCTTTCAGATCTGTTTGTGAAATTAAATTAAGTCTCATAATTGAATTTTGAAGGTTGACGTAGCAGCACTGAGCTATATAAACCAATGGTCACCAGGTTACAAATGCACAGGAAAAACACTCCTCAAAGTAAAACTGATTAACCTATCCAATTGAACCAATTATATCTATAACCAACCAGCACTATGACATTTCATTTTGCGTTGCCATCAAAAATAAAATGGCAAAGAATCTGAACCAAGATGTGTTCCGTCTTCCTCAATCCAAACAAAAATAAAAATGAAACCAAAACCAAACAGGATCAAAATGAAGCAAGAATCTTTGTTTGTCCGGTGAAGTTAAGACTAAACTTATGGAAGTTAGTAAAAGAAAAATCACAACTTCTGGTACTTATAATGCTACCATTCCTCTTGCAGATGGTATTACTACTACTACTACTACTGTGATATACAACAGCACGAATACTGCTACTATTACTGTACTAACACTGCTTCATTTGATATTGCTTCGGCCACTACTCTTTCTTACACTACTGATATTGTAGGTGCTGTAACTACTTCTTTTACCTCTATTGCCTATTGAACGGTTTCTTCTACTACACCATCCCTAGGTATCCACCGGACTCGGCCGTATTGCGGCTCGATGTGGCCAGATGTGAGCCAGCTTTGGCCCATTTCATTTTTGCCATATCTGGCCCAGATGTAGCTCTTACAGACATGGCACGGGTTTATCGCCAACTAGCGCTAAAACAGGTTCTAGTCCGTTAATGGCTGCCAAACCTGGGCCGAATCTGGCATTCTAGCAACAGGCCTAAACTGGTTGAGACACGGTAGCCGGGTTTATTGGCAGCAGCACTGAAAGCGGTTCGGGCCCATTGACGGCTACCAAACCGTTGCCAAACCCTGGCATCAGAATCGTTACAGGTTTTTAGCTCTCAGCTCAGCTCTCTAGTTGCATTCAGCAGGGAATCATTTTTTAACGCTCTACAAGCTTTCAACTTAACTTAAAAGAGTATTTAGGCCGCTAGCCCCAGTGCTTCCATGTTCAGTCCACAGAGGTTGGTCTGGCTCCTGCATTACTAGCAAACATGAGCCCACCGGTTTACCCTGCCGAGATCTTTCCGTCCGGTTAGCAGACCCGGGTTAGTCTCTGCTAGCAATCACTGCACCAGCTTGACCTCCATTCTCTGGGCCGGAGAATGGAGGTCAAGCTGCTAGCCTTTTACCCTTGGGACCTTACGGCCCATCTCAATATTGCCTTCTTGTCAAGCATTGACAACTCAAAGCCCACCTCATCACCAAAGATCTGTTCCATTTAAATAAGGTTTATTTTCTTACATCTTACAAATATTACCTTGGATGTATGTAATAACATCCCTCAAAGTTGTCTTTCTCATATAAACCTACACAATAAAAACGTAATGTAAACTGGCTTCATAAATGTTGGATAAAAGACAGATGAACGTGGAAACGCTCCAGCAGAACTGAGCGAGCTGAATAGGTAACGAGAGAAAAAAGCCAAACACTCGCTTACCGAGGAATAAACAAAAACAATCCATCAATAAAAGGCTCTAAACTAAAGTGAGGAGCTGTGGAGCTCTAAACGGCACGAGGCCAACTAAGGAGACCACAAAGTGGCGGAGCAAGAGCAAAAACGGTGACCTGGGCCCCATCCTTCATGGGGCGGGTGTGCAGGACAAAAGGACATGACACACTGGCACAGGACAAGGGGAGACGCAGACTATAAGGACACATGAGGGAAGTGTGGGAACAGGTGGACACAATCAGGAAAGACAAGCAAGACTGGTGACACACGAGGAAGGGCCAGGAACCTGAAACGAGAGGACGGTTAATTTCCAAAATAAAACAGGAAGTCACAAAACAACCATGGAGACAGGACAGAAATCCAACTTGACATATTAATGTTATGACCCTTTTAACTGTGTGCTTTCTAAAAATCATTCTAAAAATCATTTTGAAACTTATTGTACCTTTCTTTATGTGGCTCGTGGTTTTCACTTAATATCTTTTCAGAACATAAAAATGTTTTTATCACCTGGGCAAGTGTATTCAGCCAGATTCTGGGGCGTCCAGAGTCTCAGACGAGTCGGCAAAACGTGGCCCAACGTGTTTGCCAGATCTAGGCCGGGTCATTTTTGCTACCTGGGTTGATAGGTAGCCTACTGCTATCAACAGCTGTGCTGCTCCTACTACACCTACTATGACTTCAGCTGCTGAAATTACAACTTGCCTACATTTTATCAGCTCAGCTTTGGCTTCTCCTGCATTGTACTTCTGCTCTTCAAATTCTGCCAATTTTTTCATCTGGGCAGTTCTTGGATTTTGGGCATTTCAACGAAAGACATTAGATATTTACAAGGTTCCCGCATTTCTTTTGAGATTCATTTAAACTTATACTTACTCTATACTTTTCAATGCATTCTCTGCACAAAATCCATTTTCTTGTTATCAATGAGTTGAACCTTTTTGAAGGACTGGAATGCACATTTCAAAAGGAGTGAAAAAGTTTGGATTCTAGCATACAAGAGACTCATATTCTATTCCTTTTAATCAGAGCCATATTCCTTCCCTGTGGAAGTAATTAAATGGTTCAGAATCCAGACCTTGTGCTCTGCTGCAGGCTCCACATAACACAACTGTTTCCGCCTCACAAACATGTTCGCAGGACTCAACGCACTTATTGTTGGATGCTGAATCTAATAAGTAACCTCAAATCAGTGTAATAACAAAGTATGCTGTTCTAGACTTTGCATCCTTTATGTATCAATCAAATATGATTTAGTGGCACAATTGTCTTTTCTGACAGAGGCAGGTTGATTTATCGGTTCACACCGTCGTTTTTAGTTATTCTGGCTAATTCAATATTTGTAATATAAATGCCCACCTTTCCCCTTTTCAAATGTCTCAAAAGGAAGTAATTAGGCTCACAGAGAGTATTCTTCTAGGGACAATGGGCTTAGATAGTCGTCACTGCTTATAAGCAGTTATTTGCAACCAGTGAAAGGACAAGGCCATCTATCAGAAGGTAGCCTTACCCAAAGACATACCCTGCATTATTTTATTTCATGTTTATTCATTATCAGACAGGCCCAATTATTTCAGACCCTCCCATGTCCCAAGAACTCCTCGTCCATTAAAGCTCTAAATGGCAACAGCCTAATTTAGAGTGTATTTTATTCTAACTACAGGTGAAGATTAGTTTTTGGCTGGCGTCCGTGGATGCACTGTACGTATGTTCTGTTTTGTTTTGTATTTCTTAACCGCAGACAGTGTTACCAAGACAAATCTCCTTATACAGTCTATTTAGTTGAGACAAATACACAGAACAATTATCCAATGTAAAAACAATACATGTGAGGCCAATGCTCTATTTGACTCATGTTTACTGAGGGAATAAATCAAAAGAAACTCTCTCATTGACTTTCGTAAAGAAAGAGGGGAATCGCCATCAAATGGAATTAATTGACTCAAACCAAATGTCAAGTCATACCAGCCAGTATTTAAGCCCTTATCAGAAATCGCATTTTCTCTTCTTTGGTGACAGTATATGATTTTACAAAACAGCCAGTAGGCTAATTAGTGCAGTACTTAATATTTTGTTTAAGCCCTTCCATGAAATAAACAACTGTTAGAGCTTCACATGTCATTTGGTGGTTTTTGAGCAAAAGATGAAAAAGAAAAGAAAAAAGGAGCCTTACTTGTAGCAAAGACCAACCAACATCAACCATCCTAAAGTGTCACCGGTAGCAAGGGCAATCAACTTCCATTTTAAACGTCATTTCCAGTGTCATTGTCATATTGTTAAATTTAATATGCAGTATATACATCAACTACAATAGCTGCCAAATCAAGCCAACCAAAAAAAATAACATTAAAGGGTTTCTTATCAGTATTATGAAGCCTTTCATCCCTTATCAGTCCGCCCTCATGATAACTGAAGCCAGCGCACTGTAAACCCTCAAGTGACACCCATTGTATGGGACACTCCCTGGATTCATACGAGCAGAACTGCAAAGGAAACTGCTGTCATTGTGGGAGGAGAAATAAAGGGGACAGCCTAATGGACTGTTAAGTTGATGAGAAAAACGAGGGTATGTCAGAAATGCAAAACTGAGATAATTACAGCCCGGTGGACAGGTCAAGGAACGGCCAGACATACGTGCAATGACATTATGCGGTGCTCCAATGGACCGTGGAGGGATCTTGGAAGAGTTCGTAACGCCTTTGTTTCCATCCCATCTCTTTGAGTAAAGCACTGCTTCAGTTCATTTAGTCATAGCCTAAGGATATGATGTGGCCTAACATCAGTATGTTTTGTTGTGAGCCACAAAGGGTGATGTGAGAGCATCTGAAATATCGGTGACTTCCAGATTATATTTGGATATTGCAAGGTCACGGGCGGTCCTTACGGCCAGCTAGTGTAGAGAAGTGCATGAGAGATGACAAATAACCACCAACAGTGGTTAAATGAAAAAAAAGTGTTATTTTCCCACATTTAGTTTCTATCCAAACTAAATTCAAATAAAGTCCCTTACATAACATGAAAAGTCGCGGAGGAGTCCAGCTGGAACCTGGCTGGAACCCGGCTGAGTCCTTGCAGTTTTCTTCCACGTACACACTTCTCCTTCAGCTCTTATGTCCAGCCTCAATCACCTACACCTGGGTGAGTGGTGAGGCCTTCTGGGAGCTGTGAGTCCTGCCTTACCATCTTTTGGTGATCTGCTGCTCCTTAAAGGGGAAATAGCACCCATCTAGCACCTGGCCCCGTGCGATGCCACAATATTAAGTTAGACTAGAGGAAAACGAGATGAACAATAAATGTCATGAATTGTGCAGTTTTCACGGCAAGGTTGGTGGTTCGAGTCCCGGCTGCCCCATGTCTCAAGTCAAAGTGTCCCTGAGCAAGACGCCTAACCCCTAATTGCTCCCCGGGCAAAAATGTAAAAAAAAGCCATGGGTTTAAATTGTAGCGTAAGTCTCTTTGGATAAAAGCGTCTGCTAAATGACCTGTAATGTGATGCTGTATACAAGCAGCAAATAGAGATGGTATTCATGATCCCCAGATGATGATTGTGTTATGTTTCATTGATTTGCTGATCTTTCTTGTATTGCCATTATCGGTGACATAATATTTGTGTTATCACCTCTAATTTCTTTTTGATGGTTGGATAAAAAGATACATTCTAATTTCTTTTTGATGGTTGGATAAAAAGATACATTCGGAAATCAAAACTGGTAGACTTAGTCAAGAGCAGCCAGAAAATGATGAAGCAATATATTTGCAATTGGTTAAAAGAATTTCAAGATGGCAACAGTTAAAAATGGTAGTCTACTAACCAATAAGTTATGTTATGGAGAATGAGCACTCAGTTTATACTCCGATGGGTAACATTGTGACACTGCAACCCAGTCTCACTGCAAATCGTGTAATAGCTACATTGTGGAACGTGGTATTCTCTCGCTTTTGTGGAGAAAGCGTGACAATACCACGTTTTATTTGCAACTAGGTCACGTGACTATCAACTTTCCCTCAGCTAAAAAAAGAAAATGGCAGACTGTCGGTCTATTATCTGTGAAAAACACAATATTTTAAGAAAGCATTTGTATGCATTTTGATGGCATTTCTAGCAAGAAGTATGCGTTATATTTTCATAATCTTCTATCAGAGAATGTAGAAGACCGTTTATTAGTTTCTAGTGACGTAGTTGCAAGGCGATGTAAATGAATAGGCCAAAATAAAATGTAGTATTGTCACGATTTTGGGGAGAAAGCGTGAGAATACCACGTTCCACAACGTAGCTATTACACAGATACTTTGCATCAGCCTTTCACAGGATCTGAACCTACAGCATCTCAGGAGGCTACATATGCATATTTGATTGTGGGTTTTAAAACTGGAAACGTTGCTTTGTCTAATTAAAAATTAAAAGACCTTTCCTCGGTCACAAGTGGACAACTTACCATTCACGGCAGCTTACACACAAGAAAGAATCTCACAGCAACTCTTTTAGAGAGTTTCCTGCTGTCCTTGGTTAGCTGATTTTACCAAGGTTCTGTGCTAGTGTACACGCTCATTCCCTGTCTCCCTCCAGTACTCAATGCCCGTCCTACCCTGCACACTCCTCAAGGCTTACGGTTCATGAATAACAAACTAGAACCCAAGACCATTAATAATACATGGCAAAACACACGGCCCCCCTGCACGCTACATCCTCCCGACATCCAACGCTCACAAGTGTATCTAAATAGAGCAATCATGCGCTCTGAACTTCTGAGGCACCCTCTCGTTGGATTTCCTGATTTATTACACAGACTCTTCAACTGCAAGGACACAGACGCTTCATCTGCAAGGACGTAAAACGTTGTTGGCTATGATGTGGAACTATAAAAGGCGGACTCTGCAGGGCAGGAAGGCGGCCGCGGTGGACAGTTGGGAAGTCATTATTAAAGCTGTGTATGATTGATCCTTTACTAGGGACCCTCAACAATTAACCCACGAGCTATTAAATGATTGCAGGCTTGCAAAGGGGCAAATAAATCAGTGTTTTACATGGGGGAGAACTTTATTCAACAGTGGGTCCGCCATTCCTCCCCCACCACCACCTGCCAGCACGTCCTATGAAATGTCATTATTTAGGCTCAAAAGCACAACAATGATGCATTTGTTTGATGAAGTTGCTACAACTGCTGGGATATTAACTAAATATCTTTAACTAATAGTTTTTAACTTATTCTTTCCTCAAAGATCAAACTTGATGACGTGATCCTACCCTGTTTAGAAGGTTTGCAATTAGGCTTTGAAATGAAATGACTTTTATGAGACTTTTCAGAATAAATTGATAAAGTAGTACTGTATGCAACACTTTTTTTGCCATCTGAGATTATAACTTAATATTTGGGCTTTCAACATGGAAAATTAGGACTGTGGCAGCTCTGATCTCAACTGCTTTGATCAAAGGAATAACATGAGATGAAAATCATCTTCCTCTGTATATTTTCAGAGAAGCATCCAAAAAGAGTGTAGATGTAAGAAAATGTGTAGTTTCTCCTTTGTGCATGTTGAATGATTTGTCTCGTCCATATGACCGTATTGGACAGACAGAACCGTTGTAGAACCGTCAAAGCTCCTTACAACACCAAAAAACCCAGGCTTAGGTGAAATTGTGGGCTGGAATGCTTGTAGTTTGGATGTGTACAGAAATTATTTGCGTGAACAAATTTGTCAGACGGGTGGAGGGCAGACTGAATTCACCTGGAATTAATCAAGGAAATAAATGTCTCTACTTCAAAAGACCTATAGCTACTGAACTCTAGAGGAATGAGAGCTGGATTTATTAACAATGCTAATAATAAAGACAATGCCATTAGATGGAGAATTTTCACTGGCTTAAATCAGTTGGCTAAATAAACTCGGGATAAAATACACGCAGATCGAATATTATGTATGAACAATAATGTTTTTCTTTCACGATGGCTTTTTCTCATGTTCATATTAAGCCATTTTACCACAAGTTGATATAGTTCTTTGTGGTCAGAATGAAATATCTAAAACATTTGCTCAAAATACCACAAGGATCATCATTACCGGCACTTTACCTTTTCCCCTACCAGTGTATGGTGCCTGTTACGGTGCGGGGTCATTTCCGGTTTAATCTTGTAGTTTTCTGACACTCGTGTCTCTGGTTTAACTTCTCTTCCAGCCTTGTTGTGTCTGATTGTTTCCTCCTGTGTCCAATCAGGGACACGGCAGACAATCACCTGCACCTTCCCAGTGCATTTAACATGTGTGTCCCTTGTCTCTTGTTTGTTCATTGTCTTTGTCTATGTTGGTGAGTCCAGTGTTGTTAGTCTTGTTGGAGAGTTGGTTTTGTTTGCCTGTAGGCAGAGATATTAGTTAAATAAAGTGTTTTTTTCCGACGAAGTGGGATAGTAACGGCACCTCCGTCCGTTTACAATTATCCATCCATTATCCATTATCATTTATGCGCACGGGGCGGCACGGTGGCGTGGTGGTTAGCACTGTCGCCTCACAGCAAGAAGGTCCTGGGTTCGACGCACCAGTGGCCACCCTGTGTGGAGTCTGCATGTTCTCCCCGTGTCTGCGTGGGTTCTCTCCGGGTTCTCCGGCTTCCTCCCACAGTCCAAAGACATGCTCTGGGGATCAGGTTGATTGGGGACTTTAAATTGCCCGTAGTTGTGTGAGTGTGAATGGTTGTATGTCTTTGTGTGTAGTCCAAACATTGGCTGGCAAATCCAGGATGTACCCTGTCTTCGCCCGGCATGCTGGGATGGACTAAGCCCCCGCGACCCTGTGTGCAGGATAAGCGGTTTGACAATGGATGGATGGATTTATGCGCACGGGGGTTTTCCCTCGTCCAATGGGAACACAGACGAGCAAGCCTCGATACGCACCACCACCCCGTTCAGTCCACTTAGGCCGTAGGGGGCTGGTAGACAGGCCAGACAGCCACTTTAAAGTGTAGAAGACCTATCAAAATGAAATTTTTATAATGTCTTTAAAACAATTAGGGGCAACATTTTACTACAAGCATCACAAACACTTGACAATTGTATTGTAATAAATTCCCCGGCATGCTGCTCAGAGTAATCGTACTGACCTCTGCAGACAGTACGGGCTCTCTGACTTGCTAACAGGCTTTAAGCAGCTTAAAATGTCGCTAATTATAGACACACCCCAGGTGTTACAATTTATGTATTTTTATAGATCTACATCTATCAGGATGATACTTGTGTTGGTGCCATCCATCCATCCATCCATCCGACCCTCAGTTGTTGATTCTGTAATCTCTGAAACAACCGATGCTGTTGTCGGGGCGACGGTCTGATGGACATAATATCAGTGATGGTTGATCTGTTCCAGTCCTTACTTTAGTGCATTTATCACAGTGCTAGTAACTGTCCAAATGTGTACAGTGGTTGTATGGCCGGTTACTAAACCATTTATTAAACCATTAGTAACCGCATACAACACCGTGTATTTTCATAGGGCTAAGTGAAAATAAGAACATTTCTGTTAGGATGAAATGGCTCCATTTGGAGGTCTGAGGCATCACCGCAGCGCTCAGAGAGAGATGTGCTGCTTTTGGCAGGTGTGGAACTCAGCAGTGCCGATAGGCTGACAGACTAGTGGGCACCACGCTGCGGAATCTGAAGCAATGGCTTCACTGCTTCTTTCCCTTTTAAAGAAGCCATCATGTCTCATCTGAGGATGAGGATTTCCATTCATCTTTTGTGCTGCAATATTTTGTCCGATAGACCTCATGGTATTTCAATTTATCCAGCACTATTTTTCGCCGGAGGACTTAAACAGAGCTCACTGACATATCCGGTTGTGTGTTCAACATGTTTGTTCAATGATAGGACCGGTCTGGTCTGTCTAATTTCTTGTGTATTAAAAGCCAATACATTATATTGCTAAGATCAGTGCAAACAGTTATTATTATTACACTACACATGGGATGGATTTAAAAACCCTTGCAAAGTGAGTAAATGAGACTCGCATGAAATACAGATTCTGACATTTACTCATCTTACAAAGTTATGGTGTATGTATATATATATATATATATGTATGCGTTTACACATCCAACTGACACAAGCACCGTTCATTCCTTCATTCTGAGCCACCTGATGAATGCAAGTCGATTTTTTTATGTCTTATGAAAAACACATTCTAAGATACACAGTCTTCCACGTGGAGTCCCAGTAGACTATGTATTCTATTTCTGTTTTCCATCTGAACCTCTGGTTTAAAAAAAACTATTTATGAATCATTTAAAAGATCAAACACTTAGGTGTAGGAATCCAGTTGACAGATATTTTTTAAGCGCTTGTTAGGTAATATGCAGACGCAGCCTGTATACATTTAACAAGTCATCCCATGCCTCTGTGTGCTTTGCTCATGGATCCAGTCTGTGCCACAGAGAGTCAACAGGGGGCAGTAGGGCAGAGCACACTGAAGATCAGGGACGAGGACTGCAAGATTGGGTTTGTTGTGAGCTGTGATGAATATGTAACAACAGGTCGTCTCTTGTGTCCCAAAGGATCTGGTAGGGGTACTGACTGATCCCTACCCTGAGTTTTGGAGATATTTTGGATGACTATGCATACTCGTTTCATCGTTTCATGTTTCATTGCACCAATTGTGGTTTTTTTTGTCATTTTAGGATAATAAAATGTAAATTTAATATATATATATATATATATATATATTGTGGCATTACAAGGGGCCAGGTAGTAGAGGGCTGCTACCTCACTGCACAGGATTGGTTGCCACATCACAAAGTGGCCGCCCATGCTACATGTCCCAGAAGGCTTCAGCACTCACCAGCTGTAGGTGCTTAAGTCACCTAGGAGGCAGGGCTGGGCAGCGTGAAGAAGGACACATTTCTGGAAGAGAGGAGGAAGAGCAGACTGGGAAAAGGCCCCTATGCAAAGGAAGCATAGTGTCGGGGGACACTTAACGTTGCTGATGGATCTTTTTTGTTGTTTGAATTTTCTAGTATCGCCTAGTTTTTTAGTTAGATGGCACTTCCCCACCCTAGCTACCTCCTTGTACATTAATATATATATATTAATATATATATATTAATGTGTGTGTATCTAGCAAGGCTGCGTTCTTTCCCCTCTGCTCTTCTCCCTGTACAGCTGCACCTCCAGTTCCTAAAAGTGGCAGATGACACCACCCTCATTGGACTCATGTTTGGTGGGGATGAGTCAGCCTACAGATGGGAGTCTGACCATCTGGTGACCGGCGCAGTCAAAACAACTAAGAGCTCAACGCTCTAAAAAACCAATATTGACATGTTGGCATCAAGCACATCCATGATTATAATCTCCACACATTGCAGAGCCTCTTTGGCATTGAGATCTGAACACACTCATTTTTAATCATGTACAAGAAACACATTTTAGATGAAATGTTATGCTGGCAATAAAACCTTACCCACCTGTTTGAATAATGCATTCATTGAAGGCTTAATATAATTCTAACAGGTGAGTTGTTTTAAGATTCATGAACAAGGGCGTTAGTTATAATAACCAAACATCTGTCTGTAAACGGGTTCATTTCTGTAGGGAAGTTGGCCACTTCCCACTTGGGGGTCGATTGGTCGGCTTGGGGCAGTAACTGCAGTTTCTGACACCAGAGGTTGCAGCGTGATGGTAAAAAGTTTATTTTGGGTTACTGTTACCTTTATCCGCTCTAACAAGTCCAATCATTCGTCTGTGACCTCCACAATCAACAGGACATTTTCGTCGATCTCACTGCATATTTTCTCAGTTGGATTATTCTCTGTAAATCCAAAGGATGGTTACGTCTGAAAGTCTTGGTAAAAAACAGACGCAACCACGGACTTTTGATGAATATGCTCTCCACATCACAAAGCTGTCTGGCCCATTAAAGACCCTGTCTGCGTCTATTAAGCTTGAGTCGTCTGTGGCACTCAGAACAGAAGTTGGTGCTTGCAGTCGAGGCCATGAAGAGAGGCTCTGAGCTGCATCTCATTGGGTGAAAGAGATCCGACAGGAGCGAGAGGTAGGAACAACTCTTGTATGCCTGAATTATATTCTAATTTCCCTGCCACCACTTGGCTTGATTATACATTCTCTTACAGCACAGGGGGATTAAACTCCATCAGCCGCAGAGTGCTGATGCAATCTGAGTAGAATGACATGTCAGCGGGCTCTCCACCGTATCCCCCTGTCTCTATTGATCTTGGCATTTCCGGTGTGCCGTGACTTGATATGATTACTTTAACACAGAAACGTAAGTGGTACACTGGCCTGACATGCAGCGGCACTCTGGGCAACGACAGCATGGTATTCAACATGCAACTACACTTGATTTCAATGATAACGGTTTAATTCAAATTCCAGGTGTTGGGAGCAGTTGATCAGACATGTCATCATCACCCCTTAAAGTTGTGTCTTTTCCATCTGATAGGAATTATGTAAAAGTGTAAACGTGTCCCTTGTAATGCGAACAAAGTAGGCACAACAAGAAATGACAGCGGGATTCATGTTCTAACTGACAAGCTGCAGGAAAGGACAGGGAGACGCGTAACTGTGATTTCAATCAGGAGAGACTTTTAACAATGAAGTATTAAAAGTGCAAAGTTTGTTGGGGCTTGGACATTCAGCCGTAGGACAGACCAGGGGCCGGGATGCCGATCAGATGAGGTATCCCCCCCCTTTGGGAGACACTGGTGGTGGTGGTGGTGGAGAATAAGTTGATTGGAGGTGTCAGTGGTGGAGGGTTGCGTCCGGTCCTTGCTGTATTGACAGCTGACGGCAGCAGAGATGAGAACAGCGTTTAACGTTGACAACCCTGACGCGATTGGTTGACAGAAACTGTGCCTCCGCCCCCAATCAGCTTATGGATACCCACATTAGACAGCGGGGCCCCTATGGCAGAATTTACCCCTAAGCGTCATGTAACATCCTAGATTGATTCAGTTACCACTAACTCTTTAAAGACACCAAATAAGTTCTCTGTAACTGCGTGTGGCTAATAACGCTGACTATTGTCAATCGGACTGGTCTTGTACTCAGCTTATGTGCGTAGAGTAGGTCATAGGTTGGCATCAAATATCGACACAGTCTGCAGAGGACCACCACCATGGTTTGAAAGCACAAGGACAACAGGAAGAGTCGCTTTCCACCCGGTAAAACATTCATTAATAACATTGTAATTACAACAACAACATTCTTTGATCGTGATTAATGAGTTTCATCATGTGCGATTAATTCCTCAATTTTTTCAAATCTATGGACAGCCTTACTATATAATATATATATGCACACACATAACTACTGCACTCCATGTTTGGCAGTAAAATGCAGCAGCGTGTCCATCAAATATGATGTTTCCTTGTTCTTGGTCATTTGGTTGATCAGGTTGGTGTTTTGGGCTGAAGCTGTCCTCTGGGTCATGTTACCTTGTCTCTCCTCGAGGCCTCAGTTTGCTGGTACCGTTGATTCTCCCTCCATCTCCTTGGCTGCGTATCCCTCCTGCGCATTAGTCTTGAAATAGCACTAATTTTTTGAAAGTTTCTCTCACAAGGCCCTGGAGAGAGCTGAGTCATTTGGATGAGCGCTGCTGATCACTCAAAATGTTTTCCGCTCCTCAGGACTATTGATTTGTAGATCAGTGTTTGGAGAAGCAGCAGTAACCTTGTCAAAAGAGAGGGGAAAAAAACACACCACGAAACAGAGAATGCAAGGGTAGGTTTGGTAAAATATGAAGTCACGTGACAATGTAGATATTGTTGTGGAAGATTCTGCACAGAATCGATAAATAAGAATAAAGGCTCTGAGTCAAATGTGTCTTTCTCCATTTATTTCCTTGCAAGAGAAAAAAGGTCACAACAGCTACTTGCTCAGTAGACTGCCAAGAACCTTTCTTCCCTCACAACTGGACCAGGCAGCTCTTATACCTACAGGTGGCCTCCAAACCAACCACCAGAGACTGGCATCGTCTCAGTGTGAGACAGTGCACATTTTATGGAAGGTCAAATATTGCTTAATTGTTGTCTTTTTTACTATTTCTTCTTGTTCATTACAGTAACTTCTCCGGAATGTTATATTTAGTTTTAATAATAGTGCTTTTATAAATGTCAATTATAGTGGACAACAGGACAAAATGTATTAATCCATGTCAAAAATCAAAATGATTACAAAAAACATATCAAGATAAGTGACAGAGCAGCAAATAATGAAATATTACATTTTATTTGGAACACCAGAGAGTGTGCTCCATGTATGAAGTCCCACTGTTCCGCCTCCCTGGGGAAACTTTGCAGGGTCACATTCACACACTGTAGTGTTAGTTACTGATGGGCAGGTGGCTCTGTGTATGGTAACTCACTGTCATCAGTGTGTGAATGGGTGAATGATGTCATGTAGTGTTAAAGGTGGTTGGAAGACTAGAAAAGCGCTATACAAGTACAGCCCATTACCATTCAATCCTTTGTCGTGCGATCTTAAACAGAGCTTGATTCAATAGTTTCATACAAGTTTGGCCCATCACAAAAATACAGCTCTGAATGAGGCTTTACCACAGAAGATTTGAATGAGGTATTCCAATTGTGTCCCTGTGGGAGTTGTTAATGGGGAGCTATGGAGCCGTCCTGTCCTTGTAATATGAAGGGGAGAGGGAGACAGTCCCTGATCACTGATCCACTTTGTTTTATCTCCATGGACAGGGTCTCTAGGCAGGCAGCATGAAAGGACCCAAACACAGATAACGGAAAAGGACAAAGAGGAACTATGCAGAAAACAGCAGGTCACGGCCCAACCGCAAAACGTCTCATTTATAACGCAGAGCCACACTAAATGTGAATGTGTGAGTTCAAAAGGAGGAATTGTTGATCTTTAAAGCCTTCTTTATGCCTGCAATTTCCTTTTACAAATGCCAAATGAAGCTGCAGGTGTTCAGCCTCTACTCAGCCACATTCAACCAGCCAAGGTCAAAGCAAAGCCGCTTATGAATGTTGATGCATGGAGATAAACTGTTGATCAGAGGGTGAATACGGTGAATCATCGAGATCACTAGAATGCACCCAGTTCTCCATTAATGTAGTCCTAACAGTTCCCGTGTTTCTATGGTGAAACAAAAGTCTCACTAAAATGATGGCAGCAGTTCTTGGTGTCTGAAGTTTAGTTACTGCTATACTTTTTTTGTTTTCTTATAACATTTTGATGAGGACTAATGGATCATACGAGAGCTGTCCCTGGCCTTATTTCCACTCTGCAGGTGATGGTGGTGAGGTGACTGGAGAAGGTCACCATGGCAACTCCTCTTCGCTCTAATACTCTCATCAGATAGCTGTGTACAGCTTGTCTTTGTACGGGACTCTGAATCTGTCACAATGGAAGACAAACCATAAATAAAGACATTTTCACTGCAGCAATTGTACTCATAAACAAACCACACTGCTGGTTTGAATGTTTATGATAATGAGAATATAGAAGTGCAAAGTAATGTGTGGTATGAAGTGAAATTAATTAATTATACCAGTAATTCTCAGTTAATTGTACATTTTATTCAGTCACATGTGGCAGATCATTTTAATTGGAACATTTAACCTAATAAATAATGTCCAGTGTTGAAAAGACGCCATAAATGAAAATCAATTAAAGTATTAATCAAGCAAAAGCACTCGAGGAGAAGTGGACACGGTGCACAGTGTGAGAACAGCATGCAGGTTGTTATTCACGTGCAGGTGATTGTTAAACAAGTAACTTGCCACAAAAAGCGTCTCGAGAGCAGACGTTGCTTCATGCAAGGTTTCAGAGGGAAGCTTGACTCATTTCTCCATGAACACATGTCGTCTTTTCCTCTCTGCTTGCATGGTCTCTCCATGAAGCTCTGGTGGGAGGGGCCAAGACACAAGGGAAGGAAACGCTTTCTTATTTGGGATGCACACTGCGTTGTAAGCTGAAGTTCCCCTTTGATGACCGCGGGGTGTTTCCATGCACATCTTGACTTCCATTACAGTCGACAACTGCCTGCTTTTTAAAATAGCCCTCCGGACTTACCAATCCATTCTGCTATAGCAAATAATGTCCCCCCCCCAGTTTCCAACGGCACTAGCGGAAAAGGATCTGGCAGACAGAGAGACAGAGGAGAGTGGTGTTCAAACCTGCCACCGTGCAGGATCAGTAAGGAGGAAAAACTTTGAGCCGCTCAGCTCGTTCCTTCACGTGCTGCGACAACTACATTAATTTACACTAATTCATTTGTCAATGTTTACTTGCAGGACTGAAGGGCCATCTTATTCAGTCATTCACTCAGGAGACACAGGAAACAGAATGAAGGTCAATTTGAAATTGTCGGAGCCTTTTCTCTGTTGGCGCTGGAGATGCAGAGGCTCTCAGCAATAAACAATAGTGTCAGAAGGGATTGGAAGAAACTCAACGTACACAATGGTGATCATTCATTTTGTTTTCTATCGCACAAAACCCAGAGCGTTCAATGGTTAGGGATATTTATGTTGATTTCAAATGAAAAAATATCACTCAACCAAGCATTTCAGAAGAGTAAATATCTGGATGAGCTTATAGAACAGAAACATTGACAGATTCACTAAATTCTTTACGTTAATGCCCCAGAAAACCTGGATATTCTCTTTGGAGTTTTATTGTACAATCCTACCAATCATAGTTTGAGGCCCAACACCAGATTTTAGTTTGCAATCCTTCATTATATTTGACTGAGATTAACTCTTTTAGTTTTTTTCTTTGATTTCATGAATATATTAATTAATAACTAATAGATAAGATTATCACGGCATGGCCGTCCCTTCTGTGCTTACTGTGTGCGTGCATTTGTGTGTTCCCGACAAGGGGGGACTTGCACCTGATTGCATTTCATTCACCTGCCCAGTCTACTCAGCTGCCATCCATTAAAATCAGGGGTGCCCACACCACTTTTCAACTGACCAAGTCATGGCGATGTCTTATTTAAAATCTCTCATCTCTCTTGGCATGCAGTTTATACCCACGTCTACCTGGTCTGCTCTGTCGCGTCCCCCACCCTCTCCCTATTGGCCTTGGCACCCCCACATTATCTCCCCATTGTTGTTCCTGGCGAGTAAACGGATCTTTCTCATCTCTGGCGTGTAGCTGTATGGACGGCATCCTCATGATGACTCAGCCTCTCCGGTCGACCTGGGCTGGGTCCTCCAACGACCGCATAGGGTGAACCATGCGGCCCCTGAAATGGGGCGGAGGGGACTTACTTCTTTCGTCATCAGCTTTTCCTCCACCTCTCCTGTTGCCTAGCAACCTGCTCTCCTTTCTAGTAAAAGCCTTAAAAGTGACTTTTCACTAATAACTACGGGCGGCTGCGGGCAGACGCGCTGCCGTTAACCGTGCAGCGTCTCCTCGATAAGGTGAACTCCTCGTTGAGTTTTGTAATAAATGTATGTTGGAACATTGTTCATAAGAAACGGTACAGGGAGGACAGCATGATGGAGTTCTAACTAAGCAGTAAGTGTCAGGGGTAGGTAGGAAGGCAGGACTCAAACGCAGATTTAAAGCAAAAAGACTTTAATAGTCATAAACTCCAACAAAGCAAAAGGCCAACGGGCAAAAAACACATACAAGTACCGGGGGGGAAAAAAGCTGGCAGGAACGAGGACCATCCAGGACAAAAGACAATGACGCCACAAGTGACAAACAACACACACTGTTTAAATACACTAGGGATGTGCAGGTGATTGGACACAGGTAGAAACTATCCGACAATCACAGGGGATGAAAGGACCAGGCAGAAAGTGAAGTTACCCGGGGACACGAGTGGCAGAAAACTACATAAGACAGGAAGTAAACCACACCGTGACAGTATGTTCTGTGTACTTTTACATACTTTTATCCAAAGCGACTTACAATAAGTGCATTTAACCATAGGATACAAACTCAGAAGAACAAGACAGTGCAATTTCCTCAAATAAGCCAATTTACAATTTGCTATAGATGAGTGGCGTTATAAGTACAATTTAAGTGCTACAATGTTCATTTTTTAGTCGAGGTAGAGTCTGAAGAGGTGTGTCTTTAGTTTGCGGCGGAAGATGTGAAGGCTCTCTGTGGTCCTGATGTCTTCAGAGAGCTCGTTCCACCATTTAGGAGCAGGACAGCGAAGAGTAGTGATCTAGTCGAGTGTTTTGTTCTCAGTGAGGGAGGGACGAGTAGTTTTGCAGATGCAGAGCGGAGAGTGCGGGTTGGGATGTAGGGTTTGACCATGTCCTGGATGTAAGCTGGACCCGATCCATTCACAGCATGGTACGTGAGCACCAATGTTTAGAACTGGATGCGGGCAGCCACCGGTAGCCAGTGAAGAGAGCGGAGGAGTGGAGTAGAGTGGGAGAATTTCGGAAGGTTCAAGTCCAGTGGAGCTGCTGCATTCTGGATGAGCTGCAGAGGTCGAATGGCGGTAGCAGGGAGACCTGCCAGGAGGGAGTTGCAGTAGTCCAGGCGTGAGATGACAAGAGCCTGAATCAGTACCTGGGCAGCCTTCTGAGTGAGAAGGGGACGTATTCTCCTGATGTTGTAGAGCGTGTATCTACAGGATCGTGTTGTCAGTGATGTTGGGAGTCAGGGAAAGTTGGCTGTCGATTGTGACGCCGAGGTTCCTAGCGGTTAAAGTGGGCGTTAGCACGGAGTTGCCAAAGTTGACAGTCAAGTTCTGGGTCGGAGAATCTTTTCCCGGAAAGAGAAGTAGTTCAGTCTTGTCGGGGTTGATTTTCAGATGGTGGGCGGATCCACTGAGAGATGTCAGTCAGACAGGCAGAGATCCGAGTGAGGGAAGGAGAGAATTAGTTGTGTGTCATCAGCATCGCTGTGGTAGGAGAAGCCATGCGAGTGAATGACAGCGCCGAGAGAGTTGGTGTAGAACGAGAAGAGAGGGGACCTAGGACGGAACCCTGAGGAACTCCAGTAGTAAGAGGACAAGGTTCCGACACAGATCCTCGCCAGGTTACCCGGTAGGTGCGGCCGTCGAGGTAGGACGAGAGAAGGGAGAGAGCAGAGCCTGAGAGACCAAGTTTCTGAAGGGAGGAAATAAGGATCTGGTGGTTGACCGTGTCAAATGCAGCAGAGAGGTCCAGAAGGACAAGGAGAGAGGAGAGAGAGGAGCTCTAGCAGTGTGGAGTTGCTCTGAGACAGCAAGGAGAGCAGTCTCTGTGGAACGGCCTTGAAGCCTGACTGGTGGGGGTCAAAGAGGTTGTTATGGTGGAGATACAAGGAGAGTTGGTTAAAGATCGCACGTTCAAGGGTTTTGGACAAAAAAGGAAGAAGAGAGACCGGTCTGTAGTTTTCTTCAGAAGGGTTGAGGGTGGGTTTCTTCAGGAGGGGGTTGACTCTTGCCTCCTTCCGACGCTCGCATGGTGGCTCTCATGGCACCGGTTGAGACAGCCACGGAGCCGGAGAGGATTTGCCAGTCCGTCGGGTCGTCAGAGGGCAGAGAGAGTCTAGAGAGGAGGAAAGAGTTGAGAGGAGAGTCTCAGCCGCTGTGAATATGTGCTGTGAGATGATCGGACAGGCCACTGCAAAGAAGCTACTGAGCTCCGTCAAACGACGCGGTGAGTCACCGATACGGGTTAAGAACCGCTGCTATAGAGATCTCCTTTCCTTCCAATTCCTCTAAATTTAAACCCAATTAAAGCCAAAGTTAGTTTTGGGAAACAAAAATACTTTAATAGTCGAAATCCAAAATGGCCAAGGGGGCAAAAACGACGGGAACCACGAGCAACACTACATGCAAAAATTTAACGACACACATGGCTTAAATACACTGGGAAAGTGCAAGTGATTGGACACAGGCAGAGACAATCATGACACAGCAGACACTCACAGGGGATGACAAGGCAGGAAGTGAAGTGAACCCAGGAGCACTCGAGGCATGAAACTACAAAATAAAATAACACGTGAACCCAAACCGTGAAAACCTAGGGCCTTTTTCTTCACCAATCTTGCTCAGAGGTGTAATGGCACATTTGTTTCATTGAACAAACAAGGTTATAGATTGCAAGTGCTGGAATGTGTGAGTATTAAAAATAAACTGACCACTCAGTTCATAAATTAACAATTAATAAAATGTAGTGTACACCACAATACAACCATGATTCTGGAACTGTAATCAATAAAGTAATGAGAATATTGTAAAAACCACTGTAATTTTGAAACTAATCAATAATACCAATGTACCGCTATGATCGCCAAGTTCGCTGGTGGAGGTAAGAGACAGTGACTATGGGATATTCAATAAGCTGCCCTGTGGCCTGTTGATTGCAGAGACCAGCAGCTCCTCAGCTGTGATGTTCTTTTAGCACCTTTCTTGTATTAAATACTTCGAAGATGTATTCTGTTTCTTAATTTTTTAAAACACAACAAATAGTGACATGATGGAGAGCAACGGACGGATAGAGGAACTGGGGAGTGGACCATTGGATTTTCTTCACCCACATGGCTCCCTCGAATAAGGTAAACAGAAGCTTGTTGTTTTAAAAGCGAATGCTGTAAAGTTTATCATCAACATTTAGGTGTGAGTGAACAAAAGACGATGGTTTGAGGTGAACTGGTAAACGATGGTTTGAGGTAAAATTTTAACAGAATTTTTTTCTCAGCTTTGAAAGGGCGTTGTGATAAAAAGCACATTGTGTCTGTTTTGAATGGACGTCTTTGTGAGAGTTCCCGACAAAGCTTGGTTGTGTAACGTTAAGCAAATGGGTGGCGTTATTTAACTGATCAGTCACAGAAGGAATGAATGGATACCTAGTATAGGCCTCAACCGGTTGAGGGTAAACGTATATCTTACTTACGTAATGCACGGTGCATAAAGCTCTAACAGAGTTAAGACCACGTGGCGTGTTGGGACCGTGATCGTGTCGCCGATACTAGAAGGGACGAGGGTCGCGGGCTGGTGGAGACTGTCGGTTGTCTCGATAAGCTCTCTTACACTCTGTTAGAAAGCACAATCAATTAAAGTATGGACTTGACTAGGCCCATGTGGCTATAAAACAAGATTGAAATATGTTACGACCCCGCCCTTCATCTTCTCGCCTGCTGGTGGCGGTGTCTTCCAGGGAGAGCGTGGGAGATTGCACACCCGTGTTCCCTGATTGCCTCTTAATTATGTAGAGGATAAAACTCTGGATTTCCCCTCTCCACAGCCCTTCCTCCAGGGTAGCGACTGCCTCTGGGTTGGCAGGTAGAGGCAACAAAGCCAGTACCTGTTCACCAACCTGAAACCCTCTTAGCTTAGCTTTCCTGTCAAAATATTTTTTTCATTTGAGACTTACTCAACTTCTTTTTAGCGAGAGCTCGTGCCTCATACAGTCTACGGCGGAATCCACTAACGTAATCTGATATATTTTCAGAAGGTTTAGACGTTCGCCACTCATCAGCTAACACAGCCGTAGGTCCCTGCACTACATGTCCGAACACTAATTAATTTGGTCTAAACCAAAGGCTTTCTTGGATTACCTCACGTATCGCTAGTAACATCCACGGCAGACCTTCTTCCCAATCCGCATCGAGCTCCACACAATATGACCTCAAAAAGGGACTTCAGGGTTTGATGAAACCTCTCAAGAACTCCTTGACTTTGCGGATAATAAGCACTAGAAATATTGTGTTTGACTCGCAGTTGACGCAGGGCTTTTGAGAACTGTTTGGACATGAAGTTTGAACCCTGATCGGACTGAATAACTTTGTGAATTCCAAAGCTCGACATAAAATTAGTGAGGGCCTTCAAGACAGATTTTGTGGTGATAGACCTTAACGGATAAGCAGCTGGATAACGAGTAGTCTGGCACATAACAGTTAAAAGGTATTGGTGACCAGTCTTAGACTGGGGCAGAGGACCAACACAGTCA
The DNA here is from genome assembly GCA_014132575.2 of Gasterosteus nipponicus. Taxonomy (NCBI): domain Eukaryota; kingdom Metazoa; phylum Chordata; class Actinopteri; order Perciformes; family Gasterosteidae; genus Gasterosteus; species Gasterosteus nipponicus. Next base: position 88,042 of record BMAF01002688.1, on the reverse strand, counting down.
ACTATTAAATGCTCGAAAGGAGTGGACCTGACAGAAATAGGCTGTAACGGAGCAACAGGCACCTTTTTGATTTGAATTACCGGTAATCTGGCATGTATGACAGGATCGAATGTGTTTTGCTACATCGCGTTTTACTTTAGGCCAATAAAACTGTCTCAAAACCCGATCATACGTTTTATGGACGCCGGTATGACCAGCAAGACCTTGATGAGCCAAATGCAACACAGAGTCTCTCACTGAAAAAGGAACCACAATCTGTGTTTTAGGTTCCAGCGAAACAGCTTTATGCAGGACCACTGTCCGACAAAGCAGGCCATCATCAAGAAAGTACGAAGAGGATTGATGATCAGAACACTTCTTAGACGCCGCTGCAGAAAATAAAGGCTTAAGAGTGTCATCGCTCTGTTGAGCTCTAATTAAATCCACTCGAGAGATCTGGAACAAAGAAGATAGAGAACAGTCACCATCAGAGCGATCAACATGGGTTTTCTCAGGAGTGGACAGAACCGCAGGTGTAGCAGCAGATTCACTTTGCAGCACTGCAGAATCGGTCTGCAACGAAGACTTCAGGTCTTTTTGCTCAGGACATTTAGACTCCTCAGATCCTTGCTCACCTGTGTTGAAAGTATAAAAGAAAGTGTCATGTAATGGAACTTCAACTTGATTTTCAGATAATGGTTTTGCCATGGATCGAGTAACTGCACAGGCTGGAAATAAATCAGGAAATTCTCTATAGTTGTCCACATCAGATTTCCTGGGTAAAAATGAGATTATGGGCGGAGCTGCAACACCACTCCGTCCCCAAACATTTCCACCTACTAAATCATTTCCCAGAATAAATGTAATCCCAGGGACTGGAAGTGCAGAACGAACACCAACTACTACATCACCAGATACAATGGCTGAGGACAGATGGATTCGATGTAAAGGCACTTCAACAAACCCCATCTCAAAACCTTGCACTAGTACCTGAGATCCAGTAGCGGACGTTAAAGGCAAAATTCACTCTAAAATAAACGACTGCGAGGCTCCCGCGTCTCGAAGAAGATGCACTGGCAGAGTTTCCTTTGAACCAACCAACGACACATTCCCTTCGGTTATAAAAAGGTGTATAATCAACGGACGAACTTACACTCTGATAAACAGATTTATCCTTAGAATTGGATGAATGACAATCTTTCTCCTCACAAGTGTTAACAGTGAATGGTAAAGTAGAAACCAAAGCAACAGGTTTTGAAAATCTCTCTTTTTAAGAACAAGACAGTCAGTTATTGTAAAAAGCCTGGTCATAAAATATAAGTAAACAATGTCTCGTGAGAGTGCAGTTTTACTAGAATGTTTACCAACTGTCGCCTTAATATTCCTACTCATCACAGGAGACTTCGTCTTAGGTTGAAAGCAAAACGTACTCATGTCGCTGGTTTTAAGACCGACTGAACTGAATGACCCACGATAGGTTAACACAAATTCAACAGCCATGATAGCAGCTTCAGAAAGTGCATCAACCTTGTGTTCAGTGAGATACCTGGCTACAACATGAGGAAAACAATGTTTAAACTCTAAGAGCACTAATTCTTTTAACTGTTCTTTAGTTGTAACTTTCATTGAAGTACACAAACAAACAAGTTCTTTTTCTCTTGCAAATTCAACGTGAGTACATTAATCAGTTTCTCAAATTTCTTAATTTTTGACGATATGCCTCAGGCACGAGTTGATCTGCATGTAGCACAGCAGATTTCACCACCTCATACTCACCACTCTGTTCCAGTGAGAGTGCAGAATAAACTTCCTGTGCTTTACCTGTGAACACACACTAACAATAAAGTCCAAAAGCTTTTCGGCCATTTCATGGATAAAGCAACACGTTCAAAGTGATAGAAATATTTATCCACTTCCCTCTCAGAAAATGGCGGAACTAATCTCATATTTCTGTGAACGTCAAACACAGGTTCACCTGTATTTGCCCACTGCGGTGAAACGGGAGGCAAATTCGCCTGTGAACCTTCAGCGGTCTTTACTGCCATCTCTAACTCCAACTTTTTTATCTGAAACGCTCTCTCGTCACGTTCCCTCTCCCAACTCAAACTCCATTCTTCGCTTGGCTAACTGGTGCTGTAATCTTCTCCCTTCAAAATCTCTTTCTACCGCTCGCTCTTTCATAGCGCGATAGTCACGTTCAGCACGAATTTTCGCAGCCTCTAAAACACAATTGCTTCTCTTGCAAAGACAATTCAGGAAATGTGGTCTTACTTTCACTATAAACCTCAGCAGGAGTAGGCACAACCGATTCACTAATTATCTCTATAACTCCTCTATCCACAAGTGATCACTTCAAAGTCTGGTGACTACCAGAGTTTCCTTCAGCCTCTTTTCTTGAGACGTAAGATCGACACTGAAGCGTTCGGCAATTTGTACCAACTGCTCTTTTGTACAACTCTCAAGCAAAGCTTCTGATGGACACGCAAAGAAATCTTCGAGCACCGAAGACATTTTGTTCGTATTTGAATACGCACAGTAACACAAACGAAACTACTCTCTAACACACGTGAGACGCTGTTTACCCAAAATACAACTCCCATAAGCCCCTGCTTCAACAGAGGAACTACGTCACCGTATTCCGCAACCTATCTTCATTCACAAAAAACTTCCAAAGACTTCCCTCAAGTCAAAAACATAGTGTAAGCGTGAAAATAAACCGCACTATAAACACAACAAATGATTGACCTTTATTTATTTATTGTAGAATGGGTTTACCGTTTATAATACAAGAAAACTCCAGCCCCTAACTCAAAAAACACTAACGAAATCCTACCTGGTCTTCAGAGATGTACCGGGCTCGAGGCGACATTAAACGCTGAGCTCCGCGACAATCAGTCAAACTGAAAGTCCGGAAGCGTACCCCCTACAGAGAGCGAATCTCCACCCAGGATAACCTCCAAAAACAACAAAGGCAAAACAAACAGTGCTCCGTTGGAAGGACTGTTTTCACCATCCAGCTGCAAACACTCTAACTAACCAGAGTTCTCAATTATAAAAGGTAACCATTCACAAAAATACACACACATACAACCAATACTCACCAACGTTTCCTACCCCCATAGGATCGCGGACGAGGCCCCAATTTATGTTACGGCCAGCTCGTTTCGACCGTACATAAAGAAAACAAGTACAATGAAATGACTTGCAAGAGATTAATTATTCGTTCAGAATAACGGTAACTTAAAACAAAGTTCAGGTTAAAAACAAAGGGAAAAATCAAAATCAAAATGGGGAGAGAAAAGATTGGTATGAGTTGGGTAACTAAACAAAGGTAGGCCAAAGAGACTTCTCCAGAGGCAGTCACTCCCCTGGAGGAAGGGCTGTGGGGAGGGGAAATCCAGAGTTTTATCCTCTCCATAATTAAGAGGCAATCAGGGAACAGCGGTGTGCCATCTCCCACGCTCTCCCTGGAAGACACCACCACCAGCAGGCGAGCAGATGAAGGGCGGGGTCGTAACATATACGAGAACTATGACCAATAAATTTGCAGAATAATTGTGTGCAGGAACAAGGCCAGAGTCATGGCGACATGGTCATTTAAATTGGAAGAACGACGCAGATTGCAAAATTTAATTTTTTAAACACAACAGATGGTGTGGCTATGAAAAAAAATTAAGCTGGAGGGTCTCACACTGATAAGATGCCAGGCTCCTGGCTGAAAAGACACAACAAGTTTTGGAGGCCACCTGTAGGTATAAGAACTATCTGGCCCTGTTGTGAGAGGAGGAAGATTCTTGGCAGTCTAATGAGCACGTAGTTGTTGTGACCTTTTTTCCCATGCAATGCAAGGAAATAAACAGAGAAATATGGGCCGTCGTGGCGCAGGGGTTAGAGAAGGTGTGCTGGGATAAAAGTCTGCTAAATCACCTGTAATGTAATAAAAAGACATATTAGACTCAGAGCCTTTATTCTTAGTTGGCCACCACTGTAACAGGTGTGGGTCCGGAATGACACTAACACGGCAGGTTTGTTTGCAATACTTTTTTATACTTTCTGTTTGTATCACTCAGTGGGCTTCTGGCGTCCAGCTCTCCGGTCTGGCGGCTTTCTCCTCTGTCTCGCCCCTACTGAGATTAAATACAGGGAGACACACACAATTGTCATTGACTGCAGCTGAGGCCAATTGCCTCCACCTGGCACCGTTCCCTGAGCCACTCCCCCTCTCTCTCCCTCTGCAGATGAGCCAAACAACGCCCGCCACCCCATTTGGCTACACTGAATGGTTTTCGAGGATGAACGGCTTGTCAAAGCACCTCGGTCTAAATGGCTTAGACTTTGACTAAGCCACTCCAAACCTTCATTAAGCTTCTTACAAGACAGTTGTATGATGTGGTTTCTGAAATGCTGTGTTACTGCTACGCCAGCTGTAATGGGACGCACACCAAAAAGTTCCACTTTGGTCTCATCAGTCCACAGATTATTTGCCAAGAAGGCTTTGGGATCAAGGTGTTTTTTGGCAAATGTGAAATGAGCCTTCGTGTTCTCTTTGGTCAGCACTGACTCTCCAATGGACGCCATTGTTTCCTCGTCTTTTTCTTATTGTTGAGTCATGAACCGACTCCTGATGTTGGCTGACCCGACACAGGGTTACCAGCCTTAGACGCTTAATAACCCCTTCCAAAGTAACACATGCCTATTTTGTTTTTCATCTGTTCTTGACAAATATGCGTATGAAAAAATAAGAAACCTGGAAGGGTGCAAATATGTTTTCACGGGACTGTAAATGGCCAGGTGTAATTGGTAACATGGTTAAAGCAGAATTATGCAGTTTACTGCTTTAGTTGTAATCAGGAAGCCCTCAAAGCTCCCCACAGAGGAACTGAATGACTGGGTCACTAGTAAAGTCTCACAAAATATTGCCTGATCGCGGCAAACATTTTATTATCATGGAAGGAATACTCTTATTTAAAAGACAAAAAGTCAATTTTGATTCTGTTTTAAAATACATTCCCAGCAAAAATGGTCAAGATGAACAAAATTGAGCATTTCTTACAAATGATACGAGCAAACATCCAAGAACAAATGTCAGCCCCATTGTTTGGTATTCTTACCTGTCCCTTAATCCATTTCCTTGGCTTACCTTCAGCTAGGCATTCATTTTTAAAACTGCAGGGATCAGTCATATGGTAATGGCTCACACCGTCCCCCAAAAATATTCCCACAACTTAAGAAAAGCGATTCTATTAAAAGTGAGGACCTTGTGGTGAAATTGTTTTTGTCATTGAGACTCGATCATCGGGTGAAATAGTTGCTCGGTTAAGGTGATGCCACTCCTCCGCTTAACCAGCAGTATAAAATACATACCATTTAAATGGTATGCAGAGCCAGACTTAGAGGTCGGTCTGGCTTGGTGGTGCCGTGACCTTTTTGGGGGTTGTTACTTCTTAGCTTTGTGTTTCATGGCCTATTGGAGAAAGGTCATGTTTGATTTAAATATGTTTAATGCAATGACAATGCACTACCATACGGTGGGTTTTAGTTTACTTACATTGAAACATACCTTTTATATTTCCCTTTTAAAATAGAGAAAATGGTAAAAAGAAGAAGTCAGCATGTCCACTTGGTAGTAATATTTCTGTCACTAGTGATTTGAGCTGGAGCTCATGAATAAAAAACAATACAATATAACTGTGTCATTTGAGGTATGTGTTCCACCCAATAACAAGAAGATTTAACTGCTGAAAGGTGGCCGGTTGGAACAAAGTATCTCCATGTCATTGCAGTCTCATTATGTCTTTATGAATGCAAGAGGAGAGTGTGTATTTATATGTAAAGTAGATGCTTGGTCATTCCTGTCCGCTGTCAGATGAGAATCACAATCACTGAACGTTTCTGTGATTACTGGAGGCAAGGGCACTGACAACTGTGCTGTCTCAGGCGGAATTACAACAGGACTATCAATAACAGTTAGAGGCCAATAGGCAGAGGAGTCACATTCACAAAGTTCCAGCCTGGATACACTGATCACACACCCTCGACTTAGTGGGGATGTGTTGCAGTTTGTGTGATATGTGTATCTTGGAAGTTTGTATTTTGTGCAGCAGACTTTGCATTAGAAGCTATCTAAACAAAATAGTGGAGCTTTTAGCAGCTAAACAGACGGATATATGAATATTGTTTTGATCTCGGAAGTTGGTGGAGATCAAACCAGATGTAAAATAGAGTGAATATCGGAACAACCAATGTTCATCCAACTACAAAGCTGAAGCACATACTATATACTTGTTAGATATGTAATTGCAACACTTTTCCTTACAAGGTTTTGAAACTATACCATACCCTCATTAATAAAGCCTGGGACCCGGACTGACTCTGTTCCCTCAACTTGCATTCCAAGAAAATGTTTCGCATACCCGCTCTGCTATTTAACATTTAATACACTGGACTCTTGTGTTTGCACTTTTGTAGACGTTTGTCTAGTTTGATTTTTTTCTTGCACCATCCCAACAAGAAAGATTTGTTTTTATAAAAGTTAAAAAAGAGTGGAGTTTTATTTTATAGATCAAGAGAGCCAATATATTTTATCCTGTGAACAGTTCAATTTGGGTTAATGTTGGTGTTAGGAACTGGGTGACCTTTTTACCCAGTACAACACAGCATATACACAATGATGATGTTCTTTTTAATCCTCTCTCTGTATGCAAGGGATCAAGATCATACAATAATTTCTTCAAGATTCACTGAGGAAAGTTATGTCGTCCATCTTTCCCAATTTCTTGGCTGCTTGTAATATGCTCTGTTCAGTATCTTCTGATTCATGGTGATACAAAAAAGATATCCAAAATCCCCTCTGCAAAGATTGATACCAATATCTCCAAAACATTTGGAACCTGGCTTATTCCAATGTTTTCATTACTGGTAGATTATTATCTAAATTTAAATTAATATAATAACCAATTTTCTTGTTTAATCAAGTGAGGACAACTTGAAATATGAGAAATAAAGTGAAAGTTTCAAAATGATATTCGAGCACATGTGTTTTCAATTCAATTAAAATACACTTCAGGTTAATTTGGTACAAACTGTAACTGAAAACACAAATGTGCTAGTTTAACGTTCATTCTAATAAATAATATTAGTAAAATTAGCAATAGAACTTTTCCATGTTCATCACTCAGTGTCATGGTCATCCAACAGCCTCAGCTGAAATCAACATAATGAATCTTCCTTAAGCCATTTTGTGATGACCTAGAGATCACACTAATTGAAGTGAGTGGCACTGGGATTAGACACACTAACACACTTAAATCAGGTTAACTTCCTGTGCTTTGCCTCAAAACTAATAATGTGTTCCACCACAGACTGTGCTGGCTTGATGGATGAACTCTTTAATCGACTTCATGTACCATGAGCATTCATAATTGCCATGCAAGTATATTAATAGACGCGTTTGAATTCGGCTTTACTCTGACAATGAGGCAGGGTTGTTCGAAGGGACATTCAGGGTATCTCCTCATTGATCACGGTCTGGGAGCCAATGGTTTCTCAGTTTTCTAACTAGTTTATTGGGAATGGGTCAATATGTTCTTGCGGCCGTCAGTAAAGCACATGTGCTAACAGCTTAATTGCAATTTCAGACAGACAAAATGGATTCATACTCTTAAGTTTATCTGTGTGGCTGTGGCATCTGCTCTCATATAGTATGGTAAAAAATTCGGGGTCTGGCCCCACAGTGAATACATTATTGTGTCCTCTGCTAGGAGAACCAAGGGCGTTGTCACTCTCATGAATATAGAGATGTGTAAGTTTAAAACCCAGCAGAATCTTAACGCTGAAGAAACATCACGCCTGATAGTTAATTCTCATGTGAGATGTCTATTCTGCCTCAGTATACACCAAGTTCAGTCAGTTAGTTATTGCCACCCATAGTGTATACAGAACAAAATATAAAAGAAATCTTGTTATATGCACTTATTCACACATTGGTCGCCAATGTTAATGAAGGAACGCTTTCAATGGGTGGGAATTTGTCCCTTATCTAGAATGGCAACAATGTCACAAACACCTCTGCCCTCCAAGTGTTTTTACAGTTTACAAAGTTTTTGCCTTACATTTAAATATTCATGCAACGAAAGACATAGGCAAGCCAATTTTATTTGTATAGCACATTTACAACAACAAAGCAATTCATGTGCTTCAAAGAAAACCATTAAAAACATGCAAACAAAGTATGGAGAATAACAAACAGTTAAGAATAATGGTTAATAAAAAAAAGATTTGCAGTGTATTTTAATTTTCTGAAATTCTGAATTGCAGAAATGGTCAATTAAAAGCAGAAGCAAACAGAAATGTCTATATTAAAGTATCTGAGGGACTAAGCAGACCTGCAGCATTCTATGACAGAAGAGAGAGTGACCGTCTCTCTCTCTCTCTCTCTGCTCGTTCTTTCAGTTAAACTTGCAGCTCTTTAACTTTAACGTTACATCCCGGTCACATCGTCTCTAAACAGTCCGCTCACAGTGAAGTCCTGCGCGGAAGTTTTGTTTTTTCAGGAATTCACCAACACCGCGAAACATTTCGGCACAGAGGGAAAAAAAGTCAGCGAGTGACAGTACAATTACATTTTGGAAGTAACTTGCCAACACTGTCAGCACCGACTCCGCCTCAGGCAACATCGCAACAAGCGAGTGAATCGGAAGTGAACTGAACGTTATGCCATGATGACTTTTGGGGATTGCCTCATTGGGCCGGTTCAAGTAGTGGGGGGCAGAGGGGCTGGGGGGCCAGTCAAAGGGGGGTGGCGGCCCTTAGTTTGGTGACCAATGCATTAGGTGATAGTTGGCTAATTTTGTAACTGTCTTGATATTGATGTTCAACAGGTTGAGGTCCGAATCCATAATTAAACCTAGATTTCTATATAGGTCTGTGTTTTTTAACATCAGTGATTGAAGCTCAGCGCGGACTTTCAATTAAATCAAAGTCCAGTTGTTTTGTGCAATGCATTTACCGAGCCCCCGTGTTGGATTGTTGTCCCCTGCTAATATAGTTATGCAGATGACACACAGATCTACATTGCAATGATAACACACTTGCATGTAGATGTAGAAAGCATGTAGATGTTGAACAGAAGGGGCCCCAGTATTGAACCTTCGGGAACATCACAAGTAATTTTCTTCAGCTCTTATGTGTAATTAGCTACAGATACTTGGTATTCTTGGTTTCAATTAGGATTAAAACAAGTTAGGTGCTGTGCGACAGAGTCCCACCCAGTTGATTAATCTGTGTTAAATGCTGCGCTGAGATCCAGTAATCATAAGATTAAAATACTGGCATTGTCTGTCTTTAAGTGGATCTCATTAAAAACAAGAGCAGGTTCAGTGCTGTCGAAAGCCTGACTGGAAGGCATCAAAGTGGCCAAAAAGTAGTTTAGCTGTTAAACACTTATTTTACTTAAAAAAGGCCTTTAATTTTTAATTGTTGCAGCGTCTAACTTAGCCTTCTTTAAGAGTGGTTTAATAACAGCAGTTTTTAGGGCTTGTCAGACACCTGAGAGGAGGGACGTGTTTACAATTTGTAAGAGATCAGTGGTCATGAAGTTTAAAATGTTTGAAAATTGTGTTGGAAGTATACCTAGGAGCATTAGGATGACTTCAGATGTTGTATAATATCATCTAGGCCTGTATGGTTGATTCAATTCAATTGTGCCATGGTGTCTGAACAGATGTTATTCTGAGATCGGGAAACAACATATCCTGTGTTTGGTGTGGAGGCACTTACTGTCTAAATTGTCCGAAGTTCATCAGTAAAAAGGAAGCAAATTGATTGCAGTGGAGCTCAGCAGCCACTGACACTGGAGAGTTTGTTAGCCTTTCGACGGTAGAAAATAAGGGCGTGTTTTGTTATTGGTTTTAGTTATTAGGTCAGAGAAGAAGGACTGTCTTGCATTTCTAAGTTTTGAATTATAATTACAAAGATTGTCCTTATAGATGTCACAGTGGACCTGGAGATTGTTTTTTTGCCACCTGCGCTCAGCCTTCTGACCCTCTCTTCTCTATTCTGGTCAGCGTGGCATTTCTCTGAGGAGATCTTCGCCTACCTGAGACAACTTTTACTTTAGTGGATGCACTGTCAATAATATTTTCTACTTTGCAATTGATGCGGTCTACAAGCTCATTGACAGGGATGCTGGAGAGGGCTGGTGTGGAAGAAAACTTCTCTATGAACAGTTCACTCATGCTTTCAGTGATGTAACGCCTTTTCACAACCTTGGTCTGGACATTTCTGTTCAAGGAGCTTGCACTCTCAAAGAAAACGCAGAAATGCTCGTGCAACATCAGTGACAACAACCTTGGAAATGTTTAAACCTTTGATGATTTAGTCAAGAATGTGCCCCCTGTTGCGGGTGGATCCCGTCACATGTTGAGTTATCAAGAACACCACGTAGTTCTATCAACCTTCTGTCCTGGGGATTATCAACATGAATATTATAAATCACCAAAATACCAATACAGCCAAATTCATTACAGGTTGTTGACAACAGTTCACTAAACTCATCAAAGAAGGTTGCACAGTAATTGGGTGGTCTGTGATGTTCAGGAATACAGCTTGTGTGGAGAGCAACATATTGAAATGCAGACACAAAATATGATGCATTCTTTAAAATACTGCTAGAAATAACACGACAGCCTTAAGAAATACTTATCAACATAATTATGTAAATCATCTCACAAAATCCTACCCCAAATGATCAAATACTCAGTCAGTGGGCCTGATGTTTAAAAAGCAATGCTCTACAAAACCCTGTAGTGTCAGTTTTGGACGTTTTGAGAGTTTTTTTATGATCTATTCTTTAGTGCTGTGGTTGTAAACACATTTATCTTTACATCGTCACGATTTGAGAAGCAATGGAGATGGATTTGTATTTATTCAGAGCAGAAGACAGAGAGGGATGAAGGACTGCATCCTCATTGAGACCATAATCCAAATACTATAATTGATCCCAGTCTAAACACCTCCTCAAAAAAATGATTGTCGTTCGACATATTGTTCGTTTGGCCAGTGGGGACTTTATTACAATTTGAATTATTCTGTATTATGGATCCATTCAAAACACCAATGGTAGAGCATCACAAACACTCAGATATGTGACCTCACTTCTGTGAATAACTTCCACAGCTGAGAGCGTGAGGTGGGGCCAGAGGGTGTATTGATCGTGTCATTGGCTGGTAAGCATGGGAAGGGAGGAGGGTTACACCACGCACTCTTTGTGTTCATTGATCCATCCTTTGGGATAAATTAATTTCTCTCTCCGCTCGGCTTTGTGCTGCTAACTGTGTTGACTCATCAGTGAAAAGGGATTATCTCTGGGACCACGAAAAAGAGATTCTTTGATTTTCTTCACACATGATCTTAGACATGAGGCAGGACCTCTTAGTGATAACTAATCAATTAGCGTAGATTTCATTTTGCATGAAGAGGTCAGTTGTGTTAGGTTTGATATTTGACAGAAATATGTGAAATAACTACATCCTCAACATGTTGGTGGCCTCTAAAATGTTAAAGTAATGTGACACTACTATGGAAAACATACCTTTAGGCAACAAAATTGATGCTACGTCTGTGAAAAACAACAATGTTTGGAACAGATTATCAATATTGAACCTGACTAGAAGTATTCTGACTTTTTCTGTCCTGTTCTCTTTATAATTGTATGTTTTTATACAATAATCCTTGGTTTTGTTACTTATTCTACCACCACTTAATCTGTGAGGTATCATTACCAAGATATGTTAAAATCAGTGATGTTTTATAATAATTAATTTTTTTATTCCATTCAAACCGTTTTAAACTACCACTTTTAAACTACCACTAATAGTGGTAGTCTCCACTAATAGTCGTAGTTTAAAACTCTACTCACCAAAGGTTTGGACAGTTGTACCTGGCAACAGCTCAAACATTTAAAGTAGTTGTCTCTAAACCGTCCTAATCTTAAGGAGGCTGAACAGCCTGTCGCTGCTTTGTTTCTATTGCTACCACCCAGCAGCCCCAGTAGTGCTTTGCTGGCAGCCAGCTGCAGGCCTGGAACAAGGCCTTGGAGACTCCATGACCCAGACCAATTCATCAAACTCCCTTCTCCATGTTCCAGTGTCGAGGTCTGACTGAGCCTGTCGTCACGGCAGCTCTTAACAACCCCGCTCTCCAACGTCCCGGTGCAAAAGGGACATTCTCTAGAAATAAATCCATGCCCTCGCAGGGCTGTATTACCTGCCGGCTGACACTCTTTGGGTGACTTTAGGGGTTTGTTAAGAAGGACATGTTCCTTTTGGATTCTATTGATCTTCATTAAGAGTGCGGTGTTGGTGTTTTTGTGTGCATCCTTTCTGGTAGATTTGATGTTTTCTGTCAGTAGAGGTGTTTGTGGTCACATGACTGGGCGGAGGGGGGCCTGTGCACCGCTCACCTTGGACTGCGTCATCTCAGAGGAAACGTACCACCTGGTGTTTATTGACCGATACGCTTTTGGGCTTCAACGTCTTTTCTTGAAAACTTGAGAGCCTTTGTTAGGTTCATATCCATATAGAGAAATGCAACTTGTGTGTATTCATTGGTTCTACTCTTTTGTTTTCAACGTGTGTGATCCCCATGTGTTTAGGAAAGGGCGTAGGTTTGCGTAGGATCCCAAGGGCCTAAGTTTGGGAAAGCGGCAGTCTGACACTGTGAGCTACTAAGCTACTACGGGTGTTTACACAGTCTCACCCATGAGCGTTATCATTTACACTGGCTATTTCAGAATACATGTCATACGTGTAGGTAGTAAAAGGGTGCTATAAATTGGCATGTCCAAGTTTATGCATTATACAATTAATTAATATTATTAATTTCATATTTCACCCAGAAATCCAGTACAGATTGTCGCGTTTACTCAATAAAGTGCGCGAGACCGACTGTGTACTAAAGACGACATGTTTATTCTTCACGGTCATCGCGTAACTGAATCCCCGCACCCCACATTGATTGCTTCATCCTATTGGTCCCCAGCCTACCAACATAGGGCTTCCTATTGGTTCAACGTGAATGACAATCAACTGGCATGCGTAACATTGAACAACACCACACAGATGATTTAGGCCTCATGTAGCTCCATAAAACCTAAGTTGTTGGGTTTGCAGTTTAGGGAAAGGTTTAACCCACCCGGAATTGGAAACACCAATTGTAGAGCAGCACCAACACTCACAGATACGAGAATGACTTCCACAGCTACTTTGAGGTTGACAGGGAGATTCAAACATACAGGAGGAAAGCACTTTATTTATCGCCTATGGAGTGCCGCAGAATAGATTGTTGCACACCTGGCCAATACCAAACCTTTGTCCTTTAGGTCTCTAAGATAATTTACTTTTTGTGCAAGTTTGGATATTTTCGCTTCTATACAGCTGTTTTCATTTGATCCTTCAGATGATTAATAACTATTGTAATTACAGATATGCTGCTAATGCCAAATTATTTGCATTCAACGTAGTTTTGATATTTGTAATTTCAGCCTATCTAATGTTTGAGCTGCAGCCCGCGTTGCTTAAATCCTCAGTTCATTCTGTTTTGTATTTGAACATTTTTCGTACAGACACATGTCTGTAGGGTCATGGGAATGCTTCAACCGGGTATTATGAGAAGCTAAAAGTGGAATTGACATCGTACTCTTGTTAGAGTGGATTTCTCAATGTAGGAAAAAGAAGACTGCTCATCCTTTGAGTTGGCCCGTGGCATCCTTATCTTTAACAGGCACCCTAAACACATCAGAATTTCACTTTTCCAGAGGTAACACATTGTCATGTCATTAGCATTCATTTTACAGCTTGGCTTTAGCTCCCGTTGATTTGTTTTTTCACCCTCCATCATCTCCGGGAGTGGCCATGAACCGGGGCTTCAGGGGCCAACTCTGGAGGCAAATGAAAAATGAAGTGGTAATTAAGAGTGAGGTGGAGGTGGCGCAAACTGCTTGATGAGAAAATGAAGAAGCCATGCTTCGGTTCTTTGAAAAGGGGCTGAAATCGGGACTGTGGAGGCCCAGTAGACTCATTGTTTCACGGTTAACACATCTCAGGAAGGCTCGGCTCATTTATTTCTAGACCCTTATTAGTTGCAGACCCTCGATTGTTGCTCTCTAAAAGATTGCGATGCTCTAAACCCTAATGGGTGTACTGCTAGCTTACAGGGGGGAATTATGGAAAGATATTTGCACTCATGATTAACTCAACACGGACTGTCAGAAGGACGGACAGTTAAACAACATATAGGAGCAACTGGTCAAACACATCTCACATGGCCAGCCAATACTATTACCCCAAAGAATAATTTATATATTATACAGTGTTAATAAATTACTATATACTACTATAAGAAGCTGTACTGCTTAGTACATTGTGTATTTCAGTCGAGACACAGTGAGTTGGTTTTCTTGTAAACGCAACATAGTTACAACATAGTTGGCCCAACCAGGGTTAAGTCAGTGTGGGAAATACTATGCTGCGATCCATTTCATCGCATTGTTTGACTTCCACAAGCAGTCCAGACAGCATTAGCAGCATGTGGAGTTTAGTGTGGCCCATTGAAATGAATGGATGTGGTGTCAAAGTTTTGTAAATCCTACGTAAACTGAAGTATCACAGCAAGGGCTATCTGCCCGTTTTCCTTGGCGCTGATAATGCTACATGTGATAATATAAACTGATAATATGAGGCCCTCAGACTCAACCAAATAATGTCTTCTCTATCAGTTACCATCCATGCGGTTTTACCAGTGAAAATGAACAGAAGAAAAACCTTATTGAATAATTTATTAGGCTGTTGGTGTGAGTGTCCCGCTATTTGAATTGATTACTTGACGCCTTTGGGAAAAACAGGCTGCTAGAGCAGGAAATGGAAATCCAGAGAGAGCAGTGGAAAGGTTAAAGAATCCACTCAGGATTCCAGAACCCAAATGACAAACAATAGCGAGGGGATTGGGATGACACCCACACTTTACCCCCTTCGGGCCGAGGGGGTTAAAGTGTGGGGGGCCAGGCAATGACCTCAACTTATATTTTCATCTCATTACACTAATAACGGCATCTTGCAGTACACTCTCTTCCAATATCAATACCAAAGCTTGATCAGTGGACCTGTGCTTCGAACTGTGAAAAACACTGTACCCCTCTAGCATCCTTATTGGACGTGTCAGCAACACTTCAATGTATATTTGTTAAATTTGTAAAATGTTTTCACAGGAAGTTATGTTCCATTAAGTAACCAAACCATGCTACTGTCACGGTGTGGTTCACTTCCTGTCTTATTTTGTAGTTTTCTGCCACTCGTGTCCCCAGGTAACTTCACTTCCTGCCTTGTCCTGTCATCCCCTGTGATTGTCTGATCGTTTCCACCTGTGTCCAATCACCTGCACCTCCCTAGTGTATTTAAGCCGTGTATCTCTTGTGTCACTGGTCGCGTCATTGTCTATCGTCGTGGATGTTCGTAGTTCCTGCCTGCTGTTTTTCCCCTGGTTCCTGGTGTTTTTGGCCTTTTGACTATTAAAGTGTTTTGCTTGCTAAGAAGTCTGCGTTTGAGTCCTGCCTCCTCCACCCATCCCTGACAGCTACTTCAATAGGTTGAAGAAAAGAATCTACTGAGAAGGACTCACTTTGTTGTGATGTCCCGTCGGGAAGACTCAATCACACAATTTAACTATCAAAATACTATTTAGACAAGAAATCAAAATGCCTAGGGGCAAAACACAGGCTCAGACCAGAAACTCACAGGCAAGAGAAAGACATTCAATGGACCAACAAGAAACATACATGGTTTTAATAAACTGGGAAGGTGCACAGGAGGAAACAATCAGGGACACTGCAGACAATCACATGGGATGATGATGAGGGCAGGAAGTGAAGCTAACCCAGGGACACAAGAGGCCGGAAACTACAAAATAAAACATGCCACAAACCCACACTGTGAGATATGAGAGAGTGGCTTCTCACGTGAGTCACCGCTGACGGGATAAAATGTCAATAATGAGGTAGCTTGTTTGACATCGGTATGAGTAAATGCCCTGTTCCTCAGTATGAGACAAAATGTCACTGACCAGCAGTCTGTGTCCGAAACTGTGCAAGTGACGTCCACAGGCCATCAATTTTATTATATCATCAACGCACCCCCCACCCTGCCGACCGACCATCGCCGATACTTTGAGTGGTCCAGCCCGCATGACATCAAAGTGGACAGTATGTGGCCCCCTATTTAATATGGGTTTTACACCCCTGATTCAAGTAGACTGGGGGCCTTCCTCGGCTCGCCTTACAACCCCTAGTACCGGCCATGTCCTGCTGCTCCACCACATTCATACTTCCTTTTGGAGCCAGCCTCAATTGGTGTGCCCCGTAGATAAAACAGACTCCCTCACAAGGTGAAAACTATACTAAAATTAGCAACTAGCTGGGTGGCAACTACTTTAAGTTAAAATTAAGTTTAAGAATTGTTAAAGCTATAAAATGTGTTCCCACTTGTCCTTCCTTATGGATGTCCTCAGAAATGATGTCCCACCATCTGTTGATTTTATTGAGGTATAAAGGAGCTCTGATTGAACAGAGGCGGATGAAAGCAGAAAAACATGTTTTCCATTACTGAGTCTATTCATACATCTACCTTTGTAATAGAATCATTTTGCAGCTTTAAAAGAAAAAACCTGAAAGCTCTCTTTACATTTTGTTTTAACTACATATTTACTCCTCTTTCTACACAGAAAATGATGATCAGTAACAGTTACTAATTGGTTCTTCATGTAAAGTGATAAAAATAGTAGTATATCTTTCCCCAAAGATCTTATATTCTCTGTGTTCATGCAAAAGAATATTTCTTTAGCCATATAACCTTATACATGTAAAAAATATATTATACATACCTTTTAACACATTTATCTTGCTTTCTTCATGTAAAAATAAAGTTACTCATTTTTCTTCATACAAAATAGTAAAATAATATCTATATTTCCATTAGCCTCCTTATCTGCTCCTTCAGCATCTCTTGGTGGAGACCTGCCCTATCCTTTACACACTGCAGATTGCTTTCCTTTGTGGAGGAACCCCTCCGGTCCAAGCCAGCGTCAAAGGGGAAGATAAATGGAGGGAAAGGCAAAAAAAGTGTACATAAAATATTAAGTGAGAAAAATGAGATTCTCTGAGTCACCCCACGCATGGAACAGGAAGAAGTTGAATTTGTATGTATGTAATGAAGGATCCACCCAAGTCTCTTTTCATTGTTCCCCATTACTTATTCCTGGATCTTACATTGCAATTGAAGCCCCTGGGAGCCCTGAACATTCCAGGTTCACAGCAATTAGCTTTTGGTTTCTGTAATACCTTTTTACAAATTTTGCAATGGCACAATCTGTAGTATTTTTTAAGGGGTATATCCCTTACTTACTGTATTTCTAATCAAAGTAAAAGCGTGTGGAGCCAACAGCTTATTTTTACTTGTGTGACCCTCTGAGCAGGTTCATGTTTATACAGAGGTGCAGTGATTTAATCAATGATTTATTCCAGCTTTAAAATAAATCTTTTTTTTGCCGCAACAAGGTCAGCCTCCAGAAAGCCCAAACAATGGCTAACGTAGAGATGTTCGGCAGGTTATTTTCAACGTCTTGGCGCTAAGATTATTTTGGGAAACAGTATCAAAAGTAAACCCTGCTTTATGGAACAACCCCTTTAAGGAAGTCAGTGTCGACTGAGACCTTTAAATCCAAATTTCAGACTTTTCCTTTCAGTATCCTACCTGCGGGTCATTCTGAGACTCAAAGTATCGTGTGAAGGCACGATGACTAGGATTTTTCCTTTTGAAAATAAAACCAAAAAAACCCATAATGACGGATTAAAAAATAGCAGACCGACAATAACAGCTTGGTTTGAACTCAGACAGGAAAAGCAACAAACCCAACAGCCAGGACAGCATGCTGCGGATTCTGTGGAATGATTAATTGAAAGGAGCGTGTTTAATTGGTGAGGTTGTTTATCCTTGAAAAAACAGGTGTCAAACTAGTGGCCCTTATTTAATGAGAAAGGCAGCACAGGTTTTTCTCTGAAAATCTGAGTAAAACACCGTTGTACTGTGAATATAAAAAGTTGATCGTGGTGCCCAGTTTAAAGGATCTCAAATTCTTTAAAATGGCTAACAAAACCAGAAAGACGGGAAAGAAACGAGGAAACTATCATTCCAATGGATCAAAGAACATCCAGACGGGCAGAGTCTCCTGGAGATCCAAGAAGGTCAAAGGTTACTGTTCTGAAAACAATGTGTACTCAGGAGGTTACAATATGTAAGAAAACCTCCTAAAGAAAACATTTCATTAACGAAGCAAGAGTGTACTTTTTGGGTCTCGTTTGTCAGATGACCATCAAACATTGAGTTCAAGCCACAGGACACTGAAGACCGTGAAACGTGATGACATGAAGATGTTTCTCATACGTGTTGGACCCATGCATCACATACCAGGAAAAAGTGTCACAACGACGGGAAGCAGGACTCAGCCGCAGAGTTCCAAACAAAAAAAGGACTTTAAAAGTCAAAATGCAGAGTGGAAAAACCGCAGACAAGAGACCAGGACCTTACAAGACACAAGAACAAGGTTCAGGGTAGGAAATACATTCAAGAACACATAAAAAGGACAAGAGACACACATTTGTTCATACACTGGGAAGGTGATTGGAAACAGGTGGAAACAATCATGAACACGACAGACAATCACAGGGGATGACAGGACAAGGCAGGAAGTGAATCTAACCCAGGGGCACAAGAGGCATGAAACTACAAAGTAAGACGTAAACCTTTGGGTTTACGTCTTATTTTGTGACACATAGATCGGTTTGAATACATCAAAGTACTTGAAGAGGTCAGGTTATCTATGCTGAAGAGGAAATGCCATTAAAATGTGTTTTTGCTAAAAGACAGAAAGCCCAAAACCACTAGTGAGCGAGGAGCATCTTTGTTCCATAGCAACAAGACTAACGTTACAGAGTGGCCCAATCCCCGGACCTTAATCCAAATGAAAACCTGTGGGGGCCCGGGGCATCAAACATGTTTGAGACAAAACCAAAAAATGTATAGGAATTGTGGAATTTAGTTTAATTACCTTGGCTGAAATACCATTTTTCAGTATTTACAGTAAATGTTTGCGTTTGTATGGACAAAGGTAGGGGCCGCATACTTTTTATTTTCTTCTCTTTCTCCAATAACCCATTTCTATCATGTTTTTAATTGGGAATAGGATGTGCAGGATGTATTGTAATAAAAGCTATTGGAAGGATTTGGCGCTTTAATCACCTTTTTAAACACACTATTATTTTCAACAGAAACGTATGTCATGTCATTTTGTCTTTGATTTTGTTGATTCAGAAATAAAAAGGTAATTCATGCCCATCCCGGGAGAGGAATCCTTCCTGTTTTTTTTAGGGTATTTTCCTGGTATTAGGGGGGATTGGAATGGAAGGCTGGAGGACACCGGGTTGTTGTATGTATAGATTATAAAGCCTTTTTGCAACTCGTGGGATTGGATTTTATAAATGAAACGGATTGAACTCAGCCTTTACCTAAACCTGCTCGTCTCTGAGTCTTGTATCTGGGTTCAAATCCTAAGCCCTTTGATATGTGTTTACTTTGGCACAGAGTATGTTTCTACGTTGTGTGGGAAGTTTTCAATGTTGTGTTCATGCACACTGAATTGTTGGCCACACATTCATTTGTAATGCAGCCATAGTAATCCCTCAGCCCTGACTGCAGTGTGGAGTTGTCCGTGACAGCAGAGCCGAAGCCGTGATCATCTCTCATCACTCCCCTCATGTGAATAGACTGGGGGAGATGAAATTGATGGGGGAGGTTTAATGTATTCCTGGAGAGTTCTCATCAGCGTGATCCCAGTATGGGGAATGAAACCCAATGAGTTGTTTATTAAATCTCAGGACTTCCTGACACGCACCGTCGACACACATTCACAGTACAGAGGGCTGCAAATCACGATGGACGTGGGAGGGGAATTAAAACATCACAAAGCCAATACCCATGGAAACACATTTAAGACTGGCTTCATGATCAGTGTGTCAATCTTTTTCGACTCCCTTGGCTTTGTTCTTCACTGTGAAGCTCGGGCCTGGATTGTGTTTTTATGAAGACGTGAGTGAAAAACTGTCATCTCCCGATATTACCTGTATTCCCGTTGATGCACACTTCTTCTATGATGCATCATGATTACCAGCAGCAATGTGGATATTGTATAGAAATTCTGAGTGTCATCTGTCTGAGTGTGTGTGCCCTCGTAGTAAGATAACACAATCAGGAGCTTATTTGAAAGAATAAAATGCACTCCTATGTGATTTAAGCACACACAACACGTGAGAACAAACTGCCCTTAACTGTAACTCTCTGTTTGGGTCCCCCTCACCTGAATCCCCCCTGGGTCTTATGTTCTTACATGTACTGCTTCTCATCAGAATTAGAAATCAGCCTTATTCGCTGTGTATTCTATGCATAAAGGAATTTGACTGCTCTGTTACAAAAACAGTCCTTAGAATGACGAGAAATAAATAATAAAAACATTTAACCACTATAAAATAAAACTAAAAATACATGTCTGAAAGTATATACAACAGTGACTATATGGGATAAAAGTGGAAGTGGTAGTAAGAGCAACTGAGGTGCCGTCTGGGGGAGAAGCTGTTCCTGTGTCTGGTGGTTTTGGCTCTGTAGCCCCTCCAAAGGGGAGGAGTCTCAACAGGTTGGGTCCAAGGTGTGAAGGTACTGTAGTGACCTTTGACCCCATGCAGACGGACTCTGGTTTGCCTGAACCCGGTGAACCCCGTCTCCGGATAGCCCTATCGTGCAGACGAACGCACTGTATCCGCACTCCCTCGAATCGGGGGTCCAACGTGAGTAAACTCGAAATCCGATTGCTGTTGGTGTTCGTCTGCAAAAAGTGTTTAAAAAAAAGTATTTATTTAGTAGTTGGTCAAATGGACCAGCAGAGGGGGACGGCGGGAGGGGGTCATGGATCACCACGACTTGGTTGATTGAAAGGTAGTTCGTAAGCCAAAAAAGTGTGGGCAGCTCCTGAGGAAGAACTTCCTGATCTGGCGCTGCTGGGCCTTTTTCCTCAATGTTGGAGGCCCACAAACAATAAGTGCAAGGGACACCGAGCGGGGTGAGCAAATGTGTTTGTGCCCGAGGGGGCTTCAATCGCCAGCAGGGCAACACACTCTGTGGCAGGGCTGCTGGGCGAGACGCTCAACCGGCCGGCCCGGGAGGAGCGCAGGGCAGTGGTCGGAGGGACCGACAGCAGGTTGAAAGACTGGGTGGGATGGTTGTGTTTTAGGTGAGATTCTAGTCTTAGTCATCAATGCACACTAATCAACAGCTGTACTGTAAGTGAGCCAAAGTTTTCAAGTCAACATACCGGCTCGTTCACATCTATTAAAGCCCAAATGTTCCCAGGCCGGGACTGAAGATTTGGACTTGTTATTCCTAATTGGCTTGGCTCTAGATGTCACGAAAAAGAACACTTGATAACACGGTGGGTTCACGCATCCCCTTTGCCCGGTCGGTGTTCACTCTTTGTGTAGGTGTGTGGAGACGCTGCCTAAAGCCTAGTTTATGCTTCTGCGTTTTCAGAGCGACGCAGACACAAGAGCCCCTTTTCACGTGTGCTTGCGTGCGTCGAAAGCAGCGCACAAGGTTGTGATTGGTCCGCTAACTACGTCCTTTACGGAGTCTCACATTTCCGTTTTCACAGCACAATACGGCCATTATTAAAACGGACGAATGTTTACGAGAGAACGGATCAGATTGAAGAGCTTTTGTGGGAAGAAATGCGTAAATATGAGCACTTGTACAAGCCGTCATTGGCGGACTATGAGGACGCCGGATGGCCTCTGATTCATGGAGGCAGATCTCCACAAACGTCGGTTTGTAACAGCAGTAAAGCAGTTAACAAGACTAAGACACATTTTTATTTACTCGCCTCTTTTGGACCATTCATTTTTCAATCTGTTGTCTTGTATATATTTCGTACTTTTTCCCATATCTGTTATTGTTGACAAATATATTTGTGTGTGTGTACTCTTTAATGCAGTCATATGCGGTAGTCCAGTGCGCTTGCTGTTGGTTGTACGGTAGTTGATGTTATGCTTGTGATCCATTAAATCAACTAAGAAGCCTCTATTTATTTACAAATTTTGAATCCATCTCACTTGGTTGTTTTTTAGCTGTATACATTTACTTAACTTGCACTACAATGATGGTAATAATTTAATGAAAAGCTTCAAGTGAACATGGGTGTGTTTTTAAGAGTTTAGTATAGAGAACTAGTTCTGACGTTAAAACAAATCTGATTTAAAATTTTCTGATTTGTATTTTTCTTTTTTATAAATTATTTTGTTCAAGGAGCAATCTGTACTTTCTTTGCAAACTATTTTTTCAGTGTGAATTTGCAGTTCTGTTTTAGAATAAAGGGTTGGAAATTAAAGATTTTTAATGCTGTTTTTTTTATCAGATTCATCGATTAATCGGAGAAATAATCAACCGATTAATTGATTATCAAAATAATCGTTAGTTGCAGACCAATCACAGCCTTGTGGGCTGCAGGAGGCTTGCGTAGCTTTTGATGCTAGTCTAGAAAAATGAGTCGACGCGCGCAAGCACGCAACTAGGCTCAATCCACACGAAACATCAACAGAGAAAGATTACTTTTTCAACTGTATTTGGATACACATTTACCTTAATCACAAGCCTACTGTAGGATATTAGAAACAAATTGACGATCCGGTTCATAAAATTAATAAAATGCATATAGTGTACACCAGAATACAGCCATGATTCTGAAACTGTGTAATCAATAAAGTAATGACAATATTGTAAAACCACTGTAATTCTGCAACTGTAATAGAATAATACCAATGTAGTTATGATTGTATTTAATGTAATGTAATCACCTGGAATGCATGCATGTAATACTTGAACAACAATTGATATTGACTAAGGATCATTCGAAATCCGAGTTACATTGAACTCACCAGAAGACCACTCCCAGAGGTGTGGACACTGACTTTCACACCTTTAAGCATTGTTATAAATACCTGTAGGAACCATTGTTCTAGAGTTCACTGGTGGAGGCGACAGACGGGCACTAGGGATGGTCAAAGGACTGACCTGGGGCCTGTTGGTTGCGGAGACGTTCTTTTTACCACAACACCATCTCTTTTATTAAATACATTTGATTTTAACCTTTTGATGAGCGATGACCTCTGTCCGTCCGGCGTTTCTTCATTTTTGAATACAACACTACCTAATACTAGGTTTACTGTTGTGTGTGTTTGGCAGTGAATGAGTTTCCGCTTCCTGTGAATAAGAGGTGGCTCACTCGCTGATCCACAAAACCGACACACACTAAAAAGCGCTGTTCACAGGCCTGGAAACATATTGCTTTCCCTCTACTTATTGATACAACATCAAAGGCCCACAAACACTGTTTTAGTGTTGTGATGTGATCCAACATCTTCTGCCGGGCCAAGAGATAGCTGCTAGATAGCATTAGCACCTTATCTGTAACCCCCCTTTTATATTAGCGCACCTATCAATTATTTGTATTATGTATTGTGTATGTGTATATAATATTTTATATTTTCCTCACTTCCGTTACTTTCACAAGCTGTCCTATGCAGACAGCTCCTAATTGATATAGAAATATGGCCCTACGAACGACTAGGATTCTTAATTTTTTGGGCCAGACCGTGTCTGGATGGTTCGAAATGGAGCGCCCTACTCAGATTGTAAAGTGTCAACGTTACCAGCCCCACATCTCACCCAAAGCAGAGCCATGTTCATCCCTTCAACGGTTTTGCTGTGACGTGATATGATAGCTCCAGCCCTGCTGTGTCAGCTGAGAATTATATCTTGTTTTTTTCAACCAAAAAGAAAGCATAGTCATGAGGGTCCTGGAATCTGAATTCAGACAGAGTGGCGATTAATTAGGCCCCGGAGCCTGTGCTCCCCTCAGACCTCTAGGGGAAGACTCTCTCATCCCCCAAAACAGACTCTTCATCCTGGGTTGGAGACTTGAGGTAATCCCCTGACAGAATTAAGTTTGGCCTCGAGGTGCCTGTCCTACATTTCAACTTCTATTTCTTTGACTTCGGTAAGGTATTGTGCATATTAACGCGCTCTGCCAAGACGCCAACATGGAGCAGTCTTAATGAGGAAATAAAAAGTTGTCACTGGGTACATCTCAAAGAAAAGCTTTTTATTGAGTCATCCGTTGAAGACCATTGCCTTCAGCTACTTCAGGGTAATTTTAGTTCCAGATTGCAGTGTATTGTTTTTGTTAAACGCTTGTTATTTGCATTAAAACTGCAACACAAATAAAACCGATTGATTGACTGACAGACTGCACCTACCCCCATTGTGGATAAATTGAGTTCCTCACTCATTTGAAAGTGGTAAAACGGTTTTGCCCGGATAACGGACAAGTATATGTAACAAATTAGAATCCCGTTTAACGGATAGTGTCGTTGTACGGGGTTCTTCTTCAGAGTCAGTGTTTTCTCATAATAGATTTTGAAATCATAGTTTGAAATCATTTAGAAATATCAACACTACATTGTGGGTCAAAGACGGGGACACTGAATTAAAGCACCGTTTTTTTTGTAATAGTTGTTGTGTAACATAGTTAGAATGGATGGCTGAAACCCTTCTAAATTGTGGTGGTACACAAACGGAGCGTAAAGAGGAAGGATTGTGGGTAATCCTCAGTGTAGTGTTTTTATGTCCGTGGAAAATGTTTACTCATTTCATTTATGGTGTAGCTAGCTTTATTATTTTAGATGTCCGTTGTCTTTGTTTAAAGTTGCCATGTTTTTATTAAGTTAGTGATGTTTTACTATCTGCAACAATGTCTGTTTTTTTAGCTAGCTAACAATGATTTTATGTCGTCCTTTTATGAGTTTCCTTTGTGTCCATTATATTTTACAGGTATGTTATGTCATGTTGATTAACCTGTATATGTTTCATTGTATGCTTGTGTAGTCAAGTTCTGTTCTTATAAAACTATACGATCACTGTCTAAGTATTTTGTGTCAGTGTAATGGAGGCTTAAAAAAAAGGTCCACAACTTCCTTTGTGTCGGTTATATTTTACAGTTAACCGCTCCAGCACGACAAACATGGAAAGCAGAAGACATCTCACAGGGGTTACAGTTCAATGAAGAAATGAAGTTGCTGACTCGTACTACAGTGTGACCGTTGAACACACACCCCCATACACTTAAAAAAATCCTGGAAAGGATTTCCACATGATTGAATTGGATTCTCTTCATGCTAAACAGTTACGTTGTCACGGGGAACTCTAGGTGAGGACTCGGACGCAGAGTTAAGGTTCAGTAGAAGTTTTTATTGTCTAACAAAAAACGCAGGGACGACCCTGGAAACGAGAGAGGAATGGAAAATGCTCCAGCAAAACTGAGCGAGCGGATTAGGAAAGGAAAGAAAAAGCCAAACTCTCGCTCATCGAGGAAATAACAAAAAGTCAATCTATTGAAGGCACTAAACAAACGTGAGGAGCTGTGGAACTATAAAAGGCTCACGATCATCTACGGAGATCTCAAGGTGGCTCAGCAAGAGCATAAATCCTTCCTGGGGCGGGTGTGCAGGACAAAAGGACATGACACACTGGCACAGGACAAGGGGAGACGCAGACTATAAGGACTAATGAGGGAAGTGTGGGAACAGGTGGACACGATCAGGAATCAGGGAAGACAATCAGACTGGTGACACACGAGGAAGGGCCAGGAACCTGAAACGAGAGGAGGGTCAAAATGAAACAGGAAGTTGCAAAACAACCATTGAGACAGGACAGAAGCCCAACTTGACATACAGGTGTGACGTTACTCTAACACTGTTATTGGGTTGGGTTAGTAGTAGTGTTGTAGAGTTGAATCGATGTGGATCGTTTAATCAGTTTCAACTATATTTAGTGAAAGACTTAGAAACGAGTGAGAAACGAGCGAAGCAAATAAATCGCTTTTTAAAAATTCGCCGGACGCTGTTTATCGAAAGCCAATCAGCGCTGAGATGCTCCGCTCGTCATCACCGCCGTCCTGCTGCCACCGCGTGAACACACGTTATTAAACGGCCGCTCACCGGAGACACACACAGACTGAACGCCTGTAAGTTAGTTTGTGTGTAACCGAGAGACGCACCGATCCGACACAACAGGTCATCAGACCGGCTGCTGGTCCGCCTGAAGCCGCAGTCATCCAGACGCGCCTCCTGGAGGAGTCGTGACATTCAAGCTGTGTGCGGATGATGATGTCATGAACCCGAACACAACAACGTTTGAGCCACGCCCCCTTCAGGCACGAATGGAGTGAAAAAAAAATGGGACGCGAATGAAGCGAAATGACCCGCTTTACTCTCGCGAGTAAAGCGGGGCAACAATTCGCTTCACTTTTGGTGTGAACGCACCATTAGTGCTATAAGAAAGCCATTCAATGAATGGAAATCCTTTCCATGATTGTATTAAGTGCAAACAGAGGTTTTTTTTTTACATTACATGTCATTTGAGCGGACACATTTGCATTGCATTACATTTTTACCCCATCCCACACAGTGGGAGCAGTGTGCTGGGGGGGTTAGGGGCCAGGTGTCTTGCTCAAGTACACGTCGATATGGGAAATGGAGCAGCCAGGGTTCGAACGCTAACCCTGCGGTTCCGGCGCACCTGCTCAACTCCATGCGTCCACCGGCCGTGGCATCCGCGGCAACCCCCCTCCTCTTAGCGTCCGCGGCGTCCACCGGCCATAGCGTCCGCGCCCCCCCACCCCTTTTATTTAGGTTTATTTACAACACCTAAATACAGTGCTGTAGTGGTAGAATTAGAGGTGGGTAAACTTTTGTGATCATACAGACCGCGATGCGAAGCAACGCAACACAAAGCGTCGCGACTCTGTAAGGCTGTCCTGGCTATATTGCATTATGTTATCAGTAAAAGTCATTACAATCAATGACAATTAAATGGGTTAGTAGTAAATTTAAGAAAACAGTAAAGAAAAGAACACAACACAACAACACAATTGTTAAGTTCTGGGAGTTCACGTCAGGCTCCTCTGTTCATGGCTTGTGCTCTCTCTATTGGACCTGGTGTTTCTCTCCTGTGCTCTCTGCATCATTGCCTGTCCTCTCACTGCCTGAACAAATATGTTTATTATATAATATATAATATTATATATATTATATAATATTTAAGAGTTAACCAGTTAAGCAGCCTGTCAATCACACTGACAACATAAGTTAAAGGAACACTCATGTACTACCTATGTCATCATAAATAGCCCATACAGCATGTTTTTTTTCACATTGAGAACTGACTTGTTTTCTAATCTACGCGTCACCAGGCGTTTTTCTTGTCCTTTTACCGACCAGCGAACACAGAGCGGGCGACTACAACCCCCCGACTACTAGATCCCCCCGTCGGACCTTCTCGACCGGTCCGCGAAATATTGGCTGACATGAAACCGGTCCGTGAGGTAAGAAAGGTCGGGGATCACTGGGCTGATCCACACCTCCTGGATCCTGATTGGTCGCTGCTGCAGCCGCAAGGCACTGATTGGATGCTCACAGACCGTAATACAGCGCAGATGAACATGATTCAGACTAACGTAGTCTTACCTGTTTTAAAATTACACCAAGTTTATTTCGGATTATTCCAACGGAAGAATACAAGGCGCGGGGAACTTTAAAGGTGCGTAAACGCTATTTATAGGTGCGTAAACGCTATTTCCAAAATTCCAGAGGTGCGTAAACGGCGTACGTGCGTTTACCCTCCACTACAGCCCTGCCTAAATATAATTGAAGAAGAACACAAAACACCAGTAAAACAACGGTGAAACACTAGTAGGACACTTTTAAGACACTCGTAAAACATCGCCATCTCTCCGTGACTTTGTGCTGCAGCTCTCCTGCTGCGTCACTTCCTCCCTCATCACAGGCTCTCAGTCCCGCCTCTCATTTATTGATTGACATAATATCTAGAAAGCGGCATTTCTCAGCTTTTAGAATCCGATTGTCTGATAGTCCGATAGTTAAGGAGTCACGGTCATTTGAATCCTCCATGTGACTTTCCGTCCCCGGCGAAAGTCTTCGGATTAAGAGGGTTAAAAGACAGACAGTCCGTCTGTCCAATCAGAAGGGTCCGTCCTCTGCTATAAGGCCCTAACCTTTCCGTAAGAAGTTAATGCCGTTGTGTTTTGCACTTCAGGGCCACTGTAGTTACAACATGAAAGGACTAACAGCTGATCATGGTATTGAACAATATTTCATTTGCAGGATGGATGTCGATATTTCGCTTACCTTTCCGTTCATGTGACGAACACTGATGGTAACGCACTCGTCTCTCATCGGGACGTGTTCTCTTGATGATTACCGGGATCTTGAGCAAAAACGCAAATCTATCACTTAATATCGACGTGACTGAATGTTTTCAGATTTAAGTTGTTGAATATTTTGTAAAACGAACGCAATGTGGTCATGTTCATCTTGCAAACTTAAAACTATAACGTAGATATAACACTTTGCAATCAAGTAAATTGGACAGCCAGCCCATATCATTTTTTGGAATTTAGCCTGTTGTGTAAAAACAATGATATCTTTCAAAACTGGCAGGACCAAAAACAACATATGTGAAGTAGAGCTACATTAATCCTAATCACATGTTCAATCACAGCTGCCAATTTCTGCTCCTGCTCTGTGAAACAGCCTCCGGGTCGGCCTGCTCACAGCTCACAGTTGCTCAGAACATGTTTGGAGACCTGTGGGGAATGTCGGGAGGTGTAAAGGTTGCCTACAGCTGCGGTTGCGTGTCTCAAAGTGCCCCACGAAACATCTAGGTGTTCGTTTTCAGTGCGTAGGGAGTAATGAAAAGGTCAGTTTAGGATTAGAAAGACTCAAAGGATGTGTCTTTGAAGGTCAACCGTGGTATTACAGTAGCTCAACACTCCAATGTGAAGAAAGAGCTCACAGGAGCAACATGTGGACATGATTTGCTGTGCCAGTCTAATATTAGAGCTGCCCACGTGTTACTAGTAAGCATCTTCTTGATGTAGATAGTATTTTAAAAACAAACAGTCCATGAACATTAACACAACAGTTAGACTTGAAACTAAAAAACAAGTCCATGAATACACTATGACTCATCTCTGCCTCGACATAAGCCTCTTACTTCAAGATGGCTTAAATTTGGGATCTGGCAAACTCTTTTGGTGTCACAGGGATTCCTGTGGTGGTCCAATCAGAGCCCAGTGGTTTGGATGACATCTGTAAGGTAAAGTAAATAATGGAGGGAATAAAGTCAGTCAGACAGTCTGAATGGTAAACGTAACATACAAGCAGAGTGACGCCTCTATCAGCACTCTGACTGGCCTTTGGGCTCTCTGGACAAAACCAGGTCCCTGCAGGACTCCACCCGCTGCTGAATAGACTTTGAGACATATACACATTGATACATGACTCCTCACCTGTTTACTTATGACTTTGTCATTAAATCACATTGTATTTTCATAGTGTTGTAACTGTTTTTCTGAAAACATTATGACTATTTTCAACACATATGAAAATGATCCTTTGAATGATGATGAAACATTTTATAATGTTTGAGAATGACTCAGGAGGGCAAATGTTAAATTGCAGAACTCAATCTACAAGAGAAAAAGTCGTATTCTAAAAGGAGTGAAATCCTTAATTCATTATATTTATACATTTATGAATTGAATTATCTTGACCCATGAATGTCCTTCATATTGGTTCTTTTTTTATTAAACCAAGTCACTGATATCACACAGTGGACTGAGGGAAACTGCAGGTCAACTCTCGATGAACTCTTGATACAGAGCTTCACTGATAAGTAGGATGCAGCACATGTCAGCTTGAAAGATGGGAGAAAAAGACAAATTGAAGGTGAATAGGAGATGAGCAGCGGTCCTGAGGACAAAAAGGTGTGTGTGAAGAGAACGGAGAGACACAGGGACTGAAAAGAGACAAAACAAAGCAGAAAGAGAAGACATCATAGCTCATCTCGACAAATCCCTTTAGTACACCGTTGAGCCTTATGAGGAAGCCTGTATGTTTGTTTTTTCTGATCATTCTAAACTACTTCCAACACCAAATCTAATATGAAAGGCTCAAAGACTTGCATTATTTAAGTAAGGAAGTAGAGAGTCGCTTTCACTCCCCCGACTGCAGTGAATGTAAGACTGTGTTTGGACACAATGCTTGGAGTGCAGGGAGCTCTACACCCCTCAAATGTTCACACAATTTGGAAAGTGTAGGAATTACTGAGTGAATGCAGTGGGACGTTCTCTTGGCTGCGGGTGTACCCGCTATAGTCAGATAATAGAAAACATCTGGGATTTTCAAACACCTGCAGTGTTCCAGCATTTGTGTCTGCCAGTCAGACTTTTTACAACCAGGAATTTACATTTGTACAGCTCTGTGGGAAGTGTGGGAATCAACGGCAGAATTTTCCATTTGTCATTACCTTTAATTATCCATGTCTGTGCTAAGGCTCGGCTGTGGCTGGAGGAGGGCAGCAGTGGTCGGGTGATTCGGTGGCTGGACGTTGGTCTCTATCTGATGACCCATTGTCCCATACAAGCTCTGGTGCAGTAAAACATGCAACAAGACATGCAAGACCTAACTAACAAGCGACCTTTCAGCTAAAAAGCCGCAGTTTGTTTCCCAATGAAGTGAGAATCAATGTTGATGTTGTAAAGAGGAGTATTTTTTTTTTACAGCCAATCCACACTCGAGCGTTATTTTACACTCTACCGGTTTTAGCATCTGATGGTGGTGGAATGGGGAGGATATACCAAGAAACAAAAAAAACAGTCCAGGGCTGTCAATATATTTAAAAAAATGAACTAATTAATCTCGATTTATGGCAATTAATGAATGTTGTTGTTACAATGTTTTTTATTGAATGTTTGTTTTTCCTCTAAAGACTAAATCTAACAAGTAATCACTTTACAAAACATGTATTTGACACTGTTGTTTAATGTTAAATTTTATTTTAAACACAAAACTATACATATTTGATCATCTTGGAGGCAGAATTCCACCAGGTGCAACATGTTGAGCTAGCAACTCTTCCAGCTAGCTTAGCCTGGAAGCTAGCATATCATAGCGGTGCTTTAAGTGGTCCGTTTGCCACCCACCCCTTTCTGTTTGAGACATGGAGGAATTCCTCTGCACAGTTCTCCTGTTATATGTCGCGCCTCTGTTTGTTTTACTTCCAATGCAAAAAGCTCTCTCCATCTTGAGTCAGTCTTGCTTTTCTCTGATGTAACTGACTGCAGCTAGCGGTTGTTTTGTTTCCGCGGTCAACTTCCGGAAGTAAACCGCAATTAAACAAAGGTATACATTAACTACGTCAAAATATTTTGTTGCATTAATCGCATAGATTAATGGGTTTATGTTGACAGCCCTAGTTGACAGCAATAGTAAAGGGACTAATAACATCTCTTAGTGGATGTCTGCTCACCATCACCACCATGAAAATCCACCCAGACAAGACTGAACTACTCTCTTCGGGAAAAGATTCTCCTACACAGGACTTGACGGTTAACTTTGGCAACTCCGTGTTAACGGCCACCTTGACTGCAGGAACCTCGGCGTGACACTCGACGGCCAACTCTCCCTGACTCCCAACATCACTGCGACAACACCATCCTGTAGATACACGCTCTACAACATCAGGAGAATACGTCCCCTTCTCACTCAGAAGGCAGCGCAGGTACTGATTCAGGCTCTTGTCGTCTCCCTCCTGGACTACTGTAACTCTCTCCTGCAGATCTCCTGCTACCACCATTCCACCTCTGCAGCTCATCCAGAATGCAGCAGCTCCACTGGTCTTTAACCTTCCTAAATTCTCCCTCACTCCTCCACTCCTCCACTCTCTTCACTGGTACTGGTGGCTCATCCAGTTCTAAACACTGGTGCTCACGTACCATGCTGTGAATGGATGGGGTCCAGCTTACATCCAGGACCTGGTCCAACCCGACATCCCGACCCGCACTCTCCGCTCTGCATGTGATAAACTGCTTGTTTCTCCTCACTGAGAGCAAAACACTCGACTAGATCTCCACTCTTTGCTGTCCTGCTCCTAAATGGTGGAAGGAGCTCTGAAGACATCAGGACCACAGAGAGCCTTCACATCTTCAGACTGAAGACACACCTCTTCAGACTCTACCTCCACTAACACACTAACTGTAGCACTTAAATTGTACTTGTAACGCCACTCATCTATAGCAAATTGTAACTTGCTTATTTGATGAAATTGCACTTTCTTGTTTCTTGTTCTTCTGAGTTTGTGTCCTTATGGTTGAAATGTTCTTACGTGTAATGTAATAATAGTGTTAGAAGGAATAGGTGTCAGCTGGGCCATTACAGGAGGCAGGCCAAAGGTCCAGATAGAACCATGATCTATGATCCATGATCAAAATGTTTGTAACATCTTGATAATTTCTTTTATGAAATACCATCACTTTCAAATCCCATCAGTAAAGAACCTACTGAAGTATTTAATTCAAAGAGCACATTACTGGTTCAGGGGCATAATTATATGATGTAATACCTTTAATCCATCACCCAGCAAAAAAGGAATGGCCTTCGCTAAACACTGGTGAATAACCTTCTCAGTGGTTTAT
This sequence comes from Gasterosteus nipponicus, assembly GCA_014132575.2. Lineage (NCBI taxonomy): Eukaryota > Metazoa > Chordata > Actinopteri > Perciformes > Gasterosteidae > Gasterosteus > Gasterosteus nipponicus. The sequence goes on along the minus strand of BMAF01002688.1, from coordinate 55,306 downwards.
GTGACATTCTGTTGTGACCTTTACTAAGCTATTTCACAGTAACTAAATAGACTCTCACAATGGAAGCACAGCACAAATTGCATGGTTAAAAAGTGAATGCCCTTGTAAACAGGGAGTGATATCAAATCCCTTCAAACAGCCAAAACTACACCCTCCATATCATGAAGGAAATTGAATTGAAGCAAAATTGTGATTTAGGTTAGGGTTAATAAGTATAAAATATGTTTGCCGAGACAGTCAGGGTTTCCGCGGGTCCTTAAAAAGTCTTAATGTCTTAAATTAAAATTCGGGTAATTAAGGTCTTAAATTGTCTTAAATTTCACGTTAAGTTGCTGTAGGTATTAATTTTTTTGCTGGTGCGCTTAATGACGACGAGAAAGCACAGTGGCGCATCGTAAAACATCTAATAGTGGATTCATTTAGTATTGTGCCGCTGAGTCGCACATGAAAGGAGGAAAGCACCAGCGATACGTTGCAGCAGCTAGCCATAGCGGGGCCAGGTTAAACGACCTAACGACGTTACAAGTTCAGACGCTGTTGAGCACATGTGATATGAGTCCAAAGCCATGTGAAATAGCTAACGTAATGACGTCACATTGTAACACGTGTGCCTGCGTGCACCTGGATGCTGATGTAAATAAGCGCAAAATAAAACCGGTCGGTGCGAGTTCTCAGACCAAAGAGATGATGGCGGCCTGTCCTTTTTCTCCCGTGAATAATAATACTGGGACGTATTAACTGACCACGTTGGCGACTGTACGAACGATAGACTGCTGCAGGAATGTCTAACGCTACAGGTTATGTGCCCAGTCATGGAGGCCAAAGGGGGTTCAGACTTTTATTCGACGGTGATGAGAAAAGTTACGAACTCTGGGAATCGATGTTCCTCGCGCACATGGAGTTACGCGGCCTCAGGGAAGCTATCCTGGAAGACCCACAGATAGATGAGGACGAAGGAGCTCTCGCGGAAGATGAGGCAAAGAACGGTGAGGCGTATGCAGAACTAGTGCAATGTCTAGACAACAAGAGCTTGTCGTTGGTAATGAGGGACACGAAATGTGACGGAAGAAAAGCGCTAAATATTCTCCACGAGCACTAGGCGGGAAAGGACAAACCCCACGTTGTGAGTTTGTATTGTGAACTTTCCTCGCTCTACAAGGCTAGCAATGAAACTGTCACTGAATATGTTATTAGAGCCGAGACTATATTCACGTCATTGAGAAGAGCAGACGATGATATTAGTGATGGACTTCAAATAGCCATGGTAGTAAAGAGGCTACCTGATTCATACAAGCCATTCGTCGTGCACATCACCCAGACAAATGACACTGTAACGTTTGGCGAGTTTAAAACAAAACTGCGAAGTTACGAGAGTACTGAGAAATATGGGAAGAGTGACGTGAATGTTGAGGAAGACAACGTGATGAAGACTAGCGGGGCAATGAGGTCGCGAGGCCGAGGAAAGAAAATGGACCTGGCTGACGCCGCGTGTTACACATGTGGTAAAAAGGGACACATGGCCAGGACATGTCCTGATGGATACCAGGCGAGGAGAGAGAACAGAAAATGGGACACACCACAGCGAGGCAGGGGACGCAGCCGAGGACAAGGCCGTGACCATATGAAGCAAGCTGATGGAGAGACAGAGGAAGAGCAAACATCTTTCTGTTTCAGGATGAGTGACTGCCCCACACAAAGGGGAAACAAGAAGGGTCTCACACTGCATGAAAAGTGAGATTTTCGTCCCCGTAAACGCCCGGAAATCTCTGACAATTTGCAACCCGCGCACGTTGCGTTTGTCTGTGCCACAAATTGTCGGAAACTAACCATGACGTAGGTGGAGAGCTGGCGGAGGTGCGAATGGCCCGAATTAGCATATGAATGCAGCGAAACCGCGGGTGGCCGAGCCGAGCGGGCTTGAATATCCTTACTCCTTATTGGATGAAACCACAACTTACTAACAAATAAAATCACTCGTGATTGGCAGCAAAACCACACGTGGGCAGACCAGGCGTGAGTTTCCTCGTTCATGATTGGATGAAACCACAGCAATCACTCGTGATTGGTTGGCAGATCTGTCGCTATTGGTCACCCGCCTCATTTTATTTATATATATATATTCATATTATGATGTATATTCATTTCATGGTTATCCTATGTAGGCTACTACACTATTATTAGGATACCAACCAGGACATCAATGAATTTATTAGAGAAAATGAACATTTGCCACATGTTTATGCAAAGAAAGAGCTTTATTAACAACACACAAACAACTACATACAAAGTGAGCATCTGCCCGCACTTGGGTAACGGCGGTTTAAAAACTACAGCTCAGTAAACTGTCAGTTTGCCTCCTCGGGGTTGTAGACCGTCACTGGCGCCGTGTTTTCCGAGGCAGGTCTGTTGTGCAGGCGCCTCGTGTGCGTGTGGCGACCGTACAATCCACCCGAGACCCCGCCAACAACGCTGTCCCCTCCGTCCGACGTGAGCTCCACGGTGGCGGATTTCCAGCGTTCCACCTCGTCATCAGCCAGCACACTTTGTCTCGATTCCAGCAGCTGTAAAAACAACAATGAATCATTACTGTGCGATGCGTACGGACACAACACATCTATCAATGCACCTGAAACAAGTCAGCAAATAAACTCTGACCGTCTGTCTTCTCGCTCGACTCCGCCGCGCTGAATCCTTCGCGGCTCCTGCGTCCCGTCTCAAAATCCGTCTCACAGGCGGCTGGAAAACAATTAAATGAGTGTGGTATGAATACAAAAAAACGCAAGCCACAGTAACATTTAACAAGGAAGGAGAAACAGTAAACAGTGTCACTTACACACAATGACGTCGTCTAAATCTGGACTTTTCCCGGAGCAAATACGAGGTCACCGCCTCATTATGAGGCGAGATTAGTCTGTGAAAACAAAATGTACAGTTATGATCGGTATCTATACGTATATATTTCCTTATAGCGCAGAATGAAAGCATATTCTGTAAATCTGACCCTTGTAGTTCGTCTCGGAGTTGTAAAGACGGCGCACCGCTTCCTGTAAACGACACGGCAAAGAAAATACACTTTAATAAAGCTGTTTCTGCTCACTTGTAAGGCTACTAGGCTACACTTAGCTTAGCTTGAGGCTACGCTACTTTTAGCTTAGCTTGCAGTCATCGAACGTATGCTTACCGCTATCTTGGGATTGTGCGCCCGTCTCCTCTTCTTTGAGCCAGTTCCTCTCCTCCATGGACAGAAACCCGCAGAGTCCCGAACGCTCGGTGTGGAAACACTAACAGTTTTGAGGAACCCGTCCTTGACCCTCTAGCAGAACTACGACCAGCCATTATAAAGCAGTTTATAGTTGTTAATGTTGTGTCAAAGGGTACGGCATTTAAACATGTTCTTGCACACGTTTCCTGGCTTCATCTCCACCCGGACAGACATTTTTATGGAAAGCCAATAGAAGTTTGGGGCTTGCAGGGAACAGACACGTCACACCCAGCATCATTTCTGACAGTTGAGCGCATTGCTAGAAGATGTGTGGTTAATACATCCTCTGTGCATTTAAGTAAGACCAAAGAAAAGGTCACTGTAGTCCTGCCACTATGCACTGTAGTTGAGCTCTAGGAGACTGATCTCTGCAGACCCCTCATGCTGATTCAAATGTTGTCTGCATGGAATGCTCATTATACCTTGATTAAAACTAATTTTTTAAAGAAGTTATTTTGTGTATCTTTTTTACATAGCATTTGCCATTGCTAATGGCGTACACAGTAATCTAGCATATTTGAATTAAATAAATCAATTCAAGCCAAAAAGTCTATAATTAGGCTACTGAGCCTGATCTATTTGTACCAGAGATTTTCTTACCTTTTAAAAAAATGTCACCTGGGCTAAAACTCCCTCTGCGACCCTGATTTGCATTTGTATAGCTCACAGCATTTTCATTTACATGTCAAAGCCCCCCTAGAATTAGGAGGAGGGGGGTCATGGGGGAGCAACTGCCAAGGGAGGCCCACATCAATTTCTGACAATTTACGGCAGTTTTCGGTGTTGCCCGCAAATTGCTGCAAACCTGAAATTCCACGACAATTTACAGTGCCGCATACTGCCGAAAATCCCACTTTTCATGCAGTGTCATGGTCAACTGCGGCGCCACAGCACACATGATCAACGACGCCACGAAGTTCAAAACAGTTGACAGGAGCTTCAGACCCGAGGACCACATGATCGAGCTTGCAGACGGATCTAAGGTGAGCGGGATAGCGAAGATGAGGGGAGACGCTGAAATCGTCCCTCGCTGTCCAGCAAGTAGACGATAGGTGAAAACGAGGCTCAAGCAAGCACTCTACATCCCATCGTTCCCACAAAACATCTTTTCAGTCAAAGGAGCGACGACTAACGGAGCTGAGGTCCACTTCAAGGACAGTAATGACATGCTGATCCACAAGGATGGTACCAAGTTCAAGATGGACGTGTATGGTATGCTGTATTACCTTAGCACTGTAGAGGATGAAAATGTTGATGAAGTGTATGGTTGTCATGACATTCAAACGTGGCATAAGATACTGGGTCATTGCAATTTTGATGATGTTGCAAAATTAGAAAAGGTGGTTGAAGGAATGTCTATCCATATCAAAACTGAAAATATGCACACAGGGCAATTTTACACAAAGCAGAAACAGACAGGCAGACGCTAAAGCTACAACCGTACTAGAGCTAGTTCACACAGACCTATGCGGTCCTATAGAACCAGCAGATAAAGATGGATACAGATATGGAATAGCATTTACTGACAATCACAGTGGAATGATTTTTTCATACTTTATTAAAGCGAAAGGTGACACGACAAAAGCAGCTCACCCTATCCCTAAGGGAGACACCAGCCACTCTCCTGAGGAAACCCATTTAGGCCGCTTGTACCTGTGACCTAGTTATTCGGCCATGACCCATCCTTCATGGTGTTAGTAAACTATCGCAATGGTTTTGAACATACACCACTCTGGTTCAATGTCCCCTACCTCCACAGGAATGTGGGAGAAGCTCCGCCGGAGGTGTGAGTTGAAAATCTTTTGGACCGGGGCCTCCTCCAGACGTTCCCAGTTCACCCTCACTACACGCTTGGGTTTACCGGGTCTGTCCCGAGTCTTCCCCATCCTCTGACCCAGCTCACAACCACATGGTGAACAGAACATGCGGCCTCAGATCAGACAATACGAAATCGATCATTGATCTTTGGCCTAGGGTGCTCTGGTACCACGTACACTTATGGACAATCCGTGACTGGCACAGAAGTCCAGTAACAAACACCTGCTCGGGTTCAGATCAGGGAGGCAATTCCTCCCAATCACGCCTCTTCAGTTTATCGCCCACGTGCGCATTGAAGTCTCCCAGTAGGACTATGGAGTCCCCTACCCGAGGCCCATGCGGGACTCCATTCAGGGTCTCCTAAAAGGCTGAATACTCTGAGCTTCTGTTTGGTGCATATGCACAGACAACAGTCAGTTTTCCCCCCCACCACCCGAAGGCGTAGGGAGGCTGTCAGGGTTGGGGGTGGAAGGCAGGACTCAAAATGCAGACTTGCAGAAACAAAAGGACTTTAATAGTCAAGAGCCAAAAAACAGGAACCAGGGGGAAAAACAGCAGGCAGGAAACTAAGCACATCCACAACAAGAGACACGGACATGCGTGGCGAAAGACAATGACGCGACAAGTGACACAAGAGACACACGGCTTAAATACACAAGGGAGGTGCAGGTGATTGGACACAGGTGGAAACTATTAGACGATCACAGGGGATGACGGGACAAGGCAGGAAGTGAAGTTACCCGGGGACACGAGTGGCAGAAAACTACAAAATACAACAGGAAGTGAACCACACCGTGACAGTACCCCCCCCTTAAGGGCCGAATTCCAGACGGCCAACACTAGAGAGAACAAGGGGCGGGGGGGAGGGAAACCAGAGACGTTGGTCGGACCATCTGGGAAACTCTGGCCGGCGGCCCGACGAGCGGGGAGCCTCTGGGGGTCGGCCCGGCGGACGGTCCTTTCGCCGGCTCTGGAGCGGTGACCGCAGGGCACGGAACGTCTCAGGAATGGCAGGCTCTGAGACGGCTCTGGGACACGGGAAACGTCCGGGGTAGTCGGCGGCGGCTCGGGGACACGGGAAACGTCCGGGGTAGTCGGCGGCGGCTCGGGGACACGGGAAACGTCCGGGGTAGTCGGCGGCGGCTCGGGACACGGGAAACGTCCGGGGTAGTCGGCGGCGTTCGGGGACACGGAAACGTCCGGGGTAGGCGGCGGCGGCGGCTCGGGGACACGGGAAACGTCCGGGGTAGGCGGCGGGCGCTCGGGGACACGGAAACGTCCTGTAGGCGGCGGCTCGGGGACACGGGAAACGTCCGCGGTTGTCGGGCGGCAGCTCGGGGACACGGGAAACGTCCGCGGTTGTCGGCGGCAGCTCGGGGACACGGGAAACCTCCGCGGTTGTCGGCGGCAGCTCGGGGACAGGGAACACCTCCGCGGTTGTCGCCGTCGGCTCGGAGACACGGAACACCTCCGCAGTCGTCGTCGGCTCGGAGACACGGAACACCTCCGCAGTCGGCAACTCAGCCCCCATAACCCACCCCGTAGCCCCCCCCTCAAGGGCCGGATCCCAGACGGCCCTCGAATGACCAACGGGAGGGTGGGAGAGGACCATGGGATGGGAGGGAGCCTGAGTCTCGGAGCGGGGACTGGCCGAGTCGGGGGACTGGCCGAGTCGGGGTCATGGCTGAGAGTCTCGGGGCGGGGACTGGCCGAGTCGGGGGCATGGATCGTGGGGCCGGTACTGGTCGGGTCGGGGGCATGGATCGTGGGGCCGGTACTGGGGTCGGGGGCATGGATCGTGGGGCCGGTACCGGGGTCGGGGGCATGGATCGTGGGGCCGGTACCGGGGTCGGGACTGAGAGTCTCGGAGCGGGGATTGGCCAAGTCGGGGTCGGGACTGAGAGTCTCTGAACGGGAGATCGCTGCGGCGGCCCAGCGGGAACGGGAGATCGTTGCGGCGGCCCAGCGGGAACGGGAGATCGCTGCGGCGGCCCAGCGGGAGCGGGAGATCGCTGCGGCGGCCCAGCGGGAGCGGGAGATCGCTGCTGCGGCCCAGCGGGAGCGGGAGATCGCTGAGGCGGCCCAGCGGGAAGTCTGTTCTTCCTCTGGCCAGGGCTCCTTTTAGGATTAAGGAGGTCCCGGAGCTCGAGGCAGGCGAGCTGATAGCTCCTGGGACCAAAAACACAATTTGTTTTCCGCTGCCAGAAGGGACTTCTTACGTCCAGGTAGTCCGGACCATAGTCTGGCAGCGGGTCTGCTGAGCCCTTCTTTGGTCGCGTCATTCTGTCAGGGTTGGGGGTGGAAGGCAGGACTCAAAATGCAGACTTGCAGGAACAAAAGGACTTTAATAGTCAAAGAGCCAAAAAACACAGGAACCAGGGGGAAAAAACAGCAGGCAGGAAACTAAGCACATCCACAACAAGAGCCACGGACATGCGTGGCGAAAGACAATGACGCGACAAGTGACACAAGAGACACACGGCTTAAATACACAAGGGAGGTGCAGGTGATTGGACACAGGTGGAAACTATTAGACGATCACAGGGGATGACGGGACAAGGCAGGAAGTGAAGTTACCCGGGGACACGAGTGGCAGAAAACTACAAAATACAACAGGAAGTGAACCACACCGTGACAGGAGGCGACCCTTTTGTCCACTGGGGTAAACTCCAATGTAGCAGCACTCAGCTGGGGACTTATGAGTATCCCCATACCCGCCTGGCGCCTCACACATGGGCCACTCTGGAGTAGAATAGTCCATCCCCTATCCAGGAGTGTGGTTCCAGAGCCGAGGCTGTGCGTAGAGGTAAGCCCCACCAGATCCAACTGATAACGCTGTCCTTTTTCTCCCATGAATAATAATACTGGGACGTATTAACTGACCACGTTGACGACTGTACTAACGATAGACTGCTGCAGGAATGTCTAACGCTACAGACGCCACCTCTCAGTCGGCTGTAACAAGTTTCATTTCAACACCAGACACCCAAAATGCAGAGATACTGTGGGTTCTCCATACTGTGACGAGGCACAATTCATTTAAATCTAATGATGACATACGTGGCGTCTTTGCTGCCATGTTCCCCGATTCGCAATACATTGTGTTGTTTAGTGTAATCCAAACGTATGTATGTTATGTTGGCTCTGTTCTGCATCACAAAGGAATCACTTTGATTGTTTACATCTATATTGGCCAAATAGTGTTGGAAGGGTTATTGTCAGTTATTAGACTGTCTCCTAATTTGAAAAAAAGTTTTCCATTGTAGGAGGCAATAAATGTCACGGTTTGGGTTCATGTTGGGTTCATGTCTGGTTTTATTTTGTAGTTTCCTTCCTCTGTTCTCCCTGGGTCACGTCACGTCACTTCCTGCCTTGTCCTGTCGTCCGCTGTGATTGTCTGTCATGTCATGATTTGATTTGATTTGAAGCATTTTATTTCTTGAACATGTAGACATTAAAAATAAAAAATTTAAAAATCAACATAGACATAGACCACAAAATTAGAAAAGTCACCTTTTGTTCAAGAAAAGGAGTAGAGGGAAGCAAAAGCTTATAGATACCCACCCCTATCTTATCCATATTCTCAATTAGTATATATTACTTTGAAGATTGATATCATACATACATACACACACTCTCACACACGCTCTCTCACCCACACACACGCACGCATACTCACACGCACAAATAAATACAATTTAAATTTCCTTCACTGAATATTTTCACAGATCTCATATTTGGCTAATGTGTATAATTTAAGATGTTTTTTGAACTGTGCAATATGTTTACAATCTTTGATCTTATCTGGTAAGTTGTTCCACAACTTCACCCCACAGACCGATATGCACCTGCTTTTGAGGGTAGAGTGCACCTTTGGTTGCCTCAGTTTCAGTCTCCCTCTTAAATTATCGTCTCCTAGTCTGTCGCTAAACCAACTTTGAATGTTTCCTGAGAGAAGGCTGTTTCTTGCTTTAAATACAATCTGTAACGTTTTAAAATCTTTTAAGTCCATAAATTTTAATATATTTAATTTCAGAAATAATGTGTTTGTGTTTTCATAGTACCCCACCTTATTAACTATCCGTATTGCTTTTTTTTTAATTGTGCATATTGCCTGTAGGGTGCTAGTGTAGGTATTACCTCACACTTCCACACAGTAACACAAATAGGGGGCAAACAGTGTACAGTACAGTGTATGCAGTGATTGTATATTCAATATATGTCTGACTCTGACTAGTATCCCTACACATCGTGCCAATTTTGATTGTACACGAGTGACCTGTGGCCTCCAGCTGAGCTTGTGGTCTATCATTACACCTAGAAAGGAGTATTCAAACACCCTTTCGATTTTTATATTATCGATCTTTAGTTCAATGTGTGTGTTTGCTTGTGTGTTACTTTTACCAAAGACCATCAATTTGGTTTTCTTTACATTAAGTGATAATCTATTTATATCAAACCACAATTTCAGCTTGGTTAACTCAGTCGAGACCGCCTCCAACAACTGTTCGATTGTTCCCAGCTGTGTCCAATCACCTGCACCTCCCTTGTGTATTTAAGCCACGTGTGTCTGTTGTCACTTGTCGCGTCATTGTTCATTGTATGGAAGTCCCTGTCCACGTCCACGATCTTGTTCTCGTTCCTGTCTTCGTTTTTGCCTTTTTCTTTTGAAAACCTTTTTGACAATTAAAGTCCCTTTTCTTTTTGAAAACTCTGCGTCTGAGTCCTACCTTCCCCGCCATGCAGCTCCCCGACAAATAAATTGCGTATTCCAAAGAAATTGTGATATTTTTGGGTCTTGAATTATATTTGTTGAGGTCTTAGTTCAACACAGCAATGATGACAAGCTTTAATGCCATAGACTCTCAAACTCTAGTGGAAACGGTGACAAATTTAAAACCATCCACCTGCTGTCTTGATGCTCTACCTACCAACTTCTAAAAGAATGTTTTTGACTGCCTAGCAACAGACTTATTGCAAATAGTTAACTCTATTCAGACAGGCCATTTCCCAAAAGCTTTCAAAACTGCAGTTATTAAACCTCTCCTAAAAAAGCGGAGCCTAGATGCCTCTATTATCAACAACTACAAACCAATTTCAAATCTATCATAAGTAAAATAATTGAGAAAGTTGTCCTACAACAACTTAATCACTTCCTGGCTTCAACTGGCTGCCACGACAACTTCCAGTCAGGATTTCGACCTCTTCATAGCACCGAGACAGCCCTTATTAAAGTTGTAAATGACATCAGTCTTAACACAGACTCTGGCAAAACTTCAATATTAATGCTATTAGACCTCAGTGCTGCATTTGATACTGTCGGCCACTCAATACTTTTGGACAGGTTGGAAAACTGGGTGGGGCTCTCAGGCACAGCTGGTTCAGGTCATATCTACAAGACAGGAACTATTTTGTTTCCATTGGTGACTTCGTATCAGAAACAACCGACGTAATGTGTGGAGTCCCCCAAGGTTCGATCTTAGGGCCGGCTTTATTCAACATCTACATGCTCCCACTAGGACAAATCATGCAAAAAAATTAAATTGGCCACCATTGCTACACTGACACCCAAATCTATGTAGCGCTATCACCAAACGATTATCGCCCCATAGATCTTCTGTGCCAGTGCATTGAGCAAATCAAAGACTGGATGTGTCAAAATTTTCTACAACTAAATGAAGACAAAACTGAGATCATTGTATTTGGTGCTAAAAAAGAAAGGTTTAAAGTAACCCAACACCTTCACTCTCTGTCCCTGAAAACATCAAATAAAGCCAGAAATCTGGGGGTTATTATGGATTCAGATTTACACTTGGAGAGTCACATCAAATCAGTAACAAAATCGGCCTACTACCACCTCAAAAATGTAGCACGACTTAGAGGGCTCATGTCAGCTCAAGACTTAGAAACACTTGTACATGCCTTTATAACTAGTAGGCTAGACTACTGTAATGGTCTCCTTGCAGGTCTCCCAAAAAAAACTGTCAGGCAGCTCCAGCTTGTTCAGAACGCTGCTGCTAGAGTTCTAACAAAGACCAAAAAATGTGAGCACATTACACCAATTCTTAAATCCTTACATTGGCTCCCAGTATGTCAGAGAATTAATTTCAAAATCCTACTGCTCACATATAAATCACTACATGGTTTAGGGCCAAAATATATCACTGATATGCTTCCACTACATAAGCCTTCAAGATCACTACGATCTTCTGACACCTGTTCCCAGATTCCCAGAGTAAATACAAATCATGGGAAAGCATCATTTAGTTACTACGCAACAAACAGCTGGAATAAACTTCCTGAAGATTTAAGACTTGCCCCAACTCTGACCACGTTTAAAACAAGACTGAAAACTTTTATGTTCAGCTTTCGCCTTCTGCTAAATTTGACCTACATTGCACTTTTAACCTCTGCCTTTAATTAAACAATTTAAATAAGATTTTAATTTATAAATTTTATTTGCTGTTTTTAATTGTCTTTTAATCCCTGCATTTTATTTCACTTTATTGTATGAAATGTTATGATGTGAAGCACTTTGAGTCTGCCTTGTGTATGAAAAGCGCTATACAAATAAACTTGCCTTGCCTTAAAAAGGTCTTTAAAAGCATTACATTTTACTTTTTAAATGGTGCAAGAACCCTGACTGTACGGATAAAGGTTGAGACAACACATTCTGCAATATCTTGTAAGGTTGTTCAAAGTTTTTGATCAATTGGTTGTAGATCTATTACAATGTGGTGATGAATGGTGGATAGACTGTACTTGCGTAGCGCTTTTCTAGTCCTTCGACCACTCAAGGCGCTTTACCTTCACCCATTTACACACTGATGACAGGAGCGACCATACACAGTGCCTCCTGGCCATCAGTAACTAAGGCCACATTTACACACAGCCGGGTATTTACAGAAACGAATATTTCTGCCCCTCCGTTTTCAAAAATAACGTCGTTACACACAAGGTCGTTTTCAAAAAAGTTTGTTTATATGAACCCGCATAAATACGGCCCCGGGCGCCATCATAACTATGCCAACCCTGTAGTCGGCAGCGTAACAAGAAGGATAAAGACATGCAAACCAATCAGAATTCTCAAAACCAACAGACAGCGAAGTGGAGCTGCTGCTTCGAGTCTCCTTACATTATAAGGCAAATAAAGCACTCGATAATGTGGATTGGGAATCATGCCAAACTAAATATAGGGATATGTTGGCATTGTTCTTAGAACAGTACCCGTCGGAGACCTCCGAGGAGTATACTCATGTCAAGGAGGAAATAACTCGGGCGCACCTGACAACGAAAATGAAGGCAGTCAGAGGAAAATACCGGAATGCAGTCGACACTGGACGTAGGAGCGGCCATGGTAGGGTGGTACTTCTCTACTACGAACTATGTGAGCTAAGTTTGGGGTGGTTCCCCTGCCACTACAACCATCCAGTCCGGCATCGAAACTAACGAACTGGACTCTTGCGTCGCACCTTCCCCCACCCCATCTACCACGTCCTCGTTTGAAGTCGCAGAGCTAGAGTCTGAGGTAGAGGCAGTGTGGCCCCCACCCCCACAGTGAAGGAGAGGAGAGCCCTGCTTCAGGTATGTAGGCTATTTATTGTCATGTTATTGTCATCCTATTTATTTTTGGTTTTATTTAAAGGAACTTGTGTGTGTTTGTTATTCATTTTAAGACTTCCATATATATTTATATGAAATACTTTTCTATATTCCTATACAAAGTCTGTCTGTTGAATCGTGATTTTTAGTCCTAAGGACTTTGGACATAGATTTATTATGGTGAGGGCCAACATTTATTGTGGTGATATCAAATGAGATAGTATTTGGATAGGTTGACTTCTGCAAATTAGTTACAAACTATTATAGTTACAATGAATACATTTTGTTTGGTCTACTTTGTAAAGGCTAAACTGGATGGACACCGGCATGAACGGCTGAAGAGAAAGCTGCCAGCTGAGACCCAGTGGCTGAATGCCATTGAAGAGGACAAAGGTGTCAAGAAGAAACTGATTGAAATGATCGAGACCTCAGAAAAGCAAGCATCTGATAATTTCAGCAAAATAACAGATACACTTGATAGGCTTACAACATCAATTGCTGAGTTTAATCTCCTGCGACAAGTCGTGCACACACCGCCACATTACAACATGCCATTTGACGTGCCATTTGAAGTCCTTATGGACAGATATATGCACACATGCCACCAGTTCAGCACTCAGTCCCACCCAACTCATCAGCTGACAATAGAACACAGAATGCAGGGCCACTCAGCACCATCAACACATCAGATTTGACACACACACCTGTCGTCGAGGGCATGGGGCAGTTTTCATTTACTTAAGCCCTTTTCAAGGAAGCTTAGTGGATTTATCTCTGATGGTTGATGTCTTGAAATACAATTTGTATGTTATATACCATACTGGCAAGTATCAATTACTTGTATTGGGGTTTTTTTGGGAGGGGGTAGTATTCGTTGGGGGTGTTTAGTGTGAAATGTTACCCCTAGCAGTTCCAATATTTTTGTTAACAAAGTTTACAAATGGATACCATGTACAAACTATGTGCACCACTTGTGTCAATTTACTTATTCCTCTTGAAGTCTTAAGTTTACTTGAAGTAGCTTTTATTTATTATTTGAAAATTTGCACTACAGAGGCAGCTTATTTGCACTACTACCTCTGATTTTCTGGCTAAATGACAACCAGGCATTTTGTTTTTGTGTCTTGTCAAGTGTCAGATCTCTTCAGAAGTAAAATGTCTGAAAACTGAAGATGTGTGTCTGTGATTAATCAATATGGGTCAAACCAGATCAACTTATTTCAGAAAGCTTTCACACAGGACCATTAAGAATTTCTCATTCTTTATATGGATAATGGTATTCACCAAACATGCAAACATTAACACTTGGCAATGTCAATAGATTCCATTCAAGTGGCTTGTTAACTATGTACAATGTAAATGTAAAAAAAGAAAACCCCTGTAAACCATATTTGCTTAAACGTCTTGTACATTTAAATGCTGTGATGAACATAGCCAAAACATTTTGAACAATGAGATCTTAAAGGGTTGTATTTGTAGCAGACAGTTTTGTCTGACGCTCAGTATGACTGAGTATGACACACTGGATGACACGCTGGAAAGAGGTTTGTTCCTTTTAAGGAGCCAAGAATTGGGTTAGGATTCTCCTGACCCTCTTCCCTTCTGCTGTCATGGAGTCACCTCTGACAGCTGGTTGTGTGTCTGGCTGGTTGTCCCCATCATACTGAATTGCCTCAACTATACTGTGGTTGTCTACTCTGTCCTTAGAAGCCTCACAGTAATTGTGCAGCACAAAACATGCAAAAATTAGGGCAGATCATCTAGATTAATGTCCATAGCCCTTCTCAGTGCTCCGAACTCCCAAACGCACACTCTATCACCATCCGTGCTCGGCACAAAGATAGTCGAAAGTACTGCTCCTGGGCCGTGCTTCCCCATTTACATACTCTTTCATCACATATGGGAGCAGTGGATATGCAGGGTCACCGAGTATGTACACTTGTATTAGCTTGTATTAGGGCAACGTTTTTAACAACACTGACTGGCGACCGCATGACCGTAGTCTGACCTTCTATAGAGGGGCACAGTAACTCCGAAAGAGACAGAAGTGATGAGCGCAACATTCTAAAGTTTTCCCGGTTCGCCCTGGTCGGCTCCAAAATCGTCGGCGGCGACGTTGGCAGGCAATGTACCTACGTCTTGGGAGTATAGAAAGCTGAAGAAGGACTGCTGACCTGCGTGCAGTTCTTCGCCTCTGCTCCTCGATGTACAAAATCAGTTGTGTTTGTAAATCTAAAAATGCAAACCCTTTTGGCCTGAACGCACAAATGAGCACTACCTTGACACCATCCATGATCAGTAGCCTAAGCAAACTAACTGTAAACATAGGACGCTCACATGACGTGAAGCATTTAGTCGCATACTGTGACGTTTGACAACCTAAAACTCTGTTTGACCTAGTTCATACACAAACACAAAAACTGAGTTTAGAAATCTCCACTTTAGCCCGAGTTATTATAAATGATCATTTTCCGTGATAAAACCTCTGTTTTTGTGTAAATGAAAGGCCAAAACGCATTAAAATATATGTGTTTTCCCATCGTGTAAACTGGGTCTAACATTCACTCACAGTAGTCTAGGGCTGCACCAACGAATCGATGAAATCGCTAAAATTCGATGATTAAAAGCGTTGGCAACAAATTCCATTATTGCGTCGCGCGATCATTACGTCACTCAATGAGATGCGGAAATGCGCGCAGAGCAAAAATAAAAAATAAAAGATGGCGAATAAAAGATTCCAGCTGCTCCGAGCGGACCACGATACGGAGCTCTCCGGCAAGACAAAGGGTGGAGGAATCTGCTTCTACTTCAACAACAGCAAACCCTTTTATTCCCCCTGTGAGTTCGCTTCATTCATCCTGGTCGGTGTTTACATGCCGCCGGCAGGCAACGTGCACGAGGCACAGCGGACACTCGCCGACCAGATACGGCGTGTGGAGCGGACCAACCCGGACTCTTTGTTAAAGTCCCCGAGGACAATAACTAAAGGAAATCTCACCCATGAACTTCCTAAATACAGACAGTTTATTAAATGCCCCACCAGAGAGGAGAAGACGCTGGATCACTGTTGCACCACAGTAAGCAGGGCTTATCACGCCGTCCCTCGTGCTGCACTGGGACACTCTGACCACGTCATGGTCCATCTGATTCCTGCATACAGGCAGAAACTAAAGCTCTGCAAACCTGTGGTGAGGGAATTCAAGAAGTGGACCAGTGGACCAGCGTTAAAGGATCTTCGGGCGTGCTTTGACTGCACAGACTGGGATGGTTTCAGGACTGCTACTGACAGTCTGGATGAGTTCACAGAGGCTGTAACTTCCTACATCGGCTTCTGTGAGGACAGCTGTGTACCATCATGCACCAGGGTGAGTTACAACAACGACAAACCCTGGTTCACAGCGGAACTCAGAACACTACGCCTGCAGAAGGACCAGGCATTTAGGAGTGGGGACAAAGACTTGTACACAGAGGCAAAATACAAGTTTAGCAAGGCGGTGAGAGATGCTAAACGACTGTACTCTGAGAAACTCAAACAGTTCTCAGCAAGTGACTCTGCTTTGGTCTGGAGAGGCCTCAAACACCTCACTAACTACAAGCCAAAAAAATCCCACTCCATGAATGACCTCCGCCTGGCAGACGAGCTGAATGAGTTCTACGGCAGATTTGATAGACAATGTCCTGATCCAATCCCCCACAGCTCCACCAACCTGCTGCAGTCCCTCTCCCCTCCCTCCCCCAGCCCATCAGGTGCTCACGCCTCTTCATCTAGATCACCTTCCCCTCCCCCACCAGCAACGACCCTCTCTATTCTGGAGAGAGACGTTAACCGGCTCTTTAAAAGACAAAATCCCGTAAGGCAGCCGGTCCGGACTCCGTCTCCCCTCACACCCTGAAGCATTGTGCTGACCAGCTGTCTCCGGTGTTCACTGACATCTTCAACACCTCCCTGGAGACCTGCCACGTACCAGCCTGCTTCAAGGCCTCCACCATCATCCCTGTTCCCAAGAAGCCCAGGATCACAGGACTCAATGACTACAGGCCCGTCGCCCTGACCTCTGTAGTTGTGAATTCTTTTGAACGGCTAGTCCTGACCCACCTGAAGTCCCTCACCGACCCCCTCCTGGACCCCCTGCAGTTCGCATTGATTCCAAGATGGCGCCGATGATGGCCGCCACGGTGCTTCGGTGCGCTGCGTTTTTTGTTGTTGTGCCGAGCTGACATAGAGGAAAGAGCAGCCAGCGGCGGCAGCAGTTGTTGTGAGTCACATGACGCAGGCAGAGACGTCTGTTCGCATTGTGGGGGAACATGGGACGGAGCACCACGTTCAACCAACGAGCCTCCTGTTTACTCGTCTTCCAGCTGATCAAGCTAGCGTTAGCTCGCTAGTAACAGCAGTAAAGCAGCTAGCAAGACTAAGACATGTTTTTATTTACTCGCCTCTTTTGGACCATTCATTTTTCAATCTGTCTTGTATATATTTCGTACTTTGTATCAAATATATTTATCAACAATAACCGATATGTGTGTTGTACTTTTTAATGCTGTCATATATGGTAGTCCAGTGCGCTTGCTTGCGTATTGTGGGTTATACGGTAGTTGATGTTATGCCTAAAGGGAGACATAGCACTTGGTTGTTTTTTAGCTGTATACATTTACTTAACTTGCACTACAATGATGGTAATAATTTAATGAATAAGCTTCAAGTGAACATGCGGGTGTGTTTGTGAGTGTGTGTAGTATAGAGAACAAGTTCTGACGTTATAACAAATCCGGTTAAATTTTCTGATTTGTATTTTTCTTTGTTATAAATGATTATGTTCAAGGAGTAACCTGCTTTCGCAATGTGAATTTGCAGTTCTGTTTTAGAATAAAGGGTTGGAAATTAAAGCTTTTCCATGTTGTTGTTTTTTAATCCGATTAATCGAAGTAATCAACCAAAATAATCGTTAGTTGCAGCCCTACAGTAGTCACAACTACAGGAGCCATGTTGGCGTAAAGCAGTGGTTCTCATACATTTTCTGTAGGGCCCCACTTTGGAGCAAGAAAAATGCCCAGGCCCTACCGCCCTAACAAAATGGTCCATGCTGAATTTTTGTGTGCTTTTAATAATGATAGAATAAAGACAATTTAAGTCACTTTCATCTAAACCAGATTGATCAGACAAAAACATAAAAAGTTTCCCAAAAAAAGAACTCCATCCATCCATTGTCAAACCGCTTATCCTGCACGCGGGGGCTGGAGTCCATCCCAGCCAACTAAGACAGGGTATCCTGGATTGGTCGCCAGCCAACGCAGGACTACACAAAGACACACAACCATTCACACTCACACTCACACATCTACGGGCAATTTAAAGTCCCCAATTAACCTGATCCCCAGAGCATGTCTTTGGACTGTGGGAGGAAGCCGGAGAACCCGGAGAGAACCCACGCAGACACGGGGAGAACATGCAGACTCCACACAGAAAGGCCACTGGGCGGAATCGAACCCAGGACCTTCTTGCTGTGAGGCGACAGTGCTAACCACCACGCCACCGTGAACTAATTTGTCAAAAATAGCTAATTGTCCTTGAGCAAGATACTAAAAGCCCCGGTGCGTCACAGCAGCAAACTGCTCCTTAATTACTAAGGATGGGTAAAATGGAGATTCATTTCCCCGTGTGGGATTAATACCTGTAATGCCGCGCCCCACCAGAAGGTCGCGCCCCACAGTTTGAGAACCACTGGCGTAAAGTGTCTTGCTTAACGACACGCGGGTTATCAGGGTCTGGGATTGAAACGTCAATCCTCTAATCGGAGGACGACCATACTCTCCACTCATGTTACAAATAAAAATGTAGCTGTGGTTGCCAGAATTTCATTGCAAAAAATACAGTATACAATTGTTTGGAATGGATTTTAACTTCTTTCAGTCAACCACAAAAGAAATATTAAATAAAGTGTATTGCAAATCAACATACAGTCATCCTGCAGAAACAACATGTGTCCATAAAGGATAATCCATATGTATCCATGAGTATACATGATTGCCATGAGTTGATCAAGAGTAATGAATCACTGAGTCCAGATTTTACTGGGTCACACAAACCGGTGTAGTCTCACGCGTAGATAATGTTCAGGATCAAAAACGGGTAGTTTTAGTAGTTCTGCTAGGCCACTAACGCAACTGCTCACTGTAACGTTACATTCCCATAAGCTGCTTTTGAAAACCTAACATTTAGAGAGTTAGTGTTCAAGAAGTCCTTTACTCCCCTTTCCATGTGTATTAACTTATGAAGGAATGCTTACCTCAAGAAGAAATGCCGTGTTCCTTGGATTACACAGCTGAAAAGGTTTGCCACTGAAGAGATGCGCAATGCTGTCAGCAGACGCTGAAAACGATTCAAAGGTTCGTCACTGATTGACGGCTGACAGTCAGTCAACTTCAAGGCCGCTTACCGTTCACACCGGATGGATCGCAGGGGAGGGGCCTGACTTGGGCGAGAGACCAAACCATTCAAAGTTGCATGAGTCACCAATTAACCTAATCGTCACAGAATGTTTTTGGACTGCGGGAAGAAGTACTCAGGGGAAGAACCGACGCAGAGAGAAAATGCAAACTCTCCACAGAAAGACCACTGAGTGGAATCAAACCCAGGATGTTTGTGCTATGAAGCAACAGTGCTAACCACCACTCCATTGTGTCCCA
This sequence comes from Gasterosteus nipponicus, assembly GCA_014132575.2. Taxonomy (NCBI): domain Eukaryota; kingdom Metazoa; phylum Chordata; class Actinopteri; order Perciformes; family Gasterosteidae; genus Gasterosteus; species Gasterosteus nipponicus. The sequence continues at coordinate 35,937 of BMAF01002688.1, read as the reverse complement.
CCGCTATAGGACGACTTTGGATAATACGGGTTTTCTTCATATCACGTTGTATTGCTGTTTTTAGTGAAAGGTTCTTTACAGAGCATGACTGTAAACAATACAGTGCTGGCTGTTAAGTGTATGATATGTTTTATCTCCATTGGCACCACGATGGTCCGTATATTTAACACATAAGTACATCAGTACATACATACTGTGATGTCACGAGAGGCTGGGTCTTGGAAGGGAGATACGTTCGCCGGAGATGGCAGTAACTACTATGGCTCCAGCATTCCCCTCACACCTGAAACCCATCAGGGTATGACGACCTGGAGGCCTTCATAGGGGGGAAGACACACCGTTGAGGGAGGGGAGATGAGCTGCAGATTGGGCCTGCTGCCGAAGAGCAGACCAAGACAGAAGGATTCCCGGAGGCAGAAGAGACCGAGAGGACGATGTACTCTCTTTAAAGAAGTGGATTTCCGTTTCCCCAAAGACAAGACATTAGTTAAGTTTACCGGCGAAGATCGACCGAAGCCTGAGTTACCCCCTGTTTTGACTGTTTTCTGTTTAATCTGAAGGACGTGAATTAAAACCTTTGTTTGCATTTTTGAACCCGGTGTCCTCGCACTATTTGAACTACCCCGGAGAGAGCAGCGGCGCCTCTCGTGACATCACAATACATAAGTACATAAGTAATTCATGTAAAAATCACAATATTGGATGATTTCCATATTACGGTGCATTTCGGTTGTTAGTAGGGCTGTCACGATATCAAATTTTTGTTGTGCGATTAACATTTATTGCGATATGCCACTGATGACAATAGCTTAGTAATAAAAGTACGCTATTTCAAAGAACAAAGAGCGTTTTATCTTTCAGAATAGTTAGACATTAGAATGTGAAAAAATATATCCTGTATAAAATCCAAAATTGCTCCCTGGCAAAAATGTGAAAAAGCCATGGGTTTAAAGTGTAATGTAAGTCGCTTTGGATAAAAGCGTCTGCTAAATGACCTGTAATGTAATGTATAAATGAAACAGAAATAATGCAAGGGACACTGAGTGCGCGAAGCATCGGGCTTGGTGCGATGCGGTCGGGTTCCAGAAAATGTGCCCAGCGGAAAGGCGCGCCGCGGCAGGGATGTTCAATGCAGGGAGGTTTAATGACGTTTAACGGGGGTTTCGACCGCCGGCAGGGCGACGAGACGGAGTGGCCCGGTGCCGCTAACAATCGGCCGGGCTGGGAGGAACGCAGGACGGCGGTCCGGGGACGGCTTTCCTCCCTTCCAAAGAGAACGAGCAGTCCGGAGGAACTGACAGTAGTTCAGGTTGAAAGACTGGCGGATTTTAGCTTAGTTAGCTTAGTTGGGTTCACTGCTTCTCTTTCTCCGCTTTGTGTCTGTGTGCGCAACTTAAATGTTGGTGACGTTAATTTATATGTAAAATATATTGCAGCACCAAAAATTATTGCACGCAATTTCAGAGAGTATGTCATATGTCAGTGAATTTAACTGATTGCAATTTAGCAGTCTGTTACTGTCGGGATTTGACAGTTTTTCATCGTAAATTTGTACATTATCGGTCACTATATGGTGTAGCTGGCTGGTTGCGCGACTATTGGCTGAGGTTAGAACTTGACCTTGAGTGGTTAGGGTCACGGTAGCCCGTAACTAGAAAAAATCAGGTTACAGGTACTTCAGTGACTATGTACAATCCGGACAATCAGTGACTCTTTACAATCCAAGAGCTTGAATTCCATCCAGGGCCATCCTTTAAAAAGTAGTGGGATTCATAATAATGCCTAAAATACAATAAACAATGCTTACGTCATGGTGTCATCATTGACAATTTGTAGGTATCCCATAAAATCTATTTGAATTTAATCCATGAGAACCGGAACCAGGATGTATGAGTATCGCAAGGGTGGAGGTGAACGGGTCAGACAAACCACCAGGTAGTACACGCATTGCAGTATGTTTGACTTTCATTAACCTTGATCGATTCAACATCACAAGTTAAAGCTGATGGACACAATCAAAACCAGGTAATTGATGTGCTTTGAAGTGGTGAAATACTCATGCAAGTGTCTTGCTCAAGGACACATCGACACGCGGGTTAGCAGGGCCTGGGATCGAACCACTTGGACCAAGTAGGAAATGTGTGTTTTTGTTATTAATGTACTGCCCGTTCAGCTATCAATGGGTTATTTATAGCAGTAAGTGGTCCACTTCCCATGGACTGTATAAGACATGGACATATTTATTGTGATGCTATCCATTGTTTGTGGGCTGATTTTAACCAGCAGCATCATGTCAACCATCAAATGAGTCTTTTGAGTTCCTCCCCAACCGTAAAAACCCACATAATTAGACTAAATTGCAGTTAGTTCTTATTCATTACATGTCTAAGGAACGTAAATAAACAAAATCAGGATCCATAAAAGGCTTGGATAAACTTCTGAACTTTGATTTCTCCTTGTGTGTTCAAATGAAAATCACCAAACCTGTCCAGTTGGTTTAACGTCAGGTTTAATCCTCTTGCATCTTTGGTAAAGGTTATGCATGAAGTAGAACCCAATTTAACAGTACGTATCAACATTTTGGTCTGTTTAGAGCCACTTCTTGTTTGCTTTTCTTTCATTTTTCTCCTGAGACGAGACAAGTTTTCGTAACGATTTGCTTAACGTAACATCAATAGCATTGGCGGTTTGATCCCAGGCCCTGCCTGGCCCGTGTGCTAACCCAACATTGGTACCCAAGCTGTGGATGCTTGGGGACATCCAGTATGTGGATGATGTGAATGCTGGTTACTTATAGGCAGGTGGTGTATTTTAGCTCTTGTCATAAGGGTGTGAATGGGTGAATGATGACATGAAGTGTTAAAGCCCTTTGAGTGGTCGGAAGACTAGAATTGGGAACCTGATGACTCGTCTGCTGTGCAAGAGTTAACCTTAAGAGGGGACATTTTCCATCATTTTTGTAAAAGGACGTCATGGCAGATCTTTGCTGACCTTTAAAATGGAATTAAGATTTGTTAATGCTTCAGTGCCCACTGTAGAGAAGGACCGTGTATCTCTGCAAACTCTGGAATGTGACCAGCCACAGCGTTCATTTCAGACTCCTCCATTGTCAGAGGAAACGGGAACGGCCTGCCCACCGTCCTTATGATGAATGGATTCAGACAAACAAAAAGACACTGGGGTTCAGTGTGTAGGCAATTGATAAAGCCTTTAGCGGAGTTCCGCTGACGCCAGCGGAAACACTCAACAATCATTGGCCTACATGTTAAAGAACATTTTTAATACAGTTCCCAGTATTTGCTTCAATAAAAAGCTGCATCCTGCCAGGTCACTGAGGAGTGCAATTAGTAAAACACTTTAATGCAAAGTGTGAGTATAATTCCCCCACGGCTGCTGTTACTCACTAGCAGAGGTGTCAAAAGTATTCACATTCATTACTCAAGTAGAAGTATAGATACTAGAGTTTAAAAAGACTTCTGTAGAAGTTGAAGTATCAACTCAAGCTTTCTACTTAAGTAAAAGTATAAAAGTACTGGTTTGCCTGTGGGCCGCGAGTTTGACATATGTGCCCTAAGGACACTGCTGTCTTTTCCTTTCTGTATCGCAAAGACATGGTCTGTCAACAAATTACAGTATAAACAGTAGAGGTGTAAATGTTTATCTTGTCCAGTTTCCTGCAATCAGTCTCCTACATACACTAAGGTGTAACCTACAACTTTGAATAATTGTCATCAAATCTTTAGCCATAGTGTACATCAGAACATAACCTCCACTACACTATTATAGTGACAACATGACTAAGCAATCTGACTGGTGGATCTGTACACAATGACACAAAGCCTTGTCATTCTGATGGCGCTGACTTGTTCATTGAAACACATATTTACTTTTGAGAGATGAACTCAGGATTTTTCATCTTCAATGGTGTTTTTCTATTTGTACGAATTGTTTAGAGAAATGCAAATGTTGATCTCTGTCAAACAATAGTTTGTAAGTATAAAGTGCATTGCACGGTTTTGTCACTGCCACGATCAGGAAGAAAACGCAAGCTATCACCTGCTGCTGAGAGAAAATTGGTCAGGAGGGTGAAGAGTCAACCGAGAACCACCAAAAAGCAGATCTCCGTGTCCGTGTCCACAGTCAAGCATGTTGTTTGGCATCTCCATGGACTGAGAGGCTGCCGTGCAAGAAGGAAGCCCTTGCTCCAAAAGCGGCACCTTAAGGCTTGACTGAAGTTTGCTGCTGATCACATGGACAAAGATAAGACCTTCTGGACGAAAGTTCTGTGGTCAGACGAAACAAAGATCAAGCTGTTTGGCCACAATGCCCAGCAATATGTTTGGAGGAGAAAAGGTGAGGCCTTTAACTCCAAGAACACCACGCCCACCATCAAGCACGGTGGTGGTAGTATTATGCTGTGGGGCTGTTTTGCTGCCAATTGAAGTGGTTGCTTTACAGAGAGTAAATGGGATAATGAACAAGGAGGATTACCTTCAAATTCTTCAAGATAACCTAAACTCAATCAGCCCGAAGGTTGGGTTTTTGGCGCAACAGAACAATGACCCCAAACACACATCAAAAGTGGTAATGGAATGGCTAAATTAGGGTTTTAGAATGGCCTTCCCAAAGTCCTGACTTAAATGGTAAATGGGCTGTACTTGTACAGCGCTTTTCTAGTCTTCTGACCACTCAGAGTGCTTTAACACTACATGACATCAACCCAATACATTCATACACTGTGACAACTGCACCTGCCATCAGTCACTAACATTTACACACTGTAGTCGCAGCTACAGGAGCAATGTTGGGTTAAGTGTCTTGCCCAAGGACACAGCGACATGCGGGTTAGCAGAGCCTGGGATCGAACAGACAACCCTCTGATTGGGGGACGACCGTGCTCCCCACTCACCCACAGTCGGCAAAATACTAAATCCCATTGAGAACATGTGGACAATGCTGAAGAAACAAGTCTATGTCAGAAAGCCATCAAATGTAACTGAACTGCACCAATTCTGTTAAGAGAAGTGGTCAAAGATTCAATGAGAAGCTTGTGGATGGCTACCAAAAGCGCCTAATTGAAGTGAAAATGGCCAAGGGACATGTAACCAAATATTAGCACTGCTGTATGTAGATTTTTCACCCAGTCAACCCATTTTTCACTTTTTTTTGTCAACCAGAGAAAAATCAACTTGTAAAAGAACCAAACTTCCATGACATTATGTTTTGTGACAAACTCAGAGAAAAAAAAAGCCTTTAGTATATGTTCTAACTTATCTAGTGTAGAAATAATTGAAACTCCATGGCATCCGTTATGACATTATGTTGTGTCACAAGTGAAAACAAAGGTAAACTAAAAGCAGATTCAGGGATTTAAATTTTATTTCGGCAGCAGCTGAAATAGGCAGCGCTGAATCCGTGGCCGGGGGAGACGCTGGAGAAGCAGGCAGGCACATGGGTCCAGGCGGCAGGAGCAATTGAATTGATGGAAGCCACGCTGGAGGAAGATGTAGCGATCCAGCTGGCTGGAAGGGGTTCTCTCCCAAGCCGCGGAGGGCGACAGGAGAAGCCAGGGAATCCGTCAGGCTCAGGTGGAAGCAGGCTGGGACGAGACTGAAACACAGGGACAAGGTCAGCACACAAAAAACGCTTTCTTCAAAAAATCAATCAATTGTGAGAGCTAGCCAAGTTACGACTAGGAGGGCAAAACCATCTGGCCAAGACTGGTGCTCCCGCTGCTCCTTAAGAAGGGTTCCTGACGATGGTAGATGCAGGACAGGTGTGACAGCAGGAAGCCACCAGACTCCGCCCAGGTAACCGGGGAAACCTGCTCGCCCAGCCTAAAACTCAGAAACACACCTCCAAGCCAAGTCAGATCATGACAGCACCACCCTGAATGCTAGGGACCAATAACCAAACTATAAATGCTAAGATAACCACATCATGTGAGAACACCTGTGACTACCACATGGATAAAGAGTTGTGATACCAATTGTTTACACCCACACCAAGTGTGTCTTATTGTAGGTTAACCTCTGTGTAGTTAACTATATAATTGCCTATAAGGATGTGTGTATGCAAAGGAAAGACCAAAGATACAAAGCAAATCAGACCTCAACTGCAGGGTGACAACAACTGGTGAACTAGAATTTTCCTGCATGCTTCTGCATTTTAAAAAAAATGCATCCATCTACCGGTCACACTGATGGTGACAGATCTAGCAACACAATAAAACAGCAGCAGAAAGGAAACAAAGATGGATCACAAGGGTTGAGAGTCGAATGAAGACAGATCCCAACATATACAATAAGTCATCGAAATGATGCACCTCAGTATTTCATATGAGCATCTGGAGATCGAGGACATGCACCAATACAAAGATCAAACAGACTGAGACATTGAAGGCAATTTGAAAGACCCAAAACCAAATACAAAAGGTAAACATTTCTCCAAAAGATCAAAGCTGAGCTCAAAATCAGATTTTCTGTTTAGGACATGCTGCAGTTGCCTTTACAACTTACCTACTGTTGCATGTAGTATGCATACAAATTGGGGTATTGACTTTTTCGTAACTTTGACCTTTTTTCCCAGGATTGTGAATCGAATGGGCATACTGGTTTGCACATCGAAAGATGTGGCTGGTTGCAATAGGAATAGGTCTTTACAAAAAGACGTAAATATTCATCTGGTGTTTTTAGACATTTTTGAAGCTGCTAAAGCAGCCATTGAATCAGTGACAGTCCACCTAAGATCTCATGGAAATATGTGACTTTAGCCTAAAATTGTGGATTGGCGTCTCCAGACTCACAAGTGAAAGCTCCCTCTGAAGTATCGGATAAAAGTGCAGTTTATTAAATCGTGCATTGAATCACCATAATGATAATTTTATTCATTGTTATGAAATTTATGTGACTCCAAAGAGAGTGGACAGACATTAGTAGAAGAGAAGTCTCCATGCAGAACAAAGAGGAAGGAGAGATGAAGATTGTAGGCACCATCTATTTCCCATTGGCGCTGCAAGCCCTGGCAGTGGAGCAATATGACAATATCTCTATTAGGCGTGATGGACAGCATGTTAACTCCACATTATTTACTGAGCTGCAGGTCTCGGATCAGCAAACAGTGGCTGAGAGTAATTCCTGCTGCCACCACTTAATGTACACTCCGGTGCTGCCACCGGCTTCTCCTTTTCCACACTGCCAAGGTCGTTTGACCTGATTGGTATCAAAACGTATTAATAAACAATTTGTTCCAATTATGCAGAGAGCCGGTAGGCAGAGAAGCTCCAACAGACAGAATGCACACAGTGGTGACTGCATTGTTTTACTGGCACTGCTATCACTTTCTCTCTCCCAACTCAACTGTAGCACTAAACTTAAATATATTGTGTTAGCTTTGGACATGTTTAGATTAGATTCAACTTCATTGTCATTACACATGTACAAGCACAGAGCAACGAAATGCACTTTGGCATCCAACCAGAAGAGCAACAGAAAGTATCATAAATAACAGTATATACACATTATAAATAAATCAAGATGAAATTAACATTAAATAATGAAGAGATATAAACAAACTATCTAGTGTTTCTAAACTGGTGCAAATATTCAGTGCATATTGACTTGAGAGTGCAAACAAATGGTATAAAGTGTCAATACGTTTCCTCATTCAACCGTTCGTATGATATAAACCGTTGAAAAGGAACGGAAGCTACAAAAGCTTCTCATTATTTGCACGCTTTTCTACGAAAGTCAGCAAAACGTGTTAATTTCCACTTTATAATCAAGTTATTTTTAAAGCCAAGTTCGGTCTTCACAAGAACCTCAGTTATGTTATGCAAAGAAAAAGTTTAGTGATAGATTGTGAAAGACTTTAACAAACACACACACACATCAGTAAATACAAGGGGTGGCAGAATAACAAGGTTAATGCGATGCAAAATCTGCAAATTCCTCCATGTGTCAAACAGAGCGGGAATGAGTGGTGTTGTGTTCAAAAATGAAGAAACGCCGGACGGACAGAGGTCATCGCTGATCAAAAGTTTAAAATCAAATGTATTTAATAAAAGAGATGGTGTTGTGGTAAAAAGAACATCTCAGCTGAGGAGCCGCTGGTCTCAGCGACCAACAGGCCCCAGGTCAGTCCTTTGACCATCCCTAGTGCCCGTCTGTCGCCTCCACCAGCCAACTCCAGAACAATGGTTCCTACAGGTATTTATAACAATGCTTAAAGGTGTGAAAGTCAGTGTCCACACCTCTGGGAGTGGTCTTCTGGTGAGTTCAATGTAACTCGGATTTCGAATGACCCTCAGTCAATATCAGTTGTTGTGCAAGTATTACATGCATGCATTCCAGTTGATTACATTACATCAAATACAATCATAACTGTACATCGGTATTATTCTATTACAGTTGCAGAATTACAGTGGTTTTACAATATTGTCATTACTTTATTGATTACAGTTTCAAAACTGTAATGCTAGGCTAAGCTAGCTGCTAGGCTATTTCCATCTCAACATCTATCCTGCAGAGCACCACCACTGTGTCCCTAAAAGACGACAGTGGTTTGGAAAAGGTCCTGGCTAAATGTTGGCAGATTGTTGGTCCTTCAAACACAGCCGTCAAATGATGGTGATAAAAAACAGCATCTAACTAACACACACATATAAGTGATCGATTCATTTGTTTGTTTTTTTAGTCTATTGACAGCCCTAGTTATTGACAGCCCTAGTAAATACACTTTGTCTGTTGTAACAGGCGGCAAATTGAGTACATTTCGAGTCAAATTGACCGTGAAGCTGGGTGTGCTTTAGGGCTGAGCTGTCTTGTGATTCACAGGTCTCTATCAGAGCACAAGTTCACTAACCAATGTATGACTACTATGTGAACTTTGTTATATACTGTCTATCCAGTTCACAGGTTTTTCTGACTAGAAGATGGATGTAAAATAAGACCACATATTGTGAAAATGTAGCAACAAACAAAAAGGTTTTGTGTTAAAATAGAGAGCACTTTGCAGTTCATTTGCTTCATTGATAATTGCATCTCTTGGGACTTGCCAATCATGTAAGCTCCAGAAGTCTCGAATGACATTCAGTGGCCTTTTCACATTTCCTCTGGGGAGCTGAAATAACAAATCCCATGACTTCATTGACCCACAATCCACCACATGAGATGCAAAGGCAATGAGAAGGGCGTCCCTAATGTGCCTGATATCCATGAAAATCAATCATCAACAGTGAATGCAATATGCAAATGTATCCCCACAAACATGCACATGCCATTTCCAATATGACCCTGAATTATAGGGAATCCATCAACAGAAGTCACAAACACTGGATCCATCACTGTATATGCATTGACCAACCGCAACTGAATTAGCTGTTCACAACTGTGAGATCAGAATAATTTTATATTTTTACTTTGCAATCCACCAAAACAGTAATCGTTGTCTGAGTATAAATAAAACTAAAATAAAAAAGGCCTTTCCTTAAACAACCTCAACTGGTATGTGCCAAGATGTATTGTGGCAAACCAGGAGGAGGGGCCGAGCCAAGACGGTGGATCAGGTTGGGGGAGGTGATAGAGGGGGGGTGTTACCCAGTGCAGGGGCTGCAACCGGCTGGCAACTGGCATTGGGAACACCTGCAGCCAATCAACCCAATAAAGAGGTGACTGATATAGAGGGTGACTGACCGTCAGCATGGGAGATGACCGGCTAGCATTATCGCCTTTTCACACCTCTCCGCTGTTTTTCCCCAGGACGAGTCATTGAGGACCGGGAGGAACTTTGTGTGGTTTTTGACCCCCGCCACTACCCCGAAGTTATCAATTAAAAGGATCTTTATTTTGTTATATGACGAGTGTGTCCGTTCCTGAAATCTCGCCTCCACATCCCCCGGTCTGCCACAGTATCTATACAAAGGTTTGTATGATTTTTCTGAAAAGTTTGTCACAATTTGAGTTTAATTCCTGCATCTCGTGTCCCTGGATTAGCTTCACTTCCTGCCCTGGTATGATTTCTCCTCCTGCGATTGTTTCCTCCAGTGGATCTGAACCAAGACAACATAAAACCACCAGGTTCAAAGTTTTACTTTATTAACAAGGTTGCAATATAAATAACTTGTGCTAACGGGTACTTACACGATCTGCGTTTCACGGTCATGATCGTTATAATCGAATCTTGTGAACGGCTGAACTATTAGTAACCATTTAAATATTGTGGGACGGAATTATCTCCTTTCCCTTCGTAAAGGATGGTCCAGTGGTTCCTATGCTAAAGGATCTGAATAGGGAAGCAATGAAGTGCTTTTCCTTTTAGCGTTGAAGAATTCGAACAGCTCTTATCGTGGCAGCCAGTTACAAGACTTACCTTACAATACCGGGTCATTTCACTCTGTTAAGAAGCTTCTTATGCTGTGTTCACACCAAAGGCGAAGCAAATAATCTGCGCGAGTAAATTCCATCCAAAGTCAATGCACAGACGTGAATGGATGCGGAGGAAGCAAATGTTCAACAGGCAGCGTGAAGGACGCGAAAAAGCAAAAGGAGTGAAGCTAATTAATCGCTCTACGCTGTCCTGAGAAAGCAAATCATGCTCAGCTCGTCATCCCCACCATCCTGCTGCCCAAACGTGAATACACTTTACAAAACAGCCACTCACTGGAAATGGAGAAGTGCTCTACAGCTGAGATCGAACGCCTGTAGTTGGTGTTTAACCAATCCGAGCCAACAGGTTGTTGCAAAGAGGACTATTTGAATCCAGCCCATGTGCTGGTTAAGACGTCTGATTTCATCTTATTTTCCTTCAACCAGGAATCCGACATGAGCGAACTGGGTAGTGCTGTACTGTCCTAGCTGTGGGCTTAATCTAATGCCATTCCCTCTCCAGTCTTGATGATTGAATTTAGTCAACGATCACAAGTGGTCCAGAAACCAACATGAAGGGACACCAAATTTGAAAGAAAAAAAAAGCTACCAGGCGCTGCATCTAATGGCAAATGTTTGTTTATCATTATAACATGATGCAGTTATCAGACTTTGCTGTCTTTTACCTGAGTTTACATTGCCTTGAACATGTATTCTCCCCCTTGTACTTTTCTACATTTTCTCATTGGGGTTTTATGTAATGGACCAACACAAAACAGTCAAACTGGAAGTTGGGGTGAAGTTTACATGGAAGAGCTTTTAACATTGAGGCTCACCATAAAATTCATTGAGAAATGGAAAGAACATGAAAAAAATGCAAACATACCAAGGGAAGACCGTCCACTCAAACTAACAGGCACGACAAGGAGAAAATGAATCAGAAGTAACCAAGAGACCCATGGGAAAGATCCACAGCTGAGGGGGGAGAATCTCCACTGTGTACTCCACAAATCTGGCCTTTATGGAAGAGTGACAAGAAAATGAAAATAAAATGAATTAGATCTGTCCACAGTAGTGCACTTTTTTTAACATTTGAACACCTGTTTGTCCAACTCACTTTTCCATTTTTTTCTATGGGTTTTGGTGGGACTGGCCTTTCACACACATATTGGCCAAACATACTCTTAATATGAGTCCCCACGAGTAGCATATCATTATTAACGGCTTCCTTTGCCAGCAGCATTACATATACAAGTTAGAGAAACATATACAAGTTAGAGAAACCTACAGGAAACTTGAACCGTGTGTGTATTTCAGTTTAGACATCAGTTTGCTGCAGAGAGCAGACCGTAACACAGACGGTTCTTCTGCTCATTGGCGACACCACATGTTGTACTTTATTCAATTAAATCAAGTTAAAGTACTATTATTGTGTTCGTTCCCTAAGGCTTTTAAGAAGGTGTAAAACATTGTTGATTTAACGAAGAAATGATCCTTCAGTTGAGAGGGTTACTTTTGGAGCGGTTCTTGTATAGCGCTTTTCTCGTCTTCCGACCACTCAAAGCGCTTTAACACTACATGACATCGTTCACCCATTCATACCCTGATGACAGGAGAACCACACACAGTGACTGCCCATCAGTCACTAACATCCACACACTGTAGTCACAGCTACAGGAGCAATTTTGGGTTAAGTGTCTTGCCCAAGGACCCATGGACATGTGGGTTAGCCAGGCCTGGGATCAAACCTACAACCCTCTGATTGGAGGACGACCGTGCTCCCCACTCACCCACAGTCACCCGTGTCACACCACTCACTTTATTTCCACTTTCCTACTATGGCATTAGGAAAGTCTTAATGTTGGGACACTCCTGTGTCACTCCCATTTGAACTCTTAAGGTGTAAATCTGGCTCTAAAGGAAAAGTGTCATTTTTGTTTCATAACATTCATTTGCAGACTAGTGCATCACATAAACATGTCGAAACATTCAACAATATGGACCAATGCTCTTGTCACTCTCAGAGTATTGCTTATCAAAAGGTTTAACATATGTCAGCTGGTCAGTACGAATCAAAATATGTTCGTTACTTTGCTCCTCTATACCATAGGCGTTAAAAGTGTTCATCAAAGTACAGTGAGCCAACGGTACAAGCAACTATACTTGTAAAGGATCATAGAAACACATAAAAATACAAATTCAAAATATGAAAAACATTAAAGCAGAAATACAGTCCATTGACAATCATCACAACAGTTTGTGGATTTAAAATTGATGTTAAAACCTTTGTATCCATTTTGTGAATATGGATCTTGGAGATCACAATTCCCAATGCATAATTGATCCGCACAGTTGGAATTCTACTTTTGAAACAAAATGATTCATTACTATGTTATATGTATTGAATTAAGTTCAATCTATGTGTTTTTCCCTTATATACACTGTATTATCCATACGACCGTGTCATTTCTGCAACCAGAATGCTGACCATCTGTATATGTTGCATCTGTCTTGTCATACTCTTTGAAGATTTATTCACTCTTTGGATTGCATCTCAGAACAGCAACCTTCTGCAAAAAAAGAAATCACCCAATTACCTTCAAGTAAATTAAAACGTATTTTAGACATTAGGCTTCGTCTAATTAAGTTCTGCTTAAGTAAATCATTTTTAAACTCTTTTTTTTTTTTTTTTTTTTATACGATAGTTTCAAAGTTTAGCTGTCCTGCTTCAGTGCGATCCAGCTCTGCCATGCCCCTTTTTCTGTTATTTGTGGATGAGAGGATAGTGAAATCTGATGAAATGGAAGAAGCTGGTGATGCTGGGGGCCACCAATGAATGCAGCGATGCTTGATGGTCTGGGAACACCAATGTCTGGGGTTGGTCTGACACCAAATTAATCCACAAGTCTAAAAATTGGTGCACAAATGAATAAACTATACTGATTAATAAAAATAATGTTCAGATAAAATCATTATGCACATTTGACCGAGAGTGAATCAATTCCCTGATATATTCATTAAGTAATAATACCTGTTGTTCACAGACTGTATATTAATTCATAACACAGCTGTTTTTAAAGAGACCCTTCAACACGTGAAACTTAGTATATCATCATTACAGTCTTCCGTCATCGCCATTGTTCACCTACCTTACAGATTAATATAATGTGAAAATGTTCATCCTTCACCGTTTTGACTTTAGCCAACATTAGCTAACTTAATGCTAACAGTTCATAAGCGAAACACTTTGTTACTAAAGCTTTCTTCACTTAGGTATTGGCTCAGACTGTCAAACCATTGTCGGCGCGGTATTTGCCGTGTATCTTTAGCTTTATTGTAGAGATGTAACGTTAGAGAACTTAAATGGGTAAATCAGCTAAGTTAGCTCAAAGTTATCGTTAAGTGTAGCGATGTTACACTGTAACGCTAGCGTTATAACAAAAGGACTACCATGCCAGACGATAAATCTATATCTAAACATATAACACGTTAGTTAACAGAAAAGTATGTTAAGTTAAAGAACCATGGTCAAGGACGGAGTTGCTGCTTTCACGTCAGAGACTCACTGGCTTGATTTGGGCGGTGTCCGTACAATGAAGGGGAGGGTGAATTTACACCCAGTGTCACACAGTCGGAGTTTGGATTTAAAATTACAGTTACACTTACAGATTTGATAAACAGACACTCCATTTTGACACCAACCATTTGTCCACTGAGATATAGAAGATTTGTCTCTATGCAGAATCAAATTAACTCTATGCTTAAATTTCACCAACTGCAAAAAATGAACTCTTCTCAGTTTGCAGTGTAATGTATTTATGAAATAGTACCTCATCATTAGCACCTGAAATTGGCAGAAGAAAAGGCCTCATGTTTTTTTTTTGTTAGAGCCACTGTTTTGAGTATTGTAGTAATAACTTTTAGGATATTAATAAAGATCGTTAAGGAATTGCTGATATTTAAAAAACTTAAAGATTACAGCTCCATGTCAGTTTTAGACGACTTGACGGAAAAAAAATCAAAAATACACTCAATTTCATACTTTCCAGGTGAAAAAGTATTAGCACAATAAAATCAGTACTTTGATTTTACAGTTTAAACCTCTACTTTCAGATTTCTGTTCAATACAACGGTTTAAACCCTCCTACTTTAACCAAAAAGAGAGGAAATATTTTAATTCTTGTCATTTAATGCATCTTTCCCTTAAATATATTTGGAAAATTACTTCCAACTGAGTTGTGATCATTTGAAGCATTCAGGTCGCCTGCTTCTCTCTTCTGACCCCATCTGGATTCCTCCATCGTAGCGGCTGTCACAGCGGGCTCCATGCGGGTGGAGGCGTGGTGTTATTACAGACAGGTTGACAGAGGCTGCTGTATTGACCGTGTAATCCCTGACAATAGACTTGGCCTGGATCTGGCATTGACATGGTTTTACAGATAATTACTGCTCCTTACCTGGACACACAGACCAGAGGATGAGAGACAGGCGCAGCAGCAGTTGTGTGCACTTCAGTTGACGATTATGTGGCCCAAAGCTTCTCCTCAGAAATGTTCCACAAAGGCCAACTACGTGCTGCCACTGTAAGCTACTGCTTTACACCGTTTACACTCTTCTCAGTGACTGTAGGATTCTGAAAGGCACGGCCTCACTTCGTTGTGCATTGTTCTATGGACACAGAGTACGGGTGACACACTGAGATTGTGTTTTAAAGACCGTAGAGAAAGACTTTTATTGCAGCAGAAATTCCCGGGCCTACACACAAAGCGGAAACCGTATTGGTCTGCTGAAAATTTCTCATGAAAAGACCAAAACCAAAAATATGAATACTTTAGCTCCGAGACCATTGGTTCCTATTTATGAGAGACATAATAATAAATCTCTTGAAAAACACTCTGATACACAACAAGTTTTACCTTTGTTTTGTCACTTTTGTGACTATTTTCAGTAGTTAGTATTTGAGGCCGCTACACCGTGAATGGGGGATGTATTCAAAATAAACTAATGGGTAGGTTTAGGAAAATGAGCGACCTCGTCATATCACGTCAATGAAGCGCTCAATAGCACAGAGGAAGAAGACACATCAGGCTATGATGCACACACACAATTCTGGTTGGTTGACACGTTAGTTTGGCTTTACACCTGACAAAATATACCCATCACCTCACTATGTGTGTAATCAATTCTTGTTCAAGAAACTCTTTGTTTACTGATTTTGCGTGTTTAGTTTACAGGAAAAACGATTTGCTTGTGGGTTGGTTTCTTCGTGCGTTCAGCACACACAGCTGTACCACAGACTGTACCAAGTTAACCCGCTCTTCTGTAGTAGTTTGGGCTAAATAGTTTTAGTTAGACATATTGAAACCAAATCAATTAGGACTGGCCGGTCTGGCATGAATGCAGAGAACGATCTGGCAGCAAGTGAGTGAGTGGCTGGGGTTTAAATACTGAAATACTGAATGGAGTGAGTAGGGTGGACGAGGTGGACGTGACTAGCAGGTGCAGAGAATGAACTGATTAGGTGGAAATGACAGGGTAGGAATGACAGAGTTGTGACACTTCTGGTTTCCCATGGGACATGAACACTGGTCTCCTGTTCTGTCTGTAATGATTATTGACCCACCTCCTACTCGCTAACTGAATAAATGTGATACGTCAATGGCAAACCTATTCCAGAGAAAAAATGTTTTTCCATCAAAACAATTATCTCTACATTTATTTTTATGGGAAGGTAATTGTTCGGCCCTGTTGAATGTCCAGTAGACTCAGCAGACGAATTGACTGAAATCTAAAGAAAGGTGGTTGCGATTAAAAACAGAAACCGGTGCCGTGTTGGCGGCTGGGTTTACTGTGGCTCCAATCACCATCTTTTATGGAGGGGAGAAAGGGGTGACAGCACCAGCAGCAATCTGTCCCTAAAACAACACAGTTGATGGGACATGAGGGAGGCCTGGATAGTGTCTTGTGAAGAGGTGTACAGAAGATATTGTTTACAGGTGATATCACAAAGACACCACTTAAGCTACGTAGTTGTGGCTTTATGCTGAATATTAATATCATCGATGAGACATCTTTTTCACATTTCAATGACATTTTATTTCTGATGTACTCGGTGAAATATAGGATAACATTATTTGGTCCTTTTATGGCACAATACTTTCATAATTGGTTCTATGAGCGACTCATTCACTGCAAGTAAACTTTAAACCTTTTCAGATTCAAAATTTAGTCTGACCCAGCCAAGTGAGTCCTGGCAATAAGGTTTGTGTAGCCTCCCGGGTCCTGGAAGGTTTCCACTGTTTAAGAGAGTTGGATTCGACCGAGGCAGATAAGGGCCGAGCTATCTGGGAAGTGGACCTGGGTGGGAGCGCAAGATGGACTAAATGTAATGAACCTCTTCGGCATCTCCCAGTGCTCCAATCCACGGCTTGTCCAATAGCTCATCATAGGCTGATCCCTCAGCCTGCTACACATGCTACACAGCTAATAGCTCCATCGGGCCTCTTCAAGGCCCCCCTGTGTTTGAACTCAGGCCTCATCACCTCTCGAGCCTGCCATAATGGACATATAATAGATTTGCAGTGATGGTGGTGGAGGCGGACCATGCCATGCTTGATTTGATTAATCGATTACTTGAGAGCTCATGGGGCCTGTTGTTGTGGTCGTCCAGAGGATTCTGGAAGGCTGGTCAGGGATCCAGTCCATCAGCATCAAGTTTCTAGTTAAGAAAATGGATCCACACATTTCTCAAACTGTTTCAGTATTTATGAGCTTAATGCGCTCAATATCTGTATCAATATCAATATCTCTCTATTTTTCTGTACTCATTAGTTGTGTGAAAATCCATACCAGGAAAGAGGCAATGAGTTGTGGTAATGAAGTGGGGTTTTGGACAAATCAGGTTTATTTAATTAGTTTCTTTCATGAAGGCTTAACTTGTCTCAGCCCAGTCTCACTGCAGCATTATTTCCAGTTCTGCAGTTTATTTAATTAGCTATACTGTACAAAAAACATTGAGATAATTCAATCATTTTGTAGGTCTTATAGGTTTTTTTAGATGTTATTTCATACACTTGTTTATGATATATTTGGTATTTAAATATCTAGTTATTTTTGATTTGTTTTCTGATTGTGCTATCACTGTGGTGCAGAGTTCAGCAGGGTGACAGCGGCAGGGAAGAAGCTGTCCCTGAACCTGCTGGTTGTCACGGTGTGGTTTTATTTCCTGTCTTATTTTGTAGTTTTCTGCTTCTTGTCTCCCTGGGTAACTTCACTTCCTGCCTTGTCCTGTCATAGTCTGTGATTGTCTGATTGTTTCCACCTGTGTCCAATCACCTGCACCTCCCTAGTGTATTTAAGCTGTGTGTGTCTCCTGTCACTTGTCGCGTCATTGTCAATCGTCCTGCCTGCCTCTCGGTCCTGCCTGCCCTTTTGTTCCTGTGCGTGTGCGTGTGCGCGTGTGCGCGTGTGTGCGTGCGTGTGTGCGTGCGTGCGTGTTTTAGCCCGTTGGCCGTTTGCTTTTTGACTATTAAAGTCTTTGGTTAATCGAACTCTGCATTTGAGTCCTGCCTTCCCACGCACCCCTGACACTGGTCCAGGAACGGAGGGCCCTGTAGTGCCTCCCAGGAGGGGAGGAGGGCAAACAGTCTATGGCTGGCCGCGACTGCCGTACCACACCATGATGCACTTGTTGAGGATGCTCTTGATGGTGGGACGGATGAGCATTCTTCAGTCTTCTCAGGAAGCAGAGGTGCTGGTGAGCCTTGTTGACCAGGGTTGAGGTGTCGAGGGTCCAAGAGAGGTACTCAGAGATGTAGACACCCAGGAACTTGAAGCTAGCAACACGCTCAACCTCCGTCCCGTAAATGGAGATGAGGGAGTGTGTGCCACCTTTGGTTTTCCACAATAAGCTCCTTGGTTTTCTTGGTGTTGAGTGCCATATTGTTGTTGGCGAACCACACAGCCAAGTGCTGCATCTCTTTCCTGTAGGCCGACTCATCAGTGTTGCTGATGAGGCCAATCGCCGTTGTGTCGTCTGCAAACTTGACATGTGTTGATGGAACTATGTACAGGTCTGCAGTCCTAGGTGAAGAGGAGAAGGCTCAGCACGCAGACCAACACCGGTGTTCAGGTTGAGGAGGTGTGGTTCTCTAACCTGACAGATTGGGGTCTGTTGGTTAGGAAGTCCAGTATCCAGTTACTGAGGAAGGTGTGGATGCCCAGATCCCTGAGTTTGGAGGGGATGATGGTGTTGAATGCTGAACTGAAGTAAATGAACAGAATTCTCACATATCTGTTGTTATTGTCCAGGTGAGAAAGGGAGGAGTTAAGTGCCGTGGAGATGACATCCCTATTCTTGCAGTAGGCGAACTGTAGGGGGTCCAGTGTGGGTGGCAAACAGGATTTAAGGTGAGCCAGGACCAGCCTCTCGAAAGCACTTCATGATGGTGCGGGTGAGTGCAATAGGTTTGCCTAAATAAAAAACACTTTCAGGATGACTACCCCTTTGGGATTTTATTATGGCTCCAAACCTCTACATAGCACAATATGTTAAAGAGGACATATTATGCAAATTCCACTTTGATGGGTCTACACGTTAATGTGGCTTTCTATCATGTCTACCACCTAAACGCTGGAAAAAAACCTTTTTGATCCACCAAGATATAGCTATTCCAATCACACAATTGTCTGTTTGGGTCAAATATTTCTGAATAAAAGTAGAGGACAAACGATTCATGATTTTAGAAACCTATTACGATGCAAAACAGCATGGGCAACATTAGGATCTGAAATGCCAAGGCTGTCATATTGTCATGCTGCCCAAGCATATCTTTCCAACAAATGCCACACGGGGACCCTGCATACAGATACCACAAATAACCAGCCGAGTATGCCATTAGCTTCAGAAAAAGTAAACAAATGCGGAGCAGAGACTGTAGGTGTACGTGACCGCTATATGTGTGCATTATGCATGTAATGTGTTTTTGAAAGAAGAGCGTTTGTGAGGGTTGTTGCCGGGTGAGGTGTAGATGTGTCACCTCCATTTGAATCTTCTAGTGCAGAACTGTAGCTGCAGTGGCGTGCCGGTCTAAATGATTCATCCCCAGGGCCCTCGGCTTGACATTCTATAGAATCTGTGTGTGCTGCACATCAGATTAGAGAAACTGAAGGTCTCCTAAACAGCACTCTGGGCCTCATGTACGTACATTTGCAAAGGTAGCGTTATCGGCGCCACAGAATAGCGCTCGCTGTGATATAGTGCGCTGTTGCAAAGCGTTAAGTACTTGTGCTATTATACTGCAGATATTCGGCACTGTTAGCACTGTCGCTTCTGGCCTCGACTCCGTGGCCTTTCTGTGTGGAGTCTGCATGTTCTCCCCGTGTCTGCGTGGGTTCTCTCCGGGTTCTCCGGCTTCCTCCCACAGTCCAAAGACATGCTCTGGAGATTAGGTTGATGACTCTAAATTGCCCGTAGGCGTGTGAGTGTGAATGGTTGTGTGTCTCTGTGTAGCCCTGCGATTGGCTGGCGACCAGTCCAGGGCGTACCCTGTCTATTGCCCGAAGTTGGCTGGGATGGACTCCAGCCCCCCCCCCGACTCTGTGTGCAGGATAAGCGGTTTGAAGATGGATGGATGGAATATATCTTTGTATTAAATGCAGTCCGGTCGTAGTGCATCATTGGGATAAAACAAACACAGGCGACAATGCCTTTTGTGCTAGAGTCTGTCTGCACATCTGAGCCTCTTGTATGGTCTCCTTCACCTGGCTCAAAATCATCGCTCTCCTCTGAAAGCTCCAAATCGGCCTCCTACAACAATGTTGACACATTTTGTCCTGGTGTCCACGATAATTGACATTCATATAGGGACTATTATTTAAAAAAAACAGATAGCGGAAATGCATTCAGAATTAAATATTATATTCATTCCTAACGTGTTAATAAACTAGAAAATATATGAATATCATAGTAAAAAAGACAATAATTGACTTACCCTTTGACTTTCCATCAAATGTGCTGGCTGATACAGACTCCCATCTTGTGTTGAAAAGAAAACTTTTCATCATCAAACCCCTACCCATTTGATATCACTGGAAAGCCCAGGATGTCCTCTTTAGAGTACAGCGGGAATTAATAGGATAACTCAAATGACTAAAAGGAGAGGTGAAAAACCAAAATGTCTTTGAACTCCTTGTGGAGAATGAAGTCCAAAAGGTGCAGGAAAACAGTCATTGTCCATCTCCTGGTCTTCGGGTGAACCAAATGTGTTACCAGAATCTGGTCAGAGGAGCCCCCTCCTCCCATATACAGTACATATTGACCCACAGCTGTGGTTCAGGGGATAGGGACCCTCTGCTTGCGCCCGTCAGCAGTCTTCTTCCACCACATGACAGTCTCATCTGTGTACACAGGATGGACTGCTGTGCACATAGAGACCTCCCTGGTGTCCATCCACTTTACGAAGAGAAGGTCCCCCCCCTGATGGAGCTTCTCCCCCTCGAAGAATTTAGCAAGCCAACATGTGTATCATATCAGCCTCATATTGCAGAGCAGACAATATCGTCTTGACCTTGTTGATGAATAGGTTTACAAAATTACCTACTTTGTTGATAGTCTAGAGCTAAAGGCCAGTCCCGCCATTCAGTGTATGATAACCCAGCCAGTCTTTGTTGGAGGGTTCGCCTGAAGGCCTTTTCCATGTAGAGCCTTTCATGTTAGTGTCACGAATTCTCCATCTTATTAGTTTTTTCCTGCCTGCGTTCTTGTCAATTAACTCTACTCATTGTCATTCCAGAACCTGTCATCAACAAGAAATCACCTCATTCTCTTCACCTGGTCCTCATACCCTTCCCAACTGCAACCCATTCCCTCATTAGGCCCTCACTATATAGGTCCCCACACTTCCACTTGTCCTCTGCCAGATTGTCTTGTGTGCATGCCAAGTTTTCAAGCGTTTTTCTGATTACCGATATCCCGTCCTGACCTAGCCTGCCTTCTCTTGACCACAAACTCTTGGCCTGTCGGACTTCCATCCTGTTTCTGAACCCTGCCTGTCCCTGTTTACGGATTTCCTGCCTGCCCCTCTGGATTTGTTTGCCCATTGGACTGCTATCCCGGTTTTGACCCTGCCTGTAGAAGTAAAGAAGTTTTGATTGGATTCTGCCTCGAAGTTGTGCTTTTGGGTTCCAATACCTCATATCTCAAAGTATGCACACACACACACACACACACACACCTACAGGTTATGGTTGGAAAAAACATTGAGGTTTGTGTTGAAATAATAACGTGACATAAATAGCGCAACAAGGTATTTAACCGGAATGGATCACCTGAGGGAGAATCTCACAAAAAGTTAAAATTTACATTGTGCACACGTTTGCACACAGATTCCGTGATCTCCTTATTGAAAGTTGTATGTTTGTATGTCTACAAGAAAACTGCACTTTAAGTCTGTTTCCGGTATTTTTTGTGCTCATCGCCTTGAAAACGTTAGTGTTATTTCGTACATGTCAAAAAATCTAATGTGTCTGCAGGAAATTTACTTTAGTGAGAACACTCTGGTGACACGGGCATGATGATGGAGATGTTTAAGTGGAATCTTGGACATGTGGACAACATTTAATGTTGATTTCGGCGACATTTCAAGCTATGTTTAGATAACGAGGGACGTCTACCCGGACTGAGACAACACCAGCCCACGCCTAATTCACCTGTGTCAACGTCCTTTTTCCAACTTTGTCGCTGAGAGGACTGGAGGCCACAAAATATCCACAATCAACAGAAGACCAGAACACCTTTGACAAATCAAGCCTTTGAACGGACGAGCCCTGTTTTCACTCAATCCCAGCAACGTGACTCGAAAACACAACCAACCCAATACTGTCACGGAGGGCTCTTGGTGCAGAGCTGGAGGTTCTGTAGACGTTTTTATTGTCCAACAAAAATCGCAGGGACGATCCTGGAAACAAAACCTCTCCGAAGAGAGATGAACGGGAAAATGCTCCAGCAGAACGGGTAACGAAAGTAAAAGCCAAACACTTGCTTACCATAAAAAGGCTCTAAACTAAAGTGTGGAGCTCTAAACGGCACGAGGCCAACTGAGGAGACCACAAAGTGGCTCAGCAAGAGCAAAAACGGTGTACATTGTAAGCGTGTGACACAATACAACCCAATACAATGAATGTAAGGCTATGTCTGGGCAGAATAAGATAACCATGCGTTTGGTTTTTACTGCATTGTGTAACGTGAAATGATGTAACCCACCCTTTAAGCTTAGGTTGGCGCCTGTTGTTTACTTACTTTTTGAAATATGTTATTGATAATGAATAATTCCACATTGATGTCAATGATGTAGTTTCACACTAGCTAATAACCAGACATTCTCCTTCCCAACTGCTGAACAGCGGGAATAAATATGTTTGAGACTGACGCTGTAGCAGAAGCTAGTACGTCTCAGTTTGAAGCTCAGCAACAAGCTGCCATATTTCACCGGTTAGGAGTGATTATGTGTTCCCACGTATCTAATATTTCTCATACGTTTGTGTAACGTGTGACCTTTTGTGGTTTTGCTTTTCACTTTAAAGCACACTGAGTCTACACCTGTCGTATGAAATGTGATTAAACTTTGATTTATGAACTTGGCTTCATTCTACTAGAACAATAAATCAGACTACCTACAATGTGTGTTACGTCCGGCTGCTCCATTAGTGTTTTCTCCTCCCCCATGTCTTTGTTTCCAGTCTGTTCTTCCCAGGTGTGGTGAGTTGCTGCTGACGATGCAGGCGTGGCCAGCTGTTCCTCCAGCCAATCCAGCTCTCAGCTCTGCTCCTTTAAAATGTTTGTGTGTGAGAGCTTAGAAAAAGAGAGGGGGCTTGTGTGACATGGGAGAGATTGAGAGTGACATTGATTTAGATATTGAAAGAATATATGGTTTATGTTGTTTGTTAAACTGTGGTCTATTGTACACCCAGGTCTGTGTTTATGTACTTACCCCAAGAGCGCTGTGGAGCAGGGCTAGGTAAGATACCCTGGGGTCTACATACACCCGTAGGGAAAACCTCTGTTAGATACACTAGATTAGAAGCCAGCGGCTGTCACCCTGTGTATTGTAGCAGTGAGGTAAGTGGTGTGATCGGTTAGATTGTGGTAGGTAGGTTTAGAGGGTTAGGGAAGCTCAGGGTCCTATGTTTTGTTTCTTTGCTTTGACAGACCGCTGGCACCGCCCTATTCCACAGGCCTTGTTACCTGTTAGTCCTCCTATCCCGTGTCTTTGTACTTGTGTGTAATTGTTTGTTGAAATGTTTGAATTGTTATTGTAGGGGAAATAAACCCACCATAGCCATCAACTGTAGTAGTGTCCTTTATTTATTGTGGTAGCAAGCTGGGTTCAGAATCATCCAGAGGGCGTGGTCTTGGGCAGTTACGCCTTCCTCCTCTCCTGAGCCGTGGTGGAGGCGTAACAATGTGAATCCATTGACATTTCATGATAATATATAATTGTATTAACTTTACTATCAGGCAAATGTCAGACCTTGCAAATAATAAATATATAAATACCTTTACCTGTGAAGGAAGGAACACAGTGAATGAAAGGATCAAGCCATTTTGTTCATCCCCAGTTCCGTGTTGGTTTTCTAGATAGAACTGGATCAGCTCACTGTTAGGAACCTTCCTGTAAGGCATGTCGGTTCAAAGCAGCACCAACATCCCAGACTCAGGGCAGGTATGTTGGATTCAACGGCAAAAAAAGCTTTAGTAATTGTCAAACGACAAAACTGAATATAGAATAGAATAGGAATACACAGGTAAAAAACACTCACAAAATCCTTCACGGCACAAGGAGCAAATACTAACATCAGCTCAGACAGGGCAGAAGACTGCACACAAGTGTAAGTGTTGTAACTCTTTTCTTTATTCGTCAACTTTCCAAACCATATTTTCTGTATTCCCCAGTCAATGGAGGATAACAGGCCCTTGTTCCCTCTTTGAGGGAATTTCAAAAACCAGGTATCAAGAACCTAAGCCACGAAATAATTTTCAATCCAGCTTCACCTTTTTTAAAATGCTTTTATAATTTTTTTACAACACTCAAAGTTGTAACATTTTCAACTGATCTTTTATGTATTGTAAATGTTAAATATATATTATAATGTAAAATATAATTTGGCAATGTGGGTTGTTCTTCCAATTCTTTAATTAAATTCTGACCATGTTGTCCTTGACTCAGGTCTTGTATCCTGCACAAAATTGTTCTTGGCTCTATGGCTCGTAGCTCCGTCCTCACCTTATATCAAATTTTAATCACATAATGCTTCTGATCACGATTCTTATTCAAAGCTGAGAAAAAAATGTCACTGCTAAAAATGTTTTTCACCTCAAACCATCGTCTTTTGTCCACTTACACCTAAACTTTCTATGATAAGCTATGTTTTGTTATTTTGATGGCGCCGTGTGAGTGAAGAAAATTTGATTGTCTGGGTCTGCGGTTCAAAACTAGAGTTTTTCCTGTCGGTCCGTCCAGGGGTCCGTTTCAAGAAGCAGGTTTAGTGTAAACTCTGAGTTTGTTAACCCTGAGATGAGGGAAACTCTGGCTTGTCTGTTTCACAAAGGGAGGTAACTAAAGCTCAGGGTCAGTCGCCATGGTAACTGAGCCTGTGAACATCACCTGGTCGGGAGCAGGTTTTCTTTCTTTCTTCACAGGCTCCTCCCTCTGACAGCAGCCCAGCCAATCACATGGCGCGCTTTCATTTCCTCATTCATTCATTCATTCACTCTGTATCAGGCTTATTTTAGCGCAGTTTCGACATATGAACAAAATAAGATGTTACGTTAAAGACTAAAGTGTTTTCTTGAACACATCACGTCCTTGTCTGGACGATGCTGTTGATGAAGAAGAGGTTTTACTTTGCAGGGTGTTAAACATGTCGGGAGAGAATATTGAGGCCCGATTAGATATATTGTAATTTACAGATAACTACTTGTTTGAACGGTATCGTTTTTCTTCACAGTCAATCAAATATGTACATGAGCTCACCCGTCCTCATATAACTAACGTCCTCCATCGTGGACGTGCTCTCACATACGAGCAAGATTCCTTTACAACATTATAATATTAGTAAAGCTGCTGTATGCAGAGCCGTGAGAAACGTGTGCGTCGCTCTGAAACCTCTTTTAAACCTTTTTGTTCCCTGGACACAAACCAGTGAAGCCATTAAAGGGGAGTTCCACAGGATGCACCTAAATAAATACATTATAGGTTCAATACCATTGTACCAGTTTTTACCAGCGATATTATTCTTTTGATTAAATATGAGTATGGGTGTGTATTTCAAGCCTGTGTGTAGTGCGTTCTAATTTTCCCACTGGGAATTAGTAAAGCTTATGGATTCTGATCAGTGTGTAAATTAAATATTAACTGACAACACTATACTGGAACCTACGCAGTTTCTCTGTCTTTTGCTACAGTAGCGTGTTGCTTTTCTTTCTAATGACACGTTCATACTCGTTGCACGCTTGCATTAATATTTGCAGCTCAATAGGGGTGAATATATTGTTTGTGGTTGTTGTCATGGTAACTCGTAGTATCGTGGCTCCATTCATGCTGCCTTCATACTGCGGTCAACTCTGAACCAACTCTAAACAGCGGTTCTGAAACCCAAAACTCAGTTTCCCATCTCTGGGTAAATCAACTCAGAGTTTAGGGTTTGACTCAGAGTTTGTTAAACGTCCTACTTGAAACGGACCACAGTGCTCTCAGTCACGTCAAGGTCACCATTTGTGGTCTTCAAAAATGAAGAAACTCTGGATGAACAAAGGATATTTTGAATTGATTGATATATATATATATATATAAAATATCAGACCAATAGGTCTATAAATATCAGACCGCTTTAACAACATGGCTTTCAGTACATTTCTTATAATCAACATAAATAATCAGCAAAATGTGCCAAAGGTTTCAAGTTCATCCCTCTCTACCTCTGATCTAATATATCTATGACCTTATTTCAAAATCCTACTCTCACGTAAGCAGAAAGCTGATTTGACAGCACAACCTCTAGCCACATTGTATCTGCTTAGGCTAATCATTTTATAAAGCCCCAGTATCATGGCAAGTAGAAACAGTAGAAAAACTCATTTTCAATTGAATGTTACTTAAAAAAGGCAGATTTGATATTGGCTTATAATTTTTCATTCTTACAGGATCTAAATTGGCCTTCTTTAGGGGAGGTTTAATAACCAGTTTTTAGGGCTTGTGGTGAGACACAGATCGGTGGTCATGCAGTTTTAAATCATTTTATAAGTGTGTCTGAGGAATGGGTAAGCAGCTGACTTCAGATGTTGTATAATGTCTTGTAGGCTTGTATGGTAGATGGAATTAAATTGTGTCATGGTGTTTGAACAGATGTTATTGTGAGCAACATATCCTGTGTTTGGTGCCGAGGCACTGACTGCCTGTCTAATTGTCTGAATTTTTCTGTAAAAAGGTGAAAAAGGGTTAAGTTCAAGCACTAGACTATGTATACCAGCTGTCACCGACAATACATTTCAAACACAAGAAAAACGTTCTTGAATACAGAAATACAGAGATCATAATATTCATGATCAACGATTATCACGATAACTAATAACAAAAAAAATAAATGCTGTGTGTGAACACTTCTACACAATAGGAGACAAGATGGATTTGTCAATGGTACCTTTTGATGTCTATAATCAATATACGCATCAGTATGGTTCAACCTATGTGTATGTGGTTATGCTCGTACCGCGTACATCGTAGCTCTTTGGCCTGATCAAAAAAAGAACACAAAAGCAATAACTTGAATTTAATTTTTTTTTCTTTACAGCCCAAAATCACAAATTTGTACAGATACGGTATCCTCTGTCCTAAAGATGGGGAGAAAAAAGGACGGCGCCTTAGGGAGAACTGCAGAGCAGGAACCCGTCGACGTACAAACTGCAATGGATATAGTGTGTTGTGGCAGACAGATTCCGGGAAATGTGGAGGCGACATTTCAGGAACAGACACACTCGTCAGATAACAAAAGAAAGATCCTTTACATTGATAACTTTGGGGAAGGGGCAGGGGGTCAAAAACAAAATTCCTCCCCGTCAGGGTCTCAGGTCCTCAATGACTCGTCCTGGGGAAAGACAGAGGAGAGGCGTGAAAGGGCGATAATGCCAGCCGGTCATCTCCCATGCTGACGGTCAGTCACCCTCTATATCAGTCACCTCTTGATTGGGTTGATTGGCTGCAGGTGTTCCCAATGCCAGTTGCCAGCCGGTTGCAGCCCCTGCACTGCGTAACACCCCCCCTCTATCACCTCCCCCAACCTGATCCACCGTCTTGGCTCGGACCCTCCTCCTGGTTTGCCACAGTGTACAGAATGAATAACGTAATAATGTACAATACCTTCAATTCATAAGACAGAAATGATTAAAATACCTCCTTAACGTAAATACATTCTGCGATCTTAAATCTCCAGAAGCAGAACATATAACAGCATTAAATTGACAGGCGATCTAGGTCATAGTGCCATATTATGACTCTACAAATAACTAAACATTTAAGCTTATATAAACACACTGACTTTAACTGTCTCAATCCTTGGATCCGACAATTAGCTAGTTCATAAAAGCGTATAGGACAAAGCGGGTGTACATCCTTATGTCCTCTTGTCATCGAAAAAAGGAGAGACCAGTGAGTCTTTCATCTCATTCAGGATCCAAAACAAACTAAAAGCAAACAGTAAAAGGAACAAAATAAAGTCTTTCTTCGTCCATCAAAGTTAAAACTTGTGGACTTTACTAAAAGGAAACAGGAGCCTCAATATATGGCAAAATATGGCCGTCAGCGGGAAAGAGAGCTGTTTGAGAAAATGAAAGTCCCCCCTGTCGGGAACTGTGGGTGAGTGGGGAGCACGGTTGTCCTCCAATCAGAGGGTTGTTGGTTTGATCCCAGGCCTGGCTAACCCACAGGTCCATTTGTCCTTGGGCAAGACACTTAACCCAACAATGCTCCTGTAGCTGCGACTACAGTGTGTGGATGATCAGTGGCTCCGTGTGTGCTAGCTCCTGTCATCAGTGTATGATGGGGGGTGAATGGGTGAATGATGTCATGTAGTGTTAAAGTGCTTTGCGTGGTCGGAAGACTAGAAAGGTGCTATACAAGAACAGACCATTTACCCCTTGGTTCTCCGGTGGGGCCTAGTGCCCATGGGGGGAAACACTTCGGGATCAAACATGCATGTTCCTGTCCCCCTTTTATTCTCCAGATAAGCATAAATAACATGACCCACAACTTTCAGAACACCATTAGTACAATTTGTAATGCAATCACCTGCTTGAATTGCTGATTTCATTTTATTTTATCTGTGTGATGTGCAGTTAATGACTAGTGCCCTTGAACAAAGGAGATAACTTTTTTCATGGGATACAGTCTCTCTAGGCCAAGACTCATATTTGAAACTACTTCAGGGATTCCATCTAAGAGATTCTGCCATGTCATTAAATCCCTACATTCACAGATATCTACGCTGGTTTAGGAGAGAATGTGAAAAAGAGTAGCCTTGGCTCCGAATGGTCACTTATACAGTACATTTTCATTTAAAGATGAATTTAAAACAGTCTTTCTATAATTTGAACATAAATGTTGAATAGATGTATAGTTGAGGTCAAAGAGAACACAGTTAAAACAATATTAAAAGGAATAAAAAGTTGTGAGACCTATTCATTTTTCAGATTACATTTTTTTACAGAAAAACAAACTACTTCTGACTCAGCATTAACATAGTGCTACCCAAGTTATTGGCTCATGTATATTTAAGATGTTCATGACAGTCTGCAGTTGATTAAGCATCTATCTCTGCATAAATAACTTTGTCCTATGAATATACTGTACACTAGCATACTGTACCATCAACAGGCGACTGTAACCGTCGTGATGCTGACAAGCGTCATTGTGGCGGGTGTATGACAGGGACCCTTAAATGCATTCATTACATATATTACAGATTCTTTACCACCTATCCTTTTTTGTTTTTCAGTGCCTTTCTATACTGTAGAATGGGAGGCTCTACTACTGTATTTAGTTACAATACAATTACAAAATGGGTCTGGGCAATTGGATGAATGCAAAGCCATATGTGGAGCTATCGTGTGAAAACTGCTTTGTATTCATGGGAATGCAAACAAGAGGCAAAGTTAAAATGAACTCAAGCAGAGATACTGCAGACGAGTAAAATACCTGCATCACCTCAAAGCCCCAAGGATTAAATCATCTACATCGCAGGCAGGTTTGCATTTGAAAAATGTATATCTCCCTCTAAAACACAGCAACATTGGAACCAGCAGAAAGAACATTAAAAACAATGGCTGCTAGACTGAAATACAAGTAGATCATTTCAAATAAAACATTGGCCAGTAAAGGGAGATGTGTGAGGATTCTTTGTGGCTGTAGCTCAAGCATTTCAATGAGAGAAGGAGTTTGAATGGCGTAGCTGCTTAATATGAGATTGGAAGCATAACTGTACTACAGCTCTTAAAATTGCGACAGCGTAGCAGCGGCCTGCTTACAGTGTTTGGTGAGTGTAGTATCTTGGATACTTCCGGTTCAAATGCTCGTCATATTGTGATGAGGTCATCAAGGTGCGCGTTTATGCGAAATTCGAAGCATACGTAACGCCCAAAGCTAACCCCATTTTTGCGCGATATAAATTCTACGAGAAGATTCAAAAGGATTGTGAAAGTTTTGACCAGTTTGTAACATTTGCAAACTGGTCATTTCTGTCACTGATCTTCGTGAAGATGGTGGCACGGAAGCGTTACGTATGCTTTCGAGGCTAAATAAGCTGCAGCGTATTTCATCACATGACGAGCATTGAGCCAGGCTGACTGCTCCAGTACAGTGCTTCAATCTCATATTAGCAGCTGCGCCGATCTCATTAACGAGCTACGCCACAAAGGTCACACTGCTGGCCAGCTCAGCTGAAAATGATACTGTATTTCGATCTGTATTGTTTACAATGTTCTTTCTGCTGGACTGTAGAAGGGAAGACAGTCGTTTTCAATGCAAACGCGTGATTTTGGGGCTTTGAGCGATGCAGGCTGACCTGCCCCGGTTCATTTAACTGCCCGCAGACTGCATTCCCATGGGCTACAAGCGGACGCACGTGGCTCACTGCTGTTTGCTAAATCCAGAACCATTTTGCCTGTTGGCAAGCTCGTAAACCTCGATACGTATAAAAGACGAAAGGATGGAGTGTTAATGCAGCCGGCCTGTCGCAAATGATCGTTTATCACCGCCGCAGCGGCGGCTGTCGGCACCTCGCGACTGAGTTATAAACACGATGATATTTGCTGAATATTACAGTATATATTCATAGGACAAGGATTATTTATGCGAGATAAGATGCAATCAACTGCGAACAATAAGAGCATCTTATGAATGCTGCATGGCCAGCACAACTGTGATATGCTGAGTCAGAAATGGCTGTTTTCTGTAAAGAAAAAATGTGATCTGGAGTATCTTTCTGGCTTTTATTCAGTGTGTTTTTGGCTGTGATCTTGTTGTCAGCATTTGCTGTTCAAATTATGGAAGACTGTTTAGAACAAATCAAGTAATCTTACTCAGTGACCATTCGAGCAGGCTTACTGTAGGAGACTGTTTGGCAGGCTCAGATGGGTCCCGGAAGCAGGTCGACCAGAGGACTGTCCCCGTAGTTGCTCTCCACTTTGGGCAGGGCACTGGTCATCAACTGCATCACACAGATAAATAAAGCTGAAATCAGCTGTTGCATTACAAGCCCAGTACTAATGGTATTCTGAGATAGTCGCTATTGTTATCTTATCTGGAAATAAGGGGACAGCATCATGTTGTTGAAAATCCCATGAGCTGGAGTAGAACAGTAATGGTCTGTGCTGTATAAACACCGCCTCTCAAATCTTCATTCCCATAAAGCTGTACTACATGACATCATTCACTTCACCCTTCATGCACTGATGACGGGAACTGCTTTGTTGCTGATCACTGTAATCACGATGTTGAGTTAAGTGTCTTGCTTAGAGTGCAAATGAGACCTGTGGGTTGGCAGGCAGCAACCCTGATTGGAGGACTGACGCTCCCCTGCCACGATTCCGACAACTGCTCAGAGCAGCTCTCTTTCAGCTGGCCATGGCCCATCTCGCTGAGATCACAGTTTTAGCTTTTGATGGACAGCATTTTGTTCTTTTACTGTTTGCTTTGGCTGAATGGTGAAGAGCTCACTGGTCTTCCGATGACAGAGGACATGAGTTGCACCAGCTTTGTCCCTATGCGGCACATGAGCAGCTGAGTATCGGATCAAGATTGGTGGTCAGAGATCGGTGTGTTATATAGCTTAAATGTTTGGTTATTTGTGGGAATGCTCAATGTGACATGACTAGATGAAAGCAGCTCTGGTAGATGGCAGAATCACGTTGGGAGGCGTGTATGGTGAGGCATTGTGCATTATTGCGTTGTCTGTACACTGTGAAACAATCGGCAAACGTGGTTGGAGTGAGGAAGGTGATAGAGGGGGTGTTGCAGTGCTGGGGCGACTGGCGCAGACTACCTGCATCAGAGGTGACAAGTGGAAGATGACCGACTGCTGTATAAGCAGCTCTCTGTCTTCCCCAGGACACGGCGTGAACCTGAACTTGTTTTTGACACTACAAAGTTGGCAGGATCTTTCTTTATTCCAGCTCGGCGAACCAGTGATCTGTTCTGAAAGATAACCAGCCTGCATTTCCAGTACCTGGCCTGCCATTGATCATCGACAGGTTCCTGCTCTGAGTTACCCACAGGCGCCAGATCACTTTACTATCTTTGGGACGGAAGGCTTCACGCCTCTTTGAGGCGTGTTTTGAGCTGTACTGAGGTAACTCAATTAGATTCAAATTATTCACTTTTATTCTTTGATCAGGCAAGAAACTACGATGCGGCACTGCCACATACACATAGGTTGAACCATATTTGTGCGCTATTATAGACATCAAAGTCGTAACGGACTCCATCTTGTCTCAGTGTTCACACACAGCGCTATTTTTGTTGGCCAGATTATCGTGACAATCGTTGATCGTAATTATGATCTCTGTATTTCTGTGATAAGTGTTTTTCTTTGTGTTTAATGTATTGTCGGCAACTATTTCAGTCTGGTGCTTGAACTTGGCACTTTTTACCTTTTACGAAAGAATTCAGACAGTGGGCGCAGAGCGATCTACTTTCGGCACCAAGCACCAGGTATGTTGCTTTCCGCAATAACATCTGTTCAAGCTGCCATGTTTCAGCCCCTTCTGAGCCTGTATATCACGAAGTCGGCTGCTTGGGCACTTATGCTGAAACTTACGGCCGCCGATGTCACCACGAAGCCTAAAGCAGTTGTCAAACTGCCACAAGAGGCCAATTTAGATCACTGTGAAGATAATTATAGTATCAATCTGCCTTTTAAGTGACATGGTGAGTGGTTTTCTATACTACTTTGTGAATATAGGGCTTATCAGCTACAAACGTATTGACTGAAATTTGACAACGTCCGTCGGCTTAGCATTGGTGAAGTTTTGAAATAGATGAATCCGGAATTGGACATTTGCAGATATGTTGATAAAAATGCTAACCATGTTTGATAAGCGGTCTGATGATGACCTATTGATATTATGCGCACACATATATGATTTTATATATTATATTATATATATATATATAATCATTATCGGTAAAAATATCCTTTGTTCATCGGGATTTCTTTCATTTTGAACCACAAATATTGACGAACGGCGTGACGGTACGTCGTTCAGAAAACTCAGAGCGTTAACAATACGAGTCAAGCAAACTCTGGTTGATACAGAGATGAAACTGGCACTGAGGTTTCAGGCTCGCTGGTTCAGGACGACGCGGTAGCGTAATGCGGTTACCATGACAGCGCGGCCACAAACAATATATTCACTATTAACTGCAATCAATACTGGCGTGGCTGGCATATGTCGATAGAAAGCAACAAGCTACTGGCAGAGAAACTGCGTGGACCAGTATATTGTTGTCGGATAATATTTAATTTGCACTGATGATCCTGCTTTAATTCCAGTGGAAGTAGGGCACTACACACAGGCTTGTACCCATGCTCATATTTGTCAGAAAACAATATCCTTGTGCTGTTTGTGAACTGTGACCCAGGCCAGATTGCATCTCCCGCTGTCTTCACTGTTGTGTCAGAGGCAAGGTTTAAGAGGTTTCAGAGCGGCACATTCTCACAGCTCTGCTGGCAATATTGGGGTATGCGTCACGATGAGGCGTAGTGGGCCGAGGTATTCGCTACATATTTGTTGACAGAAGAAAAGATACCGCCAAACTATCTGTAAGTACAGTATAATCTAATCAGACCTCTCTCACTCCCGGCATATTTAACACCAAAGTAAAACACCTTCTTCATCAGCTCCGTCCCGGGTGCAGAGGCATGATGTGTTCAGCGCTGTGTGGCATGTTGTTTTGTTCGTATGATAAAACAGTAAAGCTAAGCCTGTGCAAGTGAACAGTGAATGAATGAGGAGCGCATGTATTGGCTGGGCTATCGAAGGGAGAGCCCTGGCGAAGAAAGAGAGCCTATCAGTGATGTTCACGAGCTCGGTGCTGTGGGCTGACCTGGTTCGGTTGCGTGAGACCGAACTGGCAAGTTCAAGATGCGCAGCTCAGTTTACTAACCTTCTTCTTGAAGCGGACCTGAGCCGGCGCAGAAAACTCTTTGTTTGTTCGCGAACCATATTTCGCTCGCGGCATCAAAGCATAACTTATCATAGAGAATTTGGAACGATAGTTTGGTGTATTTTAGCAGTGACGTACGAGCCGTCGTGATCAGCATTATATTGATGTAAGAGGCTGATGTAAAACGGAGGGCGAGCTGTGCAGAGCCGACAATTTTGTGCGAGATAGACACGAGACAATGATCAAAGCAGAGTGAAAACAACCCATTACTGAATTACCATTTTACGTATAATATGTTGGCATTTACAGCCATAAGATCGGTTGAAAAATGTTTTAGCACAGTGTTAACAAGTATAAGCATTTTAAAAAGGTGAAACTGAATGAAACGTATTGGCAGGTTGCGATGCCTGATTTCCTGAGAGGAACAAACCTCATTATCTCCATTGACTGGGAACTGAAAATATAGTTTTGAAAGATTGGCAGATCAAAGAGTTGCAACACACTTTGTGTGTTCCTTTGACTGTGTTATGTTGCTCCTTGTGCGTGAAAAAACACCTGTGTATTCCTATTCTATTCACATATTCGGTTTTGTCGTTAACCCACTAAGCTTTTTGCCGTTGAAATCAGCATGCCTGTTGCTTCGGCATGCCTTACAGGAAGGTTCCCCTGACACTGATGACTGATCAGTTCACATCTAGAAAACCAACGAGAACGAGGATGATATGGCGATCCTTTCGTTCGCATGTTCCTCGCTGCAGGCTCAGTGACATATATTTGTATTTTGCGAGATCTGTTATTTGCTGCAATGTAAAGTTAATGCAGTATATATTATCATGAGAATGTCAATGGTTCTGTGTTTGAGATGACTATGTGGGTTTGTTTGCTCAAGCATTTCGGCAGGCAGTACACTTGCAGTACAGACCGCGGATGGACAACAGGCTGGGCACGGTGAGTGGAGTGGATGTCAGGCCTGAGCTCTGGCCTCTAGCACACCGCAATCTGCTCGATCACACTGCATATCACTGCTGTCCCACAGGGTGACAGCTGTAAGTAATCTGGTGTTATCTAACAGAGGACTCCTGCGGTGCAGCTGTGTTCCGGGAGTAGCCCTGCTCCGCAGCGCTCTTGAAGGGTAATACATAAAGTGTACAATGCAGTTTAACAAACAGCCATATATTTATGATCAGTGTCGCTCTGTCCATGGTGAAGCCCCTCTAGCTCTCACGCAAACATTTAAGGAGCAGGCTGAGCAGACGGCTGGAATGGCTGGCACACCTCGTCGCAGCTCTGCGGGCTGGAAACAAGAGCATGGGGAGGAGAAAAGCGCAGTAGAACAGCCGGACAACAGCACATTGTAGATAGTCTGTCTATTGTGATGAAGCCAAGTTAAATCAGTTTAATGCGTTGGAGTGTAGGCTTTCAGTGTGGCAGG
The DNA here is from genome assembly GCA_014132575.2 of Gasterosteus nipponicus. Classification (NCBI taxonomy): domain Eukaryota; kingdom Metazoa; phylum Chordata; class Actinopteri; order Perciformes; family Gasterosteidae; genus Gasterosteus; species Gasterosteus nipponicus. The sequence goes on along the minus strand of BMAF01002688.1, from coordinate 427 downwards.
TAACAAACCACAGATGCACGTTACACAAACATGTGTGGAGCCACGATGGGAATTACGCAATCACTTTCTAACGATGTATTGCTGACTCAGGCTGAGCGTGCCTTCTTGCTTACAGCGACGTCTCAATATTTATTCCGCGTTTCCTTTTATTGAAAGGAAAATATCTGTTGTCCTTTGGTGTGAAACTACGTCATTGACACATCAATGTGAGTATTCGTATCAGTAACATATTTCAAAAAGTAAGTAAACAACAGTAACCGTAAGGAATTGAGTTACAGCTAAGACCCGCACAATGCGAGTAAAGCAACATGGTTATATTCTGCCCGAACATAACTGCCCACATTCATTGACAGGTATGTGTGTCTGCATACGCCGTTTTTATCTTGGCATTTTTCACTGTCGATGCTCTCATTGAGCTGTCATGGCT